>CM060950.1:67191433-67403933 GCA_030765055.1 Mantis religiosa | reverse complement strand
CTTAGAACATGAGTTAATGAAAAGTTGGTGGAACCTAGGGCTAAACCTGTGATGCAAAATCAAGTTAAGCGTTAAGATAAAACAAACACCAAGAACTGCATGACGGAAATGAATTCTGGAATATTACAGAAGAAAAATATTTCTACTGGAACACAAATGACGTGAGAATAGGCATAATGAATTCACTGCGATTGCGCATTTGGTTAGCACCCTTAGTCTTTCGGATAGGCCAGTCCTTAAAACCATTACGCCTATCTTGTGTGCCAAATATGTGCACCATGTGTCAGAACCATCTTTTGTTGTCACTCTAGTCCCCTTACAATAATTAGGGAAACTAAAATGAGGGAAAGTATGACAATTTTTTTACGCAGAACTCAATAACTAGAAGTTATTCACAGGCACTCTGCACCAATCAGGATAGAGCACTCTCCTTAAAAGTATAGCATTACGGAGAATCTTTTCCGAAAGGACTTGAACATCATCACCGAAGATGCCCATCACAGTTGGGGATGAAGCATTTGAGTCATCTATCACATACAGATGACGGCGTAAAATACCCGAAATATAATCCATTTACATTTACTCAGGTGCTGAAAGTTTGTTTTATGTCTTACATTATTCTGACGTATTTTGGTTACATATTTCGTTAAAGTACTTTAGTAAAAATTGCATAGTTAGTCCATCAATTACAGCATAATTAGCTGCAATCAAACGTAAGTTTCTATGATTTAAGACTATTTATTAGGTGCTTTAAGGCTGATTGAATTATAAATATCAGTACATAAAATTTGAAGCAATTATTTTGGAAGAATTTTATAAACTATGATAGCTTGTTTTTTAAAGAATTACTTCACTTTAAAATTTATTTCTCCTTAAGGCTGCAATCCGTGAAGGTATCCAGGATGGAAAAATTGTTTTCTTGACGTTTTAATGGTGTTAATAAGATAGTGACTAACTACCTTTATAGAAATTGTATTTTTCCTGCTATGATGCCATTTTGGTTTAGAATTATTACTAAGGTCTTCCGCTGTTAGCAGATAAGCCAGTATCTTTCTTTTTTATGATATAACAAGTCTCTGGACATTTTGCCAACACTTCCCTAAACGAAAGGATGGGACTTAGCAGGGAAAATTGTAGGGGTTCTTTTATTGGACTTTTTCCTTGAAAGATGGAAAATTAATTAAATACCTGGGTTGTAGTTTGACACGTACTCTACAAAGGGAAATTTTCATCCTTAATATAATATTTTCTCTCTTTCAGGAATATATCCACCATGCATTCCTACGCCCCCAGATCAGTTCAAGGAAAACAAATTTTAATTAATACACTGAAATTAAATTATCTCAAAAGCGAACACATAACATTACTGGAAAAATATCATCATAAACCATACGTTTTTATTTTTCTGTACAAATCCTTACCTACAAGAAGTGTATTCAGTGTTTTGCGTTTTCAGTTTAAGTTAATAGGATTGTAAACTCGCATATGACTCCAGTTCTTAAAAAAATTTGTTGAGTCCTATTATGCATAATTAAATATGAGTATTAACCACCTTTAATAATTGTTGCAGAATTAATAAATTATTATTCCTAGGAATCTGCTACAAAACGCTTTTGTGCCTTCTGCCAGTTTTGCATTTTATTTGACTATGATACCATATATTTTAGAGCAAAATAATTGGAATGTGTCTGTAAATGACAATATTTTAATATAATTTTAAAAACTATGATCGCCTTCATAGATCCAGCTACATTCATATCACTGGTGTCATTGTTTCTCAAAATTCTGACAAAGGTGTTAGCATCTTTGAACAAAGTTTACTATTCGTCTACAAAATGCGATACACTTATCTCATGCAAGAGCTTTTAATAGGCACTTAAGTTTTGTATGATCCAAGTCATATTTATTACCATGTTTATTTGACTAAAATCGCTTTGTTCCTGCTAGTAGTTACTCCGTAAAGCTCGAGCAGTTATTGGTAATTTTCTTCCTAATGGATTGAAGGATATCAGAGTGGTTGGCGGCAAATCAGTCCTTACTAATAGTGGTTTACTCTGCTTACTAGTTTACACTGTGAAATAGCTCGTGGCTGAAGTATTCAGACAGATTTTGGACCAATTAGGATTGTCTTATTGGGCATTTGCGCTTCAAAGTACTGATGCCTGGGAAAGAATATATTCGTGACGTGCAGAGACAAAAACTAGGAATATGTGAAACCAATGATACCTTTTAAGAGGTAAATACTTACTACAATGATTTCGGATTTTGAAGAGAGGAAACAGCGAGTGCTGGTTTGCACAACCTAGAAACATTTCTGTGGGGTTTGCAAACCAGGCCAATTGCTATGAAGAACAGGGGAAAGTATGTATGTACGTTTGGGAGTCATACCACTGAATTCTAAATGTTATATAAGACAAGGAGTGAATATTCGCCTTGGAGAATGCATGCTGCTTGTAGTGTAAGAACAACGTGAAACAACAGACTTATCAATGAAAGTACTAACACAATCAGATTTGACTCCCATCGTGCAAAATAAAAAGGAAATTTCGGCTGAAAAAAAAAAAATATGAAGCAACACAATAAAACGAAAAGGAATTTGACGGTACAACGGGCTAACATGTTAGAGTTTAATGTCATTTATTAACTCAAAGCCCTAATTGCTATTTCCTTAATATTAATGTGCTTAGCTTGTTTATTCCTTTAAAACTCATGCTCCTTGCTGTACACATTTTATGATAAAGATTTTATTAATTTGGCACACAAATTCACAGAGGGACATGGTACTCAGATATCCTTAGCTGTTCCTGTTATATAGTGTTAAGTACATATCTGGCACTGGGGTGGGTTTTCTCTGGGTCCTCCGGTTTCCCTCACCATCATTCCACCAATTATTCCATGATTCATCTCTTCATCATCCCAGGCGTTGGGCCAATCCCTCAACTCTGGTATCTCAGGTCAAATGCTTCGGGTTTCTCGCTCTTAGGAAACCCGAGCGACTCCTAGCAACAGCATTGATGAGGAAGAGAGAAGAGAAAGGACATTTCTTTAATTATCAATGCCGCGCCGTGGCTGAGTGGTTTGACCGCTTGGCTCTCACCAAGGTGGGCTGAGTTCGATCGAAGGCGGCCGCAAAGTGAGATTTGTGATGGACAACACGGCGCTGGGGCGGGTTTTCTGCGGGATCTCTTGTTTCCCCGCCATCTTATGCCACCAGTGCTCCATCTTCAACTCATGTAACATCAGTGTCACCGCCTGCGGTGCCGCATGTAGTAAAAGTGGCCGTCAAACAAAAAACGTTTCATTTCAAATCTCAATTTTTTGGTATAAAAATTCTACCTATCGAAACAAATTAAAAACATATGAAACGGAAATGATATGCCACGTACAGAATCTAGGGCAAGGAGCGTTCTAAGTGACGTAACAAAATAACAAAAAAAATTGTCCACACCATTTCAACCATTACAGCCTAATTGGTGTAATGCGTAACATTTTTGCAATATAATGTATCCATTATATAAATTTTATAACGTTACTATTTCTAGTTTTTGCTTTATCCTCGTATACGTCCTTAAAGACGAACAAAAATGTCACAGGGATGTCATTTTTACTGCTTATTTAGTTTTATAAATTGAAATTTCTTTATTAATATTATATGGATTTTATCACTTTCGGCACAATATACATTTTTAAAATATACATTAAAAGTCTTAAATCTACTGTTTTAATTTTGAACTGTGCAGCATTTTATAGAAAAACTCAGCACACCTTATAGTGTTTGAAGCAGAGGTACATTTTGGTCTATGTTTTAGTTTAAAATTTACTCTACTAATGGGTGTAACTTGTAAACGTGGCACATTGCTTTTAGCCATTGTGTAGAATTGGGCTTTTCTTGCTAAATATGTACCCCAACTGCTTTTGGGCTTTCAGTCAGATAGTCCAGTGTAGTAACTGCAACACTTCGAAGTCTTGCATAACTATTGAGGTTAGCTAAATGCAACTCTGGGATGAAATAAATAATGCTACAATAATTTAAAACATATATACGACTTTCAGTCTGACACTTTAAATACTTTTATAGATTATGAATTTAACAGGCTTTTAGTTTCGGTGTAAGGCTTTATGATACCCTCAAAGGCCACTCTCTCTTATATGAGTATAGATTGGGAACATTGTTAATAGATGGGGAACGTTTGATGTGTCTATCTGAACGTAATGAGCAGGTATGGTCGTGTCTTTATTAATATCGTTAGAATATGGCTAATAGTTCATGTTCCCTAGCATATATTTGTAAAACTAACGTTGGCAATCCAGTGCCTATGTTTATTTAGAGTACCTTAAAGATATGCAACAGTTAAATGGAAAGCAAACTTTTAGTCTTATGTTTAAGTTTGAATTCGTGGCCTCTCTTCCTCCTCGAGCCACTTATTTGAACACCTTAAACAAGTTGAAATTTGTCAGGCGCCGAGTGTTTTGCAGCCGGGTCAGGAGGTTAACTCTGTTAATATTAATTGCTAGGGAGAAGAGTGGGTGGAGGGGACATGTCTCAGGATGAGCTTCAGCTGCAAAGCGGTTGGCAGAAACTGGATGCCTGTGGATAAAGGTTCGCTCGAACAAGCTCCAAAGCTGTCAGAATGTTACAGCATAGCTTGTTCTGGCGCTAAGCTGGCGAATATCACAAATACTTCACTGCACAATGACAGGGGGACTTAACATCCGAGTTAAGCATATGCAGCTTGACACATCTGTTCCAGTGGTGCTCAATTAGAAATAATGTTAACTCCGCAAAATGAATAGCTATCGCACAAATCCCTATAAAAATCACATAACATTCCGCAATAGATGTCGAAGGGCATTTCATACTGGCATCCCTCGGTTTAGTATATTAGACACAACACTGTTGAGGATTTAAGTCTTGAATTGTGAGTAAATTATATTCTAGTAAATTATGAATTACATTGACTTACAAGAAAGGAAGCGAGGTATGTTAATTATATACAAAGGTGCCGGTTCTCTGACTTCCTATTTGGTCTTTATTTTAATTTGTCAGAATCTGCATATTATGAGTTCTAAGCCAATCCTAAATGAAACAAATTGCTTACTGGTATGAATTTATGTCCAATACACACACACACACACACACACACACACACACACACACACACACACACACACTTATAAATAAAGGTAGGTCCTAGGTGAGCGGTCAAATATGGAAGTTCCGAAACAGTTCATCTGAGTGGCTGGAAGTCATACTCTACAACGGCAGTACACACCGGAGCCTTCATGAGTTCGTATCAACTTGGTTTTATGCCAAATATATGAAAATCAAATATTTAACCACAAATAAGTTAAGGGCTCAGGAGCGAAGATAAAGGAAGACTAAGATAGGCATCATTTTATTATACTGGTCGCCAATCTAGAAAGTGATTGACATTTCGTCCGGAGAGAGAGGCGACGTTGCCGCTTATTGCTGTCACGTGGAGAGCGTGATAGCACTACGCGTGCGAAGGTGATTCACTTGCGACTGCAATTCTTATTTTATTATTACTATTATTATTAGTTATTTATAATGTTGTACACAAAGACAATTGTGCAGTCGTGGATCTACATGCAAACGCTGGAGCATGCAAGAACATGTAAAGATAATCGTAACAAAAGAGGCATACCTGTGACATTTTGATGCTTATTGAAGTGGGAAAATACCGCTTACATATTTTTTCCCGGGAGTTTCTAAATTACACCCAAATGTCTAAGTTTCTTCTTTAAGATACTTCTCTTTCCCAGTCTTAACCTTCATGCCCTTACTGATACCTACGCATGTGAAGTCCTATCCTAGAACACTATTTACATCAGCGATTCGTTTTTATAGTCAAGAATTAATTTTATATTAAAAAAATTTCATATACAATGTCTATAGCTAAAGAATTAAATTCTAAATATTAAAACAGTCACTTAGTGCCAATACTTGGTTTATTTCCATTGCAGGGGAGCTAGTGCGCATAATTTATATGCATAAATTAATTTCGCGGTGAATGCATTTAATTATTTACAACCAGATGACAAACTGCATATATCCACGTACCGGATAGATTACATCTATACGGTAATTAGCGCTACATTATTCATCATTAATGTTGCTCAAATTTGTTTTCATATTTTCCAACGTGCCTATTGCTGCAGCCGTTTATTTCCCCTCGCTCTGTTTAACTTCTTCTACTCAAATAAAGATGATACATTGTATAGTGTGCATAAAATGATAAAAGTACGAAAGGATATTTATTATACAGGCGTCTCATACTTTAGAGCCATTTTTGATAAAGTAATTACACTGTTATGACAAATATGTGTACTGTATAGTTAAGCAGAATATCAGAAAGTTATTACCTCACACAAGCATCTGCTCATAGAACTGTTCTTCTATGACACCTATTCTGCTCTACTTTGGATTTTCCCTTCATTTCAATACCTGGGATATTTATCTTAAACTTTCATCTAAACCAGATGAAGATTTCATTCGCTTGCCCGAACTGGACCAGAGGTTTTCGACTCACATTTTTGGTGCTCTAACCAACTAAGCTACTATATCAACATGCCGGAAGGATATTATTAGTGTCATTCTACACTTTCAACTTTCTAACATATGACTTTAACATAAATTTACCTTTCATTTACCTTTCCTAACTTAAACAGTATCCTCATTCTTATTCACAACATCTATACATCCTTCATGAAGATCTTGTTTACGACAAGCCCCTCAGAGAATTGCTTTTGTCCCTCTTTACTGACAAGTTATATAATAGTTCTTCCTTCATCTACACTTTTTGTTCCATTTCACACACTTGTTGTTTTCCATATTCATATTTAAAATTTTTCTATTAATTTTCATCCGCTCGTCACAATGTCAAAGTTTCTGCACTGAACTTACCACACTAGATAAAAAGTAAGGTTCTTGTCTTCCTTAGTTTCTTCTCCAAAGTTCTCCACAAGAAGCTAAATTCTTTCTAAAAATCTTGCTTTATCCGTGTTTATTATGTGATCGAGTTTTCAAAGTGGGCTCCAGTTCCTACTTACGGTATATCTCAAAGTTAACAAATTGTTACTTGATTAGGTATGACATCTCGAAGATGACTCCAACTGAGGATCCAATGAATCATCTGTTAGGCTCTTCTCATCTTGTCTTTTTAAAATCCGAATTTCGGAATCAAACATTATCACTAGCTTCGCTATCATCTTGTCATTTTATTAGTACACTTCAGTTTTTCCTAATTCTTTTACCAACATCCTGTTTATTTTGTCGTACATATTTAGCTTTTCCTTCGTATCATTCTTATGAAACATGTATTTAATACTGCAGTATAATGAAATGTTCCCGCCTATTAAAGTAATTTTCCGGCTATCGAATTTTGGCTTCACTGATATAAATACTTTCTTGTTGAGAGAAGTCCTATGCCATTTTTTAAAATTTAAATAGCTATGGGCTCTGCTCTGTAGCACATACTTACAGCATGTACTTATATTCTATATACAACGGCTTTTTAATATCAGTAGCTTTAAAGCTGCATCAAGGACTATAGAATCAGCTCTTTACGACTTAGGAAATCCATTTTCCCTAGTTCCATCTTATGTGTATTTTGAATTGTTCAAAATACTCCTTGAACCTCAATTTCTAACTTGATTACTTGAAAAATTCTATATAGTCTCATGAATTATGCATTTAAATATGTTTCGTCCCAGTTAAAATACTAAATATGTAGATAGAAGAATTTTCCGGGCTCAGGAGCCGTGGACTGTTGGAGTTGGACGATTCAGACGTCACAACTGCTGTGACTGAAACTTCACCCAGAAGACTCAGACCACACCACCGCAGACCTGAACGCAACGTCTGAATCTTCCAACTCCAGCAGACCACGCTCCTGAGCCCGTAAAATTCTTCTATCTACAAAGTAGACTCCGACCGTGAAAGCTTATGAATATTCAAAATACTAAATAATTAAATTAAACTTAAGAGTGTTTCAACTCATACTGAACATTGTGAAAAAATCAATAACATGAAAATAGAGTATTTTGACTAATTCAAATTAAGAAATAACTCCACAAAAATTCCTTTAATTTTGTATACTGAGCTGAAATTAAACATTTCTGAGCGATAAAATAAAATATGGAATCCAGGGACCATTATAGGAATTGATTCATTATTTGAATAAGGCATTAATATTGTGACCATGCTCGCGAAGAAGAGGCGAGCCACATCGATGTAAGGAGCTGCGTGCAGGCGCCTGTATTGTTGGAAGTGTGATCCATGCGTGAAAATGCCAGGGTGCTGCGGTTGTGTGGTGTCTTTGTCTAGCCTTCCGAATTATTACAGATCTAGGTCGGCTCTTTAGAACAAATGGACCGCTCGATGATGTCATAAGCAATAATCTCTTTATGTGCACTCCCTGCAGTTCTGGAAAGTTCCGTAATGGCAGGAGACAGAAATAGATAGAGTGAGAGAGAAAGATGAAGAGCCGACCTTTTCGAGAACATTCCACCTTTGCAGTGGGGACTATATGAGAGACGTTTTGACACCCAGGTTTATATAATACATTAATACAATCTTTCCTCAAACATAGATTATTTGTGGTCAAGTAGCATAAAACAAACAACACAAAGACTCATAACAGCCGAATTCCAGGAGGTTCTGTCTTTTCTGCCACGCGCCTTAGCGTCTACGTAACAGAACGTAAAACAAAAAAAAACAAAAAAAAAAAAAAAAAAACGCACGACAATATAGTTTACTGATGCTGATTATGCCCTGTGATACATCAAACACCCACGCAGAACTTTCAGCAACATTAAGAGATACTCCGCCTTAGCAGTTGTCTTTCGACCCAGAGAAAAGCCAAGCCATTAACTTCAATAAGCACCGCTCTCTCGCCCTCTTCCTCACATTTGCCCATCACAAGGAAAGGGATATGTAAGGACAAGAGAATCTATATGGACGCAAACGGTCCACTCTCTAAAACCCGGGAGAATACCAGCTTTCGCCAAAAGAGGCGCCGACGTTACTCCGTGGATCTTTCCAGTGGGGCAAGACCTAGAGACTAACAAGACCCCTCCCCATTACAGGGTGGAAGTGGATACGCCACTTACGAGCGTCAACCCATACGGAAAGACTACCGAATCCCTCGGTCGGGGTGCCCGGTGATCTAACACACCGACTACTATCCCTGCAGGTTAGCACACGGGAATTTAAGTGTTTCCTCAACCCCGTCTGAATACAGACGTCCCCGATTTCCCACGGATATCGGGAACCACTGCTCCATCGAGTCCAATTCATTCCGAACAGGGAGGGGCTCGAATTTTCGGCCCGAGGCTCCACTAGTAACGTCAGAGGTACCACGAGTGCTCGGGGTCCACAGCACCTGCACCACGGCAACCGAAGGGAACGGATCCCCTCCTATGGGGGAGGAAAGGGATAGCAGGTGAACACCATCACTTATTTAAAAATATAGCTACTTAAAGGACAAAGTTTCGGGGAATATATAAGGAACTTTCACATTTGGCCAGGCGGCTACGACCTCGTTGAACCCCATGTTCAAGTCCAGAATTCCAGTCCTCCTAAACTTACGTCCTTTTCGGGCACTGATTATTTATTACCGTTTTGCCCTAAGCCTGCGAGAACTGTTACCTGGTCTCTGACTCCAACCTACTGTTACTGTACGGGTTCACACTAAATGTCTCCGACCCATCTATTCTGTATAGCTCTCCTTACCCAATAAACTACTGCACGAAGCTTCAGCACTTCCCTATGTAGAAGATGATAATAGGCGCTGGGCTGCAAACATTTACAACTTTTTGGCACTCCATCGGAACGCTTTGGTTTGGTCTCATGGGGATTATAACCGCAGTGCATGTCACTTCATGCTTCAACAGTTTCCTCGCTTGGCATGCATGCACATCCGGTGACATCGGAGATACCCTAAGAGCAGCAAATGCTGAGCTCCATATTATTCTACCAAAAGAATTTTGGATTCACAGTTTAAAATTAACTCCCAATAGCTTTGATAAACAATACCCACCAGCGGTGTAAAAGACTGTAGCACAGTGACTAAGCGCCTTTGAGGAGATGTCTTGTTAAATCCCTTCGTTCCCGAACCGCAAATATGTATATCCAATACCCTATAAATATCTCATCCGCTCACTAAATGTTTAAGCAAGTGAGAGCAAGTACAAGTGTGACACACCTTTATCTACCCATAGCCTTCCATCTAAGTCGTCATCTAGATCTGCCGAGAGAGTCGACGAAGGTTTTACTCGGTCAGTCGAGACAATTCAGCTGAATTCAGTCATAGAGATATGGACAAGTACAGCCAGCAGCAGAGAGCAGAGAAGTTGAATGTAGCTGAGCAATTGTTAGGCAAGGTGTAGTAACAATTTGTTAAAATATGTAAGCAATATTTGACTTTAGTCGTTAAGTATTTGTGTCAGTGGCTATATTATATTTTGAGAATAAGGTAAAAGCCTCAAATGTACCGGAAAGCAGCCAAATGTTTATGGTGCATTGCATAAAATTGAAAGAGTAAACAGGGAGTAAAATTTACTGCATTATGTTTGTACAGAAAGTTTATCATGACAGGATACGAAGGGAAATATGAAGATCACATGATATAAGGTCGTAGCTTCTCTCCTGATTACTTGTGGCACTTAAAGAAAATAGCTTAAAACCAAGAACTTAATATCATCATTTTCCTGAACATTACGTTTTAAATCTCCCTGAAACTAAATGAAAGAATTATTAAAAGTCTATTTCCGTGAGCCTATGAACAAGATAAATAAGAAACAAATGTCGGTTAAATAAGATACCTATTAGATATTTCAGCATTTTCCAGGTATGCGACCTGATGATTTAATAGAAAATACTTTTTTATTTTTTATTTTATGAACAAAAATTGTCGAAGGTTTTGGATTAAAACACCTTCTGTTAAAAAGATCTCCATAACAAGGAAACAAACGTCTTGAGTTTCCTAAGAACAACATTTGGATTCGCCATGATATGGAAAGAAGTTTGTATAATTTTGTATAATTGCTAAATTATAAGACAGAGGCAAAGCCTGTTATCGAGTAAACCTAGAATTTTTCTAAACTCAAGTTATTTCGAATAACGTTTCTGCGTCATCAGCCACCGCTAAGATATCAGTTAGTCTTGGGTTGAATTTCTCAATTCTTTGTCATTTTTTAAGTGCTGCCTCTATTTGTTTGTTTCGCGGTGTAATAGAAAGACTATGGAATTTTAGCGCTTACTGACCCTCGTAACCGTGATCGCTAGAGTGCAAGTATACCTTTAGCGTTCCGACGCGCAGAGGGTCGCGGGTTGTAGATCCCCCTAGGGCATGGTGTTTATGTCTATTGTGCATATGGGAAAAGGAAAAATAAAAGCAGGAAATAGAGTAGTGCAATGAAACAAAGCAGAAAACGAGGAAAAGTACGAATATAAAAAGTGAACATAAAACAACGTTCTCAAACATCTGACATTCGAATCCGTTACTCTATCCCTCTTGCATCTATAACGAAATATACGTATAATGTAACTATTTCTTAAAACTTTTATCTGGAAGCACGAAGTAGAAAGTTTTTAGATGCTATGGAAGAAGTACACAAGTCCATGTGAACTACGACATCTTACTCCAGTTTATTCAACTGTTAGATCTGAAATAAAAACTCCTGAAACTTAGTGTTTTATGGAATTTATCAGGTTTATCCGTAAAACAACGCAAGATTTATTTCATCTTCGTTTTAATCTTAAGGAATTGCAAGACAGTTATTAAAACTTGCAAAAACACGTGTTAAAAATATTATGTTTTGTATATTTTATTTATGGAATTGTTCGCTATAACGAAATGTGTAGCTTTAGCTCTCGCTTTTACTACATACGACACCGCAGGCGGTGACACTGATGATACATGAGGTGGAGATGGAGCACTGGTGGAATGAGACGGCGGGGGAAACCGGAGGTCCCGTAGCAAACCCGTGATGTCCAGCACAAATCTCACTTTGCGGTCACCTGGGATCGAACCCGGAACACCTTGGTGAGACGCTAGCGGCTAAACCACTCGGCTACAGCTAACGAGATTAGCGCAGTAAAACTAGGAACCGAAAAATATTTTGTAATTCTGCAAATTACTCCAAAGACATTCTTTCTAGCTTGCTATACAAGATAATCAAACTCAATTAAGAATATCAAATACAAATACTCCTACATACTAGATTTACTTCACTCTCCAAAATTAAAATAAAATTATTCGCGGAAAGTTCTAACTTTCTTGGCTGTTTTAAGCCTACTTTCACTTGAACTTTCAATTGTTCAAAACTGAAGTCATAATAATATTTTTATTTGGTCAGATATGAACATTTAAACTTAATTTATCATACAGATGGCATCAAATTTTTGTTGCCTTTAGAGCATTGGGTATCGCGCTGTCTAACAAGAAACATTAGATAGAAACAAATATTGTTCCAAGCATCATGCATCGCATGGATTAATTGTGAGACAAAATGCGAGAGAATAACGTCCTTAAGTTTTAAAAAGTGTTAGAAAACATGAAAAGTTCATAATTGTAACGTTGTTTTGTTCCTCTTTATATTTAATAAAATGGACGAAGTTCGGGAGAAGGCGAAAATATGCAATTAAAATAACATTTTATAATGACAAAATCCAACACTCTAGTTTTGTTAGTTTTAAATTCAAAACCAGTACGATTTTATCCAAGACGAGCATTAAGAATGCCTTAGGGTGAAATGAAGTTGAGTCTTTCTTAATTACATCCCATCTTTTACATCTGCGTCACTAAATGACTTCGGTGTGCTTCCCATAAAAAAGCAGAATTCTTCTCTTACTTTTTGTGCGTTCAATAAAGACAGGCGATCTCAGAAAGTGTTAACAAGAGAACTTCAGACTTATTCTGGAATATGTTTTGAGGCAAAGAAAGCAGAACCGTCGCCTTCATGTCTCGTTTAAATGAAGGTCAATCGATAGAACTTTTTCTAAGGGTGAGTGGAGCAATTTCTAAATACGTCCATTGTTCGTGCAGCTGAAACCTAACTGTACCCTAACACAAAGATACTCCAGAGGGGATTACCCTTCTTAATGCCGCTTGAGCTAGCGATTATCTCTTAGCTTTCATCTAAGCAGTCAGCTTTGACGCTCATTAGAGCAGTATGAAACGACCTGAATTTCCCTTACACATCTACTCCTCCATATTCTCTCATGAAATTCGCTCTTTCACATATCTCTTACCTGATATAGTTTCCTCCACCCCCGTCCGGCTGAGGTATTTAACCTACTGGTGATGGAAGAGAAATGCCGCGCACAGAACTACGGCTTAACAAAGGATCACTTCCATAAAGGGAAATTGGCATAAAATGTGGTGATAAAGCTGAGTGCTACATTTACCCTTATCAGTATTACTGTGTTCTGATTCTCATTATTATGCATAAACTTATTCAGAAGCCACTTAACTTGAAGTTATATTACCTGTAAGATGCATATTGCGAGAACTAATGTGCTATCCATACAAACTTCAACCATTTCAATAGGCCATAAATTTTGAACAAATAATAGAACACACGATTTACTTCGGGAGAATGTAATACACAATCAGGAAATTACACTACACTATTTACATCTTACATCTCAGGGAAAATGTTGGATGTGTTCTCCACCAGCATCTATACATGTATGCATTAGTCTCCCCATATTCTCTGAAGTTTTACGGAGATTATCTTATGGATTCCTTAAGTAAATCAATTGTCCGTGGCCTATTCTTGTACACTCTATTTTTAGATAACGGTGAGGTTAGGTCAGATGATCTGGGAAGCCACAGACCTTTTGAGATTATTCGATTATCGAAGAAACTGGTTACAAGTTCCATAGTGGCATAAGATATATGGTACGTTGTTGAATCTTGCTGGAAGTAAACTTATCTCAATTCGATATCATCCAGATGCTCCACAAATGTCTTGAAGATACCCATATGAACTTCAGTGTCTATAGTCATATCATATATAGATGCTGGTGGAGGACACTTCCAACATTTTCTCTGAGATGTAAATAGTGTAATGTAATCCCCCAGTTATGTATTACACTCTCCTAAAGTTGCACCTGCGTCCCATTATTGGTTCAAAAGTTGTGGCTTATTGAAGCGGTTCAGGTTTATATGGATCACGCTATACCTGTCTTTTTAAAATTAATAATAAGTATACCATAGAACCTACTTTGTAGCCCTTTACTACTAGTTTACCAATAAATGAATTAGTCATTTTAGCCCTAAATTACTACGGAGTAACCTGTGGTTGGAATAGGCGTTGATCAAGAGATACCAAAATTTAAAATTAATTATAAATGATAGACTTAAGTATAACATTTACAGGTTGATTAAACGCAGTGCACAGAAATTGAATAATACCAAGGCAGTACTTAACTAAGCATTTTGAATTTAGGAACAGGAGATTGTGGATGCAGTACAATAACAGAGGACTACTACATAACATAATGTCGCGAGGCATTGTTTTGCGGTGGGCCATGCAAAGCCGGAGCTACGTGCGGGCAGGAAAGAAAGAGACAGATAGTGTTGCGTGCGTTGGACGCTTGCCGAGAGAGAGAAAGAGACAGAGAGATGTCTTGATAGTTCCCTTCCGTCTCTTGCCATCGTGAAAGGCCATGAAGCTTCGGCAACCTTCGAGAAACAATGACTTGGGTATACATAAGTGACAAGCGACAGTTGTTAATGGACAGTTACAGTTGTGCAGTGTGTGAGTCGTGTGGACATTTGAACTGTACTGCAGTTGTGAATCGAATGTGCAGCTGTGTGGACGTGTGGCAGGCGACCTTGAGGACAGCATTTGTTTGTTACGTCAGCCTCCTGTCTTCAGGGTTGTACAAAACATGCTTTTACTTGTAATAAAAATCATTTTAAAGTTCTGCAAACAAGACTTTTAATTCGAGGAACCCACAAAGCCACAATAATTTAAATTTCACTACATGAAACATCATCATTAAACAAGTAAAAGGAAATAGCTCACACTAAAGTGTGTAGGACCTTTTTAAACTGAGGAATATCTCACTGTTTCCTTTACTGTTCAGCATTTTGAAAATTCTGATGTCTTTTATACAACAATGTTTACAACGATAAGGCCAAAATAACAGGACAGTGATGCTATTTCTTTCATACAAAGAAGCGTCAATATTTCGAACTTAAACAAATTAATATGATTAATATTACTTTAATTTGTATGGTTTGAAATTTCAGTGTTTGTTTATATGACACGGATCATAAAAATAATAAATCCTCTTTATCTTGTTCTTCTTATAATTGAATTTGAAGGCAAAGAGGGAGGTTAATTTGTATTAATTGTTGTGCAATTTCTACATAGATGGTATTAAAATTCTAATCTAGTACACGATATATTACTACTTAATCTGACGAACATGTTTTGTAATTATGAATTTCTGCTTCATTTTTGAGACTTTATCGCGTCCTAACATATATAAAATATCAATAATGCTTCGAGTATTAAAATAGTAAGCCATAGGATAAATAATTCTAACCAAAGCCATACAATCATTGGTATAAGTTTAATAGTAAAGGAATATTGTCAGTTTGAGTATGGATACCTAATTGAGAGAAAAGATA
Organism: Mantis religiosa; assembly: GCA_030765055.1. Taxonomy (NCBI): domain Eukaryota; kingdom Metazoa; phylum Arthropoda; class Insecta; order Mantodea; family Mantidae; genus Mantis; species Mantis religiosa. The sequence continues at coordinate 67,388,262 of CM060950.1, read as the reverse complement.
CAGGAAATATGTATAACAAAACTAGATAATACTTAGGGTTTCTGAAACACCAGAGCATATCTACGAATCGTTTGTTTGTGGGATATAGGTATCAGTGCATTTCTCTAGAATAGCAATGAAAGTGCAAATATGTACCTAAGGATGGTCGCGGTGAACAACTATTTTGCTTTAAGGAAAGAAGTCAGTAGATGTTATTTTTGCTTGTCGAAAAAACCTAGAACGACCACAGGCTTACTCGGTTCAATCAATGAAAACATACCATACTTGAAAGCATTGTATAAACAACCAAAACTAAGTAGGAACTTAAGTTACCGTATGGATAAGCTCATCAACGACCATTCAGAATAAGAGTAACCTATAATAAGGAGAACGCTTGGCAAGAAAGCACACTCTAGGAAAATACCTTCACACACTTCAACCTGTACCAAGTTTGCGAAGGTTGAATCAAAACAGAATTGCGATGTCAGAGAGTGTAACGGTGGCCAGATTTTTTTTTTTTTTTTTTTTTTTTTTTTTTTTTTTTTTTGTAATTTACGTCCTCCAACGTTAAGTCATATCGGAGGAAGAATGGAATTGGTGAAATGATGTCCAAATGAGCCATAGAGCTTACAGTTACCTGCCATTCGCCTTTTAAGGATAAGGGAAAACCCCGGAAGAAACCTTATCGAGGTAACTCACCCTGACCGAGATTCGAACTCGGGACCTCTTGAACTTGAGGCAGACAGGCTACCATCTGCACTACCGAGGACGGCGGTGGCCAGAATGAGTAAATAGTCCTCAATGGGTAATATCAAAATAAATAATTTCAACAGGTAACTGAACCAAGCTTATTTAACTGGAATTGACAATACTAGCGCACAAATGCAAACGGAGTACTTCGTGCTGCCGCCGAGGTTCAAGAGAGGAATCCATACACATCAAACAACTCTCCTATGGAGCAATGCCTACCTTTCTGAACCTACATTTTCTGAAAGTTTCTATATCGGTCTACTGTCTCACCTTAATTATTTCAAATGCTATATGGTTCATTTCCTTATTAATATGTTACATCTACGCAATATTTCTAAATTATCAGAAGTTTCAAAATATTTCCTAAACTTTGATACTAAGCTCCTTCAGAGAACGTATCTGGATTTTGTATTTTCCCAAAGAATTTCATGATCACGGTTATTTTTACTTTAAGCTAAAGGGAGGGGAACATACTGCAATTTGATTGTTCATTCACGCGTAGTGAACGTGAACTAGCCTTCACGGTTCGGTATTGAAGGAATCGGAGTTTAATCACGGAACGGATATATAATGTATAGAATGCATGATTCAGATGCCGTTCCACCTTCACAGCAAACGTTTGTGCTCAGGCAGGAATATGAATGTGTATGCGGGAGACTAAATCCCAAAAGTTCCTAAAATAAAGTAATTTGCAGTGTTATGAAGTACTACTATATCTAGTCGGCTATTTAATCTTACATGTATTTAGTATTGTAGAAAGAGGAAGTATACATATTTTAATCATATACTTAACAATACTGCTGCGTATTCTATTTTGTGGTGTGAGTTCCACGCCACTTCACAAACCATGAATCATGTTACCGCCATGCAAGAAAAATTAGCCCAAGATTTAAGGGAATTTTATAAATTGGTATGACAAGAAGTAAATATGAAAGTATCTGTGCGTTCAGACCATGTGATTTCTTTGTCAGCAGACACGTACAAATCTTCATTTACTTTCGGTTTGAACACCAATTCGCTTTTTATAAACTGAATATCCACGAGTAAAAATCAGTATCCATAACGAGGAGCATACATGGCATCGTTACATCACTACCTATAAATTACTTGTATTTGGTCACTCGAACTGCAACCATCCTGCTCTCGTTTTGCCAGGGATTTCACAAATATATTGCCATTAGACATCAATGTGGAGGAAATGAAGCAGAGGTACCCTATAAGGGATACATTGTTTACCTTTAAACTGTAAATTGAAATATTCCAAAACAAGTACAAACTAACAACTAACACTATACTTATACCTGTATTTCTTGACAGTCTAATGGCATAATCTATGTGCCATTTGGGACCTATGTGCCAAAATTCGGGTGCAGAGTATAGCTGGAAGTAAACAAATGACTCCGAAATACTTAGAAACATATAGGCATAGTAACACAGCATTGTACGGAAGGGACTGTTTACCCCTGTCGCAGTGGTCTACACACAGGCATACATAAGGAGCGTGGGTACGGAATTCTTGAGGGATGTCCATCAGCTACTTGGAAGTGGTCGCATGTGGCACTTATCAGGCTTCAATTTTGGTCGTTGCGTTTCTGCTCTGCAGCAGATTTTAGCCATACAGGCCTCACATAGAGCAGAGATGATGCCCTCAAACTCTCAAGCGGATGCTAACCTCGGTAGCGTAGTTGGTAGCGTGTCTAACTCACGTTCAAGAGGTCCCGAATTCGAATCTTGGTTAGGTTGAGTTACCTGGATAAGGTTTTTTCCTGGGTTTTCCCTTATCCTGAAAGACGAGTGTCGGGTAAACTCTAAGCTCTATGGACCCTGGAGACTTTTGAGCATTATTTCACCCATTTCATTCCTCGTCCGATATGACTTAACGTTAGAGGACATAAAATTGAAAAAAAGGACCCTCAAGCGAATTCAGGTATGAGAATAACGATCGTTCCCTTGTAAATATTTTTGGTGCATATAAAAATATGTTGCTGAAATTATTATTTAAAAATACACGTTCTACACATTTTTCAAATGTTCTAGATGCATAGAGAGTATCTAGTATTCCTCTCCTTTCTATCACAATAAAATATACTTATTGGGATGTTTTGAAGATGCTAGCATGGATTTATAACTATAAATAAGGAAGACATTGAAACACAAAGTATTAGAGGAGATTTTGTGTGATTATTGATGAATTCAACATAAAACGCAATTTTTTTAAATGAATGAGTATTTCTTAAACTGCAAAAAGCTCCACGGCGTAACATATCCAATATTATGAAGAGAGAAAATCCATGTGTGTATGTGTGTGTGTGTGTGTGTGTGTGTGTGTGTGTGTGTGTGTGTGCGCGCGCGTGCTTGTGAGTGGAATAATTTTCAAAACCACAACCGATTACTATTAAACTTATAATTTTACTATTAAAATGCAATGTTCCTCTTCACGAATATATAAATTTCCATTTCTATAATTCTGGATTTAGAATATCTTAACATTACGTCATACAATTTCAGTCCCTAATAGTAGATTAGCAAGATCGGATGAGGCTTTTCGGCACCTTCTTGTAAAAATACCGAATATGCATGTTCTTGTGGTGTTTGTATTATCAAGTTTTTCCACAATTTAGCTGAACTTTTCTATCAAGGAGCTTTATAATATATTGACAGTTGTGACATTTGCATTGTAATATTTATAATCACTGATTAACACTACGCTACAATACTGAAAAACTTCCGCCATACATATTTAAGGGTATAAGTTACCCTGCACCTTATATACGTTTCCTGTGAGGTACATCGTCTTCCAAGTGTAGAAGTAAAGCATTAGATTCTAGTTTCCGAGATCTCACGTTCAAACAAAACTACGCGACATGAAATTTAGGATCTAAAACCTTTGCATGGCTTCCTTCGGAAAAGAAGCAAAATCTGTTCCGTGTCAAAACGTAAAATGGCCTCAAGCAGGATAAAAGAGACCCATGAGCAAATTTATGCGGTATTTTAGCTGATATAAAACGGGACCCTACCCAGTTGCAGTTAAAGGGCATATAGAAATTCAAAATAAAATTTCTCATAATTATAAATCAACTTTACATTCTAGGAAATAAAAATTGTATAGATTCGTGTATACGAGTAACTATAGTTTGGCTTTATAGTTAAACAAAAACCCTTACTTATACCCGGGATTCCAGAGGTACGGTGTTCAAAAGCCGTTGGTTTAACCACACTGATCTTAGATTTCTTGACGGCTTTACCTGGTCCGTAATTTGAAAGCTACTCCTTGTGCATTATTTTCATCTGTTTCACCTTTATATGTATTTGGATTACAGTCCCGCCGCTGTAGCGTAAGTGGTACCGTATCCGCCTCCCGTTCTATAAGTCACGAGTTCGAATCTCCGTCTGGGTGAGTTATCTGGATAAGGTATTTTGTCCGGGGGATTCCTTTAATCTGCAAGATAAATTTTTATTTATGCTAAGCTCTAAGGTCCTTGGGATCACTTGTACATCATCTCGCAAATTTCATTCATTCTCCGATATGACTTAAACCTGGAGGACGTCAATTAAAATAAAAAAGGTTTATAAGAGCAAGCAAGAGTGATTGGTGCGTTATGATGGCACGATGCAGTATGCTCTGCTTACAGGATTTCTCCGTAGCGGCTGGACTGACTTTTCGTGCCCCTTTTTATGAACCCGTTCCCAGAAGCCTCTATTGTAAGTTGCGTAGGCAAATTCATGCCATTAGGTGGCTCTAGTATCGTTAGGGACCCTGCCCTTACCATCACGCATGTTCGTTCTGGTCAACTTTCTTATATTCTGCAGCCCTTCCTCAAAGTTTTCAAATACTATTTAATGTGTCTGCTGAAAAGTTTTGGGCGGCCCCTCCGTCTACTCTATATTGCCCTATCCTCTCCTAAACTATCCCATTTTAATCTATCCTAAACTAACATTAATTTTTAATCAAGTAACTCGAGTGCTTTGTAACCGAGCTCTATTCTTCTTCAAAGCCTAATGCACACACAACTATTCTGCTTGGTTATTCAGTTCAGAAAATTGTGCACTTGGGCTATAGCACTCAGCAGAAATTAAGTATGAGAAACCTTCTAACTTCAAATTTAGGAATCGCATGATTTAGATACAGTAGGAAATTTTAGGTAACTCAGAACTTTTCAAAAACTTCCCAATCCTTATTTTCAGCCTGCTTACTTACAGAATACTGGCGATTGTCTTTTATGTACTTTCCTGCAGTATACATCCATTGCAATACGAGAGGTACAGATAATCTTTTAGAAACTAATCTCTGCTGCATCTCCAGCCTGTGCTTCAACGGGCGGCACAAGTGGGGTACGGTACTGGAGGACGGGACGTGGCTTGACCTGCTCGAGCCTTCGGGCGATGAATAAATTGTTCGCAAGCAGGAGACGCTAATTTTCACTCAAGTAGCTCCTCACTTGGCCCTCCCCAGGGAACTGAGGAGTCTGAGTGCACTCTCGACTAGGTCTTCCAGAGGAAGATAATCTCAAATCCAATACCGCGAATCGAAGCTGGGTCTTCCGCTTGCAGCCTGTAGTTCCACCGCATTAAAGGGAAAGAATGGTATATGAAGGAGGACAGCTAAAATAAGAAATAAGGACCCAAATTTAAGGCTGCATACGTCACTCTTGTATGAAATACGTCCAATTTATGCAGCACTTCGCATGCTTCTTGCTGCCATTTCGAGAGGCTTGTTAAATAGTCCTCATACCTTTACGGAAACTATGATTTAGAAGTATACTAAATCTCTAGAATCATAAATATGCCAAACGTTGCAGTTAATAAGCAAACTCGACGATCTGTATATTTCAAGGTAAACATGGTTAGTACAAAGTGCGAAAGGCGTAACTCAACTGCAATTTATAGAGCATGTTCATGCACAGCTCACCGAAATTTATTACCGTCCGTGCAACAAATGCCTACCGTGTCGCCTAATTTTCAATTGTTTCATTGCGTTCCGATGTCAGTGTTCATCAGAAAATTAATTTCCTGTAAGCTTTAAAAAGGTCGTGGCGTGCGCACACATATGTAACATTTTGTAACAGACACTTTTCTTCCTTGGATGTCAGAGCTATTAACCTGCTGTGCACTTTACGGCAATTGGAACATTTTGGGCGCGCTCACAATGAAGTTAGTGACCCAGTTCTACACCTTGTAACGTAACAGTAATTACCTTTTACTTATTAAACGTAGAGTTAGATAGAAACGGTAGCTTTATGACACCAAGGTGGTCCTTTTATTAGTGATACCGCGTATATCTTGCCGTGTTGGACATCCGAAGCTAAAGGTTTTACAACAAAGATTCTTAATATTAAAGTTGGGTAACAGTCATGTTTATTGTCTCACCGGATAACTCAATAGGTCTCTTGTGTCTGTTAAGGTGAAAGAGTACACGGAGTGACCAGATGTGAACGCGGCAGGAAGAGCGGGGTCCCTAATGTTTCGAATATAAACTTCATGGACCGCCAATTTAATGTTCCCTATAGATATTCTCAATAATATACTCTCACAGATGCTCCATGCCAGGAAAGAAACAGTCTTCCCCATGAAGGAAATCTACTGCAATCCGCCGTCTAATTCGCTTAACTCTACCACCGCTCAAGGTGAAAGAAGATGTGGCATAGGACATGGCTGGACTGGACTAGACTGGACTGAACTCTACTGGTCTACGTTACGAAGGGGATCCGGCATCGAGGTCCAAACTTAGTCTACTGTATCTATGCCCAAAAGTGGGGCACTTCCAGGATGAACGGCCTCACCGTGGCTCAGTGGTTAGACCGCTTGGCTCTTACCAAGGCGGCCCGGGTTCGATCCCAGGCGACCGCAAAGTGAGATTTGTGATGGACAACACGGTGCTGGGGCGGGTTTTCTCCGGGACCTCCGGTTTTCCCCATCATCTCATTCCACCGGTGCTCCGTCTTCATCTCATGTACCATCAGTGTCACCGCCTGCGGTGCCGTATGTAGTAAAAGGGGGCGTTAAACACTACACATTTCACACACATTTCCGGGATGATCGATGAGGCAAGATGAGTCACGACTGTGCAGAGGGCAGGTTCCCTGCACTTCACCCGTTGGAAACTCCCCGTCAGATCAGTACAGCACGCATCCCACTATATGAAGTCCGCAAATGGCAGCACCAGGCTGGGCTTGGAGAACGTCCTACCGGAGGAAGTGCCTATCATCCTGCCATGCAACGTCGAGACAACCACCGACACTTCTACCAAGAAAGAGACCAGCAGATGAGAAAGGGTGGAAATTATATTTGGCGAAATTATGCTACTCATGATTCGCCTGGCGAACCTAGGAAAACCCCTGACAAAAGCCATGGGTCACGTAGGTCAGCCACGGGAATTGAACTCGGGCCTCTCAAATGCAGGCCACAGACGAAACCACCTGAGCTATGCCGCTTGGCAGTAGCAGAGGATAGATCATCTTAGGATTTCCCTACCGATCTGGAAACATTACGCAAAAATAGCCCTATGTAGGACATCCCAAATGCAAAAATGCGGCTGACATTTTTCTAAACGCACAGTGCTTCTTGGTAAAATAAGATGAGCCAAGCTGTCCTGCAAACAAAGCATGAGAGAATACAGAGAAAATGAAGCTACTCCTAGTGTTAGTTCTCATTAGGTCGATTTAACGTGAACAGAAAGTAAGAAGTCACTTATACGAGTATACCCTTATTATATTCTCACTAAAGTTTTGACTTAAAAATACACTTTAATTAAAAAAAACTTTATAATTTAAAATTTACCCAATTCCTTAAAAATTTCTTTAAATGTAAAAAACTACAAAAAGTAAAATGCCTGATAGCCTGTATATCATACATTCCCAACTGGCCCTGAGCACCTCCTCTCAAATACAAACAGGGAGAGTAAAAGGCTGAACACTGGCGTGGGAATATTGGTATGTAACTGGAATACACTCCTACTTGGACGGAAAGTGAGAGCTTGCTCCTCGAAGTGGAGTATATGACATGTTTAACATGCTCAAAGGAAATGTGTTATACCAACTTGGGCTTGCTCAGCTTGGAAGGCTTTAAGGAAAAGGATGTAATTATTTTATCACTAATAAACCTAGAGACACGGGTACCTACTAGCAGAAACCTTTGTCTTAGAAAAAAAAAAAAAAAGCATAGGAGAAACGTGACTCGAAAGCATATGTTTTTACTAGAGAGTTGTACCTCTGGACAAGATATTCAAAGAAAAGTATTTACCGGGGAAAATGTGACTCAGTTGAAGAATTTAAACCCCGAATAGATGCTTCGTGACGTAAGTGATCTAATGGGCTACATATGTAACCCATATAAAATTTACTTTATGCATTGTTTATAATTGTTTAATAACATTCTGGGATATTCCTTTATTTCCTTATAGTATTTACTTACATTCAAATTTAGTTTCATGAAATGTTTCAAGATAATTTGATATTAAATGAAAGTGTAAAATATGCAGTAATTATAGTGCTCCTTTACATTCCTGAATAATATTAATCAAGTTAATAGTAGTGAAAACAACAATATCTGATACAGAATGTATTAAATATTTACATTGCTCCAACAATGACAGTATGAATGTACAATAATAGTCTCAAAATATGACACAAGCACAAAATTACTATTAAGTTTACATTAATTCTTGTAGACATTCTTTGCACGTCGGCGTGGAATGATTATTGCAAATGTTTCTTTGACACATGCTGCACCCTTCCTGGTACATTTGTTCTTGTTTCTTCCACATAAGCAGCACCTACCGATCCTTTTGTGAAGCTGTGCAACTTGTCTTCCGCGAACGTCTTCAAGTTCAAAAAGAATCTTAGCACGCTTTCTTAGTGAGACTGATATAGTGTTCAGTTTTGTTCTTCCTGCTATTTGAGGCTCTATGAGCTCCCAGGACATTGTCCCAAGAAACAAGCCTCGTTTGATTTTCGTATACTTCTGATTTACAGAATAAACACACATGACATTGATCGCACTGATGTTACCTTTCTCTTAGTAGCCTTTTCAACAACTGTTACATTAGTGGTCGCGCTTGCTACATATGTATCCCACCTGTGCGCAACTGAGTTTAATTACAAATAACAAAACTACTGTCTCGCTAAAATGTATTATAGCCAACTGACCGTTTAGAACACACTGCGTCAAGGAGCCACCAAAACCCCCAGCACCATAAAAGCAGAAGCAGATGGCACTTGCAAAAACAAAATGGCTGGGCTACATATGTATCCCACGCGACTACTCGAGGGTTAAGGCTGTGACGGTACGTTACCATTTTACCTTAGTGGCTACAGTAACCCGGCAGACCAAACCGTGGTTCAAATCGCGACTATGCCATTGAATTTTTCAGCCTGAGTCTATATTTCCAAAATTATTTTAGCTTGTAGTTCAATTACTTTTTCATTATCTCTTCAACATATATTTTTATGTAGAAAAAATTCCCTCTATGAGCCTGAAAATCATAACTCAAAAACTAGGGGTCGGTTATATGACACTCTAAATAGTTAGTTCAGCATGTTCTAAAGGTGCAACAGGAAGGTTTTCAGGAAAGTGTATCAACATTAAATGATCCTTCAAATGAAGGACGCTTTTAATATTTGTTCAAAAATAGATGTAACCACTTGTATTTAAATAACACATTTCTGAAATTTTCATGCCCGGAAATTTTCCAACATTTTAAGTTTTGTTTGAATAGTCCTGAAATTCCCTTTATGTGACTGCCTCTTAAAATTTTCTTACAGTTAGATACAGTTAGATAAAACTTACTAAAGTAGAAAATCAAAACCTATCAGAAAAGCCAAACTATTTGTTTTTAGTATTGTGTAGAATTAGCATTCTTATTTCAGCACCACATTGCTGACACTGGTGACACATTAACCTCTCGGGCATTTCAGGATTTTGAATGCTCAGGAAAACGTAGAAAACTCTCAGACAGAGAGGATGACACAGTCGGAATTTGAAAAGAAACGCATACATTTTGTTTAGGAGTCATTGACTAAACTGACGCTTTTGAAATAAATAAAATGTTTTCGTAGTTGAAGCCTCTTTCATCTGTTTCTATTTTCTTGAAAGTTTTCAGGTACTTTTCTTTTGGTTTGACTTTCTCTAAACGGTTAAGTCATATTAAAAAAAGCGAAATTGGCAGGAAGTTGCTCAAATAAGCTTGAGATCCATAGAGGGTACGTTTACCCGACATTCATTTTTTAGGATAAGGACAAATTTGGGGCAAATCTTATAGGGAAATTCATTCTGAGATACCAGCTCGGGACATCTGAAATATTAGACAGACGTGTCACTCCAATATAGCAGAGGCAAGGAATAGAATTTCTTTCTCTCTCCCCCTCTCCCCAACATTATGAGTCATCTTTATTTGCCAGCCAAAATAAACCTCAACTAGCTCAAATGTACACGTAATGGGTACTGGTACACAATCTCATATTATACTATGCTGTGCTCTCTGTACTAAACAAGAAGAGACTCACACACCATCTAGTAGACTTCACAACAGAATACGGCTTTGAACAACAGACACACCTACCGACAGTGACCAGTAATACACGAGAACGAAATTTACTTACATCTGGCACACCACAAACAGTTTAATGGAAGCATGTAATCCCGCGGCGTAAAACAGATCTTTCCGAGCCAAGGTCTATTGCTCGGCAGTTGCGTCCTCCGCCTCTGCACACCACAGGGATTATGAGTGGGGCGCAGTATTGTAGGGTGGGAAATAGTCAGTACCCCAGTGCCTTCCGTCGGTATATTCTAGGGGCTGCTTTTCAATTGCCCCTTCATCGACTTAAGAGGCTGGGGGCACCCCCGGACCTGATCACTCAGTGGAAGATAATCTCCGCACCGCTACCCAGAATCGAACCTGAGTCTGCCTCTTGATAGGTAACAGCGCTACCACCGCTCTATAGAGATTTTGGATATCCTGGCAAGATGGATTTAATGTTGATGCAAATATTGCAGGAAAGAAGCTTCTTTAGCCCCTTGTTTCTGTTCTCAAGAACCTGAGTTAGTTACTGCGTTTCTATTATATATGTTTTGCAGATTCTTTTTCTGCACCAAGTGCAATATCCCACGCCCCTTTGACTGAAGTTCTCTCATCAGTACGACGTTTATTACTACGAAACAAAAAAGAACTGAATACATGTTAAAAGAATGTATACAATAAATGTTACGTTAGTACAATAATTTACTGAGAGCACAGAATGTCGTGCAAAAGCTCTCTTGCTAGCTCCATACACAAATTTTACCATATAACTTAAAAGCTGTGAATAAATATTAGAACAAATTGGCATTGCAAGTAATAGAACAGCCGTAAAGCACCACTTTAAACCTGTTACTTTATTTAACAATCGGATGAAGGCATTTTTATCAAGTGTATGGGCTTGATTCATGGAAGAATTGAAATTTTCTGAGACTTTGGAAAACGAAACCGTAAACAGAAAATTCGATAGTAGAACACAGTAAACTTTGTCGTTAGATAACTAGGAACTTCTCAAATTTCCTCCATCTCAAGCTTTCTAGATATTTTCTACTGGATAATAAGTAAGCACTCTCAGTTGAGTGCATAAGCCAGGCAGCGAGCTAGCAGGTGCATTTTTAGTGCAATGAACAGCGAGTTTCTGAAGTATTGGTGAAGTGCACTCAGTGCTGTTACTACGTAAAAGGAATTAGAGGTACAATCAGAGATTGTGAATGAAACTCTCGGAAGAAGAGGCAACGTCAGGTGGTTTCGTTACGCCGCTACCTGGTAGAACAAACATAGTGAATATAAAATCTAAGTTAATTGATAGCGAACAATGCAACTAATTCACATTATTGGTATTAGAGCATGAACTTAAACGAAGTTTCGGAAAAATTGCATTAGGGCATTAAGGATACTGAAGTAACTGTTAAAAATGGCCAAAGTCACAATATGATCTACCTGTATGACGCAATTTTACAATTTTTATTTAAAATATAGAGGGTGTCTACTAATTGATTGTAGCCTATTGCTTCTCTGGTTTGGTGGATGAGCGATTTTCTTTTAATAAGCGTTTGACTTACATCTCAGAAGTAGACACAGTTATACTACCTAGTAAAATGATATACGTTTATGAAGGAATGGGTATAGTTATTTTTCGAGGAATCTATGTTTTAGAAATCTACGTTGATCCATTTGTTTTCCAAAATTTATCTGTCATTTACTACAGAAGCTTTTATTATGTAACAAACAAATTATTTCTAAGCAGTAGGAGAAGACCTACTTCAGGTACATTTATTAGTCAGCAATTTCTACAGAAACAACCTGCTGCAGGAGGTTCGCTTGGTGTAACAGAATATTGCTAGAGTTTAGGTATTAATAAACAGTTATTTTATGCTTAAAACTCAAAATATTAAAACAACGTATATAGATGTATGAAATAGAAACATATGGAAATGTCACATGCTCATTTCGCTTTGATTTTTGAGGATTTGTGGGCTTAAAACGTTGACAGCCTTTTAGTGCGTATGTTGGCATTAGCTTTGATGTATTACAACCTATCTCTCATAAACTGAATATAAAATCTGCATTATCTGCAAACACTCGCTCTAAATTCAAATTGAAATATATTGTCATATATCAATCCATTTCAGCGGGTATACTATTAGGTGAATTAAACAAGTATTAAAAAGTCACACCGCTATTGCTTAAGTAACATTTAGTTGTAAAATATTTAAACGTTAGTAAATTCATCACTCATCACACACATCACTCAAGTCGTTTATACAAGTTAGTTTAAGACTAGAGGTATAAATAAATATGTATTTGGTGTAAATTGGTGGAAATATTAATTTCTTGCACACTAACCGTGTGTAGCCTAAGGTTTAAATGAGTAGAGCCAGACTGAAAAATTCAATGCCATAGTCAGGATTTGAGCCATATATAGCCCACCCTCCGTGCGGTTGCTCTAACCATCTGCGCTACTATGACCAACGTGCCATTAGGATATTAAATTCTCCAACTGACTCGTATGTTTCCCGGTAGACCACTAGAGGTTCTCATATGCTATGAGACACACACCTTTTGTGGTGACTTACTGTGCTGTAAGTGCATTTTATGCTTAAGATTACCCTTATATAGGTGTGTATACCGGGTGGGTAAAAAGTATGGAAGAACTCCTGTAACTCCGCTGTTGCAACTGTATGAAGCGACACCTTTTAGAAAAGCTGTAAGATATCAACATGCCTTTACATTATTATGACAACAAATAAAGGGTGTGAGTTTTTTTAAACTGCATCATTTCCTTTTTCTTACTGCACTGCTCCAGTCTTCAAGTCTTGGAATGTACGTACAAACAAATACCCGTTCACACCGATATTTAAATTTATTAGGACCTTACTGCATGTGTATTGAGCAAAGGAAAACGCATCATTACTTAAAAGTGAGGTTGGTTTTGAATTAAAAAGTGTAGTAGGCTACTTCAATATGCGGCTTTGGATTGAAAAAATACAGACAAAAGATAAGCTAATAGGGATAACTATGCTTACTTCATTGCAAAAACTTCGTGAAAGTTATTACTCATGGCAAAACTTACAGAAATACAATGAATTGAAATACTAATGACAATTTGATATGGTGATAAGAGGAGGACCTAAGAAGAGGTTTCTGTCTTGTTTAATGAAATGCATCCAGAATGAAGGATTACTCATTCTACGGTAAGCAAAATTTTGAAAAATTGAATGAAACTGGAAGTGTCTGGAAGGTCAGAAAAGATTTACAGATGATTCATCCTCAGAGAAAGAAATCCCACTTTTATCTACTCGCCAGCACGTTAAGGAAGGCAGGTGGTGAATTACCTAAATCATTAATTTACCGGAAGATGGATTGACAGAAGAGGAAGTATTTAATGGCCACCCAGATCTCATGACCTGATCTCTTTAGACTTTCTCTTATGGGGATATTTGAAGTGAGAAAACAAAATAAAAAAGGTAGATTCCCATTATAAAAACTTAATTACCCTAACATGACCACCACATCCTCCAAATAAAAGACGACTAATATCATTTACTTTCCCCAACGGTATCACGTGACTTTTCTTCATGACGTTTCTTTCTATAGCGCTTAGTTTCGGAGTTATTGTACTATTTTAAGTTAATTGGTCCGACCTGTTTATATATTTTTCAGATTTTTTAAAAGGAATCAGCATAAGATATGCTTGTAAGGGTAACGCTGCCAAAAACCTTTGTTTCTCAATACATTTAAATAGGATGAACTTTCCAGAAGTTATAATAATGTTTTCATTATTCTCACAGTGGCAAACACGAAGATGTTGTAGAGGGGACAAGTCGAGTCGGCAACTGAGACCTCATCAAAAAGGACCACTATAAGTAGAAGAATAAATCCTCTTACTGCCTGCTGGTTGTTCGGACGGAAGAGGCACGCCTTTAAGAACTACAGGAGGCTGACGTCACGAATACGCCTCAACACCGGGGCGGAACTGTGTTGTTACTGCACAAATGTCGTTCGATACTGTTCCAGAAACTAAGACGGGAAAATTCGGCATCTGGAACTATCTACCGCGCCTGGCAGGAATATATAAAACTGCTGCAGGGCATGGAGTAGACTGCAGTGAAGAGAAGTAGTAAGGGTACCATATTTTGTGCTTAAAGCTTCAGGTTGAGTGCGGCTCCGTGGGGAAGAAGTCAGCATAACGGAGCGCTTCACGGATCAATCGTTCAGTCAAGTTGTGTGAGTAGACCAAGCAATGCATAAGTATGGTACGTCTCAAGCCCCGGGATGAGGAGTTGGCAGGCCGTGCATTGGTGCAAAGGGCCTCTTGTTTAATTTGTGTGCGCTGACCGTGTGAGATGTGCAGAACCTCCCTGAATAAAGGTTTTTAAGGACCATGTTGCCCCTCGTCGGATCATGCTTCTGTAAATCTAACATGGGTGCGCAAGAAGTGAAGGAGAAGTGTTTCTTGAGGACTTATTATAGGAATCCATCACATCCGTCAACTTAAATAACTGCCAACCACAAAGCTCCGTACGGCTCCCACTATTCATATCCTTCTCCTAGAATTTAAATATCTACAAAATATCTGAATAAGTTAGGAATTCCCCCTCATCTAATAATCCACCCCACTTTATCGTAGTGTTTTCCCCCCATTACTGCATTATTCATATTTTCTTCAAGGAAACGGACTTTAAATTTCTCTGTTTATCTTCTTTTAAAAATTACAAAATTAAGTTCACCAACACATGCGGAAAATTATTTAGGCCTAAAATATAACAATGCTGCCGAAAACTATGCATGAATAAGCTACACGATTAAATTAGCATTGACTGGACCATTTTTATCAAGGCTACTGGCTAGATAAGGACCAGCAGAAAACGTTTTAAATAAAACAATCGCATGTCACTAAATGCATTGGCATGCACCTGAACCCTTTGCTGACGAATTTCCGGTACGCCTGACACACTGCTAGTATATTTGGCAATTATTCATGTCGTTAAACTCCACCGCCAACGCCACCACCACCGCATGGCATGATCAGACAAATGTTCCACAGCTTAACGGTTTAAATAACAAACCTTTTTTGCAGATAATATTTATTTTCGAAACTTAGATTTAAAATTGATATATTTTAATATACGAACTTTTCCATGCCTTTATACTAACATAAATATGCTTTGAAGAGGCTAAATTTTGTTACGCACAAATTCTGGTTATTTAATGTGCTAATTGTAGTTCTACTTTAATATGGAGTTCCATGCAAGGTCGTATTACGTGTAATTGCTCGTTCTGCAGTTAGCTTTTCCTACCGACTGTTCACCCTTCACTTTTCCACTTCTCTTTCATACGGCTAATAAGTTACTTTATATGAGACCAAGCGGGATGGCTTAGATATTTTCATCTGTGGCCCGAAATAAGTCCGAGTTCGCTTCCCGGGGCCGGTCCACCTGACCTACAGGGTTTTCCCGGGTCGTCAGACGAACGCCTGGTAGGTTAATTAAATCCGCTGAACTTCTTGACCTAAATTGCATCTCCATTACTATTTCACACCATCTCTCATATGGTGGTCTCTTTCAGGGTAGAAGTTTCGGCGGGAGTCTCGGCGGTACATGGCAGGATGGTATGTTCCAGGTAAACATCACTTCCACCAGCAGGATGGTATCCGGGCCGGCCTGGTGGACCGTTTCAGCACCACAGTGGGTACCGTTGTACTGGTCTGCCGTCGAGTTCCCAAATGGTCAACAATAGTGATCCTACCCTCTGTACTATCGTGACTACTTGGTTTGGCCGCCATGTCTCCTCTCGCCCTTTACTTTTTCTCGGGGACACCCCAATTGGGGCATAGGTACAATTGGTCAAGTCTGGTGGCAGTGCCAAATCCCCTGCTTCACTTATATCCTGTCTACTTGACATATTGAGAGACCACGACTGTCAACGCTATGGTGTGTCAGTTTTGTTACAATTTCAAAAATTTAGTACACAGAATCCTCAAGTACAATATCCGTGTATCATCCTAATGAGACAGAAAATTAAGACGGCGATTTATAAAAATATTCCACGGTATTCTGGGGGCTCACAGAGAAACGGTTCGTAATCTCTGAACATGTTAAAGAACAGGAATGTATTTTTGGTAAGAAAACAAAAGTAAATTGTCATTGTCTTAGAGAATATAATGCAGAAAGGTTAGAAATAAGACAAAAGAAATTTCTGAGAAACCTTGCAGAGTAGCCAGGAATTTTGCAAACATCGTACTGTAGTGGCACTAAACTATTGCTGTAGTTACAGATTACTGTAGTTCAGAAATTGTAATTGCCTGATAAGCTGACTGGAGTTAAACTTCTGTAATTGCGTGTTGTATATTAGTTTGACTGCCGTAATTGTTTCTCAACATATTTATTTATTTTACGGACAACATATAGCTTTGTTTACCTCGTAAACTGTAATAAATGACTGTTCATACAAAATTTCGTAAAGAGGTGTGTGGCATAAGGGCATAATTTCGGTAACCTTCTATAGCGAAGGTTTATGTTATAAATAAAAACACCATGAAAAATATCAGCGCTAACATTTAAGGTCTGATAAATATGCGACTCCACCGATCGTCCAAAGGAAAGCTCTGAATAAGTAATACTTCTGTAGAAAAATACGGTTAAATTAAAAGAAAGCATGAGTTGCTTTACATATTTGTGTTATAATTTTGAAATAATTTATATTACTATCATTTCAGGCACCGCATGTTTCATTTATTTTAGTTTTACGCCTTAGAATATAACAATAGCTATATTAACGTCAAATGGCACTTGTTTGCAGTGGTCATGTGTTCAATTCCATTGATAGGAAACATGATATCAGGACAATGGGAGTGAGTAGGTTTATTTCATTTCCCGAATTTTCCACAAGTTATAAGCAATGAACATTTTAATCACACCGAACGAGAAATAAAAGCATGTGCAATAAATCAAGCACAAGCGGGTACAGAACTCTAGACCTCGAAATCCCCTCGTTGCGGGAGAGAATGAGCTATGGCAGCAGAACAACATGACGGCTTGTTTTTTTGTTCCATGTGGTTGAACAAGGACGGCAACAATGCTTTTTGCTATAATCTAAACCACTATAGTGAGAGGTGTATAACAGAGAAATCTGGGAGAGTCAAGGTGTGACATGATAAGGCTAAAAACACAAATGTGATGCTTAAGAATTTGACTTTACTTTTACTTTGGCATAATACTTGGGATCGTGTATTCCATGAAAGACAGCAACCGCATGGGAGAATCCTAGGTACATATTTCTAATCAGTATTAAAAACCAGCTTCTCATGGTTAAATGTAGGAGGAATGAGGTGTGAGAAGGCTCAAAGGGGAACTTAGAATCTAAACCTAAGGTAGGGAGAGAGGTGGCGTAGAGAGAAGACAGACGCTTACGGATCTATAATATACAACAGCAGAGGGCAGGGTCCATGGGCTTTAGGTTTTGAGGCTCCCTGGTGGCATATCGTACAACTGACTGCCGCGTCCACCGAGCGAATAAAGATGGGGTCAAAGGAGAAGGGACGCCAACTGAACCTACAGGAAATATATGGAATATAGTTAAGTAAATTTTCTGTAAACCGAGGGGACCGTGAAAAGTACGGAAATACACCCCATGAGTTTGAGCCCACAATACCATAACGCAAGTCTCTCATGCCTACGCGGTGCCACCTAACTCGTATGCTTCAGTGTAAGAATGTTGTCCTTCACCACTGGGGATGTAGCGTGGTGATACCGTGTCTACCTTGCATTAAAGAGGGTCTGAGTTCAAACCTCATAAGAGAACTATCACTATGGTCATATCAGAATTCGCTTTAGAGTTTGATGACGTCTGTATTCCATGTGGGCCTGTGTGCCAAAAGTCAGGTGCGAAATATAGATGGAAGTACCCAAAAATGAGTTCAGAGTACGTAGGTATACGTAGGCAAGCATTGGACAGGAGGGACTGCTAACACCTAGCGGGCAGCGGTCTACCCATGGCATACGTATGGAACGCCATTCCCTACAGCCTTAACAGAACTGACGAGGGATGTTCAGCACTTATCTGCAAGCGGTCGCATGCGGCGCTTTTCTGACTTCTGATTTGGGCTTTGCGATTCTACTCTGCAACAGATTTTTGGTGCACATTGCTTATATACAACAGGCATTAAACAATAAAATTTGCAGGTGCGTAACGGTGTGAGTACAGTGGTAGTTCTTTTGTCAGTCAGAGTGACTTTTATGGATAAAACTTTCTCCGGGGTTTCCCCGAAGATATAAGTGTGTTTTTGGGAAAACCCTTATTGGTTAGATTCATATAGTTTTCTTCTGCCCAGTATTCATTATTTTTGCGTAGCTTCCACATTCTATTGTTACGAAAGAGCAATTTACTATCTACATTACATCAATGAGGAAAACATTGCGAGATATAGTTTTATCACTTAGATATTTTGATATAGGTGCAAGGGAATCGATATTTGGGTCCCTATATGCTGGCTTGAAATTGTCATATTGCCTTGAAGAGATCGCCAGAAACAAATAAACAGCAACAGCACTTGCCCGCCTCGGTAGCGTGGTGGTAGTGTGTCTGCCTCAAGCTCAAGAGGTCCCGAGTTCGTATCTCAGTCAGGGTTAGTTATCTGTATAAGGTTTTTTCCGGGGTTCTTCCTCATCCTGAAAGATGAATGTCGGGTAACTCTAAGCTCTATGGATCCTGGGATCATTTGAGCATCATTTCATCTTTTCCATTCATCGTCCGATATAACTTAACGTTGGAGGATGTAAAATTAGAACAACAACAACGACAAAAAAGCAACAGCACAAGTGGTGTTTAGAAGTTTGGAAGTCCAACCAATATTAACAGATATCTCGAAAATGGGTGATGTCACAGGAAAAAGTTATTTCAATAGCTGTTTTAAATGCCTGTTTTAAAGAGGAAAATCTCTTTTGTTTTACCCATTATTCACAATCATACAAAGTTTCTTCTTAATCACTAAGGGTTCGTAGAGTATTACCAGAAAATCCAAAAACTGTTTATTTATTAAAATATCTCATAGGTTATGTACTTCTAACAATTATACCTAATCATGTTAGGAAAAATAAGAATTATTGAATAATTTTCCTAACATAGTCGTTTAAATGATTAAGGAATTTTCCCGAAGTACTGCAAGCTACATCTTTGGAAGATGGTACGTAAGTACGCAAGTTTTGTTGCTTAATCAACATTTCAGTTTTTAGGTTTGCTAAACACGGATACGCATATAGATGTCCACAGAAATCCACATTCACCTGCTTTACATGTTGTAAACACGGAGCTTTTTTATTTGTTTGTTTACTTATTTTTCTTACTCTGAGGCCTCTAAACATGTATCAGGGTGAATTCTGAGTGTTGCTTTTTGGGTGGAATATGTGCCCTTCAGTTTAATTAGGTAGCAGACAAAGTAAAACTTGCAACTAATAATAATTACAACAATTGCAGTCTTGGTTTACTAGTTCATCATTATTTAGGTTTTACAATTCCCAATTTATAGTCAATCCGTTTTTAAGCAGTGTCTGTGATGAGAAATGTCATGGCATCTTGTAAAGATGCAACCATGTAGCTTCTCATTGTGTTCTTTAGACGTTTCAGTAGAATATTGATCAATAAATAGTAAGAAACTTGTGTGAATACTTCTCATTAACTTATTATTTATCACGTCTTCATTTGCTATAATCTTGTTTGACATGGTACCTACTGACGTACTGACGATCCAAGTACGACAGCTACAAAATGCCAAACCATTTAGATGTTCAAAAGTAATATGAGAAAGAAAAAATATCTAATCCATCAAAAGGGGAAGAACAACTGTCATCTGGCCCAATTTATTCTTGAATTTATGCAGCTTGCTAAGCAATATATGTGACTTATGCCTTTCTTGAATGTCTTCTAACGTTGGAGGATGTAAATTAAAAAAAAGTAATGTATGTCGATTCCGAAAACATCATATCCAGGTAAAAAAGCTGCAGTAATAATTTTAGAGAGCTTACAAACTTTTATTCATCAGCGTGCATTCTCGCACCCCTTTTAACACGTCCCTGAAGGAACAGCCTATCACTTGCTGATGCAAGTTGACAACAACACTCGAACACAAATTTGGCAGATCTAGACAATGGGACCAATTGGATTTAATTCTTCACGCAACACGTGTTTCCATTGTACAGTCATACAAAAATGCTAAAGGTTAGGTAGATAATTTTCGCTTCTGTCACAAATTACGGCAGTTTTTAACTTGTATAGTAATTTTAATGGAAGATGAAGATTTTTTATTTGTGTTAAAACTACCATGAACGAGCTCAAGACACTGTATGAAGCTGCAGAAAGCGTGTAAAATTTCAAGGTGGATCTTAGTCCCGCGGTTATTTAATTCATATAGAAACCTTCCCTAGCAACGTAGCATTGGCTAAGTGGTATCACATAGGGTATTTCACTACTATGCACGTTTGACTTGGGTTCAAATCCTTCGTGATTAGCTCAAAAATTGTATTACCCTATGTTTTAGATCTTGGGGCCTGTAATTCTATATTATAATACAAATAAACATTTTATTCACTATAGGTTTTTACAAAATACAATAATAGCCATAATGGCGGATAATTATAAATGTGTAGTTCCTAGTATACATTTTATTACGGTGGGTATTGTGCTAGACCCATTCAACCAAGTTTCAAATATTTCACAAATTGCAGGCGAAACATAAGATATAGGCATCAAACAAAAACTGTTAGACTTAATGTCGTCGACATTCTGCTAAAATGTAATCCAATTAAGGAACATAGTGTACAACACATATACTGTACAGATTATAAGGTTCACAAAGTCAAACATGATCCCTAATAAAAGATAAAGATAAAGATAGCCCGTGGTTACCCATTAAAAGTCAAGGGCCTCAACTTCCTAACGTTAGGATGAGCTCAGCCCAACTTATATGGCGAGAAAATCCCTAGAGGTCCCTAATTATAGGATTTTAATTCTTTTGTCTTTGGCTTACAATTAAACCAAGAGCCACAATAAAAAGTTAGTAACTAAAATGCAGGCACTAAAGTTTGGGAGAAAGAGGGGAAAAAAGCGAAACTGTGTTACGTCGTTTCGAACCTAGCCTTCGTATCACCACATTCCAGCAAGCTAACCCACTGCGCCAGCTGCCACGTACTCTCTGGTGCCCTTTAGGAAAGCATGCGTTTATCACCTTGTTAGTATTATATGCTTGAAAAATTTAAGCTTTCCGCAGCTTCTTGGTTCTCATTCAGGGCTGGGTGAGTAGAGTTCCGAATAGAAGGACAGCGCTGCAATAACGGCTTTTGTGCTAAAAGGGTTAATGTTTTCACATTAGACTATAAACTGCGGGTTGCATAGATCACAATAAATAGGGGCAGAAGACTCACCTGGTATATATATTGAACAAATAATGTGGTTCTGAGACCAAAGTCCAATAGCGTAGTATCGAACTGGTGGTCGTCGATTCGTTTCCTGTAGCCACTATGGAACAGGTAAGGAAATTATTTATTCAAATTTGCTCTTCGATTAACTAGTAAATACAGAGGAAAGGCTTGATTAGAATTCTTTCTATGTGCTATATTAACATAAATTATACATGTAGAGAAAGTCATTTGAGAATAATACATAAAAACTTTTTATTAGGTTTTACTCTGTGGTTTTATGGTGCTTTTCCTGCAATGAATATTTTATTACAACAAAAGCAGAAGTTGGTGTCGATTAGGATGCATTAGCACTTTAGGTGCTAATTTATCATGATTGAACATTTTCTGCTAGAAAACGAACTTCATTCCGCTGAATACCATAAACGATAAATACATGGCTATTTGATCAAGTGTAATAAGATATAGCTATATAGAAGGTATAAATCCTTATTCGAAACTTAGAAAAAATATTTCATCGCCCGGTCTTTGTTTACTTTAATAAAGTTTTTCACTATACGCCAAACATAAAAATAGCTGGAATATCTTGGTTTTGGTACGGGCCTTCATTTCTTTTTCAGCCTTTTTATTTTGTCTATTATTTAAATCATAAATTGTTATCTGAAGTTCATTTTGAGGCATCCAAATATCGTCAACAAACCTATTTCTTCTTTGAAAATTTTTGTGTTTGGCGGAAAAGTTCTTTTACGGATTCTTCTTGACATAGCAGAAAATATTTAACTGATTTTAAAATTTAACACCTATCACTAACACTAACACAAAATCACTAAACTATGAGCACATTATATATAACGTATAGAAGATACAAGTATGAAGCAAGAGAAATAAACTGACGAATTTTGGTCCAGCTTCCCCAAAAGTAATTTTAACTTGATCACTTTTGCAAATATCTGTAAAGTTTGAGGCAGCTAAATGAGTGTTGTTCATATTTTCGAAGTTTGTATTTTGTAGTTTTACAGTTCCTCATTACATTACAACATTGGAATGAAGATTATTTTTGAAACTTCTAAGAATATTTGTTATTGTTTTCGCACGCTCTTCATTAATGTTTACCTGAAAATTCGAAAGTATGTTTAGCTTCTTGGCAGAAAAAGAAAATATTAATTCATAAGAAGTTTAAGATTCCTGAATTTTGGAAACTTTAATTTGCTCTATGAGACACGGAGGATACCAAAAGCTAAAAACCTCAGTTGCTATACCCAATTAACTTCCTCTACTCTTAATGCATTGACGTCAGGCTTAAACATTGGTATACATTTTCAGTAGAATATAATATTCCTTCTAATTACTGTAAGTGTGTAGTAGTGAAATTAAACAAAAATAGAAAATGTTTCTTTACCGAAACACTCCATTTTGAAGCTTTACTGAGAAGTTAATTTACAATTCTGAAAATAGATATAGGCAGGAGTTGATTTTATGTATAAGTATAAAACATTCCTTTTTAACCTTTAGTGATAGTTAACTTAACTGAGTTTGTAAATAGCCTAAATTTATTTCACCCAAGCTCTATTGATTTACATAGTTACTGAATTTTTTACTTTACCTGATTAAGAGCTAGACAACAACTATTTCTATATTTTTCATAGCGACTTTGTATGTTATTGAACAAAGTGTGTACAGTCGCTCAGAAAGTTTTCTGCGCCCTGATGTGATAGAACCGATAAAAATTACATTATACATGATAATTACGTATACTCATCCAGAACTTGGGTTTTGGATTAGAAATGGGGCACTGGGATAAGCCTATACTATTGCGCCTGGAAAGACTCCGGGGAGAAGAGAGATATTATGAAGGACGGCTAGATACAATGGCAGCAGCAGGGTACATCGCATCTGATTGAGAATACGTAGCTAAATCTAGGAGGCCGCCATTTTCAAATGCATGTTTGATCAGAAGGTTTCCACGTGAAGGAAGAAACAGCTCTGTCCCCAAAATACATCTGCTCACCGAGCCAGAAACTGTACCCCTTCAAACTGAATAGTGGGAGGAAATAGTACCAGTAGCCCTTCTTTTACGTAAGCAGATATCCCTTCGTGCGTTAAAAGGGTTGCAGAACGAAACAGGGCAGATCCCCTTAAACGCACTGGTGTGCAGACTTGGTTCTACTCCGAACGACAAGAGTTAGTTCCCAGGGTTCAAGTTGCATGTGTAGTCTGCTCACAGCACTATCTTGTGTTCAACTGGAATTTCACCGTTGCGTTCTGCAACTGTTTCAGCTCAAGAAGGGATATTTGCTTACTTAAAGGTTATGGTATACTATCCACCTGACATTGGATTAAAAAAAAAACATAAATTCACTGGGGAAATATAATGGGAATTGAACCCGGAACTTCTCGAATACGAGAACCAGGACGTACTTTCTGAGCCATATTGCTTGGTGATTTGGTTTAGCTTACAGGGTTTGGACCTATCAGAACGAACGTGTGTCTTAGAGAACCTTTTAAACCTCATTAACAGTTTAACCAACTTGGAGAATATCATTTTCAATTTAAACTCTCCCTTTAACTCTTTTGAACAAGATATAGATTTAAATTTGATCGAAGAAATTGGGCATTAAAATTCCTTAAACATTAACATTTCTCCATGGAAAGTTTAATGGCATTGAATGCCTGCACCTTGAGGTGCTTTTAGGGTTGTGCAGGTAACCTCGCAGTTCTTGCTCTTCAAATCTTCGACTTTTTCCTAGCTGACTAACGAAATCAATAAATCATGGTATAAATTAGCCTGGAGCCAATTAGCAACTGAAGTACCCAGTGTAAGCAAGATATCCTAAAATTGCGGATAGGAGTACATTGAAATGTGGTGAGCAATGTTTAAAGTTAAGTGGCTTTATGATTTAATGCCTCTCTTGCACCAGCATTCATATTATTGCACTGAAAAAAGGGGTTCACTCTACAGTAAACACGTCAGCAATATTAATTCTCCAGGATATATTCAAAAGGTGAAAATCGGAAATTCGAGCCTTTATTCCACGTGAAAATGTCAACACGTTTGGCTGCAGTGGCGTATCGTCCAGGAATTGTTAAACGTGTCGCTTTTATGGGGTAAAAGATTGTTGAAAGGAGAAAACAAGGTTAGAAGTACGTAAAATATCTCCGACAGCAGTACCATGATTTCGAATGAGCCCCAAGTTTCGCTACCAGATACAACAGACATTCTTAATTTTATTAAAGATATAGCAAAATATTAAACGGCAGATGACATTATAGATGAATGAACCTCAATCCCTAAATCTATAGTTAAATTCGGAATGCCATATACAAGTGTGTGCTTCCGGATGACTGAAAGTAAGTAATAGAATTACTGCAGATAAACTAGCGGTCATTGCTGAGAAAAATAATCCGTTGCATTTAATACACCTAAGAGTGAAATTCACCATACTATTACATGAGCACAATTATTGCTATTACTGCAAGAGGACGGCAACAAACACTTAGGAACTAATCCCTGTCTGGTACATCAGATAAATTCTGTATCTAACAAATTGTGGAAAACGTTACATTTCTTAATGGAGATGCTGAAAACAGGGAGCTCAAAGCTCAGGAAAATTGCCCAAAAAGGTTTTAGTGCTCTCGGGCATGAAATATGCATTAGCATGTTGGAAGGTTTAGTTAATTAAATTTATTTGTTATAAAATTATAATGAGAAGTACTATAACAGTCAAACAAATACATAAATAGTTTTGGTCTGCAAGAAGGGAAGAAATTAAATAGGGGCTTTTAAATATTCAACAAAGGAGATTGATGTTGTGCGTTATTTACAGCGTGTGTTGACTGAGATGTATCGGAGGACATTAGTGAATAATTGTAGAAACTGGCATATAACGGAGTAAACGATCATTTGTTTAAAGTAAAAGGTTGAGTGGACTAAACAAACGTACAAACATTCTACATTGTTAAAAGAACAAATGAAAAAGTGCGTGTATTAGTTATAGCATACTTTTTGTGTGGTATTCCTTTGGTATTAAATTAAATGGAATAAATCGTTAGTAATTTACCATGAATATTACTTAGATATGTTTAGGAATCACTACAAACATATTGTAAATACCATGTACAATTTATTAGTTGTACTTACTTCATAAATCGTGAATGAATGTAAATAGTGAACCAGGTAAATTATTATCGTTTTAAAAACCGCTTACCTGTTATTTTATCAAACATAAAATGGTAAGTACTGTAATCAGATTTTAAATAAAACCGTGATATCAATATTATTATTTATGGTTCATTATATTAATATGAATTTTATTGCTTATCTGAAATTAATGTCCTCCGAAGGGAAGTCCAATCGGAGGGTGAATGATCTTGTGAAGTAATGCTCTAATGAGCTCAGGGTCCATAGAGCTTAGAGTTACCCGACGTTACGTTACGAGTTACGTTCATCTTTCAGGATAAGACAAAACCCCGGAAAATACCTTATCGGGACCTCATACACCGAGATTCAAATTCGGGACCTCTTGAACGTGAGTCAGACACGCTACCACCTGCGCTAAAGAGGCTGACTATGTTATTGTTGTTATTTATGTGTTAACCTGCAGTTTAACGTGCAGCCAGTGGCACTAAATAAATGCATATATTCAGCTCTTCAGACGACTGTAGTTCCTACAATATGTCATCTCCATGCAAGTCTTCTTAATATTAGATCTAGCACCGAAACCTGTTTGACCCTTCCGGAGAATAGAATAAAATACGCCAACCTTCATAACAATGGCAGTTGCACAAAGCCGCAGGAAAACGACAGTGGCGCCAGTACATGACAACGCAGAGTAAACAAAACAATTCTCCACTCATGAAAATGGAGTGAGGCAGGATATATACGGAGTGATAATTGGAAAATGGGTGCGATATGCAAATCACAAAATATTTAGACAACCACGGGAAAAATGGCTGAAATTCTCATATTGTATTGTATTTGGGCACGATTATATAAGCGTGTTTTATCAGTTTCACAAAATCATTTCCAGAATCCCGTTAACATTTGTCACTTGGCAAACTACGAGCATACCACACATTCTATTCCCTTCACCATTTACACTCCCAAACTGAAAATCAAAGAGAAATAAAACTTTTAGTGGCTATTCACTGACAAATAGCTATTACATGAATTACGGGAACTAACTGACCATTTTATATTTTATTTCAAATGTTATAAACTATAACACATGAAAACACGTTAAAACACACAAAATGGGAAACATATTTATGTTATTTAAATAAACACTGGTTTAAAATTGTGAATTTAGGTACATCTAGATGCATATTAAAATTTAAGGTTTGGAAGCAGTGTTTTAAAGGTATGTTTTATTTCCATTTCTCTCTATGTGTTTGTTTCCCCTTTGCAATACACAATATGAACCTCAAGCGCTACCCTCAGATTTTAGTGTTGCTTAGCATTGTTTAAAATGGCCATGAACAACCAACCACATATAGAATACCATAATCACTGAAAAATTACAAATTTTAAGTATCGATATCTTAAACATTAACTTACATTTTAGAAACTTAAATCTAATAAAATATTTTATTTTGACTTCAAAAATCATTATTGTGCACTTCATCATCGATAGTAAATTAAATTACGTGCCAAACTCCTTGAACGTGACATTCTTTAACAGGAGTAATGGAAACATATGCAGTCACATGTTGCGGAAATCGTTGCGCAGATTATTTAAATTCTTGTTATTAAGACAAGTAAAGTTAAAAATAAGTATTTCCATTAAGTGAAAAGTTATATATATATATTTGGAACAACTCTCCTTTCGATGTGGTGTTCAGCTGCTTCAGCGAATCTGTTTTTTGTCATCATTGCTAGCACATGACGTCCTTTCATGGTCCTACTCAGCCTCAGGAATAGAAAGATGTCGTAGGGAGCCACGTCTAGTGCTATGTGCCTGAAGTAACATAACGTTTTCTTTTTCCTTCTTTTTTTCCCAAAAAAACTACGAACAAGTATTGAGATATGAACAGATGAATTGTCGCGATACAATCTCCACGAGTAGTTTTACCATAATTCTGCTGCACCTTTTTGATAGTAATTAGATGATTTTACAGAATTTCTTTCTTTACCTTTCCAGAATGCTGTCAGTAATTGATGTGCGAGGGCATTCAGAGCGATCAAATTTTCTCGACCCTCTTTGAAACGTTTCCAACACTCAAAAGCTCTTATGCTACTCATAGTATATTCACCAAAAGCCATTGTCACGATTTCAAATACGGTACTGCATTATACTGTACCTTTCAAGAAAAATTTAATGCAAAGTTCGTAAACGTGTATAACTTTTTCTACTGACAATACAATGAATATACAAAACTACTGAAGATGCAGATAAACGTGAGATAAAAAGGACTTTTTGAAAACTGGGTATATAAGGATACCACAATTAAAGTATTCTCATTATTGTTTGAACGCAACTACTGTATGGAATGTGACAAATTACAAGGTTTAGAGGTGAAACTTTGTACCTCGACCTTTAGCAGAGATTTTTCACCTATGCCCCTGACGGGGGTGGCACCAGAGAGGGTCGGATGTGGTGAGAGGAGACAGAGGTAACCTGACCGGATATAGGAGACAGATAGACTCCCAGATGGGAACTCCAACATCCGGCATCCCTCCTACTACAGGATTTATACATGCCACTGGTGAGTGGATTGCACTTGGAGATGTCCCCCGATCTGGAAGAAGAATACTTAGACAAAACATCTTGTCCTGTCATGCACTGCGGAGGCTCCCTCAAGCAGTTACAATGCAAGACAAGCAGGATAAATGTGAAGTGATCATTAATGTTGTGAAATGAAAAGTGAGGTTTAGCATGGTTGTCAGCGGGAATATAACCCAGAATATCCCAAATGTGACGGGTATAAGCTAACGCGTCTTCGCCTCGTTCGGTAAGATGGCTTTATTCAAATTCATGGGCACATTCCTAACTTTTTTGTTGTTGTTCTTCTAAATTATTACTGTGGTTATAATATTATATTACTAAACAACTCATACTTTTAACAGTATCAAAAAGTAAATTTTGCGTTTTATACGGTTATCGCATGGTTCCATATACTGAATAAAACATTTGGAGGACAAAGTTTGGACATAGCCATGTCACCTACATGAACCGAGCTTGTGCTATGCTAATTGCTCAGCCTGCTGTTGTCACGGCATGCGCCCTGAAATTCCACGTTTACCACAGTGCAAACTGAGGCATTTCAGGTTATCATAACTGTCTTAGGATACATATGTCTGCTACCACACAGAATCGGTAACGATTCGTCACTAGGTTGAAAAAGTAAGAGATCCTTTAGTCAACAAAGCACCTTTTACCAGCTATACTTACGAAAGCAACCAACGAGGCATTTAAAAGTCAAAGAAGCACGTGGAGAGAGAAGATATTGTACACCTTACGTGCACATCTTGAACTGCTTCTTTTTTGAGAGCATCTTAAAGATACGGTTTACATTGGAATACAATTGTAAACCATCAATGCAAAATAATTTACTCACTACTTGCTATAGAATAGAAAAACAAGAGCATCAAAATACGAAGCAGTGCCGTTTGAATTAATTCTACTATTTTAATATCCAATGGCCATCCAAGAGTAAACTATTTTGTATTGACGGTTTTTTGGAGCTAAGAATGACTCGTGATACGCTGGTAATCATTAAATTTCTGTCAACTCTCTGCTCCATCCAGAGGGAGGTAGAGAAAAGGAGAGAGAGAGAGAGAGAGAGAGAGAGAGAGAGAGAGAGAGAGAGAGAGAGAGAGAGAGAGAGAGAGAGAGAGAGAGAGATGAGTAACCTTAACAGCCTGGGTGGCAACTTTGTGTGTGACTGGGAAAAAGGTTTAAAGACTGCAGGCATCGGAACCATCTGACCTCATTTGCCGGAAATACCGCTCTAAACAACCAAACCTTGAAAATGAAAACGGAGTGAAATAATACCGGAAAGGAATCCGTGGAGAGCAGTTCCAGCATAGTATTCTCTTGGAAAAACAGCGAGGAAACCCAAGTTAGAGGTATCGGTTGATGGGGATTGAACCCGCGACCTTTCGAATGTGAGTCGTAAACGTTAGCGCGGCGCAGTTTTGCTCAGTAACTCATATGTTACTACTGAAAAGAAACCACTGCCTCTCTTTCTTTGTAGTTTCTGAGATTTGTTGCAAACAAAAAAGCTAAGGCTCCCAAAATTTTTCCAGAGTTGCGATACCTTCCTTTTATTTCTTTGTGGGAGATGTGAAATAATATGCTTTGCCCTAGATAAAGGTGCTCGTCGACATATTTTATATCGGTCGTTCCTATTTTATGTGTATCTTTTCCTTTGTTTGTGATAGCTTGGTTTTTGTTCATGTTTATGCTCAACCCCAGTTGTTGGCATAGCATCTGAAGGAACCAGAACATTTTCCAACTTCCCATGCTGAATTTGCGAGTAGTGCGTCGCCTATGAATCTTAAATATGCTAGTTTTTTCTATTTGTACGTATTCCTTTGTTAGGTAAGTTAAGTTAGGGCAATAGTTACATTAATAAGCATATGAATACCTTCAGAGATAATGGTTGGTCGCCATTTTGCCACTTCAAGTGTGGGCCTTAATTTCTTCAGTTAATTCAATATTTGTAAACAAGGAATTATTGGAACGTTTTCAAACGCAGGTTGCCTATGGTGGATTAAATTGTAAATTATAAAATAGAACGAAGAAGGGAAAATACATAAAACGCTCAGAATTTGCTACAGAACAAGACAGATTTCTCCAGTTTTCTCAAAATTATCTCCTTCGTACTGAGCAAGTAAATTTTAAGGTACAAAGTATCGAATTAATATCATTCATGGATAAGTTGTTAATTACCAATACTTATAAATTCGTCATTTAACAGAGTTACGAAGGGAAAGCGTCGTCATTGGACAGACCTAACGTGAGGAAGCTCTTGCCTCTCTATAATCAAATTTCCAATTCCCTACAGTAGAACGACACAGAGGGGTAAGTTCGGAAAATACCACTCCTTTGTCGCCTTAATTCGCTTAGTCGGAGGCAATTGGAAGCTTGATACCTTCCCTTGTTTAAAAGAAAATTCCTATCTATTGGTGAATCCGGTTGCCATTTTGGACTAATCTCAGCCACTTTCTTAAACTTATTTTGTTTATTTCTTTGCTTTGTATTCATTTCTTTTAGTGGTGGTTAAAACAACCAGGCCTTTTCCTCCATTACAGGGGATCGAAAGTCTGACGCAAAACTGAATATCAGGAGATAAATTAAAAATCTAATGTGTCACATTCATACGGCATTTACATTCAACGAAAGTTAAAATTTTTGTCTTCTTTCCTTCACGTTAATTGAATGTATTTTTGTAGAAATAAATTCATAGTAACTTTTTCGTTGGGTACAAATATATATACTAATTTTACCGTCTTTTTTACGGTTTTCGTTTGATTACTCTTTGTCCTCTGTACTTTTTATACATATATAACTACAAACATAAACACATGACCGAGGCGAGACTCGAACCCACGACCCTCTACGCGGCTGAAATAAATTCAATAGTCTAGCGATAGTCAAATGTTTTCAGAGCGGGCCGAGTGGCTGAGTAGTTTATCGCCCTCCTGATGAACGGAGTTCGATCCCGGCTCTCAAGTGGAATTTGTGCTGGACAGACTGCTGCCTGGTGGGTTTTCTCCGGGTTCTCCGATTTATCGGCAGACATTCATTCCACCAATTGATGCATAGTCAGCGTTCAAATGTTCTCCGATCCCTCATACTCTTTCATTTCGTTTCCTCTTTCCCGTTTGATATAAACAAATCAAGAGCTATCTAATGAGGACTGCACAGCTGAAATATTCTATACAAGTAAGAGAGAGGAAAAATTTTCATTCCTTCAACGAACGATATAAGAATAGCTCAAATGGAGCGTTGTGTGTTTTAATTCCGGAGTGTTATACTCAATGGACAGCTGACAGTTTTGAAAATAAGTCATGACTATTTTATTGTTTACCTTCTCCCGTGTTTTAGATATGAGTTTATATGGACAGTTAAAAGGTTTTGATGAATTTCTGCCATGAAGCTCTTAGCTTTAACAAGTGACATAACATTTCAATTTATTTTTACTTGCATCCAAAGAGAAAATTTGTGCTCAATTGTGTAAATATAAACGTTCTTTTCTCGCTACTTTGCTTAATGTTCCGGCAAACAGTTTAGTTTGGGATGATTTCTTCTCGGGAGATCAGCCAGGTAAGCGCTAATTCGCTGTCCAAGATTTCGAAGACGCACGCCTCGACGAGTTCCACGACGACGACGACGACGACGACGACGACGACGATTCCCTGATGATGGCAAGAGAATGCGTCGTCGATAGCTTGGACAGCGATTTAGCACTTATCTGGCTGATCTCCCGAGAAGAAATAATTTATAATGAACGTAGGAAAAGCTTCAAGTCTCTGATTGGTTTCGGATATTTGAAAGTATCAATTAACTTTGAAATTCAGAGAGCAAAAGTGTTGTTTTCCTTCCACAAATAGCAATAGGAAACCATAATATGTCATTGGTTACGTAAATAGCAATTCCTTATTTTTTCGATGCTATAATAGCTTTGTTTCTGGTCATGCATTCATTTTAAAGTATCCCATACGAAATAACCAGCATTTGTTATGTAATCCTACCTCTACTCCTGCTATACATTATACCCTTTTTCCCACAACTACTACATCGTCTCAATTAAAATTATGAAATTCAAGTTAATTTGAATAAATAACATACTAAACC
Organism: Mantis religiosa; assembly: GCA_030765055.1. Taxonomy (NCBI): domain Eukaryota; kingdom Metazoa; phylum Arthropoda; class Insecta; order Mantodea; family Mantidae; genus Mantis; species Mantis religiosa. The sequence goes on along the minus strand of CM060950.1, from coordinate 67,355,812 downwards.
GATGAGTTTACTAGTGATTTATTTGATTTTTTTAGTGTAAGAATCTTATAAATAGGTATTGAATATATTTCTGAAATTTAGTGAAAATTCAAATGTTCGCTATAGTTTAACGTAGCCCGTATACGCTAGTGCATCTAACCAATACGTTAAATGATAATATTTTTCAACTGTATCTGTAATGTCTAAATATCCTAAGCTGTCTATGATTGGATTTTACAGGAAATCACATGTGCTGGTATATAATACTAGTTACAACAATAGAAATCACAAAGCCATACACAAGACAAGAGAGCCTTTAAATTTCTATAACTTTGCATGTTACATTAAAGTATTGGTTTTCAACACAACAGAAGTATAATGGTGACGCAATGAATATTTGAAACAGAACACATGTCCCTAGATTTATTAATTTTATTTGGAATGAATGTCTATATCTTTACTGTAAACGTTTGTGCTCCAAGAATTTTATTTGTAGGGGAAGTTATGTGACATATAACACCTGGTAGCTGTTTTAATTAACATAACTTAAGTTCACATTTAATAGATAAAGATGCTATATTATTTAAGTATGTATATTTTTACAATAAAATTTGATTCTTTCGTTAAGTACAAGGACGTACTCCTTTCCAACATGGTTGCCATTAATATTCCGTTAATTCTCCATTTTCATGATTGCATGCGCTCACTCAAGGGTCAATTTTTAAATTAGGTTGCCAACTCACGTTTGTTATATTACATTAACATGTATTATAACATCATGAAAGCATCTATAGTTCTATAACAACGAAATCACGTAATTACCGTCACCAATCGAAACCACTCAACAATGTACTCTGCTACTTTTTGGCGGCTTCCTCATATCACGTAAGCTAACTGGGGTGCTTACTCTAACACTACAAATTTCCCATCTGTCATTTTTCGTTCATTCCATTCTCTTCTCGTCTTTCAGCTGAGCTTCTAGGTTCGTAGTAAATGGCGGTCCGGACCGATGGTTTAGCTACCCTTATTTTAAAGCTGTAACCAAAATATCAAGTACTAGTTCGGTTTAATAAGATTTGGTCGTAGCTATCAATACAGATTTTCCACTGCGCATTCTTTCCTTATGTAAGTAAATCCATAAATATATTGGCCATTTATTTACTATCGTTCTTTACTTCGTAAGGCTCTATAGATGGATCATCATTTATACAAGTTTCATCAAAAAATCAGATTATTAGGAAAAGGTAAAGGTAGATAGACAACAAAGGAACCCTTGCACGGAGAGACGCAAAAGGCGATCAATTTCGGTTCCCAAAGGAAGTAAGCATGGATGGGGCCTCTAACGTTTACAACAGCAAGGCATCCGAAAAAAAAACACAGAAAAAAGCAGGGCTACTCGGCACTTTAACAAGACACTCACTCCTGGCTGGCCCCCCCCCCCCAACTCCACCAAGAGCCCAATGCAGGGCGGCGTCTGACCGAGTATTTCCGGAACAGATGGTGCGAGCGTCGCATGTTACCACGGAGCTATATTGCTTATTAAATAACACATTCTTTTGTAAAACAAGAGCTACGATTTATACCAACTCGCCTGATAAAACAAATCTGGGATGTGAAAAGCGCATTCCCATAGGTCAAGTCACTGTAAACTCAGGATGACTGGTAAATGTGGGGCGACATACTATCTCCTTGGAAACATTAACAATGTAATGTTCAAATTACGTAGAGAAAAATACTTTGAGCAAAACATGTTCAAACAAGTTACCAGTTTCATAGTTTTTAAGGGATAGCCCGAAAATGCAGTCGAACTGAAAGCCTATGTTTTTTGTAACTTCACCTATTTTTAATTCCACACTAACTGGCTTTGTACAGTGCAAATGGCTAGTAACAAAAGAACACCTTTCCTCTGGTGGACCTAAAATTAATATGATGTATCAACCAAACACATTGCAATCTTGGCAAAAGCTTTCACTCTCAGGTTAACAGCTCCAGCATTAGCTGCAAATTTTAGTGCACAAAAACGTAGTTTACTCTCTCATCTATTTTTTAGCAAATCAGAGCCAATAATCCAGTATACTTGCTATTGCCTTGACGGCAATTATCGATATACAAGTCCAATATGGGAGCATCTAGTTAACATATCTGTGATTTCTAGCAAAGGTTTGGAACACTTTCACTACAGATTGATTTTAGCCCAAAGATAAATTATTTCAGATTATCAGAACCGGTAGCTTCTCTCGCGTTATTGAGTTAACTGTCAAGAACATTTTTCTAAAAATTTCTAGCGCCACTACTCTCTCCCCCTTCCTTGTCTCTCCCTCTACAATGTAAATACTTTGTCGACTATTGAAAACCAGAAATATAAGTCCTGTTTCCGGAGTGTTAATAAAAATTCAATCACCTCAAAAGAAATTTTACTTGTGCCTCTTCCTTCTTCTTGTTGGGTGATTAGAAATATGATGGATGCAGGAAAAGATAATATACAGCTTTTATAAACAAAATTAAAGACTATATATATCGTACCAAACAGGAATAAAGTGTAGTGGAACTATTTTGGCTGTGTTACATGAGTAAACATTAAATATTTTATGATGGAATGAAACCTGTTTGTTGTGTCAGATGTAAACAAAACGCACTCTTGTGCAGTACTAGTTACGGTCCTATATGTATTCTGGTGTTCAATGGCACATTTGTGTTTTCAATCCAACGAATGGTATGATAAAATCAAACGCTAGTCTAGTTCAGTAAAAAAAATTCAGTGTATGCCCGCACGTAATAATTAGTTTTTCATTTGCCAGCACTTATTAGTTGAGACAATATGTTTCAATAGAGCAAATTTTCAGTATATCCATGCACCGCTCCCATTATTATTTTGCATCTGGTACCACTTGCTTCTAGCCTCTAGAATACTTATTTTGGCATTGCCTGCCAATTTTACAATTTACTGCATTTTTCTGCTCATGGTAACCTGTACCAGGAATACGTTTATTTGACTTACATGAATACCACCTCGATGTCCTTGGAACTATACCGGGAGAGTCAGATGTCTCTCTTTATTCTTATTTATCCAACATGCAGCTTACAGTCTAATGTAAAAACATTGAACCTTTTAGCATAAAAGCCGTTAATGCAGCTCTGCCCTTCTATTCGGTACTATACGCGACCAACATTAATACAACCCTAAATTAGGACCAAAAAGTTGCAAAAAACGTAAAAAAGCGACGGTTTTTCAAGCAAATAATATTAGCAAGTGATAAACGAATGCTTTCAAAAAGAGCGAGTGGAATACACGGCAGCTGGCTGAGTGGGCTAGCTGCTGGAACATGGTAATGCACACAGCTAAAGCCATTTTGCATTTGTGAAGTGTTTGACACTTGGTTGAATAGGTCAAGCACAATACCAAATATAATAAAGTATCTGCTATGAACTATTAACTTGTATCTATCTGCTAGTGGAGAGCATGGCGATTATTGTATTTTGTATATACTTATAACGTTATAAAAATTTATACTAAAGATTTTAAGCCTAAAGAGGTAAAACCAAGGGAAACATAATTTTAGAGCTGATCATGAATTACCTGAACACTAAGTGAAGTGGCAGAGTGGTGAAGTAACCTGTATAACACAATTTAGCCAATATCTTGCTAGCAGATGTTCCAATAGTACGAATAAGTAACGGCAGACCTCAGAACCCACCTAGGATCTTTGCACGTCATTTACAGCTTCATATAATGTTTTGAGCTCGTTATGGTAGTTTCAATGCAAATAGAAAACTGCATCCGCCATTATAATTACTGTATGAGCAGAAAACTGTCACAATTTGTAACAGAAGTGAAAACAATCTACCTAATACTCAGCATTTTTTTGACATAGCTGTACGACAAACACGTGTTTTGCTAAATATTTAAATCCAATTAGTCCCACCGTATAGGCCGCTCCATGCCTGATTGGTTAGACAGCTTGGCCCTCACCAAGGCGGCCTGGGTTCGATCCCAGGCGACTGCAAAACAATATTTGTGGTGGACAGCATGGAGCTGGGGTGGGTTTTCTCCAGGTCCTCAGGTTTCACCCACCAGCATTCCACCATCCTCCATCCTCATCTTTCCTATCACCTCATCTCTCTCATACTTTCACTTCCGGCGTTGGGCTGATCACTCATCCCAGAAACACTCTGATCAGGAAACTTCTGATTCTAAACCCGTTTCCTACGGACCTCGAGGTAGCGAGGTTTCACTTAAGGAAATATAGGAATTCATTTATTCAGTCCCACTGTGTAGACCTGCTATTTTATGTTCCAATGTTATTCTTAACTGATGCATCTGATAGATTGTTCCTTTAGGGGCATGATAATGTGTGCGAATGTAACCTAATGAATAAAAGTTTGCAAGCTCGTCTAAAATTGCTACTGCAGCTCTCTATATCTGGGCATGATGATTTTGGAATCGGTATACATAGCCATCGCTTTGTGTCCTGTACAACACTGATGCACTGAGTTATCTATCCGTCCTCTATTAACTGTTCTACAAATCATGCTTTAGAAGGCATTTAAGAAAGGCATAAGTCACACATGTCGCTTAGCACGTTGCATAGATTAAAAATAAATAGGGACAGGTGATTCATCTGGTATAATGGAGCAAATGTTTTCAGAACTGTAAAGATACGTCCTTTCCTATCGGTTCTAGCTAGTGTATCTCTGTCAGAATAATTTAGCATAAAACTACTAACGCCCACATCAACAAAACATTGTAATATCTGAGAAAGAAACTCTTAATATACATTTAAGTTAGATTTTTACTCGCAATTTTATATTAAAATGAAGCTTCTAAGTAGATTTATTTGTGATTATCGAGATAACTGATTAATGCACGCTTGGAGTTAAAGTCTTGCAGTAATAAATGATGTAAAACCTCACTCTAAAGTAATAGGTAGACAATTCACTGTACTCTACAATTGGACACAGAAACTCTCAGCAGTTTAAAGGAATACTTTCTCAATGTTTTTAACTGACAGAAGAAGTTACTGTTTCAGTGAAGGTATTTGAAAATATGGAGAAAGACTGCTAAATTATTTAAAATTATTTGGGAGAAAAAGTGACTCAATATAAACTGTTTTAAAACGGAAAACTTGTTGTGATTCAAATTTATGGATACGTGCAGAGCGCAGATGTACAGTCCATATTTCCTTTCTTAAGTTAGAAAGCCCTACGTTCAAAGAAAAATTAACATTCCTGCATCTTCCGACACCCCTTAATTAGGAAATACATTTCGACGCTTATGTAGTATAACCAAGGCAAAGAATTGCCAACGTCCCGAAAATATATTACACATTTATACTCTTGGGATACATGAAATTACCCTTCTATAAGGTAGAGCTCCTGCCATTTCAGTGCACAGCAATCAGCTTATAATCTAGATGAATCTCTCGAGCATGCAACCATCTTCAGCATCGCTGTGGTGCACATTATTGGCTGCTTTCAGAATTATTTTGGAAAGAGGGCTAGGTAACGGATGCTTCAGTTTAGAGATTCAGAAGAACGTTATCTTAGAATTTCAGTATTCCAAACACTCGAATGTTTTATGGGAGAAAATGATTAAAGCATTGGCCGTATGTGATAATCTAATTCTAAAATATCCTAGATCCCGTAAATTTATAAATGAATACACAATTATTATTGGAGCAGCACTACCAGAGACATGCGTATTTTAGCACTATTGTGGTCTGTCGTAAATACAAGGGTTGGGTACAAAGTTGTGATAACACTACTGTATCGTAAAACCGGTGGATCGACGAGCTGCCACCTATGTTGACAAATTGAAGGCTTGTTAGACGAGTTTGTACAGCAAGCAGGGACAGTACTCTGTCATCCTACCGCAGTGTGTAGACCATCGAACACCATAGCAATAGTGCAACCGCCCTAACATTATGTTTACAAGTGTACGGTAACATTCTTGACTCAAAATTGAAGTGGCACGAAGTCATAGTATGCAGGAATATTTTGGCCCGCGTAAAATTTGTGATGATGTAGCGTTGCAATACAGCACCGTCTCACGATATGTTAAAGCGTTCAGAGGAGTCAGAGAAATTGTGAATGATAACCTTTGTACAGGACAACTTCACAGGAATGCAATATCTACTGTTCAACTTCTTGCTCCCCTTTTTGGATGCTGATCGCCGATGGACTGCGCGTCAAATGGCAGCAGAATTCAGAATATGCCACAAAACTGTTTCTCCACATTCTGTACCATATTCTGGGATATAGCAAAATTGCAGCAGGTTGTATACCAATGAACTTTCAGAGTTGCAACAATGGCACCACTTTGCAGTCGCACAGGATATGTTGTAGCAAAGGAAAGGCATCGACTTTCTTCAATGAATCATCACTATGGGCGAAACCTCGACTTGCTCGTATGAACCACAATTGAAACGCCATTCCAATGAATGGAGGTATCCAGTTCTCCTCGTCCAAAGAAAGTGCGCAATTATAGAACAACACCGTACTCAACCGATATGAGACCCAGCGATATGATCCTTTTGACAAAATAAAAGGACCCCTGCGAGGGGTTCGGTGCAACACCAGAGATGAAATCAGCCTGGCAATAGGGCGGTCACTGTGGGATATCAACAGAAATAGACGCAGATAGTATACGACGCCTTCCAAACATTTGAAAACAGGTTATAAATAATGGGGGCGATTATGTTGATTTGTAACGATAAGTAACCCTGTCAATAAAGGCATTTCAGAGAAAAAAGTTCTCATTACTTTTTATCCAAGCCTTGTATTTACTTTGGGTAAAGTGCTGGGAACAACTAAATAGTGCAACATTTAGACAAGAGATGTGTAAGACATGGAGTAAGTATGTATATAATGAACACAACAGTTACGGAAGCAGCAACCCAAAGCTACCAGCGGAAAAGATATCACGGAAGTACTTCTTCATTTCACGGACAGGTGCATATAAATGCTACGACATTCATTGAAACATACAGGCACCGAAAGGAGACCATCTAGGGCATTGCTTTCTCACTTTCAGGTATGACATTTTTGTTCATACGCAACAAGTGGAGGAATCTCTTGGCAATGGAACATTAAAAAGAGATCACGGTGATAAAATGTAATTCGTTTTCATGAAAATAAGTGAAATTGAAGTAGAGGTTCTTAAGTAAATTAGCAGAGCTCATGGGCCTGTTTTAATGATTATTCATAATAAAGCTCCATTTGAGCTTTATATGGCTCCTTAACATTTAAATTGTGTTTATGTATCTTTTTCAGGTGATTAGTGTATCAGAATATCTAGGAGATATGGTGCTGCATAGTTTTCATATTCCTAAACTAAACATTTAAAATAATTTTAACTGAATAATACTTCTGACATAACATACTGAACATACAAAATAAACGTAACTGAACCAGATTTATACGTATATAATATTACTCAAGTGCAAGGTCAGTTGTAGAACCAAACATTGCTATTTAAAATATGTTGTTCAGGTAGTTATTCTAATTTTCAAAGTAAAGACCAGTTGTTTATGCAGAATTCAGCCACCTTTCAAAGTTGTTTGCTACCCTGCAATGGTACAATTCCTGAATTCGTTGACACCCATTTCAACTGCTTCTAAGCTTCCAGCATTTCTTACAGGTACAAAGCGGGCCATAGGCATGTGATGGAAATAGATGGCACATGATCAGTATTATATGCTGAATGTGTTGCAGTTCGATTCCTTCGAATTCATGGAACGCCTTAAAATACCTGCAGCATAGTAAGTAGGTCTCCATCAAGGTAGCTGTATCGTGTGTATATGAGAGCTTCTAGTGGTTTGCCGAAAAATTACGAGAATCGTACCGTGGTAACAGCAACTGAGAGATCCATGGGTCAAACCCCGTTATGGTATTGAATTTCACAGTCTGATTCTACCTGTCCAATATCTCCAATTCCATAATTTTGTCCATTTTTCATTGAGATGTATGCGTCCTGGCATTCTTCGCAGGAAAACTTCGTTTCTAATAAAGAATGCCGGGTACCTCTGTCTGGATCTTAATTAAGTCGATCCAATTATTGGTGACAAATATCCACATCGGCTGCATGTACATTTGAAACACTTTGCCAGTGGATCACACAACTAAAACTATGGCAAAACTAACTTTTCTAATGAACACGTCTGCAGGCAGACGGCTTCAAGCCACTATTTCCTGGTATTAGAGTTGTGGTTATACATTCCCTTTTCAACAGTAGTGACAATTCTCCAGATCATCTCAGGGCTTAACGATAAGCTGACGACAGATGATTAATCAGGTGAGCTTAATGAGGTGACAGTTCATGTGTTCCAAATTTACAGTATCTTTCCATGACGATATGTGGCATCTCTTTGAATCTTCTTCCAAAATTGTGCATGATATCTAATATTCCATAACTTGGGATTCCCACAATCCTGTAAACCTTTAATGTGTTCGTATCCATTATTGAAACTTGGTGACCATATTTTTTACACACTTTCACTAACGACATATTCATCTTCGGCTTCACGTATTCTTTGAGCCGTATCGGCCGCTTTGAAATATTTTTCCAAGAGTGCTACAGAACAACTCTAACCTCAAATATTGTTGTCTGCATTTTAAACTGTTCTACTACCAGATGTTGGCAGCCAACCTGTTAACAACAAAGAACAATAACCATAGCACGTGTAAGTAGTAATGTTAAAAATGAAAGCATATGTACGTACGAGATAAACCCAGTTATGAATCCGATATTACTTAGTATATAAACCAGAAGTTATCTTCCGATAGTATTGCCATAGGACAATATTATTGATATCTAATTGTTCTTTCACACCAACCCTGTGTAGGACAAAATATGGAAAGGTGGAGTCAGACTGAAAAATGCAATGCCATAGCAAGGATTTGAACCACGAATCTTCCAGTCTCCATCAGATTGCTCTTAACCACTGAGCTGCAATCGTGCTAGCTCGACACTAAAGTTTGCAACTTACTCGTGCTTTTTTCCCGGTAAACCAGTAAAAGTTCTCATAAACCCATGATACAACTACCTTAATGGTGGCTTACTATGCTGTAAGTACTTTAAGGCCCAGGCTCTATAGTTCAGAGCACTATTAGGTCAAGGCACATGACTTCTTGAAGAAGGCCATAGAGCAAGCATGACTGAAAGATCGAGCAACTTTATAAGTATCGCAAGGCTGCGAGAAGCTATACCTAACAATAATCGCCATGAAAGCCTCGAATCTTACACCAGGACAATGTTCTCGCAAACTTCAAGGTACTAGCTAATGATATATTAAGGGAAACCTCCAGACAACGCTTCAAAATCTTCAGTTTTTCTACCATATATATAGCATATATAAATATATACTTATATTTTTGTGCATGACAAGAATATACGGATGGAAATGAGGCTTTCTCACTCTAATGACGACTTTATGGAACATTATTCATTTTCCATTCATTTAGCTTTACCAAACAACAGACAAAAAGTAGCAATATAAGATTTGTATGAACATGTATGTTGCTCGTTTCGAACAAAATGTTTAACTATTTCTACTAAATATCCTTAAGGTAAACTTAAGAAATGTTAAACCTGAAATTTTGCTGTCGCAAATATCCTAAGCTTAAAATCTAAGCCATAATTTGTATAGAAGAAGCCACCCTATCAGAAATGTCAGTATGTCGTTGTCAACATTCAGGAAGGCATGTGTTAATGGGAGATTTGCTCGAACGAACTATCCGATTCAGACTGCTCAGATTGTTCATTAAACGCTTTCAAATAAAAGCAATACAAATAATTTCAATGTTTCACTTCTAGAGCGTAGATATCGTTGCAAATAATCGGTCTATGACGGGAACTTCAATTATCATGAATACTTCCATTATAATTAAATAATAGATGTTGTCAAGTTAAACTAGGATGATTAACTGTACTTTGTTATTCTTCTGAGTATAGTGTTAGTGCACGAAACTGTTTTCTGAGTAGCTTAACCCATGTTACGATTCTTTGTTGGAACGTTACAAATAAACTCAAAATCCTCAAAGAAACTATAACTAATTGTTCTTTGCATGGCTGGAATTTCAGTATCACTCGATATTCGCTGCCATCGCAGTAGTTTTTTATAATTGGAGTTACATTTTCAATGCATTCTCACTGTCAGTGTATTTTTAATTTTCCCAGAGGCTCCTATATCTAAGCGGAAACGCACAAAATCACTGGGGAAAGGGTGAAAATGTTTCTGTAATCCTGAGTACTAATTTGTAAATGAAGCTAATCATGCGCAGGCACCGCAAGCTTGGTAAAGTGACTCGCTCTCAGCTCGGGTGTCCAATGTTGTCGAATTCTGCATAAACAAATAACAGCTAGTGACATGCGATGTATTAAGCAGTCGAAAATATGTATTTCTCTTTTGTGTTATCAGGTTCCAGCTATCCAATATTGCGAATGTCATACTGTCCACATAAGTGTAACCCGAAGTATGATTTGCACGACTTCTTTATTTCATTCATTGATCTTATTATGTGCACTAGAAATATTGTAGCTATTCATGCAAATTGTGACTGACGTGAGTATTTTTCACGATTGGAATGATTTTCATCATGAGCGTACGCAGTAAATACAGTTCCATTAATATAAAACATTTCCACGCTTCAAAAATTGCGTGCACATTATTTTATTTTCAAACACTAACACAATAAATCCAGAACACGTAAAGATTTGCGAAATCAATAAATAAGTAAATAAATAACTGAATAACTAAATAACTAACTAAATATTTAGTTATTTAACTATATTTATTTACTATATATTTTATTATTTTATTAATTATATTATTTAGTAACTATATTTATTTATTTATTCATTCATTTATTTGTTTATTTATTTATCTATCTGTATATTTATTTATTTATCTATTTATTTATTTAATTATTCATTTATTTATGATACCACAGAGCAATGCTGCAATTGCAGAAGCAACATATATAATAATTATACAAACTTGGCTAAATTATAAACATAAAGGTTAACATAAAGGACAGAGCATGATATAATACAAAACACTAAGACTAAATACATACAAATTTAAGTGTAATTCAAAGAGTAACAAAGGAGAATAAAAGAAAACGAAGACTGAAGTCAAAGAATATATCATTGAAGACAAGATGCTGGTAACTGTATTATCACAAAACATATAGCGTAAATAACAAAATTGGAAATCACATGCGGTTAATTCATATAGTTAATTGTTCCTTAAAATGCTTATAAGGCCAACTATGATCCAGTTCTGTTTAAGAAGATAGTTCATTGTTTTTCTCACATAACCTTATGAACATGCCCTTGCCTCTGTTTATATTGACATGAAGGCATCAAGAAATAGCTATAGTGTCCCAGCCCTAGCCCCAAGTGTGAGTAAAACTTAAGGTTTTATGTGTCTATTTTTCCATTTCTGAACGATATATCCACCACAGTCGTGTCTATGTTTATACACGTTTTTGTGTAGTTTTGTTTCAGAAAACAGTTTGTCTTGGAATAAGAAGGGGGGGGGGAGATTCCCGTGGATCTTAATACGTTTGAAGAACGGAGATAGTATATTTATAATAGAACGTGGTTCACCTTAGTAATAGCATCTGTAGTCTAAGAAAAGTTGGTCGTAGAGGAAGTACATGGTTTACTCCATGTTTTATTTTTCGGTTCGCCATGTACACGGAGCTTCCATTTTAATAGCATGCGCTGCCGTAAAGTCCGACCGTCCTCAGCTCCAACGAAGTTGGATGGAAAATCGTACGAGTGTCATAAAGTGGCATTACTAGTCTAAGGCATGCTGCTTATTGACATTAAAAGACACGTATTTTATGGCTTGACTACTCAACACGGAACGAAGTTGTAGGCCGAAATTGAAATTAAGTTTTTATTTGTGGATGTTCTTTAACTATAGTGGTGCTCGGCGTCCACGGTGTGAAATATCGCTTAATATTGCTCATAGGCCTCTTTGGCAGACTTGAGGTACATTATGTATTGTAAATTTCCTTCACGGAGCTAATCCATGCTAACAGCTTTTACTCCCGAAAATAATAATCAATGGCCCTCTGCCTGTTTGAACGCGCGACCTCGAGAATTAGAGGCTATCATATTAGCCCAGACGATGAGGATGACGATCTCCGAAGAGAAAAGCATACAAATAAATTCATTGTATGTTTATTTTTTTGAGTGCATAAGTTACCACATAAAATACAAGTAAAAGTATTGCAAACACCATGCAGTACATTTTCTGCTCAAAATTTAATAATATACGGAAATCACCTCCAATGCGGCTAAGGGGTAGGTTAGGGAAAACGTCAGAATTGACTTTTGGAGATAATTTTTACCGTAAGAGAGAAAAAAGGCGCATTTCAAATTATCAGGTGTTGAGAAGGCGGAAGACACGGGGATGAAGGAAGAAAATGGAACTTAATGCGGATGTAAAGTCAGGGTTAAGAAAAAAATTTCGAATGTTGAAAATTAGATTAGAGCCGAACAGTTTCTTTTTCCCTTTTTATCGCCTTGAGAAGAGAGCATTAAAATCTCTCAAGCAGCGAGAGGGGAAAATACATTAAGAAGAAAACTTTTAGAAAGTCTACGTAAGAAATTGTGAAAGTACAGTAAATTATTATTTTAATAAGCAACAGAAAATTTTAAAATATAGTATTGAATACCACATAATCGAAATGTGTCAGTTAGCCGTGAAAAGTATGCCAGAGTAATAAGCTAATCAGCTGTGCCTATGGAATCTGCTGTTTTACTAAACTTAATTACAAACCAGCATTTTATAGAATATAATCTTGCATTCTAAAAACTTATCATCCACTTTTATTCTTAACTACACTAGCAAATATTTCACCTATGAAAAGAACCTACAAGAGGCCACTTCTTTTCGGGATTATATTTGAAGGAAATGAATCTGCAGAAAATAGTAGATAAGTAAGGCAACACCGAAAGAAGCATTTTGACGTTAGGAACATGGGATACAGTACAAAAACCGGATCATTGCGAAAATATGATTCAAATCTTCTTTTGTGAAGAATTCGCAATTGTGAAGAATTTTGTGAAGAATTAATCGCCAGTCAATATGTAATGTAACGAACATTATAAGTGTGTTCATATTGCTTTAAATAATAAATGCTGACATACATTTATAAACTAATAATTGAATGGGCTTTAGTACTTCGTCGTAAGCGTAGTGCCGAATAAGAGGAGTATTGGCTTCCACTATGGCTTCCAGTAGGCTCCAAAACACAAATATGGTACTGACCATCAGACACACAAAGTGATATGGATTAGTACTGTAATATTGTCATGGCAACGGACATAAAAATTTCGGCGCAAATAGATAACAAACGGCGGATAATGTTTCACGGTAATACAGAGCTTGCATACGCAGTTAACAATCGCGCGGCTAGTGTACATAAAGGAACTGATAGGCGGCTAACGTTCACAAGCGCCGAAAATTAACGTTAGCGCCGATAAGCAAGAGACGGATAGTTTATCACAGAGGTGAAAGACTTGCCGGCCCAGATAGGGTTTCACGTTTCTCGAAGGTGATAGAATATTCGGATTACCTCATTAGATGCCTTGTTTATTCCAGAAAAATCTAGTGATTGACATAACAGTCTGGAATTCATGAATGGATGTATAAAAAGAAGCCATGGCTAGTCATGAGTCAGTTGTGAAACAAGAGTGAGTCGTGAGTTGTAAAGCAGCAAGAGGTAAGCAGAGAACAGTTGAGTGTGTTGTTAGGAGAGCTGTTTGTTATTTTCCTCGACCTTGGAAGATTGTGTGGTGTATGTGACGTAATTTTGTTACGTGAGAATTGAACTGCTAATGTGAGTGTATTTCTACGCAAAAAACCAGTGAATTTCAAACACAAATATCGCCTTGAATATCAGACAAAGATTAATACTGAAAAATGGCATGCTTTGTTTGTTTATCTCCGACACATTACAAAGTGGTTCCATAATCAGAGACCGCAACATTTAATTCATGGCTGTAATTTAGTATAAAAGCTTGTGGGTCACCTTGGTTGGGTTTCAAAACGCTCCTTTTGGTATTTCCTTTCTGCCCTACAACTTCCTTAGTTTTCCCACAACCAATCGATATATATTATTGTAGAACATTTCAATAAAGCTACCAAACATACTAAACATCCTATGTGATTTTCAGTCGATAGTTCACATTACATCATTGGTTTAAATTCTTCATTGAATTTGAATTCTTTATCATCTGAGCTGACGTTTAATACAAATAATAGTTTTCATCGCGTAATTATTAAATTACTGCTGCAACAAAGTGTTATTTATTAAGGGAATACCGCGGTAAAGAGATAACAGTCCATATAACCCCTCAGGGGCCTACTTCGGTAGGTACGGGTTTGGCGCCCCGGGGTCCCGAGCCAACAGTCTCCCTCGTGTGGGCTCCTCTTCGTGGTTGAGGGAGACGGTCAACAGGCCCACCCACGTGTAGGCCGTGCGTGGAGATCCGTGGAGGTTTTTAGATTCTTGTCTAGTTTAGAGTTTAGGATTTAGTGAAATAAATTTTTAGTAGGTTTTGATTGATGTTTTTTGTGTCCGTGTATTTTTAATAGGTTTTGTTACACTTGTATAGTTTTAAGAAAGTTTTATATCTGACTTTTGCCATGGCTAGTTTATTAAAGGGCGCTGATGACCGCCGTAGTTGAGCGCCCTTATATATGTATAATCATCATCATCAGTCCTTATAAAATTATACTTTTGATTTTTATGCGTAAGGTATCCTTTAGTTCCGTAGCTGAATAAAGTGTTTTCCTTATTTCCATAAGGTCTTTCAAATGCCATCATAGAATTGTCTTAATATACGTTTACACACTAAAATTTACACTGAGGTAAAATACACACTGTGCAAAAATTTAACCGAACTTTAAAGGATTATACATTATTTTCCTTAGGTTTATAGGCGATATGCAGCTGTTACTCATTCTGTTTAACTTTTCACAAAATTCTTTTGGATAAAGAAGAGAATATATTTGAAACATTGCAATGTTATAATTTCATATACACGTTCCCGAAGCTGTCCTAAACGAAGAGTGGAGGTTTTGTTTACTAGTAAAATTTTTTATTTTATAAAATTATTCATTACATATTTTCGAACATTTTAAATAATAGCTTTTCCATAGGAAATGCACCCGGAAAAACGAAATATTGAATTTGTTTGTGGCTCCACCAGTGCACTTCGGGGAGTGTTGTATAAATATAGCTGAAACCTGACCATTGATTTTGAAATCCACATAGAAGAGTAACGTTTAAAATTTGTTCTGGCTTTTCTGTTACATAGAATCTAAAAACGTATGACTTATTCCCAAATTTCATACGATCCTTTGTACTAAATTGTTTAACTGCAAGGAGTACAAGGTAAATAATGAAAATGAAGTGTTACAATATTATGTAAAATCCTACCAAAACTTCGGTATTTTCAATATCTTCCTGATATCCTTACCCGACTTGTGTGGTAGTATAGTATTTCAGAACTCTCTTAACTAAAATGCTATATAGGAAACAGCATCTCAAAGGTAAAGGACATGCTAGGAAATAATAAATGCGAGACAACTAATAAGAGCAAAATTAGAACAAAAAAGGTAATGCAAGTTTTAAATTGTGTATACGCGATTGCAAAATGTGACGTAAACTTCCAGAAATCTCTTCCCACAGTCTCCGTTACTTACGATTTTCATGGGGGCCACTTAATTGCTGAGTTTTGCATCACTACATCTCTACGCCACACCTAATTGAGCTGGTTGCCTTCACATAGATTATTACCTGAAAAAACAAAACAAATTAAGTACATTCTGATTATACATTGCCTATTACTTACATAACCATTTCATTTTTAATAGTTTTAACATATTACTACTATCTAGCTTGGTCTATCACTATTCTTAAATGTCTCCAAAGTATTTCAGTATTGAAACCCAAACAAATGTAGTCAATCTGGTTCTAAGGTGATGCTTATTTTTATCAATAAAAGTATTAATATATGCACATGGCGAATGTATTAAATATATTCACAATAATGTCTTCTTACTATTACACTTTCTGCAACATCAGGAAAATTAGGTGTACTGATAATCGTGTTTTAGGCTTGTTTAACAAACATACGTTTTCAACTGCAAACATCGACACATTGCCTGCGTTTGTTAATTTATCGATTTATTTACGTTATAAATCAAGAAGGAGAAGGAAGCATACATATATACAGTAACCTTCTTAAGAGGACACGTATCACACACCAAAGCTACATTTTTTATTTTCAAATTTCCAATTATAAGAGGGCTGTTCAGTAAAGGATGATCACATTTTTTGACAACTTATCTTTCTCATCCTCATAATTTATATTGTCCTTCTCACAATAATCTCCCCTGAATGCAATTCACTTGTCCCAACGCTTCTGCCAGTCTTCAAAGGCATGCTGGAAACTATTTTGTGAGAAATCCTTCAAAATCGCCTTCGCAGCCTTCACCACTGCTTCTGATGATGGATAATGCCTCCCACGAAGGTGTTTCTTCAAGTTATGGAATAGAAATAAGTCACATGGGGCTAAATCCGAACTATAGGGAGGGTGACATAAACTTTCAAAGTTTTCAGGACATCCCTGTAATACTGTCCAGTTACTGATGTGTGTGCAGGTACAACATGCTGATAAACCATCCCATGAATATCAAGGAATGTGATGACCCTAACTTTCCCAGCAGAAGCAACCACTTTTGCTTTTTTGGGGTTTGCTGATGGAAGAGATTTCCACACTGAGTTTTGCTGTTTGTTCTCAGGATCTTAATCATGTAGCCAAGTTTCATCAGCAGTGATTACGTTTGAAAGAAACTCCGGAACTTCCTCTAACATCAACTTTAACAGCATGTTACCTCCATTGCAACGGTAGGCGATACTGAACATGTCTGAATTTGCCTGGTTCTCACAAGCGGGAACCAAGAGTACCAACAATGATACTACAACGTAGTGTTTGTTTCACATTAAGCTAACAGAATATAATAAGATTAAAGTTTAGTGCGAAAAATTATGACCGTAAAAATTATGCTCATTCTTTATTGAACAGCTCTCGTAGATTTGGAAAATGATGCGTTTGTGGTAAGTATTCCAATTACACATATTCAGTACTAAGGAAAAATTGTATTAGCAGCTATCATTTAATTCAGAGAAGCTTATCTAGTTCATATTATAGTCAATGTGCAAGTAGAAACCCAGTTTTACTTCCTCTACCACGTATGTAGCTGGTAGAGAAGGTATTTTAGTCCACCGAAAAATTCGATATTGCTATTTCACTGGAAATGCGGATCTTGCGGAACCTTGAATAAAAAAATGTTGAAAAAATCTCCGAATGTGTACATGTGCGTGTACGTGCAACGGTGTCAGTGCTTGCCTGCCTCTGTAGTGTAGGATGTACCGTGTCATCTTCACGTTCAAGAGGTCCGGAGTTTGAATCTCAGTCGGGTTGACTCATCTGGATAAGGGTTTTCCAGTGTTTTCCTTAATCCTGAAAGGTGAATGTCTGGTATCTCTAAACACTTTGAACCCTGACAACGTTGGACATCATTTCACCCGTTTCATTCATAGTCCTATATTACTCAATGTTGGAGGACGTAAATTTAAAAAGAAATGTACATAAAAGTTTACAATAAAGTCCTCCATCTCCAAACTGCATTTGACGTGTAGAAAGGTTTAAACATTTTGATATTGTCAATAACGTCTCTAAAGAATGTCATTAAAATGTCATAGAATAGTTTGCTTTTAGGACAATATGAAATTGCATATGTTTGACTTCCTGGAAATAGATTCTAGTCTTCTTCCTAAGATGGCTATTGCATACTGATAAGCCATAAGAGATATAAACTTATTACACAAAATAGGTAGTTATCTTTAAAGTATACAACTTATATGCAATATATTTTCTTTCAGAAATACACATTTTGGAATTATGCCGTTTTACTGGTTTAAAATTTATTAAACTCATTGTCTTCTACAATATTTATACTTTTCTCAAAACAACAATGTGATTTGTCTCCTGGTCCGAGCTATACGAAGACAATGAAATATCAAGGTAAACGCATAACCAACAGGTCTTAAGGGATTTGAATATCGCTTAACCCTACGCTGTACTCCAGTATTAACCGCACCAATAAGCTAATGTAAAATAAAGGCATTTATAGAATTAATGCTTCTCTCGATTAAGATTCAATAAGTACAGTGCTATATCACACATTTTTGCAAGCAGCAATTGTATAAAATATTAAAATATAACACTTCCAAAACACTTATATAATTAACGCATTAAAAATCTGCAAATACCTAAACCTCTTTACTTAAGCAGAAAACTGATTAAAACTAAAACGTAGAAAGAGATTAAGTTAACTGAAACTGTTGTCTCAAGGCAGATATAATAAAACACATGGATAATTAAAAATTACTTGCAACACTGCCTGTATTTGGCGGTGTTAGCGGTAAATCATGTAAGCTGATAACAATGAAAAATAAGAGCATCTAAAGTTTGTTAGCTATGAGTTTCAAGACCATAATTTTATTAAATAAGATATTTTTAGTAAGTTTAATTGTAGTGCTCTAAATATTTTTAGTAATAGCAATAAAGAAGCTTCATTAAAATTCAGGATGCAAGAGATATCAATGCTCCACAATTTATACAGAATTATTGGAAACTTATGGTAGACAGACTTTAGCATACCGTACCCGTGGCTAGGTAAGCGAATGCATTTCGTAAAGGAAGGGAAGACGTTCATCAAAGTCGTGGAGCTGAAAGATCGCAATCAGCAAGTGATGATGTGCATGTGAATGCTGTTAGAGTACTGCTGGAAGGACATCGTTGTTGAATTTGTATTGAACTAGTAGGGCAAGTTGGATTTGCTCCTGTTACGATTGTCTACATACCTAAGAAGAAGTTAAAGATGAGGAACATTTGCGCTGGATGGGTTCCATGCAGTCTTACTGAGGAAATAATGTGATAGAGAATGGAAACAGCCAGACCACACTTAGAACAGTATGAAAGTAAAGGGGAGCGTTTTCTTCGACGTAACATAAATTATATGAAGCCTGCGCTCGATGCTACCAACCAAAATTAAAGAGAGAGTCAAATGAGCGGCGGCACAATGGTTTACCACGGCCAAAAAGTATCGACAAGAACGGGATCCACTTAAAGTCATGTTTATTGTTGGTTATGGTTGATTATCACTCATTCAGTTCATCAAGGAAATCATGTGAATATTACCGTCAATTTATGGAACACCACTTACGACCAGTTGTGCGTCGTAAACGTCCAAATTCAACTAAATTCTCAACCCATTGTGTTAAATGATGGTTTTCGCTCTCACACGTCGGTCCCTGTTGTTAATTTACTTTGCAGATGGAACTGCAGCATCCAGAACTGGGAAATTCTGGAGCATCTCTATACGCCCCAGATATAAGCCCATATGATGTCGGCCTTTTTGCAAAAATGGAATTTTCACGTTGAGGAGCTCGCTTTAGAACCAAAACAGGCAGCAATTATAGAAGCAGTAGAGCAGTTAGTTGGAATATTAGGACAGCAAGACACTGGATGGCATCCGTGGGCTCCCTGATGCGTGGATGCAAGTTCTTCATGTTGGGGAAGATTTCTTCTAAACACTGCAGTAATGTGACTGCTCCGAAAATGTTTTATTAGTTGTTAATTCCAATGTTGCCACTAATTATTGAATTACCTAAGTATTTCAGATTCACTAAAGTTGTTGAGTACTAGAGGCCTACATATTATTAATAACAGATCCGATTGTATGTATTTTTCAACCACTTACGCACAGAACATAAAAGGAATTAAATTCCAACCAGGGAGCTTTCAGTAAATAAAAAGGCTGCTTGCCAGGTATATCTCAAACTCATAAATTAAATAAGCCATTCGTTCTCTTAATATTATTTTCTAAATTTTTGTCCAGTGGGTAGTTCCTCTCTTCAACGTACTTTAGTAAGCAAACATTCGCTCTAGAGCCAAGTTTTCCAATAATTAAGACATATAAAAGTGCTTGTATAAAATGAAAACATTGACAGCTATGTGGGGCCCAATTTCTGAAAGCTTTCAATCATGCAAAAGTATTACTGTGTGAAAATCTTACTTCTCCAGGTTCTTTCTTCAAAATAATCACTTTATCAACAATATTTCAAGAAAGTATACTTATGTTTGAAAAGTAAGCATTTGATAAAATTTAAAACTCCATTAAAAACAACTCTGGTTCTCAACTCAGTTATTCAATAGAAACATTTAGATAACTCCCCATTTCAGAGGAATACTTCATTCATAGCAGTTTACTTATAAATACATCGCTATTGAAGATAATCAGTAAAATAATTAATTTAATTTTTGTACAGCGAGTGATACATTACTTTAATATTTAACGGACCTACCAACAAAATTTCGTATTATTTCTAGTAATTCACTACTTCCGTTAGGATAAAAATGCCTGCACGAGCTGCTTCATAACTTCTTGGAAGTTCATCTACAGCCACAAGGCGAATTATGCAAAAGGCAATAGCAACAAAGATTGCACAGTTGTTCCAAGCAAAGCTAATATTAAAAACACTACGGCTTCGTAAATATAAAAGAATATCCGGCATCTTCAAGGGGAAATTGAGAAACTTCGAAAATCATGCCAAGGTGAGCTAGAGCCAATAGCAATTTCCGCCGCAGCAATCATTCCGCAGAAGTACGAGTGCAACCG
The DNA here is from genome assembly GCA_030765055.1 of Mantis religiosa. Taxonomy (NCBI): domain Eukaryota; kingdom Metazoa; phylum Arthropoda; class Insecta; order Mantodea; family Mantidae; genus Mantis; species Mantis religiosa. The sequence continues at coordinate 67,335,062 of CM060950.1, read as the reverse complement.
GAAGATTGAAGAATCCGGAAATCGGTCATACACAACTGATTCAGAAAGCGGCTTTAGGTACCACCCAAGCCAACAACGGATAATATATCCGTGTGTGTGTGTGTGTGTGTGTGTGTGCGTGCGTGTGTGTGTGTGTGTGTGTGTGTGTGTGTGTGTGTGTGTGTGTGTGTGTGTGTGTGTGTGTGTGTGTGTGTGTGTGTGTGTGTGTGTGTTTTACGTTCGCGTGTAAAGCAGGAAACGGTTTAAATGTTACATAATAATGATTCGGTGGATATTTATTTCCTTCCACATATTAACGTTGTGGTTGCTACCAAATCTCAAATAGCTTTCCAAAGCATTTCAGATATGCTTATTGCTTCTTCTGATTGCTCCGTTTATAGCCCAACTTCGGTGGCCTTTTACTTTTTCAAACCATATAGCATTAGTAGTTCGCCTTTGGGTTTTTCACACCAAATAACACTCACATACATAGACCGACACTCACACACACGGGTTCTCGTTCACACTTCCATACCCTTGGGAAGTTTGGAAATAATCGTGGCTAGAAATAGGATTACCACATCACCAGCCCGGGACCCAATATACAGCAGTTAGAGGCTCTACCGATCGAGCTACGGAACCTGTTTCTTTTTTCTTCTGTCTGTCTCAAACGCAGGACAATATCATTACCATTCAAAAGCTCTTGTTATTCTTTTAATTATAACAATCGTACGTGTTAGAATAACCTCATCAAATGCCGTATAAAATGGTCTTATAAGAAAAGTCTACTGAAATTTCTATACTTAAAAATTAAAATATAAACATGCAGCACTGCATATTTTATTAGTTACAGTAGGTGAAGGTACCAGAAAATATGATACTGATTTATCGTCAAAAATTCAAATTTAGAGAGTCCCTGAATCCAATGAACATTTTTAGAAAAAGGTGTGCGTGTGTGCTTAATGTAATATAATGTAATGTGTAGAGCTTAACGCCATCTTTCACTACATGCGGCACCGCAGGGAGAGATGAGATGAGAGAAATGAGATGAAGATGGAGCACCGGTGGAATGAGATGATATGGGAAACTATACAGCCCGCAGAAAACAAACCATAGCGCCGTGTTGTCCACAACAAATCTCACTTTGCTGTCACCTGGGGTCGCACCCGGGGCGCTTTGGCGAGAGTCGAGCGGTCCAACCACCGAGCCACGGCGCGACCTTTGTGTGCGTAGGTGCCCTATCACGTGTGCCTGTAAACAGCTTAACACAAAAACGAAAAATGGATTCCATAACAAACTTGGTGTTTAGGCACAGAATGGTACGACACGAAGATTTAAAATTATATTTCACCACACAATTTACACTTTACGATAAATAATGTTGGAAAATTTTGACTTTCTCAAAAACGGGTTTAACCCTAAGGAGAGTAATATCCAGTTCTGCTAAAATAATTTTGTGTGGCACCACTTGTTAACTTACAATTAATCGCATCCTAGTTAATGTATAGAGCAAATACGATTGGATTCCAGAGACTTCTGTAGCGCTAAAGTTTACTGAAATATCTATGGCAGTACTAACAGTTCTTCGTAATTTGTCGATGCTCATTGAACCATCCGCTCAACTGGACTAACTGGCTGGTTTACCCCATCAGCAAGGGTCCAACCTGCCAAGGCGTTTACTTATTTATCCCCAGGACCACAGTATAGTGGTTCTAGAAGTCTCTGGAAGTGTATGATTCTCCACTTGCCAAAATCGAAAGATCTCGAACGTTGAACGGCACATGAAGTGGCCACACATTTTCCAGTCAACGACAGTGCGCCGGCAGCAGTGGCTCTACTGGGTTTGTGACAGCAGCAGCTTTCGAGTCATGTCTCCAATTTCTTTCTCTTCACAGCCGGATGGGCTTTGCGATGGGCGTGACACTACTGCCTCTTCGGGGCTGGTGTTTCTGATCAGCCGTGTACCACCCGTAACTTCGTTGATCTTCTTCTCGCATGGTATGGTTCTTGCTTCGCTGGTTGGAGCTTGGGACATCGCAACACTGTTTCGGTTAAGACGAGTCATAGCATTTTGTGCGAAACCTCCACCGTGGTTTCGTTAATCGTTCGCTCTTACTACGGCTATTTATTATTTGGTGGTGTAAACAGGCCACTCTGTGCACCTTTTGACGACGCATTAAGGGGATTATGACCGCCTGACTTCTTGGTGCGCATCCACAACCATTTCGCTTCTAGCTGACCCAACCGTAGCATTTTCAAGATTACTCTGAAAACCCCACGAATTATGCTGTGATTTCCTGTCCATACCTTTTCACTTCTGACACGCAGCGCCCTTCTGTCGACGTCTGCCGTGGACACGTGACTCTTGGGGCGTCCAATCCAAGCATAACTTGTTTAGCCACCCGTAGCATGAACACGCACAATTGAAAATGACTTATTTCAAGGATGCGTTCTAACTGCTTTAGGTTTCAGAGGTCCATTCAATATTGGGCGTGAAGGACTACTTAAGTTTGCTCAGTGGCCTCTTTCTCAGGCTTATGGTTTTTTACTTGCTTTTATACTTAAATCTAGACACCGAAACAGCAATTTTATTTACCTTTCGAATTTAGCCACGGTAAGTGTCTTTATACCCGATGAAATCCATCACCATTAAACTACGACCTCAGGAGCCATAGACTAGACCACCCACAAAATTACAACGGTCTGCCTCAAGGTTAACTCCAGATGGCCATAGGTGGTGTGCCAGACCCTGACACAGAATCTCTAACATCTCCATATATTACATTTTTATGCCGAAGAGACACCCAAAAGTTCTGCCGCTTTATCAAGTTGGGGTACCTCTAAAGTTCTAATGCCCGCCTCTGTGATGTTGTATAGAGTGTCTGCCATACATTAAGGAGTTTCCGAGCTGGAATCTCGATTGGGAGACAATTTGGATAAGCTTTACTCTGGGTTTACCTTATCTTGAAGGTTATATTTGAAGTGGCTCTAAGTTCTATGGGCCTGGGCTTATTTCAGCGTAATTTCACCCATATCATTCATCGTCCTATATAACTAACGTTGGAGGACGTTAAAAAAGATATTCTGTGATGAACTATCCCTCACCGAATTTTGGGACTGACTAACTCGAACTTCATACACTTCGACAGCCGTTTATTCGCCGGATCTTTAAAACAGTAACACATGAAAACTGAGTTATGAAAATGGAAGAGAGGAAACTTCGAAATATCATGTAGCTCACCCCAGACTTTGCCAAAGAATCAAGGAAAATCACTAAAAGAGGATTGCTTTACGGGAATTGGACGCGGGATCTAGTGGATTTGATTCTCACACAGCACCACAGATAATCTCCCTTGATCTATATAGACCAGCTATCCATTCCAACGAAATTCCAGGAAATTGTTTTGAACTTTACAACAATATCTTATAAAGCCAGCGAATGAGTTTCATCAAAACCTATAAAGCACAAAGGGAAACAGTATTTATTTTTATTACACCAAGAGCAGGAAAGCTGAAAAGAAAAAACCTTCAGCGCATGGGAATCACAGTGTGGCAGGTCGCCACATCAAAGCGTGCTTTTGAAAAACCTTTACGGACTGACTTGTTTTTGATCAAATTGAATAATGGTTTTCCATATTAGTTTTTGGAAACTTGATTGAACAGAAAAGCCACTTGATGGTTATTTGAAACTCCACATAATGTAGTAAAATTATTAAAGGGGACTCGATTTTTCCTTCCATGGGACAGGGAAGTTAGAACGAATTACATCGCCATTCCAAAGCACAGTTTGAAACAAAAACTGAATACTAAATGTGAATGAATCTACATCAAGGGAATAGTTTACGGACGTTAGATTAGTTCATTAGCTTAGGAACAAAATATATCCATATGTTTATTTTCTGTACCATATATGAAAAAGGCAGAACTGTTGCACTTCACTCAAAAATTATAATCCAAAATTTAACCGGGATGGGATAAGTTTTAGATGTCTATGAATAAAATAATCAAAAAGGAAATAGTGAAAAGTATCACGTGTGTCCGTGTCTGTATGGGTGTGTGGGTGTGTATACTTAAAAAACAAAAACAAAATGATTTTAAAAACAAAATAACGAGTACCATACTTGTTTATACATCAAAGATGCAACACCAAAGTTTTCAAGACAATACTCCGAGTATAAAATACGATTAACTAATGAAATATTTGTTCAAACTTCAATATTATAAATATTTGCACAAAGATAAGGTGCATATATTGAATTTTCTAGGAATTCTTTTTGCATAAATCAATATAACATACGGACAAATCTTACCTCACAAAAGATAAATACATATTTGAAGTAATCCGTTTTACCTTAGTCATTTACAGTTTATACGTTATTGAAATCTTCAGTTTTTATAGTCTAAGTTTTAAAGTGCTATCGCAACTCAGTTGCTTCTCCCGATACCTTGGAAAGAGTGCGAAATCTCAAGGGTAACATATACAAACTAGCTTTTAGAGATCTAAATATTGATTTAATTTCCTCTGGTGGAAATCATGACAAAATATCTGCAGCTTTTTATGTAATCAATCTATAGTAAAATTTGTAATGAAACACTTTCTGCAATGCTTTTGTCGATTAACTTGAGGTGGATAGAAAAATAAACTTTAGTGGGAAGAGTTGGTATAAGATATATAAATATGACAATAGATGGCCATAGTTATGGGAAGGTAACAGATTAGATTTTTATGTAACAATGTTAAGTGGCTCAGGTTTGTCTTTAGATGTGGGCAGATCTTTTAAGTCTCTCTAACAGACATGGATATTTGAATTCTAGTTGCAGCAATGACTAAGGAAAGGATAATTAATAACTAAAGCTTCAATGTAGTAAAATACTCTAGCATATGTAACAGCAAAGGCGCGTTTCATTAAAACTAGACAACCTTACGGAATTTTACACATCAGTCCGGTGAATTGCTATTAAATTCCGATATTAGTAGTCATAAATCCATATTACTATAACTAAGGTACCACTTAATTAATACTTGTAGATCAAAAACAGCTTAGTCCATAACAGAAGTAACAAAACAGAAACTTTTTACTACATTTCTGTGATAATTTTGTTTATCTTCCATTGGTAGTATCAGAATAAAAATTAAATTGATTGCTTCAGCCCTAAATAATGAAATATTGTTTTTCGTAAAATTTCCGATCACCATTACTTTTCTGTTCCATTTATTAGGTCCAGAAGATTGCTGAATATTTTATTTTTAGTAAGTACTCCCTTCATTAACGATTTCAAACAGGCTGTGACTCATTTCAGATAAGCATACCCACTCAGGATAATTTGAGTGCTAGTCTCACCGAGGTTAGTGACCTAAAAGGTATTTTTACTTATTAAATATAGTATGAAAGTTACTCTCCTTTTGTTTAGCGTATCTCAAAGTGTTTTCATCACCTACGAGCTAACTCTATCCATTCTAGGAAAATGTGAAAGGCACTCTACTCTTACTTAGCGATCTTGTTAGTGATCCCTATCATCTAACCATATTCATTGTAAGATAATATGAGTTAAGTCTGCCCATATTTAGCTATCCCAAAGTTTCTGTGCTTCCGATTAGCTAAACATACTCGTCCTGGGCTATGTGACAAGCAGTCTTCTTTCGGGTAATGATTGCAAAGTACTCCTACTTCCTCTTAGCTAAGCATATCATTCTGCTATATTGGAAAGCCACTTTCCTCTTGTTCTACCTCATATAAACTATCACACTCATTCTAGGATAACGTGGAAGGCTGTGTTCTTTTAATTACGTAGTCTGCAGATGGACTTTCCTTTATACTTTCCCTCTGTGTGTTGAAGTTTCGTCAGCGGACAATAGTTCATCAAGGACCAACTACAAGCCATTTTTGGGACTTTCATACGCTGAGTAGATATTCAGTTATCAAAAGTGAAAGCGACTAAGAATCATTTATTTTACTACGTCCTTCCTATTTGATACAATGAAACTGGAATTTTAAGAAATCCACTCATTCGCATATAACTTTGCACAACCTAAGGACTTACCAGACATACTTCAGGCACAGTTGGAGTTTTTATAGACCTTTTCGTGTGACTCCGTTTATTTATTGCATCAATTTCCTTTATTTTCAGACACACACACCCAAACTGTGTTGTACCTTGCTAGTTTAGTGTGCTGTTTTGGGCAGAATATTTGGTAGCCTTAAATGCTTTAATATCCATCTGTCCTTTTGGGGTAACCAGATGCTGCTACTCGGGTGACTTCTTCCTAAGTTCTTCAGGTGCAGAATTAAAGTTTCAGACTATAACACTACGCCAATGTTACGTAAAGGAGAATTAATTCCAGTATCACACATTGGTGCCTTCCCGAAAGTTCCTGTTGCTGAATCACTGTACATCTTCAAGGAATCTACGTACCAGACGGTGTTCCAGCTGAAAGTTTTCTATTTCCTTGATCCTGCTTAGTAATAACTTTAGAAAATTATCAATGTTCAATATTACAATAATTTGATGAACTACCTTATCATAGGGTTGTGATTAATTTCGTTGATCTGAAATGCCTACCACTCTGATGCTATGTAATGTATTGATGCATCCACATTCCTGTCTTTCTTTTAATTTACGTCCTCCAACGTTAAGTCATATCGGGCGATGAATGGAATGGGTGAAATGATGCTCAAATGTACCCGGGGTACATAGAGCTTAGACTTATCCGACATTCGTCTTTCAGGATAAAGGAAAATCCCGGGGAAAAACCTTATCCAGATAACTCGCCCGGACCAAGATTCGAACTCTGGACCTCTTGTACGTGAGGCAGACACGCTACCATCTATGCTACCGAGGCGGGCACATTACTGGTGATACAGCTCTTTGACAACATCCGCTTCTTTGCTTTCTTTGACCAAAATAATTTAGGCCATCCAATTGGAGATCCGTAAATAGTTCTGGATCTTAAACGGCTATATATTTCAGTTGCAAGAAGGTGCCGAGCAAAATCATCGAGTTCACTATTCATCCGACCTTCATTTTCAATTTATGCTGCTCCTTGGCTCAGACAGAAAGACTGAGAGACCCACGACACATAGATAAGTATACTCACTGTACATTTCTTTTTGAGGTGTCTTCAATGTATATAGAAGAGTGTATTTCAAGTGAATTATCTTTAGGGACTATTTTATTGTACTGCATTTCATACCTCCGCTACCAAACACAGGAAAGCGATTAAAAAAGCGAAACTGGTAAAGTAGTTCATCACTATTTGTGTAGTTCGAAGAATATATTCTTGCAAATAAAGGATAGAGTTTGAAACATTTGGGATTTTCTCTTTAAGTGCAACATAGTCTTCCTCAGCTCAGAGATATTGAATCTGAAACCACGCTTCTAAAGACAAAATAACGGCTGTCTTCCTTTGATTTAGAAATAAGTTCGAGTAATCTTCCTCAGTCATGAGGGAACGAAGGGGGATATATCCTGCTCCGCTAGGGAATAAATCCGTTAGTTCGGCGCCACATGGGAATCTGTCAGAAGAAAATCTTCACTGTAAGTCAAAGAATATTCAGCTAATTTTCCGGTGGCCTCTGATTGAAGATGCTAAGCTCCCTTAGCGATTACAGAGGGCTTTTTGGGAAGCCCTAAAGGCAATTGCATCCAAAAATGGCACATTCAGTTATTTCATACACTTTTGTTTGTTGGTATTTCTTCCTTTAATTTGATATATTTTTCTCACTTGCGCATAATACTTATATTTTAAATATTTCTTTAAAACTAATGCTTTTCTTTCTTTTTCTACGGTATATTTGCACCACTTTACAGAAGACCAAAATTTCATAACTACTGTACAATTTGGAATAGATAAATAAACATTAGCCTATCTTTTAACGAAAGTTTTGTTTTGCAAAATAATAGTTTTTTAAGCACACTAGATTCTTCATACTCCAGATATGTGTTTTACTTCTTTCAGTTAGGTGTATGCAAATTTGTTTCCTAGAACTATTCCGAGAATAGCTTTTCTGTTAATGATACTTTGGATGAACAATTCATGTTCTTTGAAACCATTTAACATAGCTAAATTAAGTAATAATATGATAAAATAAAGTGTTAGTTGATACTGATTTATTATCTAGTTAATGATGGTTTGCTATATTGTGACTTTGTGGGTTCGTGAAATTAAAAGTCCAATTGCACAAACTCAAAATGTTCTTTATTTCCACCGAATTACAGTTGGAACACTTGCCGGTTACACAGAATTACGTAGCGCACACAATTACAATTCGTCAGTTTGTCTGTCACAGGTTCACTCTACACTTAGAATTACGTACAACTCCTCTGATACACGTACACAGTCTTCCAGTCCATTCATTAGCAGGGCGCTCCTCACGGCTGTTCGCCAAGAACTGAACTGACTCGCCCACTGCAGGCCTTATATAGGAAGATCGCTGTTTCTGGAAGTCTCGTGGTTCAGTGAATCATCCCGACTGTTTCAGACATCGGGGGGAGGGGAAAGAGATGGCTAGTGATGTTTTTCCAACCACCCCCTGTTAGCGCTACAAGATAAATGGGAGGCGAGGTTGAATGCTTCCCATGTGGTCCCTACCTGCCAGCTGCTGGTCCTATCGGGAATTCCGATGTTCGGGTGACAATATTATAAAAGTGTGATTACTGATAAACTTACTATATCAAGATAGAACGATGAAATCAGAAGACATGCAATCGCATTATGTAACCAATACAGGTTGATCTCCTATAGTTCTGGAATAATGGGACAGACTTAACTTTGGTGGTATAAGAGATTTATTGCATGTTAATTGTAGTTTAATACTAGTCCTATGCAAACAAATTTGAAAGTGTAGAGTGAGACAGAAAACTTAAATACGATACTGGCATGTTGCCAACATACTAAGTGGTTAGAGCAACCGGACGGAGGCAGAGGAATCATGGGTTCAAATCCTGAAATTTCTCAATCTGACTGCAATTTCGTCGTATACATTTAAGTATATGCTCATGTTTCTGACATTTTTCTAAAACATGTTTTGAAAAAAAAAATAGATTAACAATGTGCAAGTTCTTCTTCCAATATCCAGTACTGGGTTTTCGTTACCAGCTTATTCTATATAGGAGACGGTATGCATGAGCATTTGATCACACTGAGCATCATTATAACACTCAAATTCATTTTCATGTAATTCACAAGCAACAACGCTAATGCTCTCGGTGCTTAAAAGGTTAATTGGATGGTTCATTACAGAAATAAACTGGCCTCGTATCGTCACCGCTTTTTTTAAGATATTGCCCAACAGTCACTTCAATAAATACTGCTTCTGAAGAAAGCCCCTCGGAAATGCGCAGGTAAGGTGTGAAATTTAGACGGAGACTATAGTACTACGAGATTTACAATAGGCAGAGGGTAGCAGATCCTGATAACCTCTAACAGAGCAGAAGATAGGATACCAAACAGCAGCCACACAACTTATGTGGCCACATCCCGGTGGGCACCTCGTCAAGCCAGAGACTGCACCATCGATGGACGGAAGTTAACGGAGAGCATCCTTTCTTCCAGTCATACAACGTCAGAAACATCCGTTGAATCAGGTCAACTCTGAGGGAACCAAGGTGATAAAGAAGGAAGTGAAAATACAAGGAGATGAAAATTGGATTAAAGTAGTTCGGGAGATGTAAAGGACCACACTAGAATTTCCCTAGAGACCCGTAGAAGCCCCCTAAAATGGATTAAGATGGTAGGTTACGGGGATCGAAGTACGATATCTCAAACGGGATCCTCCAACGTTGCCGCCTATACCATACAGCTCGGTAAAAAACTTCCGTATTTTATAAGTACCCTTCGGAGAGGCAAAATTAGTTTCGAATATGTAAAATTTTTAAGATAAATTACGCTAGCTGTAACAAGTGAATTCATCTTCAATGCAGCCTCAAAAGAGCAGCTTAATGTAGACAGTTTGCTAATCTATGGATATTCTCTGTTTAAATTTAAATAAACAAACCAGTTACACATTTTTCAGTTGTTGTTACCTATCATTATTTAAAACCATGATGTCACTTCTTAAAATACGGAAAATGTAATGTTATTCTCCAACACCAATATTTCAAGGACAATATACCTCTTATGATCTCAGGTGGTATTGAAACTAAGGTTCAGGCTCATAAAATGTGGTGTCATTGCAAAACTATAGAGAAATTGAGCATTAATTAAACAAAAACTAATTTTTATAGTCGTGTTTACGGAACCTTCCAATCAATTGCACGAAATTGAAAATAATGAACTATTAAATATTCCACGTGAAGTGACGTTTACAATTTTAACTTTTGCATGGTGTTTCCAAAATGCAACATCTCGGAATTAATGATTCCTTTTCTTGGAGCTTGAATATCTTTTCTGGAGAATACTTGAAGTATGCAGTAGGGATAACTTGCTGAAATGAATCATGTGATAAGTTATCAGTCTAAATTTAAATTTATGCACAATATAAGGAAAGGGACTGCTTTATCTTTTCATTCAATTTCAAAAAAGGTATATTGAGTATTTTAGAGAAACTGAGTGTTCTAAATTCAAATTTTAAAGTGGTAGAAAGGTAATAAAATAAGATGATTAAAAAGTATCCGATCTTAATATTCAATTTCTATTTCAAAACAGCTGCAGTCAACCATTTAAACGCCATGTTTTGCAATGCATATTAAAAGAAGTAAAATAAAAACAAATGCAGAAAAACCGAAACTACAACCTTTATGTCCTGATTATACCGTGTTTAAATTTGCTCTTGACGAAAGCTTTAAAAACCTCTTCCCAATGCCTTAGCTGTCTAGTTAAGTTTATCAATTCCATTATCAGTTTCATCCGAACCAGTTGTATGTCAGAATGAAAACATCGATTAATGTACAATGATGCATTAAAGCCTCTAATTTGTATTTGTCTGCGTATTTCTATTAAATTTCTAATGCAGTGGTTCATGATCCTTTAATCTTTTTAAGTTTTTACTGCAATAATCTTCTTATTCCTTCAGCGATCAGCAAAATCTTAATCAGAAACTCATAGAGATAGAATATAAGAGCCCTTTTCTATACCATTTCGTTATCAACTACCAGTAATTAGAGTCTCTTAAGGTCTCAGTTGCCCTAATGCAGCGTTTTATTGCTTGCTGTAGCTTATGAAATATTTCCGTTGATAATGTAGTCGAACTTATTTTCCAGTATCCATAACTGTTCCACACACCGTGTTAGGGATAAATGTAAATCTGTTAAACTATTTGCGCGGGTTATTTCTGTGCTGTTATGTGAACCCACATCCGTTGCCTTCACGCACTGCTGAAGCAATAACGGTTGGTCGCTCGTCGAGGTACTTACTTTGGTGGCCAAAATTACACAGCTGGTATCAGACATGAACTGTGCCGACCAATGGCTTTAGCCGAAAGAAGGGATTTTACAGTTCACCGAGTCAAAATGTGTATCGCCTCGGAAGTTTTTATGGAGCTTCCTCTTCATGCATGATTGTATAAGGCACACTTGCGCTTGAAAAATATCGAATAGCACTAGTGTTCTCTGTCGTAAGAAATATAGCAGAGAATGAAAGTGTCGTATTCTTTCCAATAATTTACGTCAATATTTTATAAGAAATACGTATTCTAACATCCACTGTTCACAATATATACGATCCCCTTAAGCAAATCTTCGCGCGCGTGTTTGTGTGTAACTAAAATGGGAAAATTGGAATATATCAGGAGCTAGGTAATTAAAATCAGTATTACCGAAATGATGCAACATGCAGATTTTGAAGAAAGTCCCTCACAAATTACTCCACAACACAGTGAATGTTTTGTTGTTTCATTTTCCAGAAATACCTATAAAATTTTGATTAGCATGATGGTTTAAAATTAATCTAGAGCTTTCTTCCTCCCTAATAAATTCTCAAGAATACGTCTAAGTGGTAAGCTATAGCCAAAATCGCAATTTACGAATAGATGTAAGTGTTTGCAACAGAAAGAGTTCTTAAATATAATAAAACTATTCTGTCACATTAGCTCTGACGAAATATTAATTATAATAACTATTGTTTCTAAATTAAAAATGGGTTTTTGAACTCTTAAGTAAACATGTTTTTTATTCGTCAGAGTGTGTGAAATTTCAAACCCAGCATAAGCCATCTGCTTTTATTATCGCTTCAGTCTTTTTTGTTCTGCTAGCACGGAAAAGATTTGGACAGAAAGACAAATATATAAAAGGAATAGCTATAGAAGATATATAAATGATAGGGTGTGAAGAAACTTAAGTTACGTACCATCTGAAAGTGTTAAACTAAGTACGACATTCCCGAGCAAAGCAAAATAAAATTTAGAAACTAATAAAATTATTTGAAATCCGAAGGAACAAACTGTTTTTCAATGAACAGGTTCGAACCTGGGACAGTATGACGCCAACATAGGCAAACACAAAAGGCCCCTGTCGCTGTTTAACAGGACCATCCCGATAAATAAACACACCGATGACGAAGACGTGAATGACTATCTCACCCGACTTATGCAACCAGTGAATTAGCTAACAACACGCAAATCAAGACACCCACTGCGGACTTCCAAGTCCTTGTGCTACAGCCAAGGCGGACCCAGCGGTAGAGGGCCACCTCCGCAAGAGGCACAGGCTCGCACCTGCATCTGAAGAGGCAGGCCGGCCGCCATGTGCGCACCGATGACGACAATTTGTGCACCAAAGGACACGAGTGACAGACACAACCGTAAGGCTAAGAAAAATATGTTAGTTCCATTAACCAATTACTTTACACTATACATCAATTAAGCTTGACAGTACCTATAGATGCTATACTATATAATGATGACGCCCACAGGCTGATTTTTATGTCACCTGCATGTTATGTACCGTAGCATAGATACAACTTGAACAATCCGTACACCGGGACTAGGAGACTTAGATTAGACTACTAACGACGTAAGCGCTATGTGCAGACCTGATTACATCCTGAACGCGCGGCGCATTGCCTAAGATTACCAATGATGGAAAGGTGGACATCAGGGTCCTGTGACCATGACGCCTCCCTCCCCAACAAAACATAGCGGTTCGCCGCATAGAAATAACCGATATCTTGAATCTGGGTGCTTAAAGCGGGACCAGCAAATATCGCCAAGGTTGCTGCCCTAGGTAGTGGAGGGTTTTTAGTAAGTATTCCGCAACGGTGCACTCCACCGCGGCAGGGACTACTATGTCATTAGCCCCATGGGCTGGTGTGGGTAAATTCCATTTTTCCTTCCACGTTAAAAAAAGGTAGTTAAAATATTTCGCAGATATCATTTCATTCCACTACTTACTAATGTGGCTGTCCTTATTCACTACTTTTCATAACCGCTTCATCACATCAGCTTTGCCCACCTTGGTAACCTAGATGGTAGCGTGTCTGCCTCACGTTCAAGAGGTCCCGAGTTCGAATGTCGCTCAGAGTTACCAGAATAAGCTTTACCCGGGGTTTTCCCTTATCCTGAAATACGAATGTCACGTAACTGTAAGCTCTATGGACCTAGGATTCATTGGAGCATCATTTCACCCGTTTCATTCATCTTCCAATGTGACTTAACGTTGGAGGACGTAAATTTAAAAAAAAAATCAGCTTTTATAATTAGGTTTACAACCCTAATAACAAAAGTTAACAGGAATATGTTGTATAAACCGGCCCACTTTTACTCCTGGACTGCATCTTGTCCCAACTTACTTACCCTTAAGCCAGTTTGTAGTGACACAAGATAACTAATGAAATCGTGTGTGCCAACTAGTTTTTGTTAAAAATGTGTCCTGAATGTTGGTACTTTCAAGTGTTAGTTCTATGTACTTTACATAAATAACCAAGTGAATATTATAGATTGGGTTTTTGTTAAGGGTAGCAATAGAGATCAAGGTGAAATATTGTAAATATTGTAAAGACATGAAGCAATTTAGAAAATAAATTTGATTCTATTGTCCTGAACTGAATCCGATTTTAAAATATATTACATTTTTCAAATAAATTTAACTTCGTAGTCCTGAACTGTAAATAATAATTTTAAAACAAAGGTTAATAAACACATCGACTGGTATATTTTACAGTGGATAGGTCAGAAAGGTAAAAGCTATCACTTAGATGTAAAATTCATGCTGTAAGAGAATACTATTTTATTACCACATTTAAATTATTCTTCCTACGAATATTATTTAGTGAGGAAGAAAGTTAATAAAACAGGTTTCAAATGACCATTCAGTTTGAATGGTCAAGAGGGTAATACGGTTCTAAAAACATATCACCCACAGATCCAGTAGCATCGATCTCGAACAACTCAGTAGTTCGGCGTAAATGAGATGAATGAATCAGTTTAAAGAATGGCCCTGGAAGTACTAGCAGCTTACAGGCTCATACATCAAAGTGCTACATAGTAGACAGGCGAACGTGCTGCTGACACCTTGCCCGATAGCACACGTCTGCTTCCTTAATGGATTGAAAAGAAGGGATTAAAGTCGCGAACTGTGTTTAAGTGGGCCTGTTGAAGCTGTGCCTTGTCTGATTTCTTCTGTAGAGCTTAAGGGCACTTCTGTTGGAAATACGCTTGAGGTACATACTCAAGTATGTTTAGTTGTTGAGAGATAACGAGGGAAAAACATCTGCAAATATCCGGTAAAAAGTTGAATAAATTTTCATCATATAATTCAGCCCTTATCACTTAAAGTCCTCAATCCTAGAATTTAATCACCTAGTACCGAAAGCTCTCTGTTTCATTTGGAAGGTAGAAATCATAATAAAAATAAAAGTGTTTTATTCATAAAATTCTCCTTACGACCATGATGTAAAGATCCGAAAAACCTGACTCCAATTGAACATTTGAATTTGATTGAACAATTTGCTGGATAGCGCGATATTCAGGTTTTAATTTAACTTTTGCTTGAAGACTTTTTTTGAGGTCATTTGATTAAGGGCTGCTTCCAGTGTTCGTTATTATCCTATCTATTATATATTATACAAAAAACATACGTGTATATATCACTGGTCAACATCGCGAATAATAAGCACCAGCAAAATTTCAAGTCATTAGTGGAGTTGTTAAAAAAATAGAGGAGGCCAACCTTTAAAATCGAGGCTGCAGTTATCTCCTAGAGCCAAAATTTGAATCTTTTGAGTTTGAACAGTATCGTGTGTTGCTTTTTTATTTTACTTGGTGGGTTTCTTATTGCTCAACAATGCTTTCTATTAACATCCAGTAATACTAACAAACACAAATTGTAAACTATGTATTATATACAGGTTGGTAATGCTAAACCGAAATACTTTCGCAGCAAGTTGAGATATCTTAAACAAGTAATTTGAGATAGTAGACTTACGGCCTGCTAGTTCAAATGTGGAAGTTACGGCTATAGGTTTCTTTAAGTGCCAGTACTCCACTGCTAATGATAACACTTGAGTGCATTACACATGCAAATTAAAAGACCTGTTGGAGCACTCCCGCTGGCACAATGGTTATGACATTAGCTTTAAAGTGACAGGTAAATGATTTTGACTTTCACTTCTTTGTCGTCTTCCTTTTTATTTTTGTTTTGTTTGCTTGGTTCCTTTTTAATATTTTGTATAAGCTTCAAATTTCTATATAAATGTATGCATTTTGCGGACTAATTTCACTCCATCAGTGCAATTAATTACAAATCTTTCTAACAAAGTTTGAATCCTGCTTAATATGTTGACATGTTTTACGTTTAATGGGAGATGATTTAAAGGGTGAACGATCTTACATAAAATAAAAATTAAATGTAACTCTTTACGTCAGGTTTATAGGAACTGCTCGAAAGGAACACCTGCGTTTTAATGCAAAGTGTCCCGAGTGAAGGAAGTCATTATTTAAGTATTAAAAAGGCGAAGAAAAAGTCCGCTACATGACAGGAATCGAGCCAACGAGCTGTACAACAGTAGCTATTGGCGCTACTGTTCGGCCACCATAACAGCTACAGAAGCACCACTAAAGTAGGCTAAATGAATGTATGTAATCACAGTTCAGCGTCGCCCTGGTAGGTGATTATTTCGAGATTTATGAGATCTTTGAGGCATTAAATTTTGAGAATGCCAATATCGAGCTATTAAGAATAGACATTTTTATACTCGGGAAAGAGTTTTAAAGACACTATAATCCAATAATTTTGTCCACCTTGCTTAAATACCAACTTAACTGCATCTGATGCCAGTTAGGTTTAACACAACTGCGTTATGTTTAGCCGCAGACCATGCATTGCCTGTCTCAACTTGCTTATATATATTAGTCACGTTTAGAATCGCTGAAATTATTTCGGTGTAGTTCATTAACACCCTGTGTATGACTGACAACGGATTTTGTTCTCTGGGAACTTAGCTTTGAGAATTGAAAACATTTCAGTGACCTTCGCGTTTGAAAGCTTTCTTAAGCTTTGTGCTTAAGATTGAAAGGGCGAACGAATGAAAGAATGGTGAACCGTTTGCAGAACCAAGAGCAAAGTCTGATGAAGGCAGATATTGGCTCATAGTTCTATGTTCTTTGAATACTCTTACTTCATTTGCAGCATATTTCCATAATTAATACAACGGTTTTCATAACTTGTGATTTGTGCCATGTTGCCATTTTTTCAAAGCACTACAAAATCCTACCTTTAGGGGCCCAAATGACCTTGTTGTCGACGGGCCCTTAAACACCACATTCACTCACTCACTCCTACCTTTACTACAGTTTATGTACACCTACTATCTCGACTTTTTTCAGTGGGGATTCGGTACGGCGACCAGTCTTGGTTTATTGTACTTTATGCCCCAAGTGGGGTATCCCCGGAAGGAAGGATGAGGCTAGAGGTGACAGAGGGCTGCGGTCCCAAGGAGCCACTACAGTGCAGAGGGTAAGTTCCCTGTATTTTACGTAGATGGAAACCTCCCCTAGCAGGCCACGACAACGGACATTCCCCGTACTGTGGTTCGAAGACTCCCAACAGTCTGTTCAGAGATTCTCAACCGGCCTGCCGGAAGAGGAAGTGGTTCACTGTGAGCATACCGTTCCTCCATGCACCGCCGAGACTTCCGCCGATACTTCTACCCTGAAAGATATCACCAGATGAGAGATGGTATTAAATGATAATGGAGATGATATGGAGGAACAGAAATTTGGAAGACGTAATTAATCTTCCCATTATTTGTCTAGCGACCCGGGAAAACCCTCGAAAAACCCATGAATGAGGTAGATCGGCCACGGAACTCGAACCCGGGCCTCCCGAATGTGGTCCACAGACCTAACTGCCTGAGCCATTCCGCTAGGTATCTCGACCCTTACTATCTTAATTTGCGAATTTAATTAAAATTTTCAATGCAATGAAAATATGTTTCTTCAAATTAATGCAGGGGATAATATTAAAAACCTGATGATTCCAAAGCGGATAATATTCTAACTAAAATTTGAACTTTTACTTTAATAGCTTTCGCATCTATTGCACATAAGTTCCCTCCAACATTAAAGCGATTAATTTCGATGATACTGTTCAATGATTGGCCAAGCATTGACACAGTCGAATGTGTTCGGTATTGTGCTTTTCACATCACCAACTGTAAACCCATCGTTAAGTTTTCTTTTACTTAGGTCTGTCCACAAAAACGTTTACTAATGTTTGACTTATAATCCCTTCAACGTTATTCCATACCAGATAGCAAAGGGTAAACGTTCTTCGGTGAAATTTTGATGTATTTCTTTTCATTATGCATATCTGAAAGAAATTAGTTTCACGGCAAAGGTGTACCATAATTCTTAACTGCAAACAAAACTAACAAATCTCTTCAATATTTCATGATAGACCACAAGGCATGATAAACCAAGTTGTTGAAAGACAATAAAAACTTGATGTGGTGGGATGTCTGCCTTATGCTCCTGGTTATGAACCTTTACTATACTAGACTCGTGTGGTCGTCTCACACGGTAAAAGCAGACAAATGAAGGCTTTAATTCAGAACCATTTCTCACTAGAGACGAAGGGAGTAAGGGCAAAGGAGGCTATTTAATATTCTCACAGCTCACTAATCAATTCATCCAATTATCAACATCGCGATCAACTGGCCATACGTTGCAGTACCTCATTTATGGCTGTTAACATTTGCAGTCACTCTACATTTTCCAAATCAATAGATCAACGGCTGTTTGTATAAGAAACCCAAAGCCTGAATGAATCTTAAATGCCCCCTATTTGTGTATTTAACTGTATTTGACAGAAGAAACTTCGACGACTGCAATAATATATCACGTGTACTTCTAAACCTATTCTACACGCAGTTTACTATTATTTTGATACACAGTTACGCAATTCCGCAGCTACAATTTTTATATGAATTTAGTCAGGTTTCGTCTAAACCGGAGTAAATTATTCAGCGCAAAATCCAAGAGTCTATAGAAAGCAAAATTAATAGACTGGGATAACTATGATTTATTTGCAGAAAATTTTGACCAACGCAGCTTGTAGTTGAGCATATAATGTCACCAAAAATATTATAATACATTCGAGATTCAAATGAAAAACTTCTTTCCATTTATTCAGTGGTAATCATTTATTAACTGAACCTAAGCGTTTCACCCAAACGCTAATTATTATAAAATCAACATTGTTAGATAAGTGTACTATATCCGATTTTTTTGTTAGTGTTGAACGATCGTTTTACATACATGCGCAGGCGATAAAACTGATGATATATGGAATAACGATGGGGCACCGGTGTATAGAGATGGTGGGGGAAACCACAGCGCCCGGAGGAAACCCGCCCCTAAGCCGTGTTGTCCAACAAAAATCTCACGTGCGATCCATCTGGAATAGATAGAACCCGGGCCACTTTGGTGAAAGTGGGCATGTCTAACCACTAGCCCACGGCGCATTCTTCTTCTTCTTCATTTAAGATCTATTCTTCTTAAGGGTTGTCAAGGGATTCATGCAAATATAAGGGATTATTACCTTTTGATTAATATTAATACGGGATCTGTAAAACTTCACTATAACGTTAAAATAATAATGTGTTCCAAAAGATCCATCCAAATGTCTAAGAAATGAGAACAAGGGGTGGGGGTTGAATTAGGCTACTAGAACTTAAACCCAAACTACCAATTTACGATGTTAAATTATAGCACTGAGATATTCGTTACCTTCAGCTTATGGGTACTCTAGATTTATACTGGACTAGCCAGTTCCACTTCGCAACTTTCTTATATGTTATGTCCCTCTAACAAAACTTTGAGACATGTCGCGTTCTCCCGAAGGGCCCTCGCTCCGTTGGGCTTCGGAGCGACGACCGAGGTTGTGGCCGAAGAGACGCTATCATCTCAGGGTCCGTGTCGACGAATATCTGTGTCACTGTGAACTCTGATGCAGTAGATGCATCAGAGAGTTGGAGAGGGAATTTGGGTTTTTTACTCAGGGTTCTTGAACAGGAATGTCTTGTACACTTTTGTGTCGTCGTCGAGTTACTCGGATGTCTGCAAATTTTCAGTATTTTTCGCGCCACACGCGGTGTGTAAATATATCTGCTTTAATATATATATATATATATATATATATATATATATATATATATATATTGGCGTCACTCTTTACTAGAGTGGCTGCATCTTTCGGCGACGGACGTTACGAGAATATCGGTGACCAGGTCGAGAATGGCGGAGAACGAGACAAGAACGATGGCAGAAAGAGCGAGGTCAGCGACGGACGAGATGGCGGATGTAGCGAGGACGAAGGGAACTGACTGTGGGACGGCGAGAGTATCGGCAAAACATCAAATAGCAAAGGTAAGTCTCTAGTGATTTTGCAGGTAAATTGCCGAAGCATCGTAAACAAAAAATTAGAATTCTCAAACTTAATAGACATTTATGATCCAGACGTAGTAATAGGTACCGAATCTTGGCTACAGCCGGACATCACAAACGCAGAAATATTTAGAAACAACCTCACGGTAATAAGAAGAGACAGAAACGGTAGAGGGGGTGGGATATTTATTTGTGTCAAAAACATACACAATGCGGCAGAAGTATGGCGGGATGAGGTATACGAAATCTTAGAAGTAGAAATTTCAGGAAATTATATGAAAAATAAATGGCGGATAGTTGGTATATATAGGCCACCAAGTGACGACTTGGGCTCATTAAGATCACTTGCAAAACGGGTTCTTGAAAGTGAGGCCAGCGAGCAGGTAATCATAGGGGGTGACCTAAATCTTCCAAAAGTTAACTGGGAGGGTGAAGTGAGGGGAGGGGAATCGCAGGCTATTGTAAATGACCTAATTTGGGAAGGTGGCTTTGTTCAAACTGTAAAAACCGCAACTAGGGAGGGGGTGGTTCTAGACGTTTTCCTGGTGAAGCCGGAGGAAGCAGTGCTAGAGTGTGAAGTTTCTCCTGGTATAAGTGACCATAACTGCGCAGTGGTTAAAGTAGAAGGAATTCGAGCCCAATGCCATACAGGGGAAAAGAAACACATTTACCAATATTATAAAGGAGACATTCCAAGGCTGCAACAATTCCTAAAAGATAGATATTCCTTGTGGTCCCAAACTGGAAGTTCGGTTGAAAAAATATGGCAAAATTTTAAAAAAATCGTTGTGGAAGCGACAGATAAATTTATACCCCGTAAAACACTCACAAAAAACCCTGACCCAGAATATTACAACAAAACAGTAAAACGGCTAAAGAAACAAGTTAGGAGAGCATATGGGTCACGTAAAATTAGTACTTATCACGCAAATAAATTCCATGTTTTATCAAATAAACTTTTATTAGAGAAGATTACCGCTGAAGAGAATTTTTTAAAAAATATTCTCTCGTCTAACAGAAATAACTGGCAGCAGTTTTTTAAATTCGTGAGAAGGCGCAGGGGTAACAAGGAGGAGATTCCGAGTATAAAAAATGGAAATGTACAAGTTACCGACTCTTTGTTAAAAGCGGAAGTATTTAATCGGCAATTCGCTTCAGTGTTTCAGGTAAAGAGCAATGCCAGTATTAAAAGAACGGAGGGGCCCCCTATGATCGTGAAACCAAGCGACATTCGAAAAAGATTATTTAAATTAGGGAAATATAAATCAGTCGGTCCGGACGGCATTTCGGGTGACTTTCTTAAAATTGGAGGGGAGGCAATCGTGCCATATATAATGAGGCTATTCGAAATAACGGTAAATAACGGAAGTATACCGCAGGATTGGAAGCAGGCTATAGTCGTTCCTATTTATAAAACAGGGGATCGAACCAAAGCGACAAATTATAGGCCAGTTAGCTTGACATCAGTAGTAAGTAAACAAGTCGAGCATCTTATAGAGCAATACTTAAGACGAGAATGGGATAATTCACACTGGCTCTTTGAAGGACAACATGGGTTTCGGAATGGACACTCTTGTGAGAGCCAACTAGTAGCTATTTGTCAGGATGTAGCTGATGCACTCGATGCAGGCGGTAAAGTGCATGCAATAGTTATTGACTTTACTAAAGCGTTTGACCTTGTACCTCATGGACCACTTATAGAAAAACTTTGCAATATGCAAATAGACAATAGAGCGATTATTTGGATTCGGGAATTCTTGAGCGGACGAACCCAAAGAGTGCGCGTCGGAGATAGATTATCGTCCCCTACCGAAGTAACCTCAGGTGTCCCCCAGGGTAGCGTGATCGGGCCGTTGCTTTTCTTAGCATATGTAAATGACTTATGGAAAGGGATAACATCACAAATTCGGCTTTTTGCGGATGATTGTATAATCTATAGAAATATCGAGACCGAAGGTGACGTTAACAATTTACAAGAAGATTTAAACAAAATTCAACTCTGGGCGCAATCCAATCAAATGGAGATAAATCCAAGTAAATTTAAAACAATTATATTTTCAAGGACAAGAACAGAAGAAAATGTGACGTATAAATTAGATAACAAGAGAATACCCAGGGTAAGTAGCACTAGATATCTAGGTGTAATAATAAATGAAAGATTGGAATGGGGGGAACATGTAAACTCGGTCACTGGAAAAGCCTGCAAAGCATTACACTTTGTAATGAGAATATTAAAACGCAGCAATGGGAAATCGCGAAATTTAGCTTACACATCCTTAGTCCGACCAATATTAGAATATAGCGCGGCATGCTGGGATCCATATCGGGTTGGTCAAAAACAAGCACTCGAGAGAGTCCAAAAACGAGCAGCTAAATTTGTTGATAGAGGAATGCGATTTGAAAACCCTACAGGCACTGCTACCTCCTGGGAATCATTGGAGAAACGTAGAAAACGGGCAAGGCTATGTGCAATTTTTAGAGCATATAAGGGGGAACCTGCATGGAAAGATATAACAAAGCGGTTGTTGACACCATCATATAGGGGAAGGAATGATCACTCTAAAAAAATAAGAAATAGGGAACAGAAAACTGATATAGGTAAATTTTCCTTTACCAATAGAACAATTAATGACTGGAACAATTTGACTGCAGAATTACTGGAGACTTTGCCTCCAAATGTAAATAATTTCAAAGATAGGTTAAAAAGAAATCCTGTATAGTTACCATAGTGCATGAAAGGAATTGTATATATGTTGTAAGGAATTGTATATTATATTGTTACCATAGTGCATAGTCATAGTGCATGAAGGGAATTGTATATATGTTGTAAGGAATTGTATATTATATTGTAAGGAGTTGTATATCATACTGTAAAGAATTGTATATTATATTGACAGCGCTGCCACCGGGCCATGCTCTAAGCAGTGAAATAAAGTATCTATCTATCTATATATATATCAGAATATTCTAGATATCGTCGGATGCACCTCGCGCTTCACTGGACGCAAATTTCTTAACGCTGATTGATACTCCTATGGGATAACACTTCTAGCTGTCCTAGGCTTTGCCAGACTGCCATGATTCTACCTCGACACTGAAATCTCTACCACTTCCCAGAAAGGGTAAATTCCTTTCCTTTGCTACACGAAGGGAAGGCTAATAACTCTTATGACCAACCTAAAGTTAGCCGTGGAGGAAGTTGTCCCGTTACTTGCACTGAAACATAGCAGACATTCCTGAGAAGCTGCGCATATGTATTTTATTGTTTACAAATTTCGATGCTTATACACTTTTATGCATATTTTACACATGTGATACCTTCTTACAAATAATATTATAAAAATCACAGATATTTGAAATTGACACAACTGTTTACTTAAGTTTTAACCACCCCTAAATTTATAACGTCTAATACTTTATTTCATACAAGAATGGGCAGGAGGAAATATCGCTAAAGACTGTATTAGACAAGAAAAGCTATTGTGTAAGCCATATCTAATATACCGGGATACAGTTTACTTAAATGGTACTTTCTCCTTTGTTCCGCGTAACTTGACTGCATAAAAGACATTTTAGGTACACCTTTAACCAACTGTAGCCTATCATTTCTCTATGTGCCTAGGTTCCCAATTTGTTTTTAGAACACCTGAGGGTAATTGGTCCATTAGAAGATTTCGGAGATGAGTAACAAGGTATCTTTCATATCAAAACTTAATAATATTGGCCGCGAAACTGGTGCAAGTCTTTTAGAAGTGTCCGTCCTAGAGATGCTGTTCATTTCAAAATATACTTTGTCCCTCCATGTCAGGTATGAAACAGTCGACGGAAATGGATGTTAGTAAACATTATTTTCAGAAAATCTAGAGGCATGTGATATGATAGTATAAGATATAGCTAAATATGTATTATAATAGAGACAAAAGTTGGACTTGTGTCCTCATGGAACTCATGACTTCAATTTTTTGTTATCAAGTGGATTCCTTAAAACATTACAGACTATTGTCTAGTTTGTTTGCATGTGTTCATCTATATGCTCAAATCTAGCACTGATTAGTGACACCCAACTCAACTTCAGCGATCACACAAACAATGGCATCACAATTTCATTCATTGTAATCACCAGCATCAATTGCTTCTGATAGAGCCCATCGAAGATAAGAGCACAGGGCGTGTGGCATAACCATTGAAGGGCTATGAAGTAAATAGTTTGATAAAAGAGGTAACTAACTTCCTCAAAGCGGCGGCTACTGAACAAAGTGAAGGGAGTTTGTGGTTATTACTCACCGTTTACATCCAATCCATGTGCATCAATATTTTAGAGCGATCGATTGGATGCTATGAAGAATGAATGTTCCGGGGAGCAGCATCGTTTTTGCGATACAACCCATATCACGTCTATTCAGAGAAACTGACGATAAAATTGCGAACTATTGAATTTATTAGCTTTATAAATGTATTTTTAATTAACTCAGCCTCATAAGTCAGCTACTGGGCATTTTACCTACATGAATTCGGAGATTGTCTCCAGTATCTCAGACTGCGTTCTTTGCTGGTGCGGTAAAGTTGCTTCTGCGGAGTTGTCACACTTTGCTACCACCCTGACACTGAGGATCCCAGGTAGAATTTTACTTAATTGAAAGGTCCGTGGCACCAATGCAAAAACCACTGGTTTTAGTAGTGGCCTTTCAAATATACAGACTGCATTTCTCTAAGTTCTATGTGGTTGGAGTCAAAGCATGCAGCTATTGCACCTGTACTTATGTTTATCGAACCTTCAAAATTTATGTTTCTCCAAAAAGTTTACAAATATACAACGTTATACTAAATAAATCTTAAGTCTAATAGAAACTTGTTTAGAAAGTTCAGAAGGCAACATCCTCTAACAGGATTGTTCTAGCAATCTCCCCACAGTTGACAAAGTCTTCAAAATTCTATGTGACATACAGAAATTTAGACTCAATCTGTAATCCATATTTTACAGCAGACCGTAGCATTTATGATATAACCCTTTTCAGAAAACGAAAATTCTCAAATTAGCTCCTACACTCAAAAGAAAAAGGGTCAGACATACGTAGAAAACGTCAAGGCGGAATAAAATTTGGACTATAAAAAGCGTTTTAAATCTTGATGTTTCTCGGTGTTTATGTTGTCTAATGATTTCAAGGTAATAAACTAAATATCCTTGGAGAATTGGATGGTTTCGACCATAAAGGCGTTGAAAATGTTATCCAGACTAGCCATGTATTTACACAACACAAGTATACGAAGAAAGCTTTGTATCTACATCTTTTCATGTACTGAAATACAGCAAAGGAAGCATTCCTTGTTTTTTTTATTAAATACCTATATTTAAACCCCACAAATGAAACTAAATGTCGAAGAATTATAGTGATGAAATGCTTTTTTCCAATTCAAACCACAGTTATAACTTTGGCATAGACTATCCTCCGACTTAGTCCGGACCAAAGGCGTCTAACTTTTTAGTATTTATAGACCATAAAAGTCTCGGACCAAGTAAAGCCTTGGACCAGCACTAAGCAAATGTTACCCGACGTGGAAAGTTTCTTCTGCGCATGCCCGAGTCCCACAGTGTACCTACAAGTTTATAAATCTCTGTGATAGTTTCACAGATGTTTCTTAAACATTCTTACGGTTGCTGCTGCTGTTTGAAAAGTTTGGTGTGCTGGGTGTTCTGTGAATAGGTATGGATAATATGAAGAAGCGTGGTATCAACTGGTCAGAGGAAGACCAGTGTTTTCTCTAGTCCAAAAAAGAATGAACATCATAGAAAGTAAATCCGTGTCGACGAATACAAATATGAGAATGGAGGAGGCATGGAGAGAAATTTATGACGAGTTTGCTGGTAAGGCGGCTTACTGATGCAGGTCATCAGTGTTGTCTTGATATCCCGTTCTTACATAATACTGAAGTGCTGTTAGGATTTAAGTATCAGTTGAGATATTCAGGCCTCGGTTATCGTCCCTGACGTTCAGGTTAGGACGAATAATTACTATCAGCTTTCTGGCATTCGCTTCACTAAACCTGTATCTGCTTTGAAGTTTAAGTCGTCGTACTTCGCAATAATTTCTATTATTGGTAGATAAGTTTTCCTCCGACCTCTTATTTCACGAATTCCATGCACCACAGCTACATTCATCACCTCACTGTCGTCCATGTTGCAAGGATAGTCCACCTTTGATGTAACCCTCGGAGGCGAACCAAAATTTAAATCGGACCAACGTGTTTGGTCCCTGAAATATCGCTAATTCCGGTGTATGAATAAGAAAATCGAGGTTCCACCGTTAGTCCGCCGGAAGTAGCAAGTTGGTTCGGACCAAGTCTGACTAGGAATACGGCCCAATATCTCTACTTTCATTTTTGAGATAAATGAACGTAAACTCTTGTACAAAATTAAAGTAAGTTAAATCAATTTAGGTACAATATGAAATCCAGCTGCGTAGAAAAATAGTATCTATTTTTCTGCGATGATCACAACAGACTTGTTTTAAACTATTTCAACATACCTGTAAAATTTCAGTTATTTATATTTTGATTCACGGATACATGTGTTTGAAAACGAATACTAAATTATTTTAAACATATTTGTCATGTTTTAAAAAAATATAATAAAAATAAGATAAAATAACAAAGCTAAAATACTAAATATGAAACTAGGCGGGAAGAAAGCCTATAATTTCCGAAATATAAATGCTGAAATTTCCTGAAAAATTAAGGACAGGGTGAAGTTGTTTATCAAATAATATTGAAAATCTGAAAGCGGTCCATATAAAATTAGAGATTGTGCCTATAACGGTTAAAGTTTCCGTGTCTCATTCTCCTGCCCAAAATGTTTAACTTTATCGGAAATTAAACTTAACATGAAGAAAAGCAGCGGCATAAATCTATAATTTCCTTTTACACACTAAAGATATGAGCTATAGACAATTTCTTAATTAATCTGACATCCCTGCTAGTGCGTTCATAGCTGTGACTGCTCCTGTCACGTGATCTATAGGATATTCTGATGTCCCTAGTTGAACATGAATTAATTCGTACTGGGTTGAAGCTGGGATGCGGTCATTTCCTGGAGTACAATTCGATGTTGCTCCGCTTCCATTCAGTGGTATTGACTCATATATAATTTTAGCCAATCAGAGGCATCAGAATATCTTCCTTAATAGGAATACATCACCTAATAGGTTCAGCTTAGCTTTAAACACCCTGAATGAGACAGTCTCATTATAAAATATATTATATAATGACTCAATTGTGATCTTTCTGAGCATAATATAAGTCCATCATTTATAATGAAAACAAATATGAGGGCAAGCGCCACGTATCTTTATCAGTAATGTTATTAGAAACTTTTCAACTTTAGTTAATCAATTATGAGAATGAAAGCAAGTAGCAAAAAAAAAAAAAAAAAAAAAAAAAAAAAAAAAAAAGTCCCTATGTATAAGCTGTGCGTTCCCGCAACCCCTCTCTTTATCACGGTCACTAGAACTCCTCTTGCCAGTAGGCTTCATTAATTTGGATGAGAGCCGAAAAGGATGTCAAGAGGTCCTCACATCCAAAGGACGGTGGATAACTTAGCACAAAGATTGATTAGCCTGCTATGTGGGTATCTAAAGTAGCATCTTTTTCATCTAAAGGTAGATTAATACAATTTAGAACCCATGATTAGGGATCAAGAAAATCTGTATGTACTTCAATAGGTTTGTACAGCAGAGCCTATTGATCATCGAAATATGAGCTCTGTATTTAAACTGTAAACACTGAGCAGCAACTGCACTTACTGTATTGACAGCAACAATTCTACTGTGTTTTGAGAAAGACTACTCAACAAAGCTTTTGTCTTTTTGAAAGCATACACTCTCGTGCTAGCAATGTCGGGACAACAGCTTTGCGCGATGTATTTAATGCAGGTATCAGATCTGTTTGACATCATCGTGAGCTGTCACGTGACACTGCTCCCTCCCTACTGCAGATTACTCCAGAGAATGGAACACACAATACATGTTTTTACGCCAGAGGCCTACAGCAGCTATGCCCAAGTTTGCGGTTAAATTACCGGGCCACACGGGATGTGATTCTGCAAGCGGAGATGAATGAAAAACTACATTATTATTTCGATAACAAAAATAATCTTTATGCACATTTGTTTACATAATAACTCAAATAAGAAGTAAGCACCTTATAGAAAGGCAGTAGAGATAGATTTTTGTTATTTTCAAATTCTTCCTTCTATGCGTTGAGTTGAGATTGAAAAGGTTGGAGGGGTGGGGCAAGCCCTAGCACTGTGACATCTACACATTTCTTATGCATTCCCAAAATGTATATTATCAGCTAAGTAATCTCCTATTCATAATGAACTTAGACTACTTATTTCGCCTCTGATAGATCAACTATCCCTGTAAAGTAGCTGCCAAAAACGTTTGCTCTTAGATGAGCATGAGATGGACTGTCACATAACAGATGAATAGTTGATTTATCTCCTTGCCTACATAATCTCATTCTGTACAGGCTGTATTTCAAAGCACAGTCTCCAGTAAACAGTCCTGTTAGCTAGGAATGCTTCATCCTATTCAGCCTTAACAAGTGTTCGGTCCTTATGTTGTCCAGGTCTGTAATAAGTGCCTTGATGTACCTGCAACCATCTACTGATTCCAGTATTTCCGGTGTTCATTTGAGTCCAGTTACTAATTGCATGTCTTACTACGCCCAGCTCAGGCTCCAGTCCCATAAATGGGATTTCACTAAGTATTTTGGTTGCTTCAACTGCTGCATCATTTTTTCTTGTTGCGTTTAATGCCTGCTATACATGCAGCATCGTAGGTGGTGACTCTGATGATACATGATACGAAAATGGAGAACCAGTGGAAAGAGATGGTAGGGGAAACTAGAGCTCCAGGAGGAAACTAGCCCCTACGTCACTTTGTCCACCAAAAATCTTACAATAAGTTGCCTGAGATTGAACGCGGGTTGTTTGATGAGATTCAACTGGCCTAACCACTCGGTCACGTCGCTACCTGCTGCTTCGTGGTACGAATGCCCGCAACACAGTTTCTTATCTGTCGCTACAGTTTATCGTAATTCTCCTTAATCTTAGGAGGTGGCAGCTATGGTGAAAGAATATGAAAGAAGATTTCGGTACTTAAGCACACTTGAAGCTCTATTGTGCCACTTACAGGAGGAAGGATAGAAGCGAATGATACTGGATGACCAGATCTGGGGTCAAATTTGATAAGAAATGACAGGAAAATGTGGAACGGTATATTCGCGATATCATATAACTACACTCAGCATTCCGAGAAAAAAGGAAGAACGGCTGGACGAAAGGAAATAAAAACCTCTAACTACCGAATGCATACTTACACTTTACCTCTGACGCATCTCCCTCGTTAACATGGCAAAATGATGTTGGCCACATCCGCTTAGGTTTCGTTTATTTTTGATGAAAATAAAAATAAGGTTACTTCTTGGGCCCATGCTAAATGATTCCGTACATGGTAAGGTATTGCAATTAAATTACCAAATATATCTTTCATTTTAATCTATTCCTTTAGTGCAGTGATTAAAGTGAAGGTTTGTTTTTCTGTTTATCATTAAAAGGTGTCATTCTCCACTCTTCAAAAACCACATTCGTAGAGAGGGACTCGGGGCGCAAACCATATCTCACCCTAACTTACTACACACCGAATCATGACGCCAGCTGTGGGCCGAGGTGGAGCTGTGCGGTCGGGTGGTAGACCTCTGCCGTCTTTGGGCTGTTTTGCAACATAATTTTCAGAATTACAGAAATTGCCATATAAATAATAAAATTTAAATACTTGTTTTTAGAGCTTAGGCAAATGTGAATCTTTACTTTTCTGTATACAAATAAAAATATCATTCCCATTTAATTTTCCTTAAGTCTGATTAACTAAATCTGTAAAATGAAGAATTCTCTTTTTACCCTTGCTCCTTTTAACCCTAAAGCAAACTTTTCGACTGCTTTCTTTCAATAAACATTACCTAAGTACAATTTTAGATGCATGTGTACGAAAGAGCTGCTTTGAAAATTAAATGCCTCGAGTGCAATCTATAAGTAATTGCAGCAATGCGGGTCCGACTATCTGAACTTATGAAGAATGAAACACATGTACAACTTTTGTAAGGTAAAGTCTAGCTTAAAATTTAGACGTAATTCTGTTTCATTTATTTTAAATCCCATTCCTTACGGAACTTTGCCATAAAACACCGTTAAAGGGAGCAATATCTATCACAGGTCTGCAAAATCGGACATTTTAATATAAATAATCCTGAGAAAAAAATAAAGTACTAAAAGTTTCAAATATGTTGTTTATTTATGTCCTTTTATCGGTACTACAGTTTATTGTAACTGCATACGGAACTATTACTTTCTGCCTGTAATTTCAGTTTCCAGCAAAGTAAAAGAAGTTGCGAAAGTTGTTAGCTGAACCCAGCAATGTTTTACATAAATGTGTATAATAAATACTATAAAGTTATGATAGCTCTTGCGGTATAGCAATACTGACGGGGTCAATACTGGAAACTTGATGTAAAAAGTCATAAACTGGTTGGGAAAATAGTAGTAGGGAAAGACATATGCTTCAAAATCCGGTACTTTTTGACGCTCTAATTAATGCTACTCTCAGTCGGGTTCGTAGATCCAACGGAGACCCTACTATGGAGACAAGTGTTAAGCGTGAAGCATTTCACTTCTCCTGTACTAGTAATGCATGCATAGTTGCCAAAGTTTGATATCCAGGGCTTTTCTTCAAAATTCAGCAAAGCTTGAATTAGAAAAACCATGGAATCACTACAATGTACTCTTCAAGATTTCTTGCTACATTAAAACTATAACCGTTGAAAATTCTAAAGTAAACTATATATGAAAAATATTTACCTTCTTAATTTCAGACAAATAATTGTTCAAGGAACCGCAAATGCTTCATATCTTAACCATAACATGTATGAATTATTTTGCTACTTATGCTGATCTTGTCATTTCTAAACCGGTCCTCATACTGCCTTCTGTGGTGCCTCAACGCAATCGATTTGAATAGCCATGATCGTTAAAGTGATAATAATGGACTGACCATCCATTCAAATTCAAATGTCGTGAGTTCGAATCTCAGTAACTACAGTCAAATGTGTCTATGGCAAAGGACGGGGAGGGCCTAAGTAAAATAATCAGTGTAATGGCATGCTTGGATGTTCACGCAGTACCATTTGACTGCAGTTGCTTGGAATTTGCCTTTTATAGTAAAACTAACTAAAATGTAATTTTAAAAGTAATGTAATATTTACAATTAAAAGGATCCAAAATTTTGTGTGTATAATTGGCAAAGACCAGTACAATATTATAATAAACAATTGCTACAGAAATGTAGCGTTTCCATGGTCGCTTGTTAATTTTGCGGCAATTTTAGGAAATTTGCAAATTTTATCAATTTTTTGTGGTTTTTGATGATTGATAAGTTGATATATTAGTACTGGGATTCTTCTCCGGTCGTGTCCACGGCTGCTCATCTGCTAGTTTAGGTAAAGCATGTTGCATATGGAGATCTCAGGGCAGTGTGACGAGGGAAAATACCAATAAATTGTAGACTAATTACAGTTTATTCGAATATTTACACCATTGATTATAGCGTCCCCGATGAAAATGTTTCCACTACTGACGCACCATGAATTTCCTTACATGTTCGCATACCTTGGATTTCGCACTTAGACTGTCCCTACTGCTTTGTTTCCTAGTTCCTTTTACCTGCTTATATCTCTTTGTAAGGGTTGAGTGCACTGAAACCCTCTAAGCCTTCGTGCCGTTTTTTTGTGTACTTTAAGTCCTCCAACTTTGCGTCATATCGGACGATGAATGAAATGGATGAAATGATGCTCAAATGAGTCCGGGGTCCATTGAACTTCGTGCCGATATGTACCGCAAGGTTTGTCTTTTGAAAAGTCTAAACAGTATTCCTTTCAAGTAGTGAAAAAATTCGTTCGGTGGAACATTTATCAACTCATATGCTACAGTACTTTACATTCACATATTACATTTACATATTTATCCCTCTCGTCTTTATCAATTACACTGATGTGCATGATTCTGGGGTTTCCACCAAGATATGTCTGCTTTACAAAATCTGATGCGCTCATTCCAAAACTGAACTAACTTTTTTTCTACCACGTACCATTTTTTGTTTTTACAATTAGCAGTTATACCTAAAATGTTTTGAAGTAGTTATGAGCATAAATGTTGTATGAAACTAAGAAATACTTATGATTTCTTTGTTCGAATAAATATGTCTAACAACAATGACACCTATGAAACAGACAACAATACTAAAGTGTAATGTTGTATACATATGCATCAGTTCCAGTAGTCCATTCAGTTCACCTCAAGGACACGCATCATAACCTAAAATTACTTCTAGAATAGTCAAATATGCAGAGCTTAAGTGGTAGGTATGTGCAGATTTAAAAGTTATTGGCATGCAACTAGAGCAGCAATAAGGCTATACAAGAATGCCGTGTGTTATTTGTGAGTGGGATAATAGAGTCCTATTCTAGCACTGAACAAGAAAACATTGGAAGAAGAGAGACAGTCTCATGACAGATATGAAAAATATTCAAATATTTATGAGTGTCTTGTGGATCCAAAAAATTTTCTCCTACCCTCTTTACACATAAAATTAGGCTTAGTGAAGCAATTTATTATGGCTTTAAATTACAATTAGAACTGCTGCAAATAAATCTGCAAGAAGTTTCCTGAAATATCTGAAGCTAAATTTAAGAGGGAATATTTCTTAGTTGGGCCACAAATTAGGAAGTTGTTTTCTGATACCTCATTTAAAGAAACGATGACAGATACTGAAAACGGGAATAGATTGGTTATGAGAGCGTCATCGTAAACAATGAGAAATTACAAGGATCAAATTACGAAAATAATATAGAAAATACTGTCGCGGCAACGGGCATTAAAGTGTCGGCGCAAATAAATAACAAACGGCGGATAGTGTTTCAGGGTAATAAAGAGCTTGCATAAGCATTTAACGATAGCGCGGCTAGTGTTCACAAAGAGTCGGCAAATAAAGATAGCTAAAATAAAGGACTTGCCGGCACAGATAGGATTTCACGTTTGGAAGATTCTAGTGATATCGTGATTGACATTGAAAAGTTGGTTTGTTATTTGTACTCGAAACCTCTTGAATTTATGAATGAGATATATAAGCGATTGTTGCACGCCAGCGGACAGTTGTAAAACAGTGAGGCGAGCAGTAAACAGCTGCAAAGTGTTGTTGTAACGAGAGCTGTTTGTTATTGTCATCAACCTTGGAAGATTGTGTTGTAAGTGTAATGTTGTTACGTGAGAAGTGAACAGTGTAGTTCTACGGAAACAAAGAACCTTTAGAATTTCGGCAAATTGGACTTTTAATTCTACGAACCCACAAAGTCATAATATGCTTAAGAAAGTTCAAAAGCTGGTTTGCAAAATTAGTGTGAAAGTACTTTTCCTGCACTCTCATTTCCACTTTTTTTTTCAGAAAATTTTGTCTGTGTCAGCAATGTGAACGAACATAAAGAAAATGGAAAGTCGTGCATTTCAAAGTAATGTGTAAAAATCCGGGGTAATGCTTAAATGTATGTGATTATATAGAACAGATGTGAAATATTAATTTATTATGAAGAATTTTGAATGTTGTATTGACAGTTGTAGATTTATTAACATTTATTTAATAATATAACACAAATTCGGAAGAACTGAGTATAAAGATTCACATTTTACTCATTCTTATATTGTGAAGGATTGGTACGTGATGGAGAAAAACTAAGTTCATTTTCTGATTCAGCTTACTCATATTAGGATTAATGATATATTCAAATAAAAACCCCAGAAAAAAGATCAAATTTTGCACATCAGTGTTATTATTTATACTACACATATCTTAATGAGGTAATTATAAATAATGCCTCAAAACATTACTCAAGCAGAATGCACGCTACACCATGCATTTAAGGGTTAAACGTGCATGAAACACAGTGAAGCTGCCGAAAGTGAAGGCGAACAGAGATCAGTATTGAATGATTATGCGCAATTTAGGTAATTCGCTATACTATTTCCTAATTCCCCGCCTGGTTTACACTTCACTTTGATGACGAAATAATATGACACATTTGACATCGTTCTGCAAGTAACCTGCTGCCAGCTACTTCAATGTTGAACTATAAGATCTTTTTCTTAGATATGTTAGGGTGAACGAAAAGATAAACAACAGTTGCTAAGTTGAATACGAAATTGAAAAGAGGCTAATAATAATCTAATTTAAATGCATTTACGAGTGTTCAGGTTGAAAAATCAAACCGTTTCGCTACAAATTGCAATGTTGTAATTATATCTGCCAACTCCTGACATATATAAACTTTATGGTCTAAAAGAAACTGTTTCCGTAATAGTAATGTGAGGCATACTTTTGTTGTGAATCACAGAAATGCTAAACTACAGCTGGCGTCTAAATCTATATATCCCGCACGGTCTTTAAGCGTTGTGACTGCCGATCATCGACCATAGCAAATGCTTCAGTAAGTTAGTCAAGCACAAAGGACAAGCATACGGATTTTAGAAATATTTGCATGCTATCAACTTAAATCACCTACTTATAATTTATACTCATTTTCTATTTTAACATTAATGTTTCTACATAAAAATTCCATATTCAAGGCGTCCAACTTTATCTGTAATAGTTTTTATTCAGTAATTTTACTTTCAAAAATTAAAATTTCTTATTAATTTTCGAAATTTTCTCTATTGGTTTAAAATCGTCTGTGACAGCTGAACAAAACTGAATTCCAAGAACAGCTAGAGCTAATTGATTTGTTTCCTTCTCTGAATAAACCAACACATGTTCTTCAACTCATAGTTTACCTAGATAATGACTTTAACTCATACTTACAATATCATACATTGATTTCAACATAGCATCATCTATGCCAAGTATCTACTTATTTTACTATCATTTGATTATAAAATTATTACTCTTATCTGTCGATAATTCAGGTACCAATTAATTAATGTCGATGGATTTGAGCGATCGTTGGCACAAAGTTAGCGAAGTACGTCTGCACATTCCTTTTTGTTTCCAGTTGATTCCTTTAGCGTGAAAATGAAAGTACATGATATTTTACGAAGTGGATGTTTTGTAGATCATAAAAACCAGCCTTACACTTCATAGACAACGCTGGAATGACATTGTTCAACATCATCCACACTTTTAGGGATTGGCATATGCTACACACACACACACACACACACACACACACACACACACACACACACACACACACACACACATATGCATAACTTTTATGGCAATAAAATTTCCTAATTTACTTACGGTTTACGTTTTAATATGTATATTCAGTCTATATTTATTTATTTATATTTATGTGTATATTTATGTAATGTATATTTAATTTGCGGTTTGATATGTATATTTTATGCACAATTATTCCTCATTTGTGATCATTAAATACAGTACACGTATTTAATGCATATTGTAACGGTTATAACAAAGTACTTTTTGATTTTGAAGTTTATAGCAGATAATGTACCAGAAGGACAGATTAGCAATATACATTCCTCTTAAAGTATGATTTAAGAAAATGATAGCAGGAGCCAGTCTTGCATTCCCTTTTCTTCAGTAAACGTTTAAAACCGAAATTTTCCTCTTGCTTTTCGAGTTGATACCTTTGTATAGTTTTTCATTCTCTTTCTGCGCGGATCGCTTTTGTTTCAGTAAAGCACTTCCGTCTTACGCGAAAGAATGAAAATAAAGAAAAAGGCGGGAAGTCATTTTTTCAGTCTCATACCTATTAACATTCGTAAAACAAAGGACTGGCTTTGGATTAATAATTGTGAAAGGAACCCTTCAAGATTACTAAAGCTTCATAATGCTATCTGCGCTAAAATGAAGTGCTATGCTTCAGAGAACGTTTACATACTTAAAGACATCACACTTGAGTCATGAATGCCGAAACATAACGAACGTTATTATTCCTACTCAAAACATTAAGTAAAGTATAACTGAGCCAGATAGGTCTACGGTAATGCAAGACTCATTAGGGAGGTCCCGCGTTCAATCCCTGGTGGCCGTCCTTTGTCGGCATGATTTTTCCCTGGTTAGCAAGGCAAATATTAGAGTAGTGTAACTTCTATCTCTCTTTCACTCAAATTCAATTTTTATTATAATTTATAGGCTCCCTTTAACCTCTTTGGCTCTTGGCATTCCATTTTACATGGGTCTTAAAAGACCGCTTGATTTTGCTTAGAGATCCCTTTATCAATCTTGAGGTTTTACGTTCTCTAAATCTACGACACAGCACCATGACTTTATATTCCTTCTGATGGAAGCCACGCTAAAATAATTTTACGGTCGAAAACATACATTACCGTCCACCAGATTTGAAAGCGTGACTTTGGGAAACAGAGGCTAGCATTTAACCTTAATCCCACTTTAATGTTACGGATGACTGTGGAGCCGTGTGTTGGTCAACGACGGGCAGATGGCGTAGAGATTTGCTAGCTGGAACGTCTCAGTTCCGCTATCCCCGTTTCCACTGGAGGGGACATCATAGCCGGAGGGCGGCCGAGCGCCAACCAGCCGGGTGATAACCAATGACTGTTAGGGCACTCTGCGCGTCTCCACTGCTTGTCTACTCCTTCAGCGCATGATCTGCTAGAGTTCTTACATCAAATCCGTTCCTATTTGTGGTATATGCACAAAATATCCAATTGCCGGTGGAGGTGTTATTTGTCCCCTCCGGTATATAATGTACCTCCAGGGAAATTAAATGCCCTTTTTGTAGAAAGAAGAGAGCCATTGTATTGCTAGGTGAATACTTTGAAAAAATATTGTCGCGCCGACACGCATAAAAGGTTCGAGCGGAGCGATAACGTGGCTTGTTTACACTAAGGAACTGATAAAGATAGCACGCAGATAAAGGTCTGCTGAGACAAACAAACTGAGATAAATGGAAACTTCTGATGACATCTTGATTGATAGAAATTATTCGGTTTCTTAATTGTTCTGGAACAGTCTTGAATTATCAGATGAGGTATTTAAGGAAGCAATGACTCGCCAAGAGACAGTAGTAACTCGTTTTAAAGTGTTGTAACGAGAGCTGATGTTGTAAGCAGGTGTAATCAGAACGCTGTTGTGGTCATCGACCTTGCTAGATTGTGATTGTGTATGTGATGTAATTCTGCTACTGTGAGTTTATTTCTGCGCAAATAAAGAACAATTTGAATTTCTGTAAATTGGACTTTTGATTTTACGAACCCACAAAGTCACAAAATTACTGGTAACTTCGTGTTTTTACGACATATAGCGCAAAATTATTTGAAACAAATAACATCATATTTTCTTGTAAGACAACAGTTTTGATGCTTGCTTTCTAAGGATTAAATGCATATTGTATTTAAATTTGACTGTTGTCTTCAGTACATCACATTACATACCTTAAGAAGATGTTACTTTTGTCAGTGTTATTATTTCAGGGGTCTTTGTATTTTTACCTGGATGTGTATTATTTTATTAAAATGAAACTAAACCGAGATAATATAACGACGAAAATTGTGTGTACTGCAATAGCCAACTAGATAAACGTGTAAGTATTGGTGACCAAAATAAATCAGTCAGGGCTTTTAACGAACTCGTATATTTCATTGATTTACTTTCTGGAGGAGAAGAATATTTTATGATTAAGTGCTAATAAATTTATTTCACGTTTTTAACATCTGTTACACGATAAGCTAATTCTCATGCTAGGAAACAGAAAAGTGGAAAACAGTATTATTGGTAATTAGATTCAAATATTATCAATAACAGCTTCAGTGAGTAATATTTAGGCACTGCTGCAG
Organism: Mantis religiosa; assembly: GCA_030765055.1. Lineage (NCBI taxonomy): Eukaryota > Metazoa > Arthropoda > Insecta > Mantodea > Mantidae > Mantis > Mantis religiosa. The sequence goes on along the minus strand of CM060950.1, from coordinate 67,297,346 downwards.
AAGCCATTGGTGCAGAAATGTTTCAATTCCTTGAGTTATATTTTCTTCATTTCCAAACTACATAAAATATATCTTTCGGAATTATCTAACTAATGCTCTAACATACAGCACCCAATGCTTTTAAAGTAATGACATAAATTTTCTTAATTAATATTCACACACATTAGTCCAATAGAACAGGAACCACAAAAATTTCTATGATATTCCCGAAGATTTGATTGACCTACGGCAATGCATCAACATACCACATTCGGAATCTGTGAGATTCAAAGTTGACACAACATTTATAAACTCTATAAGCATACTACGTGATAATGTTTTCCCTTACCAAGAGTTAAGGCAAAGTGGTTAAAATGTTGTTTTTAAATAATAATGATTATCATTCCAAAGCAGTACTTGCGAGCTGTTAACTTAATATTGCATTTAAATATACTCATGTTTATAAGTAGTATGTAGTTTCAACAGCTCAAAGCGGTGGCATACCTGTTTTATCCCTATAATGTACAAAGAACATTTTTACTGAATAGGTAGCCAATCCAGAAGTAATATAACTGCAAGGAAAAATGAACTGCGTTCACTATGTTGTTACAAAATCTATAAAAAATATTTTGTAACGTAAATATATAATATATTAGCTCGGAAGGTGCCCATTTCATGACAGTTACAGGTTACAGTAATCCAGGGCACCATATGCCTGGCAGTATAAGAACAGTCTAGTTATATATGAGTGAGTGAGTGAGTGAGTGAGTGTGTGGTGTTTTAGGGCCCTTCGACAACAAGGTCATTTGGGCCCTCTAGTTATATATGTGAGGAGAGGAAATTGACTCTATTGAACTCATTGTTTCCATAAGATGAAGAAGATTACGAAACAAGCTTTTTATAACGTAAAAGAGCTGTATATTTTTCAGTATTCAGTTGCAAAAAACTAATTCATATAGAATTGTAGTGTAGAAAGGTAATAACAAACTGAGCATTATGAGGTTAGGAAATTGAAATTGGGTTTATTTATGAACGCTCTGGCTCTCAGAGTTCCATTATATGTTGGGCGTGAAGGGCTTCTTAATTTCGCTCAGGCTTGAGATTCTTTTATGTGCCCTACATATACAATATGGGACAACCGGTTCACTTCCCTTCCGAAGGAAGCCATGCTGAGGAGTTTTACGCTCGAAAAAAATTCGTTGACTTCCACAGAGTTCAAACCCACGGACTCGGGAACCGAAAGCTAGCATGTTACCCCTAGACCACCAAGAAGGACGACTTGTGAAGAGGAACAAACGGTTACTCATTTTCACTGCGTTATATTCAACATAAAGTCTGTCATGTTTGCGGTTTGCTAGATGTAAATGAAATGAATTCTTGTACAGTACTGGTCACTGACCCTAAATGTGTATGTTACAATGCAGGATTTGTACACTGAGGCTGCTGGATGGTACGGTAATACTGAAAGCTCGTCTAGTTCACTGTACCCTACTGTAGAGTCAACATGCAGTGGCTAGTATCTCATTGAGTATCTTTGATGATACCGAGCGGGGTGGCGCAGGCGGTAGCGCCTTGCAATCGATCCCCACAGACCGCTCACTGATTTGGGAGTGAGCGAGCGAGTGAGTGGTTTCTTGCTTGTCAAGTAGACGAATCCTAGGGTGGCCGTTCTCTTAGCACGGCTTTCCTGTTCCATAACTCCCTTCTCGTGCATTTCAGGGTTGTAGAAACAAACAACGCTGTCCAACGCTGGATGTTGGCTATGTGTTGTGTAAAGGCTCCATACCTGATCTCCTGGATTACGAACCGCCTTCAGAGCGGGTCCATAGAGAGGATTGCTGATGGTGAGGTGTTTATGAAGGTAGCACATGGTGGCGTTGATTTCAATCACATTGTAGCCGTTAAGGACCCCGTCGTCATCGGGATCTAGTGGCTCTTTGGGTCTCTATCCTCATCCTTCACTCCTGCGGATTGCAGTAACGGGACCTAATAACCTACGTAAACAGCTGTGCCGTGGTAATGTCGGTGCTCCCCTTTTGTCTAACTTTACCGTTACCCATTAGCCCAAACAGTAAGTACACTTGTGAGAATTACATTTAATTTGACCGGCCATTGGAGAGGTTCCATAAAGTCCGATTTCAACTATGCTCATGTAGCTTTCTCGACTGCCGCTGCCCCTAATCCTAACTTGTTAGGATATTTTACTCTGATAATTGGACAAAACGACATTTTTATTTTCCAGGTACGATATAAGCTTTTGATGGTCAATGTATCCTCCAAGATTCACTGTGCATTAATTTCATTGATTCGTTGTTCTCCTCTGTAATGCATCTGTCTGATGTTCCTTCTGGATTTACGTAAATATTTTATCACAATCGTCAACTCTGAGTTGAAATGAAGAATGAACTTAAGTGAATACTGCAATGCTGTGAGTCACTTCCTTTCCCATTCTGGAGTGGACGGGACAAATATGAACCGGGTCGTTTGCTACAAAGCCTAGGTTAGTTGCTGAAGCGGTAGTGCTTCCAGAGAGAATAAAACAAAATATCCAGAGATAATTATTAAGGACAGATAACGTTCCCTATCTTATCTATAGCAAGATACGTTAGATATATTTTGTGCGCGATTGATTGGCAAATGAAATGGTTCAGCGCTGCAGTTTGTAACATGTCCAGATGTACTACACAAATTACGACGTCCACGCTCAGATAATATGCGAGCTAATGATGCATGTTACGTGCAGTATCACGTACCATAATGAGATAGCTAATCCTGCCGTATCAATACAGTTCCCAAATAAGCTTCTGTTGAGCTTATGAGTCACCTCTCTGCCTGTTATATCAATGCTAATGGACAATGACATTTTATTAAACGAGTTCAGAGATATATATTTTAAGTTAACTGACCCCAATTAGTGAAGGTTTATTAAGACTGGCATGCTTCTATATGTAAGGTATAATGTACTTTAAACCAGAACGGTCCTAAGGTAAACATATTGGAGGGTAGGAAGAGAAAGAGGGACATACTGAAACGAAACTCTAAGACTGCTGATTGATTAAGGGAAGTTCATGGTAACCACTTTAATGTATTAATTGTACAGTAAGCGTCTCTATGGTTTAACTTAGTAAATGGATTGTGTTAGTACTCAGGAGAGATAAATGACCCCCATTCTTCTATATTTTGCTTTTAGCTGTGAAGTTATCTAATAAGGTGCCTATGAAGGACACTGCAAAATTACATTCCAAAATAGTGGCCACCGTTGGGTTAAGGCCACAATCCGTGGGCTGCATAGCTGCAGATTCCTAGGAGCGGCTAATTCACCCGATATATAACAAAAATATTTACTATGTTTTTCATGATTTTATTAAATGGAGTTAATTTGTTTTCCTCCTGCTAGAGATTCCTGAACTACCGGTGCACGACTTAATTTGTTGAAAACAGTAAGAAGTACCCTTAAACCTTCAAAAGTTTACGTTATATTTTCAGTTTTAATACATGCCTGTTGAAAGAAAACACAAATTATTGTAATGAAATATCCGTTAACCTTTTAGTTACCTAAGGACACAATGGTTTCAACCTTACCCTGATCACTTTGTACTTCATCTAAATGTCAAAGATATATATGTAAATGTATCCAGGAAGTTGGGACCATCCACGAATTTTCCTCCGCCGATGTGCAGCCTAAGAGCGTTTCATTAAAGTATTCCTATATCTCTGTTTGTCGCCTTTTACATATTTACATCAGGAGCATTGTAGTTTAAGGCAGACTATACTGGGAACCTTCAGTATATCATGAAGGTGGCGGAACAGAGTGAGAAATGCCGGACTTTGGCATGATACATACGGGTCTGAGGGCGCACTTCTCTACAAATTCAACGTAAACAAGAAACTGGAGACCCACTTTGCTTTGAGCTCACATCTACTAAAGAGAATTTGGATCCTTCTTCACTTTGTAAAATGATATCGTTGTGCAAAAGTCTAATAGAGTACCAAGTCGATTATCTGGCGAGTCACAGTTAAATTTCTAGTATCACCAATATTGTCCATCTCAAGCAACTGGAACAATTTTGTATTATAGTAGGAAAACTAGAGCTAGGACAGAATCCTAAGCTAGAAGGGCCCATTCTTTCTACGTGTACCTAATTTACTACAGTTCGTCAATAAATTTCAGGAACTGTTCTCTTTGGACAGTAAGGAAATTAGTACATATGTATTGTTCGGTTTTCTTAGTTCACTTGGAGCAGCACGTTAGCTTATTTCATCTATAACTTTTAGTAGCTTTTTTGTATAAGCTTCTAGGAAGGTAATGGAAAGTTTTACTTTAGAATGGGAAGTAATTTTAATATAAATACTTCCGACACTTTCTAAATCTATCCACAAGTTAAAATATTCTCATTTACTCATTCAAAACATCCATATTCCAGACAATACCCGAATCTACAGAGCCAAATTCTGGGAGCAGTTTGTTTGCCTTCCAATCCGGAAGGGCGAACTCGATTTTCAGTTGGGCAAGTGATAAATTAGTGCTCAGTTCAATGGATCCTTTTGAGCTCTTTTCATCATATCTGCAAAAATGTGTTACTAATAGATAACTTACAATTTGAAGCTTTCAAATGCATTATGTGAGGCAGCAGAGCAAAGCGCTTCCGAAACACCTTAAGCGCAGAATATCAAAATCAATGTCACCAATAACCTGTAATGCCCTTTTAGTACCCGACAAATTTAGGACTACTGGACATTTTTGCGATGATTCATCATTATTATATCAAAGACATTAACAGGACCTTCATTTGTTCAGAGGTAATGTTTGCTCCTTTGTCCTGAAATGAATCCCTATTATGTGTTTGGAAAAATTTCTGACTTATTTATAAACATAAATAATATGGACTACTCTACTTTCATAAACTTTATAGTATCGGTATAACTTTATGAATCCGTTTATGTCCTATAAATAAATAGTTAATCTTAATGATGTGTTTATGATAAGCATGTGGAATCATACAATCTTCCGTAAAGAATTTTCTATACTTTAATTGCCTCAAGCTTCATTTTACGACTCTTTTACCGGGCGTGATGTCAGTAGTGACAAATGAGGCTCGCATTCTGGAGATCTCAGTTTTGATTCTCGTAAACCTCCCACACTGACCTTGTGTTTTCATGGTTTTCAGTGACTGGCAGGTGTATGCTAGGGTTGTCTCTATCTACCAACGTATCCTTCTCATGGGCATATAGATTTTATAGTGTGGTTGTTTCGACGGATGGCGGGAACGCACGTTCCAAGGAAAGGGTATTACCCTTAGCACAAGAAGATTGCTTAGTTGAAAGGGTCATTCATCTGCAACTACAGCAGTGGGACGAGTCTTCAAGCTAGGAACTGTACAGGACTTCGAGCTCCTTTGGCCTGTCTGACTGTGGCCTTTAGCCTCCTGCAGCTGATTTACATCATCAATTTCTCTAGAGGGTCATAGCTGCAATAGATCCCGATAGGTCGCAGGACGCGAGGCATCCCATATCTCTATATCCTGCTTTCATGGAAGTTTTAAAATTCTGCACTTGGTGAAACAGCTAATGTCGTTATAGAAACTTGAGAATCGTGTGCATTTCATTTTGTGTGTGTGTGTGTGTGTGTGTGTGTGTGTGTGTGTGTGTGTGTGTGTGTTTCGACTGTTGTACACAGAAATCTGGCTCCTAGGTATGCGGTTAGTTACGCTCAGTATTATACTGAAAACACAAAGATGAAGGTGAATTCACTTAGAAGGATGCATATATACGAGTATATATACGCATCTTATTGAATGAACAGTTTTTCTCTTACGTTCAATGAAAACGATAAATGTGTTTTGAGTATAAATGACAGCCTCAGAATCACTAGAACAAAAAAATTACATTTACTAAGGGAGATAACAATCTAGGCATTACTGAATGAGTAGCCGTTCAGTCTTATTAGTATGTATAGTTGAAAGGGACAATGTTGAGTATCAATAGGGAATCTGGTGATTAGAATTTGTGATAGAATTTTTATGGATACTCTTCAATTGCTTCGTTCGCAGCGTCCCCTTTCTATATTGGGCATGAAAGACTTTTTAATTTACCTGAGCGGCCTCATTATTTGGTTTGCGGGTTCTAGTTATAGATGTACCGTACTGGACCTCTGGCTTTATTTCCCTTCCGAAGGAAGCCATGCTTAGGATTTGCAGGCCTGAAAAATTACATCGCCCTCCAGGTGTTAACTCATCATCTCGGCAAACAAAGGCTAGCACGTTACTAGTAGACCAGTGAGGACAAATGGTGATGAGGTAGAAACAGGTTTAAAAATTTATTACGTTGCCTTAAATTTAATGTAAAAATATCCAGTTGAAAGGATAAGAAATTTCTCACGACAAAGCTATAAGAGTGTTCTTCAAGGTGTTCGCAGAAATGTATGTCATTATACACAAGGTTCAAATACTACCTTCGGTGGGCATTTGGGTGCATTTAAAAGTATGCGTGGCTTCAAAATCTACATATCATAAAACTTTGGAAAATACGATATTATAATCTGGCCGTTGTGGACTGTAAGGCAAAAGGATTAGTAAATGCAAAAATATATACTGGTCCAGAAGACCACGTCAAGAGCCCTAGAGAGTAAGAGAGTTATTTACGGCATGATAGATCACTGGATTAGTAGTAGTAGAAATATCACAACCGATGATTCATTGGGCTACAAGCTCCAAACAAAACAATTAACTATGCAGCTGCTTTGGAACCTATACTTCGATGCATTACAGATTAATTATAAAATAAATAATATACAAATATATTATACAATACCATTTATAATAGCAGCAGCTATTTCATTAATTAGAAATTTAATACTGCACCTGCAAACAGGACAACTGCATGAATCTCATGGCTGCACATATATTTTATGTATATGGATATTAAAGAAACCGTGCAGTAAAAATAAAAACATTTATGCCCGATTTCACCAGCAGATGTTAAGACTTAACACGTGTTTAGCAATAGTTAAAATAAAAATTGCATTTCACCAACAAGTGTTAGCGTAACACTCGTGTTAAATCTCTTGTTAAACTAACAAACCGAATTTCTGATGTTAAGTCCTTAACAATTGTAAATAGTCAAGATGGCGAACATGAACTCAGCTGTTGATGTCCATCTGCTATATGTAAGACCGTCTAAATGGCATTCGTAATAGAGTACGGCCTATGAGGAGAAATGATTTTGAGGAGCTATTCGAAGAAAATTTTTACGGAGGTATAGACTGTCGAAACATGTTGCTATGAAGGTTACTGCGGAAGTACAAGAGAGGTTAGAACATGCATCGAAAGAATTATGGCGATCTCGCCTTTTCTTCAAGTATTAATAACTTTGCGATTTTATAATTCACTGAAATATGTGGATAATACATTGTCCACCTCCCGTCTTGAAACGTTCAAGTCACTTGTCGTTCTTTGCACCTCGTTTTAAATGTACGTAATACTGAGTTAGAACATGCATCGAAAGGAAGATGGTGATCTCGCCTTAGCTTCAGGTATTAATAGCTTTGCGATTTTATAATTCATTGAATTATGTGGATAATACACTGTCCACCTCCAGTCTTGAAACGTTTAAGTCACTTGTCCTTCCGCACCTGGTTTTAAATTTACGTAATACGGACAAGTTGTTTGCTGCTTGTAGTATCTAGTAACACATGCATTTGAATTAAATTCGTGTCCAATATTTTCTACGCGACATCTTTCTCTTTTACATTCACCGCATCCGTCCGCTTATTGTCCACGATATCCTTACACTTCGTCACCAATTCAATTAACAATTCTTTCTCCGTCGATGAGTAATTTGTCTCACGGCTTTATTTATGATTTTCTTGATCCCCCATTTTCAGCTTGTGCAGACGAAAATGAAAACAAAAGCGCATCGCACGACTTATCCATAGCCCTCTATAGCTGTGATATTTACAAGTTTCTTGGCGTTAACACAGTTTTGTTAACAGGTTGGTGAAATGCAAGAAATTTAACATTAGTGTTAGCTCTGTGACAATTGTTACGTTACATTTGTTAACGTCGATTTTAACAGCTGTTGGTGAAATCGGGCATTAATGTGTTATATATACCTCCTTTGACGTGACAAAAGTAGACTCTTGAAGCAGATAATTATTTTCTAAGTCCACAACGTATGGTGCCACGACACGCGTCTCATTATCTTCGTCCTACTGAATCCTCTCATAATTATAATAAAAATTAGGATGTTCGCACCTAGTGCCTTTTTTCATATGTTTCCTGAACTTTGTCATAGGGTATGCTTCCTTTTTCGCACACTGCAATGGGTGCGAAAAACTGAATCTCGTAGTTCACTCATAATTGAGTCTCAGTTACTAAATGTGCACTGATACCTGAGTGGTTATAGACAAGTATGGAGGAGCTAGACCTCCAAAGAATCGAGTATTACGCACATTGTATATAACTTAAAATTGCTAAGGTTTACTTGACTCTATGACATTTATGTTCACACATAAAAACTGAAACACTCTACCATACTTTTAAACTAGGTGAAATAAATATTTTATCCCTATATACACAATCAAATAAAACAGGACATTTACTGGATTTATTATTTATTATTTATAAATTTAATTTACAGGAAATTAAATATCGGGTGTGTAAAACCATCTGTTTTTTTTTAACTGCTCTCATTCTACGGGGCATGGATGACACCATATTCGCATTATATGCCAGCACCATTAATAACAGACGAATGAGCCCAAGTGTTTGCATAACCAATATTAAGACAATCTTCTGATAGCATTGTATTTACTTGGAAAACGATACGAATAAATATTTGCGTTACTATAAATGAATGTGATTAAAATAATATTGTTTATCTTTTGCAAAAAGACATTAAGGCACTGCTTTTAAAGTAACAGCAATAAAAGTAAACAAGCACTTCAAGGAGTCGAGCTCATGTTAGTCTGCTTACGAGACACATGCGCTTTACCGCTCGGCTACCATGCATACGGCCAAGCAGGTAGGCAACTTCCTATTTATCACATATCTTTGAAATGAAGCCAGAGCGGTACTATAGCGCACATTGGAAAAAATTAATTGTTCTTTCACACTAGCCAAGTGTAGGCCAAAGTATGGAGGGTAGAGTCCTATCCGGGATTCATATCATTGAACTTTTCAGTGCGACCCTATTTTTCCAAAGCATATATTGGGAACGAAGCATCATCGAATGCTTCGTATGTTTCCGGAATCGAACTCCGCTTCTGGCAGCTGCTCATTTCCTTGTTAAAGTGTGTGTGTGTGTGTGTGTGTGTGTGTGTGTGTGTGTGTGTGTGTGTGTGTGTGTGTGTGTGTGTGTGTGTGTGTCTCTTTAAGAAAAACAATTATTTGAAATGCGTTCTGACAAGCAATTAACTAATTTTCAAAGAAGAGAACATCAAACTCTATAGTCTTGAGCCATCGTTCAGGAAGAATTTGGTCACACCGACTTGCACTGCTTCAATGTTGTCAAAATTTCTTCCACTTAGAAAATGGACCACGTATCGAAAAATAAGATATTCTGATGGTACGAGATCATGGCTATATGCTGGGTGTGGTAGCACTTCGATTTCTCCCGCCTCATGAATTGTTTCCAGGGTTGCTTGCGCAGCATGGGGTTTTGCATTGTCCTGCTGCAATAAAACTCTATTTCGGTCAAATAATGCTGGGTATCTCCGTCTAAAAGTTTTATGACCTCTTTCCAGTTATTGACAATAAATATCCGCATCAATCGACCGCCCGTTTGCTACAAACTTCCAGGTAACAAACACCTTCAAAATTCCACCAGACACACCTTCACTTTTGGACTGAACTGATTTTTTTTAACAATTACTTTGGAGTTTAGCGGGGATCAAGCCACTGTTTCGAGGCGTCAGGGTTTCAGCGATATACCCATTTTTCATCACAAGTGACAAATTTATTATCTATGGAGGCTGACAACAGATATCCACTCTACGTTCATCCTATTGAGGTGTCAGTGTATGAGGTACAGATATTCAGCTTCTGTATAATTTTCCAACATCTTAATGTGGCGATATATGGTATCTTATGATGCACCAAGTTGTTCTGAAGGCCTACGGATACTTTTCTGCGGATTTTCTCGCAAAACTTGGCATGTATCCTCAATATTCCATACCTTAGGTCTTCCAGAACGTGGTAAATCTTAAGTTTTTTCATCTCCATTGTTGAAACGTTGGAACCATTATTGTGCCACACACTCACTAAGGACACCTTCTCTTTCTACTCCACATATTCTTCGAGCTGCGGCTGCGGCTTAATAATCTTGTTTCCAGAAGTGATTCAGAAGGACTCTAAGTATAAACGTTGATCTCTCCATTTTGTGATTGTTTATTAATAACTGAAGACTGACACATGCTCGCAACACTAGCCTTGGCATCCTGTGAATAGCATTGCCTAACCAAAGAAACCCAACAAATTTTCCAGAAACACCAAAGTAAAAAATAACCGACTTTACTAACGAAACCACCCAATTTATATGGTGGCTAATAATATTGTAGATAATGTACCACATAATATGTCAAATTTTATGCTGATGACACATTTTCACATTACGACATTGAATCGTTAGAAATTCATAAGGATATTATGAATGTTGCTTAATACGGCTTTGCAGATAATGATTTTCTAAACAATAATATTAAAACTCAATAAATGATTAACTGTACATTTATCTGTTATTAATAAATGACTTTTTATTCTAAGATATGCCAATATGATGTTCTTATCAAATAAACTTCTGGGTTTTGAAATGATTTCTAAAATATACTAGAATATTTACTTAATTATAAAATTTGTTTCAAGTTATAAGTTTCGCATATTTGTAAGTTGTGTATTTATTGATGTGTGGAGCAGGTTTATTTTGAACCATTCCACTACAATTTTTATTTAATGGTGTCCATCTGTTGGATATTTCCGCCTGAATTCAATATGATTTTCATAATTCAGATAGAGGCATTACGAATTATGGCAAGTAAACCTCTGTGTGATCGTTGTAATCATTTATTTGTCGATTTAAATATGTTATCTGTTCTTGGAATTTATTCATACGCCTGTTTGCTTTATGTTACATAAATAACTGATAGCTGCATTCAAAATTCAGTGATTTACAATTTGTGATACCGAGAAATTGGATTGAGATTTAAATACTGTATAATATCTAAAAGAATTAATAGTTGAGAAGATTTCAGAACTAATATACATAAAGTTTGTCTACTATCATCATCATAATCATTATTATTGACCATGATCAGCAGCAGTAGCAACAGCAATTGCGTGCTAATGTAATGGAGCAAAAAGGAGATTACAAGTTTAACAACACCATACATAAAGAAAAATGAACAAACAGAAGGAATCAGAGTTAAATAAAGTCACAAATTTCGCGCTATATATGTATATGGATCTGACTTTCTTTTCCATTTTCCCTCCATAGCAGCTAACATCCTCCAACAAAACTTTGCTAGAAATGCCTGCTGTTTGAGATACACTGCATCCGTCATTCTATACATGCAAGCCTTGTTCACGTACAGTAATCCGTAAACTGTGATGGTAAAAGTAAATATTGTGTTTTTAATTACTCTGTTTATCTTTATTCTACCAGAATGTGAATTTCAGATTTCCACTTTACCATAGTGTTATCAATTCATAGCCTTTCCATGGTTCCAAATTTAGCCTTGGTAATCCGCTACTTTGTTCTCATGTACAGGCATCTAAACAGATTTCACTCAAACAATCCAGCGCTGCTTGGCACTGTGCGTTAGACGATGATCGAAAGCAAATTAAATACAAAATTATTAGGAAATACACTTATTATTACATTTGTCTAATGCAGCTATGTAGTCGAATAAATATCTTCAAAAAATGCAAATATTTAATATTTTTTATTTTTACTGTATTGATACTCCATACTTTCAGTTGGGATTTTTATTTACTTACGAGGCATATATAGTGAATGTTGATATATTGTAATTATGTAATTTCTATTTAGTATTTTCATAGTCTGATATTCTTAAAATCCAAAAATATCTACACTCAAAGGCTTTGTTTTAGAATAGATTACTTTGAAACTTGAAAACCTCCAATTGTCAACAGAGGACGTATATAATCCTTGGGAAGATATAACTAATACCGTTTAATAAATTACTAAATACTGGTGATTTGTGTAATTAACACAACTGAATTAATTATATCTAGAACATAAGCATTACTATCTCTAAATCAAATGCATCTATTTGGTTGGAAATTTTGTATATGATCATTGGATTTCTTTGCCACAACGTGATAAAAACCAGGTCTCTGAATTTGAATTTTGTAGATATTTAGGTTTCTTACCAATGCAATGCTTTAAAATCTTACATATGTTTTTCCATACTTGATTACTAGTTTCTGTAGTTCAAATGTTTAGAAAATAAATAGGATGCCTTGCACGTGCTTTCATGTTAATTTTAATAGTGCTGTTCGAAAATAGAACTCAAATATATAAAACTTTTAAAAAATTAATTTAAGGAAAATAGTTACTGAAAGTATTGGTCTCCATTATTTTTTAAAACTTCTGCGCCAAATATTTTCAACTTTAAACACAAAAATGTATAGACTGTAGGTATCTGTGAAAGCTATCAGAAGCTTTGCCTACATTTTTCGTTCATCTTAAGTGAACCTTCATCTTATCGTTGGATAAGTTTTAAGTGTTTAAAGTTAATTGAATCTAATGGAAACATTCCAAATATGGAATCCAAAGGAAATTGTTGAAGGGATAAAATCCAATATCAGTTCAGTAAAATTAATGTCTAGAATCTCAAGTTTAATTCTAGAGCGCAAACATTGAAAATATATCGTTACGACCTGGAATTGCGTAAATATTTGCTTAATGCTTGTGTTCACAGTTGGTGACGCCAGCAGGACTGTCTCGGGTTCCCTTCGAGATGATGGTTGAACTCGACACAACCCCACGTGAAACACAATCCGACCTAGCCAAGTGGGTGAGTTGCTATTTCCTTAGTGCGGCGGAAGGAGGAAATCGATTTCATGACTAACGAACACATTTTCTGCACACTTTCTCCAACACTTGACTCCAAGCATCTGCTAATTACAGGACTACTGCGGGCAGAGTGCCAAAAGGAAAAAGTAAGCAAGAAACATAGGCAGTATGCAAGTGCTCTCACATCCTGATTTAATTCCGAACACTTAAATGCTAATATATGATTATGAAAGTGACCACTAGGCGTTTTAGTGTTGGTTAATGACACTTAATGAAACTGGCGCTTTATAATCAGTATTTCATGTCCTATCTTTCATAAAATTGAGAGATAGCTTCTTATAAGCCTTTCCTATTCCAACAGAGCACAGATGTAAGCAAGTGACTGAGCCACCGAGCCATGCGGGAGTCAGGGATGCTTACCTTCTTTATTCATTTTGTGTTATTTAAGAAAATGCATCAGTAAAAGACCTTAATATAAGGATCGCATGCAAAATTGCAATCACATTTCTACATTTCTTTCAGAGAAATTCACGTTTCTGTTATGGTTTCCATTTATAAATGTTAATAATAATGCTCAAAAGTCTGTTGAGCTGTTTTTTTGCATCATACTAAGCATTTTATTTTGCCTTTATAAGACCATTATAAAGAAACTCATATTATAAGTTCCTCATATTCAAATACAGTTGTACTAGAAGGGATAAAGAAGCCTTTGGAATTTTGGTATGCTCCAATTTTATGCATGACAGGTTAGTAAAATAATTATGAAAAGCATAATATAAAATTTTAAAAATGGGTGTGAGTTTTCTAAGTAATCTTTTATGCTGTTTATATGAAAATTGGGAGGAAATCAGTCAAACGTTTTGACACGCGGAGCATTTAAAAAATACAAATACTTATACAACTATTTTGAGAAAAACATTTAAAATTGGAAACTACATACATAATAGTATTGGAGAGCTTTAGTGGTATTTCAAAGCCACAGAGAGTGGCTCCATTAATAAATCAAAAAGCACGAAATAGAAATACATACAGTTTTCTCCCAGATGTTCATTCAATTACGTAGGACTATTTCTTGAAGGTCTGTTCTTACTCCAGAATAAATTGTTTAGACTTTAGAGCTTTTTATACGTTTAACGCCAACTTTTACTTTATACCGCACAAAAAGCAATGGTAGTGATGATACATGAGCAATCATATGTGTAAGGAGCTTCAGGAACGATACTTTCATAGACCACATCTAGGGTTCCTCACTGAGAAAAAACTAGGAAATGTCTCAAGTAGTGAGCGCAGCTTTATTCTTGTTTTTGAATCACAGGTTTCCCGTTCGCGAAGGTCGTGTCCTTAGGATTTTAAGCTCCTCAATTACCCATATCGTGTCAGTTAACCAGGTTGGATTTCAAGAGTTACAGAGTGTGTCAGATGTGAACGCTCATGATTTTGAGAACTTTCAGAAACAGCACTTGTTATTATTCTCAGTATGGACGCCTTTCCCACAGAGCTCATTTGTGAAACATGTTAGCGGAGGTTACCGGACCTGCATTGTTCAAGCATTTCCCTTTCACTCTTCCTTTCTCTTTCTCTCTCCCTCACATACTTCTCTATTTGTTCTCTTTCATAATCACTTGTCCTTATCTTACTCTCTTCGTTCTGAATATCCTTGTCTACCGCTTCTCATATCATACAGAAACGAAATTAGATTACTAAACAATTAGTTACTAGCACGTAGGGATGCGAAAAAGGACTCGCGCGGCTTGATGACTCCTAAGGACCGCTTCCTTTCTAGCGCTGCTTTTCACATGCTGCAGAAAGATGTGTATAACCCATTATAATATATTCGAGGATAACTCCAATTTAGGGAAATTATAGCTTAGACTATTTTCTAAACCAAGTCTAATATACATTACACGCTAAAAGTACATCATAAGCAGTACATAATTTCTCATTTTCTCATCAATGCTGGTCCCGGGAGTGGCTCGGTTCCCTCAGAGCGAGGGAGCCGAGACATTTGACCTGAGATACCAGGGTTGAGTAGTCAGCCCAACGCCTGGAATGAGGAGATGAATCATGGATCAATTGGGGCAATTATGGTGGGGGAAACTGGAGGACCCAGAGGAAACCCACTCCAGCGCCATGTTGTCCACCACAAATCGCTCTTTGCGGTCGCCCGGGATCGAACCCGGGCCACCTATGTGAGAGCCAAGCGGTCAAACCGCTCAGTCATGGCACACATTTATATATAAAATGGAAAAGTATTAAAGTCTGGTGTCATAGCAATCGTACAACTTATACCTAGTAATATGGGAACCGTCATTGCCTTCTTCAGAACTAAAATTAGGTATTTTCCATCGTAGGTATTTATTGCCAATTAAATTGCAGTTAACTGTGCTACGCTTTTGTGTTTTAATAGACAATACTCCAAGATATACAAGAGTGGGGATATCTTATAAAATATAGTTTATATATAGACTAGATTTTCTAGTAGTATAATTTATACAGGTTTTAAAACGACTAACTAAATCCCTTTTTCTCTTCATCTAAAGAGATAAAAATTTATTGTACACACAGGGCAACACACATACCAAAATGGTGACAGCCAGTAGGAGGTTTGCAATGCTTTGAGTTTTTTTTTTTTTTTTTTTTTTTTTTTTTTTTGTAATCTTACGTCCTCCAACGTTAAGTCATATCGGACGATGAATGGAATGGGTGAAATGATGCTCAAATATGTCCAGGGTTCATGGAGCTTAGAGCTACCCGACATTCGTCTTGCAGGATAAGGGAAAACCCCGGAAAAAACCTTATTCAGGTAACTCACCCTAACCGAGATTCGAACTCGGGACCTCTTGAACGTGAGGCAGAGATGCTACTATCTACGCTACCCAGGCGGGCGCAATGCTTTGAGGATCTTCAGTATCTGTAATTTCGTTTCCCTAATATGCGCCTCCAGCATTATGTGATTCATCGGTGAAGGGAACATTTGTACTGGATACTTAAAAAGAACCCCCCTGAACGTTCTTGTAGGATTCTCCAAATCAAATATTTTAAAACTCATTTTCCTAAAACTACTTATAAATTCTTATTATTAATTTTAAAAATGCAAAACTAACTATAACAAAATTCTAAATTTATTAAATGTGAAACAATTTGAAAAAACGCTAAAACCATATTGGTAACAGTAAACAGTAATACTGGTATTAACGTCCAGAATTCCATCGATTTGTGTCTTTTTATGTTGCTTCTTGAGATGATATAAGGCGTAGTTTAGAGTTTGAATGAAATTACTCATCGGTGGTGAATTGTTTTCAAACCAACAACACTCTCAAACATATTCTAACAATTTGCAACATAGCTATATGATTGTACTTAAATTTAAAAGATATTCAGACTTCCTTATGCATTATCAGATTTTTCCTTTTGAAGGGATAGAAACAATATCACAAAAACAGTTATTTATAAACCTCCAAATGTTTGCATGGAGCTGGAACACAAAGCCTTCAATATGCACACAAGGGACACATAGGTATGATTTATATTTCATGGAATAAATTAAGGATAAGGTCTTGCGTAAAATCAAACTAGTAACGGAAGAAGGCATAGGACGTGCAATTTAGTATGTCAAGTTATATCAAAGTTTATGTTAATGAGCTTAACTTTTACGACCTCAAAATAATAACTCATCCACTAATAAGAATACATAGTTGAAGTTAATGAAGTTTTATTCTATATTTATTATGGCTCACTACGATAAATATTTCAGGAAAATGTATTGAGATCTGGAAATGGTACATCGGTTTAACGATAGCTGCGCAAACAGTTGATACCGAAATTCAAGGATTGCAATGTATGAAGAATCGTAATGGATTTCAAAGGAGTCGTGTTTGTTACGACACGAACAGGTGCAGTTGGTTGAGTCGTGTAACAAAAGACACGGGAAAAAAGAATTCTAAGGGATAGCACTTGACTTTGTGAATATGGCATTCTTCGGTCCCTTAATAATGGCATGACAAAATTGTCACAAAGGGAATCTTTGTGTATAAAGAGCTTCGAGAAAGTGAAAGCTAGACACCCACGTGTAGCTGTGGTCATTCAGTCCGAGGCGTGAAGCCGATTAGGGCAGTTATCTGGTTCTGTCTTGGTCGAAGGCAGACCAGAAGTGAGGAGAGAAGATATTTGTCGGTTCAGATGTGCGTGAAGAACGAATTAAGTTTATCGAGTAATAAGCATTCCACCTTCAGTCTCTCTGAACAGTGATATATTGGTAACCCTTGGTCGGCAACTTCAAGTTCGATGTTCTGATAAAAAGAAGCAGTCAATAAACCAGTTTGAACAGGCATTCCAGTGTCATTAAAACTATCCTTCACTTACATATCCATGCATACCCTGAGAGAACCTCATTGGCTTACCCTGAGCTAAACATTATTGTTCGCCAATATTATTGCTTCAAATTGTCGCCCCAAACGTGCAACATTTTGCTCACCCATTATATTTTTGCTTCAACCTGGAGCGCCAACGTGGAACTTTTCTCGCCAATATATTAGTGTCACAGTTAATCTTTCTTTATGCTCACTGTCATAGAGGATTTTAATATTTTCAAAGCTTGGAAATATTCTTTCACAACCCAAAATGTTTCTACTGAAATATATGCTGGGACGTAACGGAAAATGCAATTTCTAAGATTTAAATATGTAGGGTGAGAATGAAAAATTCAATGCCAAAGCCAAGATTTGTACCACGGATCTTCCGGTCTCCATCCGCATTCTCTTAACCATTGAGCTACCATGACCAAAATGCCAGCCAGATATTAAATATTTTTCCTGGTAAGTCACTGGAGGTTCTCATATACAGTGAGGTACCTATAGTTAGTGGCTACTTACTATACTGTAAGTAGAGGCTTCATAGTTAAACCTCTATTAGGATAATAGATGGAAACTAATCGTTCTTCCAAGCTTGCCGTGCGTAGGCTAGTACTTAAATAGATAGAGTCAGATTGAAAAACTCAATGCCGGAACGCCCGGAATTCGTCTGGTAGCTCTTAACCATTGAGCTACCAAGGCCAACATGCCAACATGACATTAAATTCTCCAACTGACTCGTATATTTCCCGGTAAATCACTAGGGGATTCCATATACACTGAAATAAGTGGCGACTTACTGTGCTGTAAGTATTTAAATCATGGTCTTCATAGCTAAACCACTATAAGGTTAATTGGTGTAAATTAATCCTTCTGAGGTTTGTATTAATTTCTGAGTTAGTATGATGTAGTTTACATTGACGGAACGCTAAAACAATACTCATTTAATCCTGTGATGTTCTCTTTACATAGTTATGATGTACTTCACCAAAGCATTGCATATATATTTCTCAAAGTTGCTTGCAAAAACATATCTGTTTATAAAGGGTTCATAAGAGATTGCATATTTTTCTTTAATAGTTTAAATATACCAGTAATACTTATCCAAATAACTCAGTTTGGAGTAAATGTAGGAATAGGATATAAGTAAGCTAAACAAAATACGCCAAGAAAGAATAAAGCCAAATATTCATTTTCATTTTTGTCAAGACATCGTTTTTCTTGTGTGCTGCTTTCACATCAATTGTCTCAATCATTTAGAGATAGGCATAGATGAACCAAGATTTCAGGATACGAGGCCGGGAAACAACTGAAGTCATTTCTTTAAGCCTAACGTGAATAGCACAGATGTCTATACTCTTGTGACTGGAGAATCTGGTGGATAGGAGTGTGCGCTTTGACGGACTGTACTGTGCAGAATGATAAATTGTGGGTCCATTTGATGCTGTCAATCGAGTATCGATGGAGTGTCCTACTTCTCGTCAGACTAGGTATTTCAGAGAAGATCTTTCATATGGGGAGTGAAGAGTCCTATGCCTCAGCAAGGATTTGATTGTTTCCTCAGCTACAGAAGTGTAAGACATAAATTAAAAGTATTGATGTAGAATGTTGCTCAGTTACTAAGACTTAATGCAACTGCGGTTGAGATAAGAGTTGCCAGCAAAGTATATTTAAATTTTCTCTGTACACACCATCGTGAACTTAATCATCAGTGGTTTGCAGTGACCGCAAGTCCTTGGTGTAACATAAATGTAGGAGTGGTTTGGTACATTTGTTAAGTTTGCTTGGTTTTATTTTATAAACATCTCATATTTTGCCTAATGTCCGACCATTTCCTTAAACACGGTGTCCATTTTTATTCCTTATTTCCCGTCCTCCGATTGAGCAAGAATGGCATCATAGTTGACTGGTGAGTCAACCTTGAAATCATAGCACCCCCTATGGAGAAGAAGCGGTAATTTTTGCGAAACGGTAATCAAATTGCAGCGCTCTGAGTTAGTTTGCGCTAGTAACTAATGCAACCAGCTTCCCCTGGATATGAATGCAGAGCACCGCGTCTTCGTGTTTGAATGCTACTTTCGTACCGGCATTAAAACTGGAGCGATATATACATATAATTTAAACGGCTGCATAAATGAGTTTATGCAACACTATCCAGCATTCAGACAAGTTCCTTGGGAGCGTAATGTTGTCAAACGTGTGCAGGTGCCGCCAAATTGACATACATTCGTTTGCAACATAAACGTCTTACGCTTTATCAGTATACGATATAAATTTTTTGTCTTTCTCGTGCTTAATTAAAATGTCTATTAATGTTCGTATCCTTAGGTCTTTAAAAACCAATAGGTGCATCAAAATTTTCTAAGGTACAGGATCAGTTAATCACAAAAAGAGAGACACTGGACGCTATAAAGAGACTGGTTCCAATTTAGAAGCAATTAATAATGTTATGGCAGAAACGCCTCAAGCATACCTTCTCGCAGTACAGACAGTGTTTAAGGGGAAGAGAGAAAGGAAATATGCACTAGACATATTTTCTTGTTTAGATCTGGATGAAAGCTTTGTACATACTGTAACACTAATTTATTTTTCATTCCAAGAACATGTTCCACTAATTTTCTGGTTTGTAAAGAAGTTACATTATGAGAAACCTGTGGGTGATAGAAAAGAATTGAGATCAAATTAAAATATATTTCTATTTTATGTGACAGGTTTACAATATGCATGTATGTCTACTATAACAGGAAAAAGATATTCATTGTGAAATAAGTGTACATAGATTATCATTTCGTATATTCTTCATTGTATACTTTTATGGCTTCATAATTAGCTTTGCGGTGCATTGCATTGCAGTATATAGTTTAAAAAAAAAAAAAAAAAGAGCTAGCTATCATATCTACGCACCAGGCAAAATTCCGCACATTTATATTACGCGGGTAGACCCATATTTACCTGCCGGTAGAGGGAGGCCTCAAAGTTGCTCTCAGCACATCAAGTACGATCGCAAGCCGCTAGGGGAATCGTATATAAACTCGCCCCATCAGCGATGCTATTGATGACGTCAAATTTTTTTGCGGTAAAATTACAGATAACTGTGAACACCGTGTATAACCTTTTATTTATATTCTGTGCCGCTCAGAGAAAAAGGAACCCAGATACTTTCCCTGAAACTATGATATCATAAAATATAATAATTGTGGCATAATCTCTTTTCTCTGCCTTATAGTGCATGTAAAGAAATGGTACAGAAACAACATAGCTAGAAACGTTTTGTGACTTACAGGTATGATTTTCTCAAAGTGTAATAGTTAATTGGAATTTAACTTTTGTAAACTATTCTTATCAAACCACATTTTCGTATCCATTGCATGTTCACTCACAAAATCATTGGTAGAAGTAGTACCATTACTCACGTATTGGCTATTACAAACAAAATAGAGTAACTACATTGATAATGAGGTTTGTACAAGCGGTCCCTAAATTGTAGTATTCAGTGGATAGTAAGTGGGTTGGCAAAATTTGACTTGGTGACGTAATAGGATTAGGAATATAGGCTCTAGTCATGCTCACGTCTCTCCCTGTGAGCCACTGACCGGTTTGGTGAGAACATTTAATGGGACATCTCACCCCCAAACCACCATAAGTATGTAACCTTGTGTGCACTATCTCTAAGATGTTACAATGAATCGATTTCTTGTTCTTTAATCACTCTTTCTAGTTCCTTAGCTTTGGACTGATACACTCATCGTCTCACTTAGATTTTCCTGTTAATTACATCTACTGCGCTTCCCCGTCGGTCCAGTGCAACCTGAAGCAAATTATGCATCTGGCACATATTCCCCTTTGTATCCGTGGTAGTTTTTGACATATTGAGGTTAGGCACCAAGTATTTTTCTTAGAGATATTTCGAATCAGGTAAAGTAATTTAAATTACTACTTTCTGCGTGCTATTTTCATGTTGATATCCTGATAAGTTTTAAAAACTTTACCGTGGTATTCAAACTAATCGTTTTTCTTGCTGAAAATTGCTAACTTTGTCGCCACGCGTTTATGATGTTGCCTCACGTAGTCCCATCACTTCTATTTCTCTGTAGCTTTCTTACTGAAACTAGGTTCTTCAGTCAGTGCTTTGTTTTTTTTTAATTCTAATTGTGTGCTTGTATAACTTTTAGAGCTTAACCTCCCTGTTAGCACGTAGTGTACTAAACAATTTTATTTGTTGCATTTTGTTATATTCTGTGTTGAAAGTACTATGTCTTAAAACTTTTCATCGTTGTTTTCGGATATGAAAATTTTTTGCGAGAGGACCTTTTAATTGTCTCCCTTGTCGTGCGATTACAAACAGTTTGCCATTACTGAGTTAATGGGATTTTTCTTACGCTACCTATTGAAGAAAAAAGCGAAGAGAAGAAGAATATTCGGTTTGTGTTGTCTTAAGAAATTTGTGTCTTATAAAGTTTCTTACTTGAGGGAGACAGACAGAGAGAGAGAGAGAGAGAGAGAGAGAGAGAGAGAGAGAGAGAGAGAGAGAGAGAGAGAGAGAGAGAGAGAGAGAGAGAGAGAGAGAGAGAGAGAGAGAGAGAGAGAGAGAGAGAGAGAGAGAGAGAGAGAGCGGCAGGAGAGAACATTTCAAGTTGATGCAGTTTTATGATTTTATTCTGGTTAACATAGTGTGATTTGATTATCCAGTGTAATTTGCTGGCATTAGGTACGACTTAATATTATCGACAATACAGCTTCATTTTGAATCATTTTTTTTCACCCAGTTAATTAATTCTGCATAAATCTTCCCAGTGTCTATTATAAAGTGCTGATCGCCACGATATTTCATTTATGACTGAAATAGCTTTGCGGCTTCAATAAGTGATTAGTTTTAAGGCTCACAAATATTTTCGCAGTCCTTATTCTTTATAGCGATGCTAACGAAAAGGCAATTGTGGTGTTATAGGGCTTATACCATTAACTTTATCCTTTTTATTTGTGTGCAGAGCTTTTGTTTATCAGATGTTACTCTCTGTGACTTCATCCTGATTCAGCGCCAGAGTAGACAAGATTCTAATCTTCCACAGGAACCATTCTTGGAAAAATCTGAAGAGGAATCTACCTCTTTTAGTAGTATTACCTATGATGAATAAATGCTACATATGACACCAGCACATATTGCGCCTCTTTCAGTTATAAACTCAGCTATTTCTATCCTTTTTGTAAACCTTCGGCACTTCTTGCTCATTGTTTTCATATGACTTTCTTAAGAGTTTTGAAATGTCTTCTAAAGCAAACGAACTAACTGATGATATTAACTTTAGTTAATTTATGGAAATAAACCATTTCTCACACTAGCCGTATATAGGCTGTGGTTTTTGGTAGATAGAATCAACATGAAAAATTCAATGCCAAGGCCGGGATTTGAACCACGGATCTCCTGGTTTCCGTCCAGTCGCTCTTGCCCTATCATGGCCAACTTGCCATCATGACATTAAATTCTCTATTTGACTCATATATTTCCCCGGTAGACCACTAGGGGCTCTCGCATTCGAGATACACCGTCTGTGGCGACTTACCATCGTAAGTACTTGAATCCCAGCCTTCATTATTTAACTCTTATTGTTTTAGTTAATTGATGGAAATTAATCATTTCTTCACACTAGCCGTATAAAGACTAAGGTTTTTGATAGAATCAACATGAAAAATTTGGGATTTGAACCACGGATGACCTGGTTTCCGTCCAGTCGCTCTAACCCATTGAGCTACCATTGCCTACTTGACGTCAAAACATTAAATTCTCCAATTGACTAATACATATTATTTACCGGTAAACCACTAGGGGCTTTTGTATCCGAGATGTACCGTTTGTGGCGACTTATTATTGTAAGTACTTGAGTCCCAGGCTTCACCATTTAACTCTTATTGTTTTAGATAATTGATGGAAATTAATCATGATATTAACTTAATGCTTTTTTCCCTTGTTACTTGCACACTTCGACCTTTCAGACCATCTATAATAGACACCTGCGCTATGATTGGGATTTATTGGCCACTAGTTTTATAGTTGACTAATACTGCTGACCTGTTAGAGATGAAACTCCAACAGATGATACAGGTGGATGCAGAATCTGAGACACATTATATTTAGAATTTCTTGTTCCTTTATGACTCCCTGTCTCTGATTAAATTAAACATTTGTTAGGAGGTCATGTACAGCTTTAGTATCTTTGAACACAAAATATGTTGGAGAGGTTTATATTTAAGAGTGCTCTTTTAGAGAGATGCTACATGCCATTCATGGAGAACATTAAGCACAGTTTTATACACAGTGTAGACCAATTTGGTGTTTGCCCTATCTCAAGCTGATTCGTCATCACAACCTCCACCATTGATCTCTCCACCTATTACGCCAGCAGCTATGCCTACTACAAACAGCAGGTCCTCTTTAGATGATGCAATTACAGAACTTATCGGTAGAGTTGAGCAGTTATGTACACAGTTCAATCAGTTTTAACCCCCACCATCAGCCTCTGTACCTCCGAGTTGGTCTCGCATCCAGCCTCTAGAGCAGTCATCATTCCACATGAATGGAAATGATCGTCCTGTGACCTGCTACAGATGCTATAGACGAGGCCACGAGGCTCATTTTTGCCGCAGCAGACTACCCCATGGAAAAAAAAACGACTAGCGCCAGGCCTCAAGCGACCAGACTTATTAACACCACAGCCGCACTCTAGGCTGGGCACAATGAAACAGGAACAATAACGCTTGGAGGTAGCACAGATACCCACACACTCAGTCTCACAACAACAAGATGATGTTGCTTTACCTGGTGAAAATAATTAGTATGCAGTAAATAATACAGATATGCAAATTTAGCTTACCACGTGCAGCGCAGTTAGTATTCTTACTGTTCTACTTCTTAGTGATATTTCTAATTTGTAGGATATTGAAATTTTATCTTCAGTTGCTGGGTAGCTACTTCTTTCAGTGTCTTCCATGTAGCTCTGTTATAATTCGTAAACTTAGGAGGTATACACAAACATTCTGTAAAATATTAGTATCTCCACAACCCACAATACATTAGTACCCTTTTTTTGTATGTACTGTAATTAGCTGGTTTGATTTTTGCAATTTTTGCTCAATTTTTACAGACTGTTGCCGTTTAATTTTTTCTCGTCGTATTACGGAAAATACTACAGAATTTCAAAGCCAACATAAACACAAATATGTGCCACCTGCGAAATTTTGCCTGTTACGTAGGCTAGACTGGGAAGCGTAGTAGATATACTTAACACGAAAAGCTATGTGCGAAGATTACAGGGTAGCAGGATTACCCAGAACTAAGGATCAACAAACAATGATTAGAGAACAAATCACAGTTAATTAAAACGTCTTAAGAATTTTTCAAGCATGGTTACATGTCTGTAGTTTATAGGGAAGGTGGCCGCCATAGATGTTACTTGGTGGTCTTTGAGAGGGAAGCGAGCGTAACTACAGCCTATATTAAGTTAATTGGTAGAAATTAATAATTTCTTAACACTGCACGGATATAGGCTGAGGTTTTGAATTGATAGATTCAACTTGAAAAATTCAATGTCATGGCCGGGATTTGATCCACGGAATATCCTGGTTTCCGTACAGTCGCTCTTACCCATTGAGCTACAATGGCCAACGTGCCTTCCTAATTTAAATTTTCCAATTGACTAATATATATATTTTCCCCTGTAAACCACTAGGGGCTCTCCTATCCGAGATACACCGCTTGTGGCGACTTACTATTGTAAGTACTTGGATCCCAGGCCTCACCATTAAACTCTTATTATTTTAGTTAATTGGTGAAAATTAATAATTTCTTCACATTAGCCGTATATAGGCTAAGGCTTTGAATGGATAGAGTCAACTTAAAAAATTCATTGCTGTGGCCGGGATTTGAACCACAGATCTCCTGGTTTCCGTCCAGACGCTCTTTCCCATTGAGCTACCATGCTACTAGCCAACGTGCCGACCCGACATTAAATTCTCCAATTGATCCATATATATTTATTTATTTATTTATTTATTTATTTATTTATTTATTTATTTATTTATTTATTTATTTATTTATTTATTTATTTATTTATTTATTTATTTATTTATTTATTTATTTATTTATTTATTTATTTATTTATTTATTTATTTATTTATTTATTTATTTATTTATTTATTTATTTATTTATTTATTTATTTATTTATTTATTTATTTATTTATTTATTTATTTATTTATTTATTTATTTATTTATTTATTTATTTATTTATTTATTTATTTATTTATTTATTTATTTATTTATTTATTTATTTATTTATTTATTTATTTATTTATTTATTTATTTATTTTCCCAGTAAACCACTAGGGGCTCTCGTATCCGAGATTCACCGCTTGTGGCCATGGTAGCTCAATGGAAGAAGCGACTGTACGAAAACCAGAAGATCCGTGATTCAAATCCCAGCCATGGTATTGAATTTTTAAAGTTGACCCTATCCATTGCAGCCTATACTAAATTTGCTATTACATCATTAGGACAAATTTGGCCAACCCACTCTCTACTGATAGGAATCTAATGAACGACGCATCTTCTCTGGACCACAGTATTAGAGACTTAAATTTTTGAAAGGTACTTTCAGACTGATCATTGAGCGAAAACGTCAATATACATACAAGGGTACTGTGAAAGAGCAATTAATTTCCATTAATTGAACTGATGGAGGTCTGAAATATAATGCCCGATACTGAAATACCTACAGTGTAGTAATTCGACATTGAGATAATTAGGGTAATTCGCCATATCCTTCACTTCGGTAACATTACGTTCTACATTATGTACATAACATATCTAGTAATAGATTTCTTTGAAGCGTTTAACATCTCATTTAAAATCCAGGCCTCTATAGGTGGTTTATGACCCATCTGATACATCTTCCGGTTAACAATGGGCGATAATAAAATTATTTGGCATCAATATTGTATAAATTGTGTTATTAAAGTTTACTTAGTCACCAAGTAGTTCAGAATGGAAATTATTGATGCTGATATTGTATTACACTTTTGAAACAATCATTATCACTCAAACGTACAAAATGTATAATCCCAGAAGTATAGTCAGTTTGCTATCAGAATGCACAAATTTTAAATAAAAAATAAGTCTAGTCCTTTTAAATGATTTATTGTAGCTTTCAACTCGTATTTTATAATTGTTTTAAAATTACAGAAGTGCGAGATGTTTTCTTGTCGCTGGTGAAAATGCAAAGCACACGAGTTGATCTTATATGTATTAACTTTACGTTACATTATATGCAGTTACACCTTTTGATATTGAAAGATAACATCAACACATGGTCTGGATATGAGTGTTGTAACTCAAGTGGCAAAAGTGTATTGGGAAGCCATACATTCTTAAGCGTATTTGATTTGGGGAGATAGGCTTTTAATAACTTTACCCATAGAAAATATATTCCCACATTCTACATTTAGGGTTCATTGGTGGCTTTGCCTTAGAGGAACCTCGGGCCGAACATTCTAGCCCCTAACTCTGGGAGTTGTTCGGATTGGGTTGGTCTTGAGGGGGCAGTGGTTCCCGATGCCCGTGAGTGATCGGTTACGGTGATCGGGGTTGAGGAAAGCCATCAATATTCCCGGGTACTAGCCTGCATAGCTAGCAGAAGGTGTGCTAGATCGCCAGGCGGCACCACCGAGGTCATATCGGTAGCCTTCGCCTTTTGGAGTTGGCGCGCGCAAACTTTGCATTTAGTTCTAAAGTTTTTGTCTTATCTCCTTTCCTCAGGCCTTTGTTGGTCTACAATACATTTTTACGTAGCTTTTAGTTAAGCTATTTGAGATTATCGGTATAGTTTATTTAAAACTTTATTGTAAAATAACCTTTCATTATTCAAAACATAGCCTGAAATCAAATTTTAAATAAATGAATCCATGGTTGTCTTTTTATTTAGAAAATTACAAACATTAAACACTTAATATTGGATAGTTAGAAAGAGGGGTCGATGAAAAATAGGCAAACGTTAAAAATTACAATTAAGATATTCATCCCTTGGTAATCCCATAAAGCACACGGTTTCCAAAGTAAAATTATATTTCTAAACAGTAAGTTATATAGGACCATGAAATCTAATGATATTGAATTGAACTGTCCTGAAATGTTCAAGTAAATATGTTGAAATGTATATAAAATAAAAAAATTTAACACTTGGTACCCTGATTGAAGAATGAGAACCTAGCTCATTTTTTTAAAATGGAGATTGTCATGAGTGGCATCTACTTTACTGATGTATTATCTCTCAATGATTCGGTACATAGTCATTACTGTTTATTTTCACAATCCCTAACACATGTACATAATGGCAAGACACGATATTCTTCAATTCTCACTCGACAGCTCCTCGAAATGTATGCGAGTTTGTTTATATATTTGCACAGACATTTTTCCAGTTACTGTTGTCGTTTTCCATGAGGGAACAGTTGAGGCATGCGTACTACAAACAGAATAAGGTTTCACAGTCTACAACGATTTAAAACAGCCTTATTTACAGCAGTAATGGAAAGGGTTAAACTAAGGTTCAATTGGAAGCCAAAGCAACGCTTCTGTTCTTTTGTTCCCGCACCACGAGGGTGCTTACTTCCGGAGGGTTGCTGAGGATTACACTCTTCCCTGTGACATGAGTGGCTTGCGAAGCCAAGGGTGATGCCACGTCATGATCGTGACCCCGCCAGCAAGCTAAGCACCTCAACAACTAATAAACTTTAGCCCGGGAGCAAATATGACGCCTACATAACATTTTAAATTTTGTGTTCACTTGTTGAGTTCCTTCCTCAGGTACGATGTTACTTGTACCGATTTTCCAAAGTCCCATTCGAGAGAAGTATAGAATTCCCTTTTAGTATTTGTATTTCCTCCAGGGATAGCTTTAAAAGCTTTCATCCGAATCAGTTAAGCCACAATACGGAACAAATAAGGCAAGTTAGTATGATTTGCAATATACTGCACCTAAGGTGTGGAGGTTTTGGACCAAGAGAAGAATGGAGAAACACTCTTAGGAAAATGCAGAAATAATCGTTCAGCAAGAAAAAGCAGTACATTTAAGGAAATGCATAAACGAATCACAGAGAACCAGATTTGCTGGGTTTAGATAAATAATAATTTCAAATCGGTTATATGTTGCTATATAACAAATTACTGATACAACCTATTTATTATCATTGGATATTTAGATTCTGATATAATGTTCTTAAGTGGTTTTTTTTCTTGAATAAATAGATAATATAAATGATAATTGTGAACCAATTGTGGCCACGCCGTGGCTTGGTGGTTAGATCGCCTGGCTTTTACGAAGGCGGTCCAGCTTCGATCCCAGGCGACCGCAAGGAAAATGCAGAAATAAGCGTTCAGCAAGAAAAAGCAGTACATTTAAGGAAATGCATAAACGAATCACAGAGAACCAGATTTGCTGGGTTTAGATAAATAATAATTTCAAATCGGTTATATGTTGCTATATAACAAATTTTTGATACAACCTATTTATTATCATTGGATATTTAGATTCTGATATAATATTCTTAAGTGATTTTTTTTCTTGAATAAATAGATAATATAAATAATAATTGTGAACCATAATCTATAGTGTGGCCTCGCCGTGGCTGGGTGGTTAGATCGCCTGGCTTTTACGAAGGCGGTCCAGCTTCGATCCCAGGTGACCGCAAGGTGAGATTTGTGGTGGAAAATATGACGCTGGGGTGGGATTTCCTCGGGTCCTCCGGTTTCCTTCACCAGCATTCCGATTGGTCCATTATCACCTTTCCTATCACCTGATCTCTCTCGTAATTTCACTTCCCGCGTTGGGCTGATCACTGATCCCGAAATCTGTCAGATCAGGAAACCTCTGAGCTTCAAATCGTTGCTTAAGGGCCTCGAGGTTGTGCGGTTCAGAAGGTCCTACGTTCCACTTAAAGGAAATGCAGGAATTCGTTCATTCATTCGCTCATTCGCTCGTTCGTTCGTTCCTTCGTTCGTTTGTTCATTCATTCATAATCTATAGCTGTTCTTAATGATCATTTTACCTTGTAAGTCCTTTATGGCAATCCTAGTAGATAAGAGTAAAATACATACTTATCGCATTCTATAATCTAACAAGCCAGCCATTTCAATTGCAAGGAATTGCATTACACATTTCATGCTATCTGTACTAATCAATGTGCTTGCCATGTGCAAGGGAAACACCTACCTTATATATAAGGATATTATATAAAAAGACTGAAAGGAAGTAAAAATAGGAATGAGATCAACGATATCAAAATAGGAAACAGTGGTAAAATAAGAGATAAACTAATTAATAAAGAATAGGAAATGAAAAATATAAAACTGTCACTCAAATATTATATATAACCAGCGCCGTGGCGTAGCAGGCTAAGGCACCATGCCTTGGTCACTGGCCACGGAAAGCGGCCCGGGTTCTATGCCACCCATGGGGTGCGGAATTTAGGTCCCGGGTATAAGGCCGGTGCCCACTCAGCATCGTCAGAAATGTGAGGAGCTTACACTAGGTAAGCGGCCCTGGTCACGAAAACAAACGTTCCGGCTGGGGGATGCCGAAATGCTGACCAAATCTCCTCCCCGTATCTGTTGGATGATCGCCCACCTCTG
Organism: Mantis religiosa; assembly: GCA_030765055.1. Taxonomy (NCBI): domain Eukaryota; kingdom Metazoa; phylum Arthropoda; class Insecta; order Mantodea; family Mantidae; genus Mantis; species Mantis religiosa. Next base: position 67,267,308 of record CM060950.1, on the reverse strand, counting down.
CCGTGCGTAAGTGGGCGTGAGACCGGCAGTCATGTTGGTAGGCCTTGGTCATCTTAGGGCTGTCGCGCCAGGGTTTTATATTCATATTATAATGGGTGGGCAAATCTTGGCGTGGCTGCTTTCGTGACGTGTCATATACCGTTATGGCGGGAGGTTATGATGCGGTGTGGCTTCATTAAGTCCGCAGCCATTATAATAGTTTCCCTTGTAAAAGCATTTCTAACAGACCTAAAATAAACTGTTTAAGAAAAATATTTAAATTACTAATGTAGGTATATCAAGCAAAGGAGTACCTCACTCCATTGTTAAACATGTTTTGGCACTGCTTAGGAAATTACCCACTGTACTCTGCAGTTACTCCTGAGAAATGTGAGAAATTTATTGATTCATTTTAACTGCGTGTATTTTTTGTAAACCTTCTCTTCTGGTTTTACCCCTTGAAGACTATGAGATATAAATTCGGTCGTACATTACATAATATGAATCAGAATACATTCTTCCTGCATGAACACGAAGATAGCTTAACAGAATGGATTATCTGAACGAGCACATAGATTGAAAGTATCTAATGCGGCAAACCCGCATACCAGTGTTAAATTGATTGAGTTCTAATTGGAACTATGAGTTCTCTTATCCTCAGGTGAATGGTTGTAGGAAATGGATTTTGGTGGTTGTTGGCTACTCAGTCGTATTAATAACACTTCGTTTGTTGCAGAATTATTTGGTTTAATTCCTACAAAGTTTGCTTATCGACTTGGATCGGTGACCACCTGTTAGTAACAATCCTAACATAAATTCAATTTTACTTGAAACCCTGGATTACTTGTTTAAAGTTACTTCCGTGCTGTTTCTATTTCTTCTTTATATGGTGACTACTTTGCTCTAAAACTTCTAAAGTTGCTTCCACTTACGCTGGTTGCGCTATTCCTAACTTCCCTACATTTCAGACTTATAAATCTTCGTTTCTCTTCCTAATGCGCATGAATGCGTCCTTCCTGTCATGGTATCACCTTTCAAGTAAGTGTTCCTTACTTCACGATTCAGTTCGAACTTTATTCTCACCCCCTCTCTAACTTTATCACATGACTGAACTAGATCACCCTTCTCAAATGTTACATTATTATTGTTTTCTCATTTATTTCGAATATTTTCATTGGTTTGCAAAACTAATCTAGCTCATTGACGTTCAGCTAACCCTGAGTTGGGGAACGCCTACCCTGAGATGTTTGTAACGGTATACATCGTTATCAAATCAGCGAAGTAAATCTCTTTAGCGTTCATGCTCAACTGCATTTTGAAGGCCCTTTGTCCCAAAATATTCCTGACTGAAAGTATACAGTACTTCTCAGACATTGAACTTTAGTAATATGAGGTAGGTAGCGGTCCTTCCTTCCTGTATCTCCGACGTGTACAGATGTTTACAAGAATATTTTCTTTTTCTTGCCTGTATGCTAGTATATGTTATATTAAATTATATTCTTCTCTTCTTATTCAAGTCCACCGCTATTTTAATAATTACTCTATCCATTCTAATTCCATATCCTTATAACAAGATTTTTATATTAGTTTAGCAGAGCATTTTTATTAATTTATCTTAATTTTTAATTATCTGATTTCGATTAATTCGCCACCTCCTAATCGCTGCCTGATACTGTGGTTACATTAAAGATGTCTCACTCTACAGTCATACATATTCACATGAATTACACGTTCAAGCATTTTAAAAAGTATGTTCCCTTCTATTCATATAATTTTCACATTCACAGCAGCAGCTGATGGAACAAAGAAATGAGCAATACATTTGTGAATACTCAATAGAATAAATTCAAAGAATAACATGAAGTTTTCCCTGAGTGTATTTTGTACTAATAACTTAGAGGGCTATCATACAGTGTGCTCATATCGTTGAAATATATCGGTCCTAAGAAGGATTTCCAATTTAAATTAGTTGCTACCTATGAAAAATGGTTTTTCAACTTTGCTCCGAGTGTTTAATTATGTATTTACTTTCTTGGCTCGGTATGTTAATATTTTGTTCATATTTACTACTTAAAAGATTCCCATTTACACTTGATAACAGTATCTTCCATGTAGAGTATGTTTGTTTTGTTTTCTTTTGATCACCGTAGCTTCTTTAACTTTCATAGGTTTTATTCTCCGAGTTCGACGACAAAAGCAAGAAAAAAGAAGGCATGTTTTCTCATACAACCCAGCACTAAGAGAGCCGATTTTATGCTGGTGAGCATAAAGCATCTCATAAATCACTTCTGTATCTTCCTAGCCTTTTTAGAACTCATGAAGGGATAATGCATAGTGACAAGAAGAAATTTACTCGTTGATATGCCGCGATATACAAGACTTCTCCATCAAGTTCCACGTTGTTATCTCTGACAGGGGTTTTCATTACTCCGCCCTCTTCATATACCTTAGGTTCATAAAGATCTCAATAACTCCTAAGCTGGGACGTAAATGTAAGGTCACATTCTTGGATGAGGTGTATTACTTTAGATGCGTTCACCGAAGCATCTGAATCTCTGAAGACATAAAAATGTTATTTTATTTATAACTCATCACATTTTCTGTAGATATATAGCAGCTTTTCTATGGTAGTCATGATACAAAACAAATTTTATTAAGAATATCTTTCTGTAATGTACTAAATAAACATTAGCTTTGGGCAAAAGATGCATCTGCTGAACACATCCAAAATAAAATGTGTTGTAAATAAATGTAGCGGGTTATCCATAACACATCCAAATTCCAGTGAAATATCCACTTCCGGTTTTACAGCCTTCTTAGAAGCTTCTCTAACTGCTTGCTATTTTCCAAGTAATTCCACAAGGCTCAAAATGAATATCACGTTGCCTCAATTTGAGTGTTCTCTAAAGGCTGTTTACTTGATTAAAAAAACAAACTTTCACTCCTCTCTATTCGCATTTGACTCTCCGAATGTCGCACTTGCGATAGAGCCGACTTCATAAAAGTTAATCTTGCAGCTATTCTCTAGCTTCCAGAACCCGTTGTGCACCCAGAAGTTCATTCTAAAGAAGTCTTTAAAATCTAATCAATTCTGACAAGCAGGGCTTCAAGAAAGATACTTTTTAATAAAGTTGCAAATTCGATGCACATAGTCAATAGATGTGAATTTTACTTATGCATAAGTACAAATAGTAAAAAAAGGTAACGGAACACAAAATTTATTTTTGTTTTGGCAATGTCATTAAAGAGCTAAAAGGTGGTTGATTTTACATTATAGCAATAAAAGTTTTTTTTTCAAAGTAATTGAGGAAGAGCCTTCTTTAAAGTTTGCTCATACTTATGGAAAATATGTGCCAATTGTTGCAAACAATAAGCGTAAGTATAGGAGTAAACATACGGTGTTACTATCACGTACCTATTTCCCAGAAAACCCACGTTTTAACCTTCATTTGGAACCTCTTTCCAAATGTCAAGTTCGTATTCTGTAAAATTTATCCTATATTTCTAATTTTATCTGTTAACTTGTTGGTGCAATGGGTTTAAAGCGAGTTTGGAAGGTAAATTGTCAATAGCATCTTGAATGCCCCTCACTTTTAAATCAGAGCTTCAGCTTAAAAAAATTCAAGTCCTTCTTAAATGTATTCAGTATCAGATTTCTTAGGAAGGAAATATATATGAGAAAATGGGACAAAGTTTTCAAAGTTTTGAAGGAAGGAAACGTGTGTGTAGATGATTTGTTGACAGATGGCGTGGATGCTTCCATATTTTAAATGCCGTCCTCGACGATTGCTGTCCTTACGCGTAGGGGAACTTCAAACACAGAGCCGGCAGTACTGTTGGCTGCCAGATACTAGGGACTTCGGCGCGTCCCTGTGGCCTGGTACCCTGTGCCTCCACCGTCCTCTCACTTCATTGTTTCCTCCAAATCGATATGTGTGGAGGTCGCAGTGCATCAAGTGTCCTCCTGCGTAGTCTACCCTTTACCCTTTACTTTTTAATGACATTCGTGTTCATAAACAAACACACAGGCACACATTCTCCTCCTTAAAACGTCTCTTTTAATCTAAGGAGGCTTAGTAACGTGCCTTTACTGTGATATCTCCATATCGGACTTTTGGTGACATAAAACTTCCTCTAGTTACTCTATGGCAGTACTGAAGAAGATAATAATATTATTCCCTTATTATTGCAGTATTGATTAAAATTCGTCCTTTCTGTCTATGGCGCTACGGGCGGTGAGCACTAATATGATACATGAAATGAAATGAGTTGTGAAGCAAAAGTAGCATCTCTAATTTCTGTATACTCTCCCAGCATTTGCCAGTGATTAGGACTGAGGAAAACTCGAGTCTAGGGGAACGGTGTTAGCCGGATTTGAACCACGTATCTTCTGAATGCAAATGAAACCGTGCAGCCATCTCACTCAGTGATATATCTTCTGTAACATATTTCTTCTCCGAAAATTCATACTCTGTACTCATGAAGTACATAACAACTTCCACAAAATATGTTCACCGGTTTTTGACAGTTACTACGAGATGATGTACGTACCTTACACAGCCCTATGTTTTGTCAGGGCAGTGTCAGATTAGGGAAAGAAAGTTATTGCTTCTCTGTAAATATAGAGATATTCATCTTCTGTATACAATGATTTGTGATCTGTTCAGAGCGTTAAGCGCCGAAAGGTAAGAACCTTAGCTCCATATTTCCCGATGTGTTAAACTCCCCTGAGGATCAATATCCTCGGGCTCTACAGTAAATTGACAGTAGCCTCTTGGGACATTTACATCTACTACACTGAATAAACAACTCCTTCACTATAATTAATAGCAGTAATATTAACGTAATTAACCTTCGAAGGATTAGAAAATTATTTCTTTATATAGAAATTAATATCATCATTTTGAACTGCAATAAACAGTTAAGTCAACCATCATTGATTATATAATTCGTATGGTTAACTTCAAAAGGAGCGAACGAGATGGATAAGTGATAATGGTAAGTAACCTCGTATTCGGGTGATCCCGTGCTCGATTCGTGTGGCCGTCTACTCTTAATGTAGTCTCTACTTTATTGTTACTGTAGATTTATACTGCCTTTAATGAGTTTTAAACCAGTTTTTGTTTCATTTAAATAACTTAATAAATACGGAAGATACGGAACTGTATTTATGATGCATTTTTACAGCATTTAACAATTTAAATGTCCTGCTCTGTTTATTGGGTATCCGTTCCCGGCCCCTGAAGGGTTTAAATGGCCATCGGCGAAGCGGTTAACATGGTGTTTTCCATGATTTTTCTTCGCCCGGCCAAGTGTATACTGCAGTGGCGCTTTCTATCACGGCCCATTTCTCTTCTATTTCCTCCGAGGCTAAGTGACGGTCGATGGTTGACAGATGGCGCTAGGGCTTGCGGTTTGGAGCTCCTTATCAACTCGTCCAGGGAGTAATCGTTCGAGCTTCAACTGTCAAATTGAGCGTACTCCCGTGCCTGCTCCAGAGGACCTCTGAGTTACTTGGCGGTTGGAATGCTCAAAACGGAGCTACTTCCAACCGAGTAGCCAAACTAGTTACTATTAAGGAAATCTGTGCATCTTTGCTGCCTTATCTCATCCGTTCCTCCCCGGGATGTAAGCCCCTGGTGCTCCAAGTTTCAGGTGTCTGCTCTCTTATCTAACCTAGCTCTACATCTAGATACAGGATGGTCGTAATTCATAAATGTATATAAAATTTATAAAATAAATTGTTCATTCAAAATTTAGTGGTAACAGTTCCTGCATTTGGCGCCATTAGCGGTAAATCATATAAGGTGATAACAATGAAAAATAAGCGCATCTAACGTTTGTTTGCTGTGTTTGAAGACAATAATTTTATTTAGTAAGACATTTTAGTAACTTTCATGTGGTCTGTTATCTTTAGTGCTCTAAATATGTTTAGTAAATACGAACAAATGTACTTCATTAAACTTCAGGTAGCAAGAGGTATCAATGCTTGACAATGCCATACAGCATTATTGGAAGACTTTACAATATCATGCCGTGGCTAGGTGGGCGAATGCATTTCGTAGAGCAAGCGATGTTCATCAAAAACGTGGAGCTAGCAGACTGCAAACTGCAGGCGATGATGTGCATGTGAATGCTGCTAGAGCACTGCTGGAAGAACATCGTTGTTGGACTTGTATTGAACAAGCAAGGGAAAATGAAATTACCACTTAGAGCAGTTCGCTTTAGAAGCAGACAGGCAATTATACCAGTAGAGCAGTCTTTTCGAATATTGGGACAACAAGACGCTGTTGATCATATCCGTTGGCTCCCTGATCTGTGGAAGCGAGTTCATGCTGGAGAAGATGGCTTCTAAGCACTGCAGTAATGTGACTGCTCCAAAAATGTTTTATTTGTTGTTAATTCAAATTTTATTATTGAATGGTCAGAGTATATTCACATGATTAAAATAAATCCTAAACCTTCCCTTAAAAGTAAGACAACACAGCACTTATTTAATGTAAGTATATTCGTTTAGTACTTGAGTACTATTTACTCACAAGGGAATTATCACTATTCTCACATCAGTAATCGCTTGAGAGTTTGATGGCATCATCTCTGCAATATGTGAGGCCTGTACACCAAAAAGCTGCTGTGGATTAGAACCGCAACGTCCAAAACTGAAGCCTCAAGAGTGCCGCATGCGACCACTTGCAAGTAGCTGCTGGACAACCCTCGTCAGCTCTGTGCTGGCGCTTCTTACGTATGCCTTGTGTGCAGGCGCTGCCTGCACGGGTAGACAATACTTCCAGTACAATGCTATGTTATTGTGCGTTATTATGTGTTCCTACGTATTCTGGACTTATTTTTGGGTACCTCCAGCTACACTCCGCACCCGATTTTTGGCACACAAGCCCCAAATAGAACACAGATGATGCCATCCAACTCTCAAGCGAATATAGATATGAGCATAGTGAGAGACCCCTTGCCAGTTTAAATAAGTGATGTCCAAGCAGTGCATGCTTCGTTCACTACCATGTAGAATCTATATACATAGTACATAGAGGAAACATTGCATTTGAAATATCACAGAGGTATGGCTTCCAGGTTTTTGAATTAAAAGTTTCAACCTGTTGCACTCACTAGACCTTCACTACTTGCCTTGAGAATGCTATTCATCATTCTTACAAATACTTGCTCTTCTATGTACTTCATGTGAATATATAAACATTTGTATAAAGTGTCTTATTGCATATTTCCTTGTAACTGTAAGCGCAACAAGGAAGTAAAGTACGTTTGAACGATAATCAAATCTTTAGAACTGATCGCTAAGTGATTGCTTTAAAATTACGTGTTTTTTAAGAAGTAAGGGCCTATAAAAACGATTAATGGTTTCCTATTTGAGAAAAATATGACGATTTGAAAATTGGAACCCATAGCAACGAATGTATCAGAGATATCTAAAAATTAAACACTTTATTTAAATTGCAGAAGACCTATTCACCTGTGCAGTAATATATTTGGTCTCTCCTTGACAGTGCACCAGTTATGCAGAAGACATTCTTAGTGAAGGGCTTCAGAGATTATTCCCAGAAAATTCAAGATATATATTTTATTTGTAATGAAAATATCTTAAATAGATTGTCTTTTGATCAACATTGTTTGAGTTATTTTGAAGAAAATCAATATCTTCTAGTATTTTTCCAAATAAAGAGTATTTTAGAATGGGCATATTCTGTTCAACAACTTTGTATCGCATTCTTGGAAAACGCCTAACATAAATTTTCGTTATTGCGACAAAAACCATAGACCCTTCTTCAAAAAGTGTTTTATCCTATTTAAGTTACCTCAGAGCATGTATTTTGGTTGAAACCTCTGAATCAAGCTTTTGGTAGAACATAGGTACTACTACCTTGTATCTGAAACACACACACACACACACACACACACACACACACACACACACACACACACACACACACACACACACACACAAAGTAAAAAGAGCGGTTTCAGAGGAATATGCGCGGGCTTGTGTGTTCAGACCACAAAAGAAGAACGATATGTTGATGAACACCAAACGTGGTACTTAATTTCAGTACCTTCTAAGAAGTGACACAAATATTTTGAACAAAAGCAACCTATACTAAAGAATCCTGATTTAAAACAAGGTATTGCCCTTCCTCAACGTTTTTTGTATATTTGGACGACATTCTAGACGAATGGAAAAGAAATTGTTCATAAGGGATTAGGAATTCGATGATACAGAGACGAAATGTTAAAAAATCAGTATATCAATTAAATACGAGGAATGTATGTAATAAATATAAATATGAAAATTAAAAAATTAAAAAAAATAAAGGAATGAGGTTCCATGGAAGACACCCAGTAAGAACAACTGATAGAAGATACATTGTTGGAAGTTTTATTTTTTTGTAATTTACATCCTCCAACGTTAAGTAATATCGGATGATGAATGAAATGGGTGAATTGATGCTCAAATGAGTCCCAAGTTCATGGAGTTTAGAGTTACGCGACATTTGTCTATCAGGATAAGGGAAAACCCAGGAAAATACCTTATCCAGTTAACTCAACCGAACCGAGATTCGAACTCGGGATCTCTTGAAGGTGAAGCAGACACGCTACCATGTGCGCTACCGCGGCAGGCAATTGTTGGAGCAAGTTTCACACTTCCAGTACCTGGGCTGTGAATAACGTATGAAGCAGAATAAGATATAAGAATATGTAGAAAGTTAAACATATTTGTGGAATAATCAGACGAACGCTGAGGAATAGAGTTAGAAAGAATAGGGTACGATAGAATAGGTTAAGATAGGATAGGATAGGTTGGGATGGGATGGGATGGGATAGGATAGAATCTTAGGGAGGTGACTGGCTCTTCAACCACAATTGATTTATGTGCCTATGCCTCAAGTAGGGCAACCCCGGGAAGGATGAGGCGAGAAGAGACCCGTTGGCCGACCTAAGGAGTCATGATAGTGCAGATGGCAGTGTCCCTTCTGTTGACCATTTGGAAACTCCGGTATCCCTCCTACTGTTGTCTTGAAACGGCTCACTTGGCCGGCATGGAGATCGGAGACCATCCCAACAGAAGAAAATGGAGCATTTTATCCTGCCATGGGGCGCCGAAACTCCCGGCGACACTTCTACCCTGCAAGAGGTCTGCAGATGAAAAGTGATGTGAAATTGACAGTGTAAATGAAATGGAGGGACATGAAATTCGGGGGATATAATTAGCTTACCCGGCATTAGCCTGGTTACCCGGGAAAACCCCAGAAAAATCCATGGGTCATGTAGACCGGCACGAGAATCGAACTCGAACCTCCCGAATACGGACAACAGACGAAACCGCCTGAGTCATCCTACTCGATAACAAAGTTAGAAAAGATAAGCAGCTAATATTTAATTCCACAATGTCACTACCAATGGTAATGTAAGAAAGTGAGGCCTGGGTCCTAAAAGGAAAAGAAACAATCTGCTTGATCCATGTTGGCAGGCAGGTGTCTCGGACGCTGCATGGCACGGAAAATGGTTACCCTCTGTCAATCCCTCTCGGTGGTAGTGCGGTTTCGGATTCTAAGGTTCACAGAGAGATGTTTCCACTTCAGTTATGGGAGTGTACCGGCGTCACCACATGCCACGGGGAGCTTCACTCTGTATATGTTAGGAACCTTGCCCTCTACCCTGTCGGAGCTCCTATTCGCCGACCCTCCTACTGGTGTGCTCTATTGTGCGATGCAGGTATGTAGGGTCACATGGCAGACGTCACGGAGTACGCCTTCGTGTGTATATTCTACTTGGTCCAGTAAGAAATATACCTTATATCCATAACCTGAAGGTATAAATGAAACACAAGGAAATAAATTCTATAAGTAAGTAAAAAATATAGAAAATGTATTAACATTTTCCCATGTGGTTTTTAACTTAACTAATAGAGTAAATAGTTGTGGTATTTTCTACTAAAAATATTTAAGAATTGTGACTCCGTGGGTTCGTAAAATTATAAGTGCAGTTTGCAGAAATTCAAAATGCCCCTTTTTTCCGTAGAAAGGCTCTTTTACAATTCTGATCTCAGCAGAATGACGTAACACGCACCAATATAGTCTCTCGAGGCTTCTGCACACGTAAATAAACAAAAGCATTCGCTTTCAAATCACAGCACATTTATCAATTCTCAACTCGCAACTCGATACAGTTTAAATGTACACACACACGATAAGCAGCCCGCTGAGTAACTGCCGTCTGCAATGCACAATTGCAGCTCGTCTCTCCTCCTGCCGAATTGACTGCTTCTCTGCACTCTCTAGTGGCTTCCTGCCGATGCTAACTTCACTTGGTCGTTCGTAGTGTTATTTATACATGGTATGCGGTTTCGCGAAGCTTGGCGAAGGCATCCGAAGCTTCAGGCCCTTTCCTGGCGGCAGGCAAAAGGGAGAGAAACGTCTAGACACTTCTTTGGCTCTTTCTCTTCCCGCCCCATCTCTGATAGCCGTAGCTTGGTGCTATATGTCTCTTTCACTTCCCGCCTCCCTCTCTGCCGGCGTTCGCTTACGAGCGGCCTTGTAACACTCTTTATTTACGCCGACAGCAACATTTCACTGGACTGCATTATAAGCGATAGGGATTCTACACTGAACCTAAGACTGGTTAATGTGTGTAAGATCTCTGTAGGAAGGGATGTGAAGGAAGCACCCTGTAGGTGTGTTGGATTCCGGGCCAGCGGCACAAGCCAACTTGAGGGTCGCTAACATGAGCTGGAGATTCATCTCGGAGTCATGGTTCGCCGTGCAGCCGCCAACCCACAGGCCTGATCAAGCAGCGCACACGACTGTGATGCCATCCACATTCCGAGAGCAGCAGTTACAGTGCGCACTATCATAGGAGCCATGGGCAACACTTCGCACACGGAAAAGATCGGATTGAAATGAAATTAACCGAGGAAAACCAATCGAATCCAAGACCTCCCAAGTGCGAATCGCACACTTTGCCGCGGCGCCACCTCGGTTAAAGCTTTATAGGGTATCCTTAATCGGAAATTTTGAGAGAAGTTGTAATCATAGATAAAGGCACAATTGAGTATATTTCTACATAAATGTCCATAAAGTTTAAACTGTTAAAGTATACTACATATACAGCTATTTCTCATATTTAAAAAAAATTAAAATTTCTTTGATGGTGATTTTAACTCTCGTCCCACTGAGGAAACAATAAGCTAATTAATTCCTTTGACATAACATTTATTTCCAATTATTTGATTTTTTGACTTTGATTCCCCAAGCACCATTCTCTTTTATATGCGACCCGTCAACGTAAATTAGAATTGTTGAAAGTCATTTATCGCTCCTACATGTTATGGGCTTTGTTTGCACTGCTCTGTCAAGTAGGAGCAGCAGTCCCTCGTTTATTATATCTGATTTCTACTGGTAAACTACCCAGCCCCAATGGCAGCTAAAGTATGCGCCACATCAATTGTTTGTGTTTTCCTTCTTTCCCAGATGCATTTTACATTTTACGGAAGTAACCAATACCAGTTTTTGAAGAGAAGTACAGCCTTATGCTGCCCAAATTTGAACCTAAAATATCTTATCACCCTTACCGGCATGCAATAGATGATATTCTGCAATTTTTGGGGGGTAAGATTAAATTCCAGTAACATATTTCAAAACAAGTTAACCTATAGTAAACTCCTTCTAAGAACAGTGCTTCATCACAGGTTTTAGCTGTTTTAAGGCAAACAATACACCATCATTGATGTCTCTAAAAATTTTGCGGGTGTACTGGATGACTATAATGATGATATTCTTGAAACCAGAGAGAGAGAGTGCGTATGATATGTGTATTTATGTGTGCATAGAGATGGATATTAGACAAGAAAGGGCACACCAGTCACCTCAACCCCATTTGGATCTTTTGTGCACACACTCCTGGGATGGAACCGCAGGGGACGAATGGAACTACAGGAACGGACCACGTAAGTAGCAGAGACACAGAGACTTTAATTACAATTACTATCTTGACCAGCCTGCTGAGAGGTAGTACGAGGTAACACGCCCAATCCGCATTAGGGTGGCTCAGAGGTCTCATCTAGCAGATACAAGAAAAAGCTTGATCAGCAGTTTAGGATGGAACGGCAACGCTCTAGTGGAGCCAAGAACTAGTTCAAATCGCAACCCTGAGTGCCATCTGCCTACATTCTATTGGCATGCAGACCAGAGTTTCATTGCAGTTACTATCTTGACCACCCTGCTGAGAGGTAGTACGTGGTAACATGCCCAATCCGCTTTAGGGTGGCTCAGAGGTCTCATCTAGCAGATACAAGAAAAAGCTTGATCAGCAGTTTAGGATGGAACGGCAACGCTCTAGTGGAGCCAAGAACTAGTTCAAATCGCAACCCTGAGTGCCATCTGCCCACATTCTATTGGCATGCAGACCCGAGTCATCCTATAATATGAAATGGAAGAAGAGACGAAATAAAAGGGAATGTGGAAATAGAAGACCCATGGAGAGACACCATACCAGAATTCGCCTTGCTGATCAGACAAAACTTATGGAAAAGCCTACGGTCAGAGTGAGCGGCCACCAGGGTTCAAGCTGGAGACTCCCCAAGTGCGAGCGTCGCGCATTCTCACGGAACTATCTTGCCCGAAAACTCTATTATAATATCTCAGATCTAAAGAACGAAAAGGCACTGCTGATTGCAGTTATGTGATATTGGAACAATCTGTAATCGATACATTATAAAAATATCTAACCACAATATTTCAGGGTTTCCTATTGATACTAACATATGAAAGAGACTAAATTTGGCCAAGCCCAAATTTTGTACACGCTATTGTTTAGATCCAAACTGGATAATATACCTCTTGTCCTAAAGGATACTTTTAAATGAGGTGTAATATAAGGACGGTAGTGGTATCCTAATAGTATCCTTTTGACCCTTGGAATCAAATAAGCAGAAGTTTATAAGCATTAAAATTATGAAAATAAAAGTGTTTTTATAAAGTAGTTCCAAGATCGTAGAAGAATCACGCATATGAAGTTATACGCAATGTAATATACCGGGTACCATTATTAATGTTAGTCATATTTACCTAGCAAGTATAAGACATTTATGGTACTGTTCAATCAATTAATCCGGCGCCGTGGTGTAGTGTACTAGAGCGTTGTGTTTAGTTTCCCTGCCACGAAATGTGCCCGGGATCGATACCAAACCTGGACGGTGCGGATTTTAAGTTGCGGTTATACGACCGGTGCCCACTAAACATCATGAGAATGCCAAATTTCGGGCTGAAGGTACCGTGACGCTGACCACATCTTGTCCTCGTATCGACTGGATGATTGCCAAACCTCTGCCTTGCATATGTGACGTTACATCCAATCAAATACCAATGTTTTGATTTTTATTAGCACTTGAGAAGTTGCAACTCCATTACTACTTTTCAAAACATAACCTTGCTTATAAGCCACATCTAACGAAAAGAAAGGTCTAGAGAACAATGGATGTGAATACAGATCCTTTGCGAGAGTACATATGGAAGTAGTGAAAAGTGAAGGAGACAGAAGTTTGAAAGACTGAAGTTCTTAAAGAAATTGGAAGGAGAAATTGGGAGAAGAGAAAACTACTAAAGTAAAATGGGAAGAGGGTGAGGAAGAAGCCAGGATTATCTATTTTTAACGAAGTAAGTCGACTAATGCCCAGTCGCGTGGCAGGAAAGTAAGATTTCTGCTTCACATTCAAGAGATCACAACGTAAAATCTCTGGTGGGGTGCCCAAGAATAACCTGGGTCCCCCTCTCTCAGTACTTCACTTGTTTTCAGAATACTTAAGTAATGCTTAAGTTTCATAACTGCGGCTTCATTGGAGTATCAGTTTACCAATTTCATTCAATGAAAGTCCGACAAGTTGAAATATGCTAAACTAATAAGAAAGAAGATGGAATATAATAATACTAAACCATGTAGCGACAGCCCTTAGAGGGCCAAGGCCTACTAACCCGACTGCCGGCCTCACGCCCACTTACGCACGGCAGAGGTGGACGATCATCCAACCGATACGGGGAGGAGATGTGGTCAGCATCTCGGCATCCTCCAGCCGGAATGTTGGTTTTCGTGTCGAGGGCCGCTTACCTAGCGTAAGCCCCTCACTTTCCTCACGATGCTGAGTGGGCACCTGTCCTATACCCGGGACCGAAAATCCCCACCACCTGGGTGGGATCGAACCCGGGCCGCTTTCCGTGGCTAGGGACCAAGACCTTAGCCCGCTACGCCACGGCGCAGGACGAAGATGGAATACACTAGATAAAAGTGCGAACTTCTTCAGTGTAACATGACAATATAAATAAGGAATATTTGAGTAAAATAAATCAGTTTATTTAGTTTGTTTTCTTGAAAATTCTTAGCCTAATTCCGCAAATAAAATTGCAATTAATCTTGCTGACGGTTCCAAACGTTAGAAGAACGTTACAAAAAATGAACTTTTCAGATATGATTTTTTTCACAAATCTTTAATACTTTTATTTAAGAAAGGGTATAAAACAAGTCATATACAACAAAACAGGTGGGCAAATCTATTTTTGTTTCTAATTTACTTCTTAGTGAGTGGAATCGCTACTTGCAGATTTAAGTAACTGCTACAAGCATAAACACCTAACTGAAAAGTAAGACGGTCTGTTCGAATAACCTAAATAACTTTAAAATTTGAGAGGTTGCTAATAATGCAAAACATTGAATGAAGCTAAGAGAATCAGGTATCAACAGCCAAATAAAATTAAGGACAAACAGCCGGCAAGTTGAAGACAACGCAATTGAAATTCACATAAAAATCTATAGTTATATTAAGTTCATTACAATATATTTTAAAACCTAGGATATCGATTGCGAATAAATTTATTCTAATCTGATCTCAACCAGGTACTTCTTGTTCTATCAACATAGGAATTTTCAGTACCAGGAATGTTCAGTACCCACTCCGAGTGATTCACGGCAGTGCGTAATAAGTGCATTTTAATTTAAACAAAACAGACACACTATTATTTTAACGTTTTGTAGTGTTCATCTAATTCAGTTATGTCTTAGATTTTATGGACCCCTTCTAATACTAATCCTTCAGCAATGCGGTTCCTGTGGGCCTATAGTTTGCGCCTCTGGAAGACTTACAACTGTTCATTTCAAAGCAGACAGCTTACTACTAGTAATAAATCTACCGCATGTAACTGGTTAGGAAAATCAGGCATTGGGTCTGGTGTTTGCGGTTTCATTCACGGCTAAGCCTTTAAACAGCAAACCACATAACGACTAAAACCAAGTAGCTATCTCGCCAAATACAATTCCATCAAATTGCGCAGAGAGAAAACTTGAATAATAATCTGTCTAATTTTAGAGCAACATTTCAGTAACCTAACCGAATTTGTCACGTAGTTCACATTGATTGTGTGTTGCATCACAAAGTAGTGAGGTATGAATGTAACGTAGCGTAAAGGGATGAATGTGTGAACAAGCCGTAGGCATCAGGTGGGAAACTAACAAAGCGTTTAATCAAGTAACGAGTCCTGGTGCATCCCACTGGTACAGCACAGAATAAAAGCATGTTCAGTATCTCTGGAACTGAACTTGCATGAATCTGCCGGAAAGTGATGTCGCAGCCTTAAATTCTGGGATCCATGTTATCGAATCTTCTTGTTCATAATCAAAATTTACCTCATTTCATTGAGAGCATTCTAGAAGAACTAAAAAATGGGACCTGGGAACAAAACGTAACACTATGTATGAAATAAGTAGAATAGCTGCAGTTGTACATATTCTTAGAAGAATTGAAAGCTAAATAATAAGATAAGAACTGTTTCTGATTAACTACCTGAAAATGGTATAAATTAAGGTCATTTAAGTTGTCGGTAATTGACAACATATTCCAGCTAACACTCGCAATAAACCACGGCGTAAACGTAATAATGTCAATGAAACTTACTGATAAGTAATCACAAGAATTCCTACGGCTTAGTCTAGGCAAGCGAGCGAGAATATTTTTGTAGATATGCTGCCTGTTTAAGATCAAAAGTTCAACAATTCCAGCATGTCATAATATAAGTGTTTTAGTGACAACTTTCTCGATGGCGCACAGTCTGATGCGGAGGGGAGATCACTCACTGAATGGATTAGCTGGAATATGAACCTATATTTCTAGACACCACTATCCTAGATTTTCAATAGCTGTTTGAAACGTTACACGCCTTCAATTATAATTGTTCAATACCATCGAGTCTACAGCAAGCGTGGTATGCTTTTTCAGATGTCTTAACTGCAGAATAAAACAAAAACATTACAGGATGCGCGGCTCATAGGTGTCCGTTGCGGATGCTCGATAACCAGAATGACCGTAGTAAATTCTAGCATTTTCGGGATGCATGGGGTTGCGGTCTGTGACCGTTACCCAGTACACAACACATGCAACCAAAGATAGCGGCCAAATTCAAATTAATTGCACCCATTGCCCAAGGCGGGACTTCATACCACGACCCTGCGGTTACTAGTCTCTCGCTTTAGTGAGCTTGACCACCGGGACCATTCCAATAAAATGGAGTAGCCATAACCAATAACACTGCAATAGATACAGGAGCCTCAGAACTACCCTTTCGGCCATGACATTGCATGGTGCGGATGATTGCTTTGCACACGATTTGAAGCAGCCCAATCTTATTACCTGCCTTGTTTACATTTCCAAACAAGACATTTTGGTTGAATGTGTACATGATTCCAATTTACCTTTCGTAAATGCAAGTTGGCACAAACAGGAGGGCAGTTTGGCAAAGCTTCCGATTAACACCCACAGTTTGTTCCACCTCGCATTCGCATTCACACAGAAAGTCTTTAGAGGTTTCATCATGCAGTAAAATTAGCATAATATTATAAACAAACAGGAAAGGTAATGCTGGAATAAAATCTATTTAAATATGGGAACCTCCTGGAATAGAAAACAGAAACTTCTACTGCCATTAGTACATCACTTATCGAAACGACGTTGGTAAGGGAGGGACACACGAATAGGAAAACGGTATTATTTATTCAGCTGTCCCACTTCGATTATCACTGAGGGCTATAGGTTCAATGGAATGAATTAATGATCGTACAAATAAGCCTGCAGCTAGCCAGCGCCCAAAGTTAATTGCTATGCTCCATTGCGGAAAAAGAAAAAGCTCCAGAATATTCGTCCTGGCAGTTTTCCCGAACGAAAACCTAATCTGGTTTGCTCTGTGGAAAGCACAAAGCTATATTTATTACCAACTGATATATTGGAATCCAGGTTTAGGTGTACAATTGATCCTCAGCTACGGGAGAAAATTAGCCATATGCCTAATCTTTGGTATTGAGAGAATAACGGAGCTACACAACCCCTAAAAGATGAGGATTCCAAAGCAGTTATTAGCAATATATGCAGTATGAGAACGCAATTTGTTTTTTGTGAAGGCAACCAACATAAGATCCAAAAGTTAGCTCTAACTATACTCCACACCAGCCATCCATCATGGTTGAGAGTAACATCGAACATGTCACGTACCAGTTTCGGCGTTTCGTGAGTCGAGGGTGCGGAGGAAAAGGATGGGCTTTTTTGCTCACGCAGGTAAAAGGTAGACAAAAGGTGCATTACCTTTACTCCATTAGTTCTTTCCCTTTCAGGTGCCTGTCAAAATCAGTCACCGTGACTGCGAAGTACCAACCGATCTAGGCGGTACCCTACGTTATAACCCAGTTCTTTTGTCTGAGCAATAGCTCGAGGATTACAATAGACATCGTGTGCTGTCTTCCGTCTCCAGAAGATTCGCTTGGACCCATCGCAGTAGCTATGCAATCCAGAATTTTAGCTTTAGGTTCTGGCCTTAAAGAAAGACCTCGCCGGACCAGACAGGCAGTTTTAGTTGACAGTTGACGGTAAGAGTTCAGTAGATAAGTTCGAGTGCAGTCCAACTGTGATAGATGGATGAATTAGGTTTGGTTTCTAATGTATAACAGTGCTTCAAGTGTAAGGTTTGTCCTAGACACTTAAATGACAAATACGCTGTGTTTAGCAGAGTTTGAAGTCATAATTTATTGGAATGCTTCCTACCGAGTTCTCAGAGCTAACAACAAGAGGATGTATACTCTATGATGCTTCAGGGCATTTGATTGCCTGTTGTTACCTTATACCAGTTCATAAACTTTGGACTGCATCGTTATTTTTCTATTTGATCCAGAACGGAGTGCCCTAACTTGAAGATTGCAAAACCTGAGTTCCATAATTCAGGCTATGTAAATCGAAATTTTTCTTTATTCGCTAGTAAAAGGCAAATTATAATTCTTTAATCACAATTAAATCCAGCTTTGTGTCGTTTTTGGATTAGAAAGACATATTAAGCGAATTATTCTTTCAGGTTAACTATATTCAGAATACTCACCATAAACGCAACCAAACTAAAGGAAACTTATTTGTGCATTACGAAGTGTAAGATGTGTTCGAAAGGCATAGTGCTTGAACTCTGCGTATCACATAAAACAAACAGTTGACATACAATTGCCGTTTTGGGGAATAACACAGCATATGTATGGCAACGGAAATACACTACGTCTAATGTATTGGTCATGATTTTTTTCTTTAAATTTAATACGACGGTTCCTTTTACACAAGACCCAATGGTGGTAACACAGATGATACTCGTAATGATATCGAGAAAGGAAGGTTATTTATACACTAAGACTACTAGGGTACCCAGCCAGCAGTTTTCTAATGTGATGATTGAGATAAAACGGATGAACGCCCACAGTCAGGGCGATACTTTGTTCAGGTTTCCTAGTCTTAAAGACCTTTTTATTCGTCGGTAGTTATGAGGACCCTCATTTAGAAGGATGGTCCCGATAGAATTTAACAGCACTACATTATACATTTACGTCCTCGGTTCCTCGTATACAGGTGTGCTATGATGTTAATAATACTAAATATGCAATGATGTCCTCTGAAAAATATCGCCAAATATGCCACTATGATAAAGGCAGATTCCCAAGTAAGTGATTCCTTAAAAACAGATTGGAGATTGCACTTATTGACCACATGCATTGTTGTGTTTAAAGAGTAATGATTGTATATACAATATGGAAACTACAGAAAGGACGCCCAATTGGAAATATTCCCAGCACGCATTTCGAGTTTTATACGACATTAAGTTTTGAATTTTTTTGTGTTTCCTTAATCAAAAAATTAACCTGACCTACCTAGTACCTCTATTTTGGTTTCAATTAATTAAACTTATTAAATACCTTTCTATCAGGTCGAAACTGATTACAATTTATTTACTTCTTACTTATTTCAATTAAACTTAATAAATAAGGTGCCGCTTGTTACCTAATAGAAATTGAAGGGTTCGGCAGTAAATAATGGTAAGGGACATTTACCATTTTTAAAGAAACAAAGAATTGAAAGTTTAGAAAAATGATATAATTATTTTGTTAAGCATACACAGAAAACAAAATATTTTCCCATAAACCTATGTTTAAAGAACTTCCATTTCCAATTTAAGAATTTTACGACTATGCCGTATTTATTAGCCGTATGATTGAATACGGCTTTAATAATGAATAAAATGATAATTAAATTATACTGAGGAAGTAATGAGAATGAATTTAATATAATAATTATTACGGGTGGATAAGTTCGTGAAATGAAGCAATAGTATTTCAATTCAATTTCTAGGATACGAGTAAATATTTTAACTCAGAGCTATGTAATACTCTTGCTGGTCTATGTGGCTAAAAATGTTACTTCTAAAGGTGTTGCCACGGGATAGGTCGCTACCTGGGTCATTGGCAGCCCGGTCGGGACCGGTCCGAACCTGGCTCAAACCAGCATTTCCGGGAAATGCCCAAGTGTTGGTGGTTCGCTAGCTAGAGTGGGTTTCTGGGAAACTAGCTGGAGGAGAAGCTATATCTGTTTTTGGTAGGAGAGATGATGTTCTAGAGTCAGCCTTCTGGTCTAAGACGTGGTGCGGTGGAGACGTGTCTAGCCGGCCCTTGACAGACGTTGAGTTGTGCAGAGAAGTAACAATCTGTAGCGTGTATCTTGTAAAGTGAACAATATCTCTCAGCAGTGAAGTAAGCGCCGAAGTATATTTTTGAAATAGTGCTAGCGATTTATTCCACCGTGATAGATTTCAGTCACTCCGTATAGTTTAACCGTGATAGTGGAAAGTTATAGTCATTGGATCTGAACATGGCGGCAACTCATGGTTAACTGTGAGCACGGAGCGACGCTGAGAAATAAAGCAATTACAAGGAACTGTGTTGTTTTCATTCGTCAACCAATCCCACGCATACCCTACAGATAGCGTAGTCTCAGCTCTACTGACCAGCGAGGGCTTATAGAGCTAATCTACTGGACGACCAGACCATCGGGATTCAGGCGGCTGAAATCTCATCAACAGGCAACAAACACGTCGACAAAGACTTTCTTGTGACTGTAAAAATTAACGTTTTTTTATTAATGTGCAGTTGTACTTAGCATTGTTACATCAAATAAAAGGGTACTTAACACTGTTTACATTACATTGACACAGAGTGCTGATACATTACTCATTTTCATTTTTAACAACGTTCACTAATTCTTGTAGATTTAAGGTTGTACCAGTCATAGTGTATGGTATATGGAAGGGACCCATTCCAGAGCAGAAAATATGTCATTTAGATTATTTTGCTGAATTGGCAATGCTTCTGAATACTATTTTTGAAGACAAGTATGAAAAGAGTTGGCACTTTCCTCTTTGTTACTTCCTTTTCAATAAGCTCATCATCCGCAGCGTCATCTGCATGTGTAATTCTTGTAGAATCATTGTGACAAAGTTTATGTTCGTACTATAAAAGCAGGAAACCACATAACGTTAACAGAAACTTTTACCTGTTTATGTTAAGTACTCAGAGCCTTAAAAGTTTTCCTCAATTTCCTAAACCTTTCATATTCGCAAGTAAATAGTTGTATCGTATAACACTTAACACTGTGAGCATAGGTATCGTATAATGGCAAGTAAACAATCTTAACGTACAAGAGTTAACATTATTTACATGAAATGATATATGAACCATATTTACTTCAGAACCCCTTTCGAGTGAATGGAGCAGGCTATTTTTATCTGGGACAAAGTCGGATCTTTCACAGAATCGTCATTTCTAAAATCTTCCACAGAATCAGCCAAATAGCTCATAAATTGCTCTTGTATCTCAGAATCACCACAGAAAGCTTTATTACTGTCGGCCATTTTGTTGTCCCTTAACATTGTTTTTATGCCAGAGACAAGAAATCCAGCGGGGGTAAGAGATCTGACATTGCATGCTGTTGCCATCTCTTGACAAACTATCAAGCATTTTACTCATAAATGAACTACAGACACCTTACCATTATTTACTGGCATTAAGTCAGTTTTAGTGTACAGTTCCCTTACCATTATTTACACTGAACCCTTCAATTTATAGGTAATAAAGACAGAAAGCTTGATAAATTATAGTACAGGGAAAAATAATGGTACATGGTATAGGGCGCCCTAAATTTGGGGGCAGAACACCGCATATAAGTCAACCGACAACGGACCCTTGGTGCTTACACCGTGATCTCTGGGAGTGACGGATGAGAGGAGAGACTTGAAGGAGGTCTAGGCCCAGATTACAATGGGCTCAAGCTTGGCCAGAGGTCCAAGGCATCTGCCCAGAAGCCTCCTGACTCCTGAGGGGCCAAAAGTAAGTGGATTCCAGCTGAGTAGAGCCATTTAATGTCAGAAAGAAATCCTTACACATCACAAATCCACTGTTTAGCCACAATACGACGAAAAACGTCAACCGGTCTTGCAACCCTGAAATTGATGTTACTGAAGGAAATTGTGGCTACAAGAAAGTTCCGGTAGAAAAGATAGCACCGAGTATTTTCCTACCGACACATTATCACGTAAAACCCACGTGTTCCAGTGTGCGGTCCTTGGGGATCAAATCAGAGACCTGCGGAATCGAGTCACACATTATTGCCATGCCACCTTGTTGGATTATTAATTGTGATACAGCAATATAAACTCGAGATTAAAAAGGAACGAAAATATATGGAGAAAAAGAATCAAATGTAAAAATACGGCAAATAAGATTATTACATTACAAATGCATATGCTAGTAAGCCATACATTTCTATAATAGGTTCTAGAAGTAAATCCATGAGTTGTTACCATCGAATGCAGCTCATCTCTTAATTTTTTCTGTTGCCATCTTTATTAAACTGCCATAATTTCAAAACGAACGTGGGGACTGCTACTATTTTGAAGAGTTTCCTGAATTGTTGTATCTTTTTAATTTATCCTAATGGTACCGAAAATTAATTGAAGCATGCGATCGTTCTCTCCCTCTACAAGTGTTGCAGTGTACCCTAAATAACTGAACTGAATCATTTGTGTAATAATGTCTGAAAAAAATAGCAACTTTTTATTACCTTATGTTGAAGTTCCACAAAAGTAGCAGACTTTTTATTTAACTGATAGATTTAAATTAATGGATAGTTAGCATACAAATTTTACAGACGCGTTTTTAATTGTTTTCTGACAATGCTTCAATTCTGGTACTCCACAAATAAAACACAGTTTATCCTTTCTCCGTTCATCATAAAAGTATAAACGTGTGATTGAGAAAATAATGGAATAAATGGCTCGGTAGGCAAATACCCGAGGCAAATACTGCTTTGTCCAACATGAATCCAACCGCAAATCAGCACACTGATTTTAGAATTCGGCTCAATAAAAAGCTTTAATTTCATGTATGTAAACAAGGTTTTGATAACCTTTAATTACTAGTAATACGTATGAATGAAAAAGAAATTAAGAGAAAATACAGGGTAATTGCTATACTTTTATAGCAAAACCTCAAATCCAACTCATTTTTAAACTCACTCCGATAGAGCCAGATCAAATACTGAATGTTGCCTCTCTTTTTTACTTAATGTCATCATATCTGCTTTAATGACTCATTGCCTTCATTCTATTAAAACTGTGATACTGCCGCTGATAAAAATTTCTGCCGTGGTTTCAGGGTTCATTTTGTCCACAGCACAAGAGGGAAATTTTATTGAAATCTGAGCCGGAAGGCTACACAGCAAAACGGAGTGATGGCCCGGCGGGGGTGAGGGTATACGCAGCGTGAAACTGAAATTCAACGCGTCAAACCCTGTAAACGAAAAAAATGAGAGAGAAAAATGTTTTTAAATGCCATAACATCACCGCGTGGAGAATTACGGTTAAGTAATTATATGATGGCGAGGTGAATAATTGCGATGTGTTCCCTAGACGGCACCTTGTCACATTGTAGCTAAAGTTCAAAAGGTTATTTTGTACTTATTACGTATATAAGATATGCTAAGCCCTAAAATGTCCCTCAAGCAAATTGCTGTTATTATCTCTGTAGAATAAGGGAAACGGTTATAGTGGTTGGAAATTTATTTAAGCATATTAGCAGAGAAAGCTTTTAATGTAGTCAAATTATCTCTATGAACAATTAAGAAAAATATTAATTATTCATATTTATTTACGGTGTGTAACTGTTACTTCAATAATTCTGGATGACATCACTAAACAAGTTTGTGCACTCTCAAATCTTGCTGTTCATCATTTACGGCGTAAGTGTACACAAAAAAAGGACCAGTTTTGAAACAGTGACTTTATTCAGTTTTTGTGTCACCTTTTTCAGTTTTACTTAGGACTTCACTTGGCCTCACACTGGCACATCAGTAATGTGAACTAGTTATATAGCTCTTGGAAGTTTTCAGAAGGTTTGAGATGGCAAAACATCCAGAAGGTTGTATTTATTTCGGTTATCGTGTTTACACTGTGCACGCTGAGTATTCGTTTTCGGTTCCGACTACGCGGCGTCCACCTACTGATAACTCTGCGCCATACCCGCTGCGTTGCAGTATTCTACCACGGGCTGGCTTTTGGTCAGGGGAAAATAAGAAAGGAATTCTAAACTATCGGCAGATCATTGAATTATTAATTAATTAATTAATTAAATTAGTAATTAATTAAGTTATTTCTTAATTAGTTTAATTAATTATTATTTATTTACTTATTATTTATTGATTTACTTATTTATTTACTTTTTATTTATTTATTCATTTATTCATTTATTTATTCATTCATTTATTCATTCATTCACTTATTTATTTATTTATTTATTTATCTATTTATTGTCTATATTCAAAAATCTTACAATTTACAACTTTAGGCTACATTTATTTGTGTTTACCTTTTTGCTACCTTGGCTTTTTTTTTTCTTTTGTAAGTTTACGTCCTCCACGTTAAGTCATATCGGACGGTGAATCAAATGGGTGAAATGATGCTCAAATGTGTCCGGGGTACATGGAACTAAGAGCTACCCGACATTCATCTTTAAGGATAAGGGAAAACCCCGGAAAAACCTTACCCAGGTAACTCATCCTGACGGAGATTCGAACTCGGGATCTATTGCACGTGAGGCAGACACGCTACCATCTACGCTACCGAGGCGGGTTCCCTTGGCTTACATGACACCCTGGTCTTCTGCTCTTAAGATAGGAAGCAGTCAGATAGAGACAGATTAAGCATACAAACAGGTGGATAGAGAGTGCGAGGAAGAGAGAGATAGGTGAAGGATCCATCCTGATCTTTATTTAATCTGGGCAGAAAGCTCCCCTAGTTCATCTGCATAGGGAATATTCCTAGTTAGGGAACATTCTGTTATTATGTTTTGTGTTTTAATGCAACTGTAAATATATAGGAAAAAGTGAATAAATGAGGTGACGATAACGCAGAAAATTCACAAGCATTTAGAAATTAATAATTGTTCTTTTTTCTCCAGCCGTGTGTAACCAAAGCTTGGAAAGATAGTCAGACTGAAACATTTAATACTACAGCTGGAATACAAGTCAGTTGAGGAATTTAAGAATTGCTGGTACGTTACAATGGTAGCTCAATGGTTTAGAAAAACAGGACGGACACCGAGAGATCCGTGGTTCAAATCCCGGCTATGACATTGAAGTTTTCAGTATGACTGTACCTTTCCAGGCAAAATTATTGTTATGGCAATAAGCAGGTAAGTGAGAATAATTGCATACATTCCAATTTCTGATAGTGAACAAAACTTTCGTTTTCTTACTGTTGCCTCTTGCTGTTTAATTGGTACCTTACAATTTATTTAAAAGTCCTTTAAAGTCAATTTTTAAAGTTTATTCAGCGTATTTTACAGTTAAGATGTTTCTTGGACAATATTCGTAATTTATTAACTTTAGTCTATCAGTAAAGTTTCAGAAATGACTCATTTTAAAATATCATAGTTATAAAAGTTTAAATTGTTCAGCTAAAATTAACTATTTTCCATATTTCACACTGAAAATTTTAAAAGAATTAATGCTAGGTGTACCATGTCTTCTTATAAAACTATAAAAATTAAGAGGTGCGTAATTATATATTGTTTCATACTTGTATACTAAGCTAAAATTAAAATTTGAAAGTGCTAGCGCTGGTGAGCAGTAGGGGCATATCATATTGTCATATTAAACAGTGATTAATTAAGAAAAAAGAATTATTCACATATATTTGTGTGACACAGTTCGTAAAACTATGTATTTATTGTGGGTTTTATTTTTCAAGAACATAGTAAAAAGAACAAAGCACAGTAGAAAAATGTGTATTTTTGCACTTTCATAAATATCTTGCATTACACATTTTTCTCACTTTATATTTCACATTCATTATATCACAAGGAGCAATGTTTATCACTATTGTCTGAGCAACAGAAATAGGCGAGTGTGCCAGCGGTATGAGAGGGGTATAAACTGCTAATCGACTCACAATCGATTTGTTTCCAACGAAATGTATGTATAGGCATGTGAATAATCTTGCTGCCACAACTAGTACCCTAATTATTCCTCTCACGAGAGTTAGACGTTAATGTATATGCCGTCAGCAACTATTAGAGTATTCTAAGAAGGATTACGGCTAGAGTTCCAGCATATTAAGATAGCCCTGGCTCTAGGTGCTGTGATGATAACGTTGCGGCCGACCGGGGTGCAAATTTATCAATATCTCCATATTCAAGTTTTCATAATAATATATATTCTATGTACTTAAATGTACATTCTTGGCTCAGCCAAATCCACTGTGCGTTTTGCTATTTACCCAATCATAGTATGGGCACGTACTTTAAATTAATCTCTAAAGCACTTATAAAGATTATTTGAAATAAGCATAGGGAATGTGTGAAGACAAAGGGGTTATAAAGTGGAATGCCAGCTTGGAATTTGCCAACTACTTTTGCATAAAGTATTCCTGAAATAGAATTATAAACTCCCTGAACTTTTTCTCTAAACCTTAGATTAACAATAAACTGCTTTGTAGGGTTATGAAATACCTAAAAGAGTATGAATATCTTAAAATAATGCTGAGGTATGTGGCACCGTGGTATCGTGTGCGACTCACATTCGGCAGGTCGTGGGTTCAACTCCATCGACCTGTCTTACTTGGGGTTTCCTGTGGTTTATACTTGTAACTAGGCAAATGTTATGGTGGATTCTCAAAACAATGGTTTCCTTTCCTTTCTAATTTCACTCCCTTTACATCTTTCAGATTAGGTTGCGAGAAACTTCTGTGGTGTGCTGGACAATATATCCAACTGTTAAAGACTTTGCGGTCTCCGCGGCGCCGCTATCTCCGTCCTCTGCCGGCCTCTGGTCTTTCTTTGCTTCATGCCTTCCTCCTGAGGGGTGGCAGCTCACATTAGATTCTTGCTGGGTCAATTTGGGTGACGTATCCTCCTTTTATTCCTACAATAACGTCGCATTACATTATAATGAATTCAATTACAGAGAATTTAAAGGCAATGTATTACTTTTGAATGCATTTACGCATCACGCTTCAGCGGAGAAACCCAGCGATAGTAGGTCAGTAGGAAGCAGGGTAAACAGTGGATACTAGCCAAGAACTCCCGAACATTGTATTCACAAATTCTCATTGGTTCATAATATGCAAACTATCATCGTTTTGTTTCATCAATATGAAATGATGAAATTTGTAT
Source organism: Mantis religiosa (assembly GCA_030765055.1). NCBI lineage: Eukaryota > Metazoa > Arthropoda > Insecta > Mantodea > Mantidae > Mantis > Mantis religiosa. The sequence goes on along the minus strand of CM060950.1, from coordinate 67,240,245 downwards.
TATTTAAGGAAGTTTTTATTCATTCAAAAATGTCAATTATCTCCGATGCCATTATTTTCTGTTTCTACAACCTCTCAGTTAATCTGCACTGTGTAGTTTACTTCCTCAGACTCCATTTGTGAGGAGTACGCTGAGAGATCTGGGCAACGTGCGGTCGTAATGTTTCAAAATCTTAACAAGAAATACAGCTTATTATTTTTTGATTTAGTATTACGATATACCACACACAAATTCTCTAGTCATTTAGAGATTTTCTATACTTCCAAGTCTATTATTCGGGTAATATACATGAAACCACGCTGTATCAGTAGACGTGATTAAATTTGAAACAGCAGTACCACCACGGATATTTTGTAGAACCCTGTTGCAGAAACTCAACAAGCTTTCATTGTCACTTGACCTTAATTCTTGGACTACAATAGCTCAGTATGTTTTAGTTGCAAAGATTAATAACCATACGGGTTGATGATTTTACATGTGTTGCATGATGTAAATATTTTTATGATAACATTCAAATGATGCACTAGTAGTATACAAAGTATTTTATGTTAGAACTCTGCTACAAATCTATGAACTTCATAGCTCAGCGATCCTAATTCTTTAATTTAATTGTCAAGTTCTCTGTCTGCAACTGAATTTAGAGGTGAAATACAGAGAATTTCTTTATAATTTGCTCACACATTTATCAGCATAAATCTGTTGTGGCGAAAGTATCCTTCATTAAAATTCGTTGTTTTAGGGTATATTTTTAGCCATAATTTTAAATTTCCAAATAATTTTATGTACGCTTGGCATTTGCAATTTAATAGTAATTTCAAAGAAGTACACAAGAAAACACTGCTATGTACCTAACACCTCCAATCGCACAAAGCAACGAACGATCTGTAGCATTCAGTCCGAGTAAACACACGTTCTATATCTAACACTTGCACGTTTACTAAGCATTAATTGGCATGTTATGGGCTAGGAGAGAAATGAAGGAAAATTACGTCGAACAAACTACCGCTGTTTACCACCACTCTGCCGGCTACCTCCTGCCACTTTCACGATGCAACCATGCCTCAGACTCTCCATTAACAAACCAAAATGTGATTCTCAGTAAGAATATGTCTAAGTGACAGTGTACCGTGGTAGAGTAATTAAATTCACTAAGTGAGGATGACTTCGAGTGCACCACAACCTTTCATTAATGATCTCTCTTTACATATATGTAAATAACATACTTTCTATTTCTCTAATCCTTTTATAGTAAACATAGGAAGTATTACATTAAGTTGAAAACAAAGTCTAGCAACGTTATGGCTGCAAATTATAAAGAAAATACTTCACCATAAGCTGGCCATTACCGTAGGAAATTTTTGTTGTGTTTGATTTTTCTCATAAATTACTCTAATGAATATTTTGAACTATTACACAAGAACATTGCATCACGAATGTAATGTTTATCCCGAATTTTATGCAAATAGTTTGAGGTCCTCTTCATCCTGGATACTGTTCTTATGATTGTTAAATAAGCACTACGTAACAAAAAACTGTTTATGTTTCTTTCTTAGTGTTTTTGGATAATAACAATGCGTTAAGTACCAATATACCATTAGTTTTACCCAAATTTCGATGCTTCTCCAAATATAATTATTTTTAAGTTTAATTAGTTACCAATAATTTTGAATTTACCGCCTCTTTCAGAAAATCGTAGTAGTTTAAGCCAATTTCCGGTACGTGGCATTGACTTTACATCATCCTTAACAACCGTATTTACATATATCGAATATATTGATACATATCAATGTATTTGCTAACTGAAGTTTTCCTGGTTGTGAATTTCAGTTGCAATTTTGTGATTACATTTGATTGACTGTGGTCTTCTTTAAATGAAACGTGTCAGTATCCAGATATTTGAGTTGCCTGCAGACACATTTTTTGTGTTTGTGGACGTTATATCGGAACGAAACAAGTGAAACATAAACTTGTGATGTCTACGAAGCTTATTTCTGTGAATCGGTTGGAGACCAAGATGTTGCAATGGCTCACGTATAGTGCGGAAGCTGTAGGTCTACCTTAGAGGTTTGGGTATGTGAAACAAGGTAATCTATGTCATTTGCAGCTCCTCGAATATGGAGAGAACCAACCATCACAATAACCGTTAGTTTTTATGGTTGATATTAAACATTACAAAAGCACCAAAAATAGAAAACAGGTTTAATATCCTAGCATACCAGGATATTCAGGTTATGGAAATATTATATAAGGGACGTTGGGACTCTGCAATGATGGGAGACCATGGGGCATAGTGCGTGTAGAGGGATTGAAACATACAAGAGAAAGCCGTTCTCGATCTGTTTTAATTAAGGTATGATTGTATTGATTATCAGTATATTTCAGTATTATGTGCACTTATGTAAACACTTAGAACAATTATAGAAAGTAGTGTATATTAGTTTTCTTTTTATGCCTATAGTTACGCATATAATTTGGTTGCTTTTAAGAATTTTTAAGAACCGATTATTGTGTCCAAAATATTTACATTAGAAAAAAACAATCATATTTGTAATCAGCATAACCTAGTTAAGCAATAAACACTAACAAGTTAGGGTAAACGAAAACCTGGTCTAATTTTGTTACGTAGTGTAGTAAATAAAGAGATAGATCTCGATAAACCACATAATTTATGTAGAAACGTTTTGTGACATTAAATATCTGCAACCTACTTTTATAATTGGTTTAATTGTTTAAATATGTGTTCCCATGTCTAACAGTTAATCGCTCTTAACTTTCTCTCCCTCTCTGTCTCACTCTCGTAGCCATGCAAAGACCATGTAATTTAAAGCCATTTCTCAACGAGGAGCACTTTTAATACATGAACATTGTTGAAATTTACGGCATTCTTAGTATACGTACTATAGATTGTGTAAATATGTAACATCTTTGTTTTAACTAACAAGTAATAAATAGATGGTAATTTTGTAATAAGTGCTTGTAGAACAGTGATTACAGAAAGCTATGGGTATCTGATACATTATATGTGACTTACATACTCACTTTTAGATACCTTGTTCCCAGCATAATATACGACGGCGCATTAATGAAATTACTTCATTAATTAAGATTTCATCTTCAGCCTAGTTCTCTATGCAGAAATGCACAAAACTTATCCAAGCTTTTGAGCATTTATTTGTGTTACGATGATCACCTGGAATGGCAGAGAAGTATACTGATGGAAGTGTGTGCTCATTCATTTGCACAGTTTCATAAACTACATCATTCAGTCCGCGGGCGCTTGATCTGGCCTATATATTGGTCAGAAGACAAATAGATTTGGCCGCGTATCGGGAAACGCCTATTAATTTTACCACATTTCCTGGAGGCATTAAGTGCCATCGGAAGTCATAGTGCTTTTTATTCTGACCCTCACCGGACTCTTCTTGGTGGTGCAGTTGTTTAAGATTACGACATATTCTCATTTGAATTTAAGTACTTTAGAAGGAAAGAACACATTCGTTTTTTCGTCGTTCAGCTGAATCAAAACCTTACTATTAGATAACATTTTATCTGGAAGAGCTTTAACACTTACATTAGAAGTATCAAACCCCTCATACCGAAACCTGTCTCTGAGAAATCATAATAATAAGAAGACCGTTTTAAGCCGTAGGCATTGCAGCCAACAGGTAACGTGCATTACAAACGAACATCCCTGTTTGGAGTGCGGAGCATAGATTTCCGCCCCTCTCTGCTTAACACAGAGTCCTTTATTTCTCTAGTGTAAGGGTAAGGCAATTTCTTATTCTTTAAATACCTAATATGCTAAGTAGGTATTTGTATGCCATATATTAAAAATATCACCTGTAGTTTTCCATCCAGCTTTTTATGACAAATATCTTATCACTAAGAGTTCAAGGTACATTTCTCATGAAGTGTGTGAAAACTTGTTTATACCGTATATGAAAACTGGTGCTGAATTTTAAAGAGGGTTTCCTGGGACAGGCAGGTGTGTAGGTGTCCTGTTATTCTCTGGAAATTCCTCCTAACAAATTGGCGTGGGGGTCTGATAAGAGAACAAGTGAGCTTGAGATCTTTATCTCGGTCGTTACAGCTTGAGAAAGGAAACTCAGTTCCTTTTCTCTTTAATTCCAAAGTGAAAAAATACTAATGATAATACTACTACGCTTTATCTATTGATGCAGCTCTTTAAAATATCTCCAATTTACCTTTTCTTTCTTTGAGATAAACACCTATATCGGCTGGTGAACTAATTTATTCGCGTTCTCACATATACTCTGTAATAACTCGCCGTCATTACCTTAAATATTAAACCCATTGTAAAATTTCTTCACGTGACATTTTTCAACGCTACATACACTTTTGTCCGTCCTTGGAATATAAGTACCAGTAAGCTTTTCTTCTCTCAGATTTCTCTCCGATTGTCTCAAGGAAGCTTTTCCTATTTTACGCACATTTTTTAGCCTGATAACCTTTCGTACTTCTCATGTAATTAGAACTTGTTTTATTGGTTGCTCAATTTTTCTGTCTTAGTGGAATATTAGCTACTCCGCCTAGCAAACTTCTAGGGCCGTATTCATAGCTATCACTTTGGTCTAGACTATCTTCCGACTAACTTGGTCCGGACCAAAGACAGTCTAGCTGTTAAGTATTCATAGACAATAAAAAGCTTCGGACCAAGTAAAGCCTCGGACCAGCACGGAGCAAATGTTACACGACGTAGAAAGTTTCCTCTACGCATGCGCAAGTCCTATGGTGTGCTAAAAACCACAGTGTACCTACAAGTTTATAAATCTCTGTAGTAGTTTCACAGCTGTTTCTTAATCATTCTTACGGTTGCTGCTGCTGTTTGAGGTTCGATAACAAAGTTTGCTGTGCTGGGTATTCTGTGAATATGGATAATATGAAGAAGCGTGGTATCAATTGGTCAGAGGAAGACCAATGTTTTCTCTAGTACAAAAAATAATTAATATTATAGAAAATAAATCCGCGTCGAGAAATACAAATATAAGAAAGGAGGAGATATGGAGGGAAATTAATAACGAGTTTGCTGATAATGCGGCTCACTGACTAATATCTTGCAGGTCAGCAGTAATTTCTTGATATCCTCCTCTTGCATAATACCGAAGTTCTGTTAGGATTTCAGTGTCAATTGAAATACTGAGGCCTTGGTTATCGTCCATGGCGTACAGGTTAGGATGAATCATTCTGGGGTTCGTTTTACTAAACCTGTATCTGCTTTTGCAGCTTAGGTTATCGTACTTCATGAATTCTACGCACCACAGCTACATTCATCACTTCATTTTCGTCCATTCCGCCTTTAATATAACCCTCGGAGGCGGACCAAAATTTGAACCGGACCAACGTGTTTGGTCTCCGGACTATCGACAATCCCGGCTTATGAATAAGAACATCGAAGGTCCACCGGAAGTAGCAAGTTTTTCCGGACCAATTGTGACTATGAATAAGGCTCATAGTGTTTAGTTTCTCCTAAATGATAACGTTTTAGAGTTCTTAGATCATCTTAACTGTATTTTCCATCCCTGACTTTATCTGCGATTTACACACCCCATATGACGCCGTTCTCTCCGTGAACTCTTTTGGGCTTCCTTTGTATTATTGTTATATCACTTTTGTTTACTTTTCCTCTCCTATTAGCTCTGTTACTTTGCCTGAAGTGAAGTTTACATTTTCCCTGTCTTTTGCTAAAATCCATTCCTGAGTAAACTTGCCCCTTTCCCTCATATATGCACATTTTATTCTTCTGTTTTGCTACAATATTTGCATTCTTTTGTATTTATTATACCTATTATTTATTACAGGTGTATATTTATTATTACTAATCGTGGATTTGTCCTCTTAAAAAGATGGGTTTAGTCCCTATAGTATTCGCGGATTTCCGCTTCAAAACACAGAGCGCTTACTGTAATAATAAAATTCTTGTGCAGGAATATATGGAGCTGAAATATTTGGCTTAAAATAAAAAGCAGTCACGTAGAGTATCGGCGTTATCCCTTACGGCGCTGATATTTTTCTTGCGTTCACAAAATCTACTAATTCCTCTTTCATGGTTTCATATTGGATTCATATTCCTATACAGACGTTGTGTTTGTCGTGAATATCTAAACATAAAATCCAAAGCTATGTTTGAATTGAAATTCAGAAAGGAAATACTCAAACCTAAGTTTTGGATGTTTGCCCGGAAGTTTTCTGTTATTAGGATTGAGGAAAACTTGGAAAAAATCTCAAGGATTGTGGTTGGTTTTGGTGTGATTTGAACCGCACGAATCCTGCCTTAATATCTCGGCTACACCTATTGTGTATCACTTATATTTAAAAATTTCGAACATTATTGAAAATTCAAATATCGTGAAAATATTGGCTTTACGGATATTTAGTGCCAAAGCTGCATCGCCGAACTGATATGCCTATATACATTGCTATACATTGATGTGTTTCTTATGGCTAGAACACCAAAGGTACATTGAAGTGTTTCGTAATTTACAAGTTTCCAAGGCAGTGCCTATATATGGTTACTCTAAAAGAACCATAATGAAAGTAAAAATTAACCGTAACGCTAACAAATTTTGCAGCATGGAAATTAAAAATATTAGCAACAATAAAAATTGATTTATGATATCTGGAATATTTGGGGTCCTGTTACAGCATTAATGGGATAATATTATAGTAGAGCTCAGTGCTATGAGTGAACCCTTTCATGGGCCGTTTTTTTTTCTGGTGAATGTGGCATGGTTTCAGTTGTATACATAATAATGGTTTAGGGATATATTTTATATAAACGAGTTTTCAGATTTTTATTTTAAGTATTTTCAACAACGTTTTGAAGGCTCACCAGTGCTTCTATTGCCTTGCCTGCATAATTTAGTAAAATAGCCTAAAATTAAGGAAATGAATACAAGCCATATTCCTGACTCTGATTATTCTAAAAGGTCAGATAAATCCTATTAGTTACTCTAAATTTGATAATATATATTTAGAGCCGTACACGATTTTTATAACTACTTCCATAAATACTAATAATAATGAAAACTATTAACATGACCTATCACTATATTTTGAAGTATTATAACTGAATGAAAACACTAAAACCAACTATAAATGTGATATTGTTACGTTATACAACTACCAGGTTTTTAGGGGTTTAAAAAGTAAGGGGTTTCACCCTCAACCTCATATAGTAACTGGGAGCATAGCTATGGATAAGGTAGAGCAGATGAAACATTAGTCTCCCGAAGACTAATATTTTTAATACTTCCTAGATCACTTTTCGCAGGATTTTCAGCGTAATTTTCTTTTTCTAGGACTACCACATAATTATTACTGCTATAAGTAAGCTTAAAAATTTCAAAGTTATCTAATAATTTGTATAATTCATTTTTAAGCAACAAAACCAAATAATGAACCTTACATTAATTTTTATGCCAGGTTACAACGCAAAGCGATTTCTTTTTAAGAAAAAGAACTATGCATTATATTCTTAGTTTACAGATATAGGCAACTTATTACTTCCTTAGGTATTATACTGCCATAAATAATATATCTCTTGCACCCAAAGGAATCCGTCCAGTACTCACATCATATTAATTAAAATTAGACTGATGGATATTTAACCTGCGAAAATTTCTGAAAATGTTTGAGAAGATGTAAGCAATTTTGCTCAATAATAAACTTTGGTACTTGTAGATTAATATACAGCATACTGTTCAGCCAGTTGCCCTTTAAGTGTCTATTAAGTAACAATTTAAACAGCAGGTTTAAAGATAAAACGTCATAAATCAAACATTGAATGGCGTTATTCTCATAATTCACGTTTTTAACGCACGTGAAGTTTCTAAATGCTACTTACGGGGCACATTTCAACCAACCGGTTATGTTTTTGCAACAAATATTAGCTTTATACGAAATAAAATGTTTTTTTATGAATTTTTAAAGAAGTTTTTTTGTAAATGATAACCTTTATAAACTTTAAAATAGACAATTAATTATATTTTTTACAGTAATGTCAGGTCAATTTGAAAATCGTATTGAGTAATGTTTTAAAGTGATATTCGTAAATTTAAAATCTGACGTATTGTTATAGAAATGTTTTAAAGCTGCTCCATAAGAAGTTTTGTATTTGGAGCACAGTAAACATATTTCTTTTCCTCGAAAACTGATTAATGAATTTGTCTAACACTTGAAAATTTGTTACATATGAGAGTAGTTGCAGATGGAACACTGAAGCTATTTACTTAAAAGTAAACGAACTTCATATTCTTATAGATTGGAATCTTTATTTCGTTCATACATTTACAAATTAACACTCAGTTCACCACTATTTGTCTGTTGCAGCAGGTCCCAAATGGGCAGTTAGCATTCACAGTGGGAGAGACATTTGCGGCGCTGGAAAATAACTTTTCCGCAATCGACTTCCCAGAGTTCTGCAAATGCCAACCTGTCAATAACATGGACATCGGTTTAAGCTTCCTTAAAGGCAGGACTAAACTGATGTCTGAAGTCCTTCCAATGCCGCTAACACTCCGTGCACTATCACAGAAAAAAGACAAAGCCCAGCACTCAGAGACCGATCAAAGAGGATCTCTTTCACCTCTACCAACAGTGCTCCTTCTTCATCCCCTATAGACACACGCAAACCTTTGTACTTTTCTCGCATCTGCTGGTTCTTTTCCCGGACGAATTTTGCTGGCTTCGTCCTAATGGACCGTGGAACCTTACAAACACTTTTGCCTTTGGTGGGCATATAAGCCTAGGAAGTATTCAAAATAATATCATTTTTAACAGTCTCTGCGGTCGCTAGAAATGGAAAAAAATGCATACTCCTGAACATTAGAAGTACGAAGGGACCCCATGCTTTGGCATAATTTGTCATAAAAATAAATATGGGAATGATCACTTAGAAATCAGACGTCATAAACAACATTTTAATGCACTGATCATAATCCAAAGTATATTTTAAATAATAAATCCAATTATTATGATGAGTTACTCAAATGCAGTTAACAGAAAATACACAGCTGAATCCATAACTCTGGTCCCCTGATTTTGAATGCACATCCCATACACAGGCTATACTTTGTGGCATCTTATTTTACAATACTTTATCTAAATGAAAATCAATGGAGCTATGGTTACCCAACGCTATGCTTGGTCGACTGTACCTAAGATAGAAACAGCTGTGTGGGTGTTTTCATAATCAGGAACCCACCTATATACTTGTCTCCCACAAAATAAATGTGAATAACAATTACTTTAATATATCATTTGATAGAAAAATGCTGTATAAACTATGAACTGACCTTAAAATCTCAAAAGTAGAGGATTTAATATTGATAAACCTCGCACAATAGTGTCCGAAGGCTAAGTTGCATCCATACAATATGTAAGATAGTTTGTTTAGTCTTTAGTTTATCTTTTATTTATTGGAGTGCTTATAAATTACGTTAAAATATTAGGAATCATAAAAAAGGTTGCGTAAATTGGGCAACTGTGCTCTTTGTCCTAACTTTGCTTCTTATGTTTTTTGTTATTGGTTTTTGCCTAGCGCTTTGCACACTTCTTCATTAAGTTAAAACTAACTCCACATTGGATTATTGTAAGAGATTATCTGTGATTAGAATACTGTAGTAATATGTATCTACTGCGATTTAAAATATCCTTTTAAATCTTCGTGTATTACATTGAAAATATTACAGATTTTAAAAAACGGGGTGTCTAATAACTGCATTTTAAACATTAAAACTAGTAAAAAATGTTTAGATAAGTATTTTAAATAAAACATAATTATACGGAGTGTAAAGATTATCTATACAATGGATTAAACTGGTTTAGGAAGCGTAGACGGTGTATCTATTTAAAGTGTGTGTGAGTGCATTCTAAAGCTGCAGAACTATTTGACTTGTAAACAAACAAATAACCGCCAATATTGAGTATATGGATATTATATGGGAATACTGTTTAAGCAAATTTACAGCACAACTCGAACTCTGCAATGCTTATATAGTCCAAAACCGGACGTAGTTGCTCTGCATATTCTGTCACGCAGTGATTGCATCATGTTCGTATGCAACCCGCGTTACTAAGAGCTTCTCACTAGGATTCACGAGTCCAGGCACGCCTTCTTGCCACACTGCGTGACTCAGTACGCAAGATGAGCTTCAAGAAAGGAAACTGGACTGGCCATCAAAAGAGAGTAGAAAACGCAAACAAGGATAACGTTCTTTTTGGAACAAATTAATGGAAACACTATAAAGGCCGACTGAAAAATAGTTATCGTCATAAACACTAAACTATTAACCATACTGGCGAAAGATGCTATTACACTTTTATTCCGTATTTTTGGATATTTCAATAACTCAGACACATTAAACCAAAGAAAATTGAATTTTATTTCTAAGGGATGAATTACTTTAAGACTTGGAAAGTCCACATTTTCACAAGCATTAGTAAACTTATTCCTAATAATGAGTATTCGATATTTCCAGTTTATTGGTAAGTATTGAGAAAAAAGCAATATTCATAAAGCGAGATAAAATGGTTGTACAATGCCATCATAGCTTAAGTTTCAGCATGGGTACGTTTTTTATTTAGAGTATTGCTTAATACGAATATCATTTATGTTTAGAAACCACACGAAGGTGCATTTTGTATATTAAAACCCTAAGTTAAAATTTTGTCGAGCTTCAGTTATTAGTTGTTTCTTAAATTTTCTGGTGCAAAAGGATGGATTATTGTAAATGCGCCATGGTGAAAAATGTAACCATCAATTTTTGTTTTAATTACTTGAAGTTATAGGGAAAATGTCCAAAAGGAAACTTGAATAATCAAAAAACCTGCACCTTCCTTTTTCCCAATTACATCATCTGCAACAAATATAACAATGCTAATAATAGCACAAAACATTAATGAATATAAATGATGATGATGCTGCTGCTGATGATAATGATGATGATAATTATAATGATAATGATAATGATAATGATGATGATAATAATAATAATAATAATAATAATAATAATAATAATAATAATAATAATAATAATAATAATAATAATAATAATAATAATCATAATAATAATAATAATAATAATAATAATAATAATAATAATAATAATAATAATAATAATAATAATAATAATAATAATAATAATAATAATAATAATAATAATAATAATAATAATAATAATAATAATAATAATAATAATAATAATAATAATAATAATAATAATAATAATAATAATAATAATAATAATAATAATAATAATAATAATAATAATAATAATAATAATAATAATAATAATAATAATAATAATAATAATAATAATAATAATAATAATAATAATAATAATAATAATAATAATAATAATAATAATAATAATAATAATAATAATAATAATAATAATAATAATAATAATAATTAATAATAATAATAATAATAATAATAATAATAATAATAATAATAATAATAATAATAATAATAATAATAATAATAATAATAATAATAATAATAATAATAATAATAATAATAATAATAATAATAATAATAATAATAATAATAATAATAATAATAATAATAATAATAATAATAATAATAATAATAATAATAATAATAATAATAATAATAATAATAATAATAATAATAATAATAATAATAATAATAATAATGACAACAACAATTACAAGAGAGAATGTTTCATGTAATGAAGAGTCCGCCGTTATTGAACCATTGAGACCGTAGCTACGCTTAAAGGAATAATTTGCCTTTTAAATTGTAGAAGCTCACGGTGTGTTCTACTACGCCCATTCGTTTGTACGCAGCATCTCTACTTCCACTTGAGAGCAAGAAAGTATGATTTTGTCTATATTGACGGTTAATATCCTTTCATTACCTCAGATATAAAAATAGTGTAATGTTGCTTCTTTTGGGAAGAAAGATTAATAAGAATACGCATGTTTCCCTAGAAGATTAAATAAGCGAGCCAGCGACGTGATGAGTATATCTATATAGTAAACGTAATATTCAAAACTTGCACTTATTTAATTACAATATAAAAACACTTAATTTTCTTCTGAGAATTGAACTTTTTCTGCCAAACTAAATTTCTAAGTACTTATCACAGATAAACAAAGATTAAATTTTGTTAAAGTAATGGAAATTCATCAGCAGTTGTAATATGTAAGTGAATATTTTATTCTATCTACAAAAATCTACCTTATAGTTTTATATGCCCTGAAAGTCTTTGATTCTAATTTAATATGACATTAAAAGGGACACACCGGTCCAAAGTAACCTTGAAAATCAATTACCAACGGAGGCCCTACATTAATGGAGCTAATTGAAAACGTTGAAAGGCACTGAAATGGCTTCCTAATGAAAACTGGTGCTCAGTAGAAGAACAATTGGATTGATCTTTAGGAAACCTACTAAAAACCAGCCAGGAATATTGAACTGAATAATATTTTGATTTATAGGAAGGAACTTAGAAGGCCTGACAAACGAAGGCAGAATGTATTGAGCACTTCTTGTTAGAGCTCACTGAGGGAATTAATTTTACTTGAATGTGCGCAGCTGTAAGATTTCTTGGAGCATATGCTCCTTTTATACGTCATGCAAGTGCTATTCTTTAGATATAAAACCTTAGGCTAGAACGTTTTTTCCCATCTTAAATGTAATTCAGGCAGCAATAGATATTACTTTCTTTATATTTTGTCATGTTTTCGATTGGATATGTACTGTAAATGATAGAATAAGTGTGTAGTATTTTAATAACATATGCAATGCTTTTGTTATCAGCGGTAAAGAAATAGGAAAGTTGAGATTAACATTTAAATAATTTTCTGCAGCAGTTATGGATATGAAGTGGCTGAGCATTTTGTAGATACCATAAATTTATTATAATTTCAATTTTGTTCCAATGAATTTTAAATAACATGGAGATGGTTGCATTCCCACAGCAAAAGCTATCTACGATGGCTGTTCAATAGAATTACCGCAATTATTTTGACAATGTAGCTTAACGCATCCTCATAATTTTGATGGTTCTTCTCCAAATACCCTCCCCTGAATACGATGCACTTGTCCCAGCGTTTTTGCCAATCTTCAAAGACATGCTGGAAACCATTCTTTGAGAGATCCTTCAAAATCGCCTCCGCAGCCTTCACCAGTGCTTCTGATGATGGATAGTGTCTCCCACAAAGGCGTTTCTTCATGTTAGGGAATAGAAAAATGTCACATGGGACTAAATTCTGACTATAGGGAGGGTGAGGGATGCACTTCACGTTGGCTTTTGCAAGATATTCAGCAACAACATAGGGACTTTGCAGCCGCGTATTATCGTGGTACAGCATCCAGCCTGCTTCACGGAAATGTCTTTAGCGCCTGATATGGACTTACAATGTTTGCAGGACATCCCAGTTACTGATGTGTGTGCAGGTGCAACATGCTAATAAACCATTTCATGAACATCAAAGAATGAGATGACCATAACTTTCCTAGCAGAAGCAACCACTTTTGCTTTTTGGGAGGTTGGTGATGAAGGATATTACCACACTGAGCTTCGCTGTTTGCTCTCAGGATAAAATGATGTAGCCAAGATTCACCAGTGGTGATTACGTTTGAAAGAAACCCCGGATCTTCCTTTAACATCAGCTTTAACTGCATGTTACCTCTATTGCTGCGGTAGGCGATACTGAAAATATCTGAACATTCTTGGTTCTCACAGGTGGAACCAGGAGTACCAACAATGAAACTACTAAGGCGTGTTTGTTTCACATTAACCTAACAGAATATAATAAGATTGAATTTTAGTGCGAAAATTATTACCGTAAAAGGTTATGATCATTCTTTATTGAACATCCCTCATAAATATTAAAAAGTTTATAAACATATTCTTAATTTCATTACCAGACTTATAAAGTATTTTCAGAGGAAAAAAGTATGTTAATACTAAGGAATGTTTTAAAGCTCTTAAGCCAGAAGGTATAATAATGACTGTAACATAAAAAACTGTAATTCAATTAGAACGTATGTAATGACAATTAATCTGACACCATGGTATCTTGCATTGTAGTGGTAATATTGGGTGCACCATTATTGAAATAAAGAATAAATCATAATACTTTTATTTAAATCCTCTAGGGCCAGGATACACAAACCGTTTTAAATACTTATTGGTAGCACAATACATTTTATATCTGTACCTATAGCCATTACATGTTTCTAGAATGAATTAGTTTCCTAAATGCTGAATGTATGGAGTTTTTGGACTAAAGAAAGAAACAACTTTGATTTTGTTTATTTGTTATTCTACTAAAACATATTTTTGCATTGCTTAGTTCCTTGATCTGCTATCAATATAATAAAAGCTTTTGCCATGGGAATCTCGCCCGCCTTGGTAGCGTGGAGGTAGCATGTCTGCCTCACGTTCAAGACGTCCCGAGTTCGAATCTCGGTCAGGGTGAGTTATCTGGATAAGGTTTTTCCCGGGGTTTTCCCTTATCCTGTAAGACGAATGTCGGGTAACTCTAAGCTCCATGGACCCCGGAATCAGTTGAGCAGCATTTCATCCATTCCATTCATCGTCCGATATGGCTTAACGTTGGAGGACGTACATTACAAAAAAAAAAAAAAAAAAAAAATCATTCTGGCCACATTCTTAAACGTATATGTAGGCTTGGATGGCGTTGCGCTAGGGTTTTAGTGTTCTCTTTAAAATTAAGAAATAGACCTCACTAATTCTCAAAACTAAATAGATCAAGTAAACCGTGAATTAACTTTTTGAAGTCCTAAATAGATACTCTAATACTTGATTGTTTACATCTCAATCAAGCAAGTCGCAGTTTCAAGGTTAAGGTTACTATGAAACTGCCCTTTGAAGTAGATGTGGTTCAAATTCATAAGAGTGGTACTCCACTCCTGTTTCACTCAAAACAAAAACACCCTGTAGAGCTCAAATGTTCTTGCAGCGTTACGTAGTGTGTGGCTGACAAATAATTTGAAGACACACCCTGATAATATTAACTTTAAATAACTTGATTGAGGTCACTGTGTATGCAGTCAACATTAATTTATAGCCAACGTATTATAGAAGGTGTGCAAAACAACTGTAGAGTAGAAAAGCAGTACCAAGGTAGGCGTGCTGAGGGTAGATGCTACATGCATCAACATTGAATCCATCATTAAAGGAGTTTCCAGTTGTGAAACTCCTTGAGGTGTATCAGATGTAAACAAAACGTACTCTTATATATTACTGGTTTTTATCGCTTGATGTGTCTGAAAATTCAATGTGCACCCTGCTTGAATGATACGCTTAAAGCAAGCGTACATCTTACTCAATACAAATTGTACATTTTAAGCAGATAGGCAGGTATGTCGATGGGTTGGCAGATAGTTAATGCATTTGCTACTAAAGAGAATACACCTTGAGCTAGTGCTCTACTATGCATTTCAAATGGGAAGACTTCTGGAGTCCAGCTAATCAGATGCCGTATCACACTAAGCGTTGCCAGCTTGTTACCCCACTCCCTTTATATTTCCCTCTCTCGCATACTCACACAACATGCAGGTGTGCTTGGCGCAGAAGTAACGGTAAGCAAATTATAGTTTACAAACTTTTACAATGATGCAGTTGCCAAAATCAAAATTGGAGAAAGAATTTTCCCAAATTATGCATATTTTAAAATACCATAACTATAATTATAGTTTATGAATTACCTGTTTTTCTAATCCAATGGAACTGCCAGTGGCTCATCCATATCGCTGTCAATGTCACTTCCGTTAAGAGACAATTCGTCATTGTCACTGTCTTCATCGTCTGAGTCTTGAAAATTTATGATTATAGGTTCCAAAATCTCGTCAGGTGCTATATCTTTAATAAAATCGCCCTTTTGAAGGTTTTCTGCGTGCCTCACGCAGTTTTCCCAGTCCTATTGTGTCACCTTGTCAATTTCTTCATGAACAAGTCGTTCAATGTCCGTCAGTTTAAAAGTATTATTTCTGTTTGCAATCCCCCTTTTTATCTGAGCCCACACCAATTCAATTGGATTATATTGGCAGTGGTAAGTTGGGAGGCGTATTACCTCGTGTCCCGTTTCAATTGCAAGTTGATCCAGCTGATGCACTTTTTCCATGTTTTTAAACAGAAGTACTCTTTGCAGTAACTCATGCTTAGTTTGTTTCCGAAAAATTTTTGAAGAACCTGTACACCTTAAAAATAATGCTTCAAACCTGACTTCGCAATCCCTGCCTTTCTGACTCGCCACTAAATTCACCGTTAGAAGCCATTACACTATTTAACTCTTACTCTAATGTTGTGTAAACAACAACTGAATGATATTGATCTGAACTCTCCACAGTAAATAAACACTTCTTATGCAGCATTCATTCATAAACATAAGTATACAGCATTCTACAGGCTAACTGGAAATGAAGTGTTTGCTCTTTCTCGAATTTAACACCTTCACTTATTCACAGTAATTCTTTTATCACGTCATGGCAGTAGTTTAAATTTCAGTTCTGAGTAATGAAAAGTATATTTTCATTTATACACAACAACCACTTTGAACTCTCTAGAGTAAATAGAGATTACGAACCATTCATAAACAAAGATACAATGTGACCAGACACGTTCTGCCAGGGCAGCAGGAAATTTATTGTTTCGTCACGCTCGAATTGGATTATTCAAAGTAATTGTTTTATCACCTTATGTCAAACATTTACGTTTCAGTTCTGCGTGATTACAAATATACGTACACGCATACATGCCAAATTCATACAGTGCTTACGTCGGGATTTATTGTTATAATACACGTAAGAGTGTTTTATTTATTTGTATTAGAAAAACTATTTGAGCTGAAAATATGGGGTTTTCATGGTTATGCTAGATACATTACTCTCTACCTTCCACGTGGATCAGTTTCGGAAAAATCTGAATTTTTGTCTTAGCGCGAATAGTATTCATACAGATTGATTAGGCTGGCGCTCGTCACACACCACTTAGCGGGAATGCAATACGACAACACCGCAGAACTCTAATTGTTTGCTCACCTAGTAGCGCTCAAGGACAAACACCTTCCCATTTGAGGCACATAACAGCTGGGTCCTGGCCCTTCCACCGTTTTCTTTCTATTTTAACTAGCTTTTTTTTTCTCCTTTTGTATATTATTTATAGCTTATTTCAACTTTTTATTATGATCACTCCTCTTAGCCGAATCGTTAACTTCACTTTTTCGAGATTCCTCACTTTTTTTTCCTTCCTTTTCTTATAACACTTACTAAAATTCAGTTGCAGGTTTTATCATTTCTTCTTCCTATTAAATTTTAGTTCGTCTCAATTGCTTGTGTTCTCATATTTACCTCTTAGACCTTTTGTAATCTCATTTACCTTCCTTGCGATTACTTTGCCATTTTTAATGTCTGGTCGCATTTTACGATACATCCCTTCTTGTAAATTTTCCTCGCCTAGTTGTTATTTCTTTTCTAATCTCCTGTGTTCCTACATTTATTGCACACGGCGCTTTCCTTTCTGCAACTACCTTTTGTCCCCTTTCCTCATATTTTTCATGTGTTTCCCGCATGCAATTTACGTCAAATACTTCCCATTTAGACGCCCCTTTTTTGTACCACTGACCGACATTTCTGAATTTCCCCCTCTTTCCGTCTCCGTTAGCACAACAGATTAATATGTTAGTATTATCTTCACCCACACATGTTGCGGATTGTCCCCATATCTGTGCTTTCTGGTCATTCTCTCTGGTTGATGAAGCACTGCTGCTAATCGAAGTCATTAACTTTTTCTGCTCCACGTGTATTAACCAGTATCGTTGCAATTCCCGTCCATTTTTTTTTTCTGCTGAAATTTACGTATCTGTCTCTCGTCTCGCGTCGTTCATTTACTGCTCCGGTGTTATGCTATCGCTTAGGCCACTTTTTCTTCTTCCACACGTCCATTAATCCAAAGTTTGACGTTTCTTATGAATGCACTACATCCTTGTATCCTCGCCTTAACTCCTTCTTTAATCAGCATTTTTCTTTATTTTTATGGTTGGTCCTTATTAATATAAACGGAATTTCTTCTTAAACTTTTTCTGGTTTCAAAATTTCTGCTGTCAATTCCGCATTAATGAATTTTGTCACGGTGTTTCTTTTTTCATTCACTGTCCCAATTTCAAATGCATCCCGTAGTTAGAAGTCTGTCACATTCATTTCCAATCTCTTTGTTAATAATTCCCGTATCTTCACATGTATTCTTACACAAATTCAATTCCTTTTTCATTGTTACACCCATCGTTTTTATTTCCTCCAGCTTCTTAATTTTATTCTGTAGCTCTATGTTCTCCCATGTTGTCTATTTTGCCAAGGCACTGCCCTTTTTGATAACTTATCCTCTATTTTGTGGTTGGCATGTCACTTAGTTCCGTTTTCCTCACTTCCACGTCAGCAATTCTACCAGACGTCTATTCCTTTCCGGTGCCAGATTATTAACCACCACAGTAAAGAGAATATAATGATTAGTTTCTCATTGTTTACCAGTAGTTATTAGTGGATACACTATACACACATTTTCATATGAGTTTCATTTCATTTTGACTTCCGAATAGAGACGTTTCATAAAGTAGATTTCAATTATGCTCTTTCAGCCCTCATATTATTGTACTGAATCTACAACCCAAACTGCTTTGAAAATCTAAATAACCATCTACTAGCCGACTGTTTTCCACTGAAATATTGGCTAAGATTGAAACAATGAATCAGGCGACATATGTTTAAAATGGAGGCATTTATTACGGTATTTTGGTGAACTAGCATAAGCATGTGAAATCTAAGATTGAGGATACGATTTTTTCCACCACATGGAATTTTCAAACCTGATTGAAACATAATCTCTACAGACTATTTGAAATAAAATTCTTAAACATTTAAGTATACGAATAATGTAGGAAACTGGAAACTTTGTGCCTACCTTGGTAGCGTAAATGGTAGCTTTTCTATCTCAAGTTCAAGAGGTCCCAAGTTCGAATCTCCGGTAACTCTAAGCTCTATGGACCCTGGGCTAATTTGAGAATAATTGCACCCATTTCATTCATTGTCCGATACGACTTAACGTTGGAAGATGTAAATTACAAAAAGAAGAAAAAATAATTAGAAACCTTATAGGTATGAAAGCCACATCTTAGAATAACGGAAATGACTAAGGATAGCTTGTAACATGAAAGCAACTCAGTGTGAATTTATAGTCATGTATCAACAAGGGTAATTTATAGAGTGTGAGATAAAATACTGAATATTTCGAAGCTCAAAATTCAGGATTTTTTACTTGTATTTTAAACTTAGATGCCCTTTCATATCTTAAATGCATAGACAAAATAATGTTAATGAATTCTGAATCAAAATGTAATATGACTGAGGAAATTTAAATGTTCTTGTAAAACATGTGCGGGGGTGTGTAGCTCGAGTGATTGGTAATTAAAGGTTTCATTTATTTATTTTTAAGCCTTTCTTCTAATTTTGAATACGCATTACCCAAACTGCCTTTGTTTCTTACAGTATATTTAGCTAACTTCTTTAAATAGATTCATTTATCACTTTTTAAAGTTATTGGAGATATAATTACAGAATTTTAGGCATAATATTTTAGCTAACACAAATTTATCCAAACTAAAAGCTGAACATATTATATTTACTGTCATTTTTTAAAACTTTATAAATGAATATATATCCATTACATTCTGTACAATATTCCCAACGTTCTTAGATTTATGTTATGGTTAACTTAAAAACGAGTCAAATTTTAATCCCATTTCCAAGCAAGATCTTTAATATTTAATTCTTGCGCTCCGAAGGTGTATTTATCCATTACAGACCTTATTTAAATATTCTAAAAATGTCATTGAAATTGACCAAATAAGCAAACGATCTGCGAGTACCCTCTTAATTCAAACATCCAATAATTTTAAAATATACTTTTCACCACACATTCAAAGTCAGATTATTGATTTATGCAAATGTAAATAGTGTCGTGTTGGAAACGTTCAATATAGACTAACAGTTGGGCAATGTAGAAGGATATACGCGTTTTTGCTTCTGGATCACCGTTAAGCTATAAATTTTGCAAGCGGGGAGGTACCTTTTAAGTTTGTTTGCTGATGCATCTTCCTCGGCTGTACATCACCGATACTTTTTACGCTGTAGGGGTTTGCTTCGAAACGTCATGGTCACAAATATGGTGTTACATGCAAATGAAATACGGCTTCAAACAGATGGTTCCGCAGTGGTTAAAAACGTCTCTATGCTCAACAACAACTTTCTTGGAGGCACAATTTTACGTTAGGGAGAAATAAACTCGCCCACAATATCTCGGAGTATAACGACCCAACATTTCTTTTTATTGTTTTAGTCGGAAACGAAGAAATAGTCTCCTGCGACCCTGAAGCTGAGAGAAATTCCTATTACATAAAAATTAGATTTATTTTATATCATTGAAATAATTTTCAACATATTCAGCTCCTTTCCAGCCAGAAATGTTTTTCAAGGGTTTATAGTTACACGTTTAGGTTGCTATGCTTCTTATTACTACGAATGTTTTAAGACGCTTATATTCAAGAACTTAATACGGACTAATTGCTAGTAAATGATTCGTGTACTTTTATTTTGTAATGATAAGGTTAATAATTTTAGCATTAATGTAGTCTCTCCCTTGTAATTTCCCTTGTAGTCTCTCTCTTGTAATTTCCCTGGTTTGAACGAAAATAAACATATAATTGTCCTAAAGATTAGGTATAACTAATTGCTCATATTGTGGAGCTGAAGAACTAAGTATAATAGGCAAACTCAGCCACATAATCGAATCCATTTCATCTGACATTGTAATCTATATCACTAAGAGCAAAAATAAATACACCGTGATCTCGTAAGGTAGAGTCAGACTGAAAAATCAATGCCATAGACGGGATTTGAATCACTGGTCTCCTTGTCTCCGTTGCTCTTAACTGGTGAACTATCATGGGAAAATGCCAGCATGGCATACGCCTATTCACCAACTGACCAATAGTTAAGATAAACCGGACGGACACCGCTCTAGACGAGCCCTTCCTAGCTCCGTATCATATGTATTCTAATACCGTACGCCTTATAATGGTGTCTGTTTTCTATCTGCAGTAACATTAAGTATGCGTATTACATGGAAAAGCGAGAAGGCGTATCGGAAAAAGTTCGCAATACAGAGATGTTTACCTCAGCTTATCGCTCATACAGGGTGAGTCCAGTGTATGTATGCTCTGCTTAGATATAATCATGTCTTCTGGACAGCAATGTGTCGTACATCGGCAGGCAAGCGGAAACATATCATATAGACACACGCAGCTTTCAATTGCTCTATTTGTGTTTCGTAACTCACTGGACGTCAACTTACTAATATTTCACTCTTCTAATCGACCAGATAAGACTCGATCACAGCGCTGGTCACCTGAAGGTCAATACGCATCAACGCTCTGTCGAGTAATACACAAACACCATAGATAGCTGTCTGCCTTTATACCGACTTCCACCCTCTACCACCTGAATCGTTGATGCCTTGTTACATACTGTACTGCGGACATCAAATGCGAAATCATTTGAATGCTTTTGTCAGTATATTGGATCTCATATTATTGCACATACACTGTGCGTAGCTATTTCAGTTGAAAATGTTAATTTTCCTACATATATCCACGCGTTTACACGGATTTCCTCCGCTGTGTACATCCGTGAATAAGTGGCTCATTAACGTCTTTCGGGAAATCTAGCACTTACGTGATCAAATGTTATACTGGAGCGTGATACAGAGAAATAGAGTCCAGCATACTACTAATTTGATTTATTGAATCAATAATACATAGTAATTACTACCTTTCTGACGAACAAACATTACCTCTTCCTATTGATAGAAAGCGTAAATCGTTCACACAACCCTTTATAAAGTGAAAGGGATGTGACAAGTTCTGCATCAATATCGGTAGCTTGGACCGTATAATTAAAATAAAAAGTAGAAGCGCTTTCCCTTTGATAGGGTTCAGAGAGCCCCCGAAGCACTTAGCTTTACCATGTCAACAGTTTTTAATTCAATGGCCGTTACATTCTAGCTTTCAGGTGAAATCAAAATCTGACAAAATGAGTGCTAAAAGTACCGTTAATTTAAATCGTAAGAGAAAGTAATTGTGTTAACTAAATCTTTATTAATACTAACAAGGAGAGTTGATATTTGTACGACCGTATGCATGTGCGGGCACTGGGCAATCTGATACACTGCAATTATTGATGGAAATTATAGGGAAATAGATCAATAACTCTAATAAACAGTTTTCCTATATTAAATAAAATCTAAAATACAGAAGTATAACTTAAGATTTTGTCATGATGGTATTAGTGTTTAGGTAAATCAAATGAAAACCATTAACTCAAGGTGTTCCTGTAAATCAGTTATGCTCAGCTACGCAAACTTTTCAGATTCATGTGATACATGTTTTGTAAAAATGTTTTCTAATTGTGAAAATTTGATTGAATTTTTTTTTTCATAATTTTAACAAGTTACAACATAGCAGTAATGACGCATAGACGAATCATAAGCTGCGATTTTAGCAAAGTAGTAACTTTGTTGAGGAGAGTGATATCAAGCTTGGGTTTAAGTTAATAAAAGAGAATGTACTGCTAAATTTCCCATGTTTTACACTTGCGTTTTACAATCGTATAGAAGGGTTTGCTAAGATTGATTCTCGGTAGTCATAGCGCTTAAAGACTGCGCTAGGGTTATATGAATTTAGAGGTTAGCATCAGGGTATTGAACTTAGGATGGTTTCAAGTCACTGCAACATGAACTCAACATTACTTTACGAAAACACGTTAATATCCTATCCGTAAAGTTAGCAGATACAATTCAATAATTACATATCTCAGGGATAAAAATCAGAAACTGTTTAATTCTTCATTCTCAAACAGTCAGCAACTCACTCCAGATAGAACACTATTAAATTCTATTAAATTTATCAGTGAACTTAACTGTGTTATCACAATGTCTGCCCACGAATAACAGAAAAGAGTATCTTATAGTTCACCACTACAGCAGCTGGTAACAGATATATCGAAGGCCGCTAAACAGAAGGCAGTTTAAGTGATCACGCACACACTTCATAGCACTGAAAGTACATAGCTCTTAGGATAGAATTTTTAAATGGAATACTGAACCGAATTTCCATATTCTGAGGTATTTATACTCATTTAATGTAAAAGAGTTCGATTTTCAATATATTAAAGGGAGGCTTAGAATTAATTTCATTAAACCGAGTTATTAAGTGTGTTGTAATTCGTATTCCCAGCACTAAGACCTTCTAATTCGTCTGATATTTAGTCTTTCAAAGACTGGTTCTTGTGACTTTTGTATAGCTTAGGGCACTGCAGTTTCAGATTCTAGAAACTAAAATATTAGGCTAACTAGCAGTTTCCAAAAAGGAGTGTCTATCCTTATTCTGATTGTTATTTTGATAATTATGAATCCGAAAAAGTCCCCTTAACATTTTCAACTACTGTGCCATTTAATACAAACGTTTGTACAATTATACTACAAGGACAAATAAAATGTATAAGGCATTTAAACACCCCACCTTTATTTTCAATCATAGGATAACCTTAATACATAGTAAGAAATGCTTAGGTTATTTTACCTCTCTGGGCAAGAACCCACTTTTTTGTAATTTACGTCCTCCAACGTTAAGCCATATCGGACGGTGAATGGATTGGGTGAAATGATGCTCAAATGAGTCCAGGGTCCATGGAGGTTATAATTAACCGACATTCGTCTTGAAGGATAAGTGAAAACCCCGGAAAAAACCTTATAGAGGTAATTCACCCTGAACGAGACTCGAACTCACGACCTGTTGAACGTAAGGCAGACACGCTACCATGTACGCTACCGAGGCAGGCGAACTCTTGGGCATGGGTGTGTGTGTGTGTATATAGTATATATTCTAAAAATACAGAAAAAGTAAACAAACGGAAACAATATAAAAGGTTAAAACTAAGGAAAAGAGAAGAATATATATCTACATATACTTTTACATAAAATGCCAGTTATAGACACGTAAGAAACTTTTGGGTAGAATCT
Source organism: Mantis religiosa (assembly GCA_030765055.1). Lineage (NCBI taxonomy): Eukaryota > Metazoa > Arthropoda > Insecta > Mantodea > Mantidae > Mantis > Mantis religiosa. The sequence goes on along the minus strand of CM060950.1, from coordinate 67,216,099 downwards.
CGTTTTGTTTATATAAGTGGAGAAACATTACGGAAGAAATAAAACTATCAAATCTAAGTGTGTGTGTGTGTGTGTGTGTGTGTGTGTGTGTGTGTGTGTGTGTGTGTGTGTGTGTGTGTGTGTCCCTTTTTCCGATTTTAAGTGCACTTTTTTACGACAGTTTCATTTCGTAGTATCTACGAAAATTAAAAGCTCATTACAACCCTTGCAGTTTAACAATAGCTATGATAGAGAAATGGCAGAGTATGACAGGTAAGTTGAGAAGGAACACTGAATCACGAGGATTATTTAGAAGGCAATTTGAACGGCTATGTAGTTGCCATGACAACGAAACGGCAAGAAGAAACAGTAAATGCCTTACCCTAATTGGTTGAGATTAGATGAGACTTGATTCGTCAAAGCGAATGTCACAGAAATTCCAGTTGCTCTATGTTCTTGAAGTAAAGGAGCTGGGGAACTGAAGTTTAATGTTTCTTATATACATAGAAGCACTTGTGGAAACAATTATGCAATACGTTAACTGCGCTGGAGATAATTAAATTCCTCCTTGTAATTTTCAAGTTTTAAAATTCGTCGCAATAAAAATAATGAACAGCATATACTGCAAACAGGGTCCACGTTTATTATTTTTAATCATGTTATTTCCTTGAAAACGGTACAACGTTGACATGCGAGCTTCGAGGTAATTTTTTATTATGAGTGTAGTTTTAATAATGCCCTAGTGTTATTAAATCAGCCAGTTTATAGCGCAGTTTAATTCACTGTTATAAAGTGCGTGCAGTGTGTACCAATAATCTACGCCAAGTTCCCCATATTTTATAACTCTTTGCTAAGCGTTACGGCAAGAGTTTACGACCCTCGATGCTTTTCAAATTCCACCGGAAACTATACGGGCAACCGCAATGCAGCGTACCGTACCTCGGAACACAATAGCTGGAATGTTTAAGAAACGCGTCCACATAGCACCTCCTCCCACTTAAACCGCGGCAAAGTAATTGATCCTCAGGAGCGGAATTCCCTCGCCATTGTTATGTCTGCATTGCGCTCCTCTGGGTGACACAGCGTCAGCTATGAGGAGAAACGATCAGGATTATGCTGCGGCGATGAGGTAACTGCTGTGTGGCTTTACCTCGGTGTCTGAAGACAAATGTGGGGTAATTTAGAGGGGGTGGTCCCGAGGCTCATTCATTTCAACTCATTCTAACTTCTGGTACGCACACCATGCACCAGGTTTGGGAGTCTGAAGGTGGCCAACTGGCATAGCTAGTCTAAAGTTGCAACCATTAGCCGATGTTTATGGCGCCATCTTTTGCAGGAATCAAACTTGACAAACTCTGTTGAATTGTGTGATAAATGTCCTGAAAACAAATGGTTTTAAACGTTCTAGCGGATGCGCCACCTTAAAGGCAGATTAGATCTTTTGCTCCACCGAAGGATAAGTAGCAAAATTTGCCAAAATTAGCATTTTGTATTTACGGGTTGGAATATCATTAAATGCAATTTTCTCCTTAGTTGTGTATTATTATTGTTTCTATACTTTAGGCATATTAAGTATGCTTTAAATGCACCTTTAGAAATCATATGTAGTTCCACGTACATGACTTTCTCTACCTGTCTCCGAACCGGTCTCGTGACTGTTTTTTGGGGCCACGGTAGGTGGGACCACCGGGGAGTTTCTATCTATTAAAGTGTGGGAACACTTTCTGTAATGTAGAACTCCTTCGGTCGGTCGCCTTCTATCTCCCCTCACCTCATCCTCCCTCTCGGGGTTGCCTCACTTGGGACATAGGTACAAAAATCCAGTCTGGTCGAGGTGTGGAATCCCCCTACGAAAAATCCAATTGAATTAGTTCTAATTTCTATAGCATATATTTCCCGTGAACGTCCTTCGCCGAAATCTGAGTTCCTTTCAGATTCTGAATAAACATTTAAGCAGTCATTATACATGCATCGTGAACCGAGGAGTTTTCAAAGAAATTTTCTGTTGCATGCAGCATGTTAAGTAAATACCTAAATAAATGGTATCCCCCTGATTCACATTTATTTACTTAGCTTTCTACAACAAATTCATATAACGTTAAATAGTTATGTATATTCTATTCCTTAGCTTCTTAACCAATTTCGTATTAATTATTTATGATATAATTTACCTTTTCCACTTAAAATTATTCATTTATTGAAGTCATCCATAACTTCGGCATCACTTCGTTGTTATGGAGAACATTTACTGCATATATAACTTTCGGTGTAGATTAAATATGAAATATCACACAGATAACTCTTTATTTTTCTTGACTAATTCAGAGTCCATTAAAACGTTTTGCCCTATTTTTCCTGTTTTTAGCAGGCCCAAATATAAATTTAAACATATTTTATTATGAGTTTTGTTAAGTACGCTCCTTTAACCAGGGCAGCCATATTTCTTTTTTTATATCATTTTCAGTGCACGTGTTACCTATTCTTCAACCTCAATATGCCCCTTTATACCTTGGTACACTTTTATCGTTGCATGTAATTTGGGTCAGATGATGCTGTTAGCAATTCCAAGCAGTTATGATGCATAGAGTGTCTACCTATAATAGGCAATTACTGCAGTGATCTGCGTAATTGGTCGTGGGTTTCTGTGATGACATAAATATCCAGCTTTACCATAAAATTTAAAACGTTAGACCTAGTTTGGAGCACGTAAACATGGCAAAGTTTTGGCTTTGTCCTTTTTGTGGACGTTGGAAACAGTTCATGTATTTCATGGTAACATATCAAACGCTGTGATATTTCATTACGCGGCATTAACGAAATGCATAAAAGTTGTGAATATATTTTTGTGTTCCATATATATTTTTTTCTTTTATTTTTATTATTTCATTATTTTATAACACATAAGAAATGAACCACGTGGTTCGCCGTCTGCAGAATTTTTGTGCTGGTTGGGACAGTTTCCGTTTGAAACAGTGAAATGTACTATAAACTATAAATACATATTTCATGTGTGATTAGTATATAAAGGAATTAAACAACACTAAATTTCAGTAGTAGTACTACTGATTTGGGTCTCAGACTTGGTTACCACATCTACATTTGAATAAATTGCAAAGAGGGTAAATATCGAATATATCCGCATGTTGCTGACATTACTTCACTATGTAAGGCCAAACGTCAATCCAATAATGTTGCTTTACGTATATTATCTCTATTAACTAAACGTTTTGGGCCCATAACATCTATTGCCCAATACAATTAACGAGCTACAAAGGCATAATAGCTCTTGCAATGAATGCATAGGGCTGCAAGTAATTACAATCCTAAGGTGTTAGTGTCTCCAATCAGAGTAATTGATTCATTGTGCTAATAATGGCATCGACGTACTTACAACAGTAATGACACAATACCGGTATTTTAAGTTGCTGTCACTGTAGCAGAAGGGTGAAACCAATACGTTTACGTTCTTCACACTCAGCAACGAAGATGCATGTATAAATTATAGGTTCAGATTTTAATTATTGATTTTACCGTTATCTAATTACAATAATTTTAAAAATTACATTGTAGATGTGTTGATTAGGCTCCAACAAAGTACCTAACACTTGTCTTCTCTGTCCAAGAAGGAAGTGCCTTACAGATGGATGTTTTGATTGTCGGTTCAACACACCGCGTAATAAAGGTGAGAAGATAAGTTGTCATCAACGAACATACGAGGACGTTCTGGCTTATACAAACTAATGACCGGGAGCACAGAGCTTCACTGGCGTTGATCAGACCGTACAACTCTGTAGCTAGGAGTAAAGTTGCGAGGTATGAGGTGCTAAAATTTATAGAGTTAAGATTATTTTCTCTCCTCCATAAGGTATAGAAGCTATAAAGTGTGTGTTTTAATGTAAAAAACACACAGAAGAAACAAAGGCTACTGCTTAAGGGCTATACTTATTTCCGATATGTAAGAATATCTTCCAAAAGTTAATTTCACCGACGCAACCATTGCAGTATATTGTTCGCAAATGTAACAGTTAAAAAGGACTGTATTTGAGCATATTATTAGATTTTTAAATTTTAATATTAGTAAATGTTCATTCATACTATTTACTTTCTGAGGGAATGTAAATCAGAAAATCTGTTTCACACGATTATATTTTTAGTCTTATAGTTCTCCAAATAGGTACAAATCCTTAACTTTTATTGCATTAACTACTCAGTGGTGAGGGCTAGAATTTACCAGTATTATGGAATAAGCCTTACTAATCACACGAAGTTTTGCGCCTCGGCCAAGGAAGAAAATGCCATAGGTTTGTTTTAACTAAACTTCATTATAGCTTAATTAGTCCACAAGTATAATAGTTGAAGCGAATAGTGCTGGTGCATAGCCCCCTTGTTCCACGTGTCTAACGCTCTGTGATTTTTACTCTTGGGATAGCATAAGGAAGAAAGTAGGTAAACTTGGATTTGAAGCATTCAAGAAAGGCATGAGAAATTTAATTATAAGAAATGTCAAAGTAGGTCACTTCACTGGGAACATGTTTGCACAGGAGTGACTGTTCAGCTGAGAGAAGGCTAACTTTTCACGTATTTGATATGAGACAAGGCTTTATTTTAATTTTAAGAAGTTATATTAAGAGTGGAAAAGCGTGCAGCTGTGACAAATGGAACAGAAGAGAGGCCTCTGTGAGCATTAATGATGACTGATACGTCACCCTTGACACCGACTCCTACCTCAATCTTCGAAGAGTCTGCTGCCAGCTGCTACAGTGTTAAACTATGAGAACTTTCCATCAAAATATGCTTGGCTGGATGAGAATGAACCACACCAATTACATTAAATGATATATTAATTAGGAATTTTATTATTAGAAGTATTCTGACCTCGTGAACATATGTACATTAGTAGATTAGACTTAGGGTTGTTTTACTTGGTTGTGAAAGCATTTGGTAACGAATAACGTTTATTAAAATAATTATGCATTTTATCTAAGATCCAAACTTTTACTTAATTTATTGGTGGATAAAATAGAATAAATGTACAGCAGCTGAAAATTGAGACCTTTTTTAAAATAAAACAGAATAAAAAGAGGTCTTTGCATTTTTTGTGGAAGTCATAATTCAAAAAGGAAAAGTGGGTTAAATACAAAACTTAGTAAATAATTTCACCATCCTTGAAGGTTACGAACATGAACATCTTCACTGAAATCTTCTCACCGTAAGATTACTTCTATACTTTTGGGAAACGTCCCCAGTAGTCTCCTTCATTCCTGATGAACTTTGCATAGCTAGTAAACTGCAAACAAATATACTAAATCTTATACAAAGCTTTAAATCTCATTAAAATGCACACTATGTCAAATATGTTTAATTTGAGTGAACCATATCCAGGATTTTTCTTTCTTTCTTTCTCTTTCTCTCTCTTTCTTTCTCTCTCTTTCTTTCTATCACTCTTTCTTTCTATCTTTCTTTCTTTCTTTCATTCATTCATTTATCCATCGATTCACTCACTGGCTCGCTCACTCAATCACTCACTCATTGACTCACTCACCCACTCTTTCTTTCTTTCTTTTTTCGTTCTTTCTTTCTTTCTTTCCTTCTCTCTCTCTCTCTCTTTCTCTCTCTCTTTCTCTCTCTCTTTCTTTCTTTCTTTCTTTCTCTCTTTCTTTCTCTCTTTCTTTCTTTCTTTCTCCTTTCTTGTTTCTTTTTTCCTTCTTTCTCTCGTTCCTTCATTCATTCATTCTTTCTTTCTTTCTTTCTTTCTTTCTTTCTTTCCTCCCTTCTTTCTTTCTTTCTCTTTCTTTCTTTCTCTTTCTCTGTCACTCTTTGTTCTTTCTTTTTTTCTTTTTTTCTTTCTGTCTTTCTTTCTTTCTTTCTATCCTTCCTTCTTTTTTCTCTCTTTCATTCCTGGTTTCTTTCTCTCTTTCTTTCTCTCTTTCTTCCTTTCTCTCTCTCTTTCTTTCATTCCTTCTTTCCCTCTTTCTTTCTCTCCTTCCTTCTTTCCTTCCTTCTTTCTTTCTTTTTTGTAATGTTTCAATACTTGTATTTTTTTGTCAAACGAGAATTCGATATTATTATAATGATTGAATAACACAAAATATGAATGTAATTCGTTGTCTGCTTTTTATAACTTATACAGGTAGAGAGAACGGAATTTCGGAGTTCTCACATAACGACTAGCTCTTAAAGGGTTCATTTATAGCTTATTGCCAGTAAACCTGTGGGATATAGTTAGTTAGTTACTAACACTCCCCACGTGGCAACCTTGGCCTTCGGGGTAACCTCACCCCACCAAGTGATGACCGGACCCATTTCTCAGGTGGAGGCACCCAGAGGGCGGTGTCCATTACCTCCGATGATAGGGTGATAGTGAAGATGGCGGTGAGGTGAGAGGACCTACAGTTTTTACCGTGGACTCCGAACCACGTTGGGCAAAGGGGATACTTCACGTGTGCTAGACAGAGGTGAAGGCGTGGATAGGGCCGACTTAAAATCGCCAACCCCAGAGCCGGGAATCGAACTCGGGACCCTTAGAACGGGAGCCGCGAACGAAACCACCGCGCTACCCCGGCGCCCACCTGTGGGATATTTATATTAGGAAATATTCTCGTATAATAAGTCCATTTTTACACTTGTCTGTCTCAAATAACATTAATACTTGTAACTGCAGTATCAGGCAGCGATTAGGAGTCGGCAAATTAATCGAAATCAGATAATTAAAAAGAAGATAAATTAGTAAAATGACTTGCTAAACTAATATAAAAATCTTGTTATAATTATATGAAATTATAATGGCTAGAGTAATGATTAAAATAGCAGTTGACTTAAAGATTAAGAAGGAAAGACTATAATTTAATATATAATAACATATATACTAGCATCCGGGTAAGAAAGAGAAAATATTGTTTTAAAATTCTGTACACGTCGGAGAGACAGGAAGGAAGGACCGTTATCTTCTTTGTGCTAGTAAAACTTCAATGTCTGAGAACTATTGTATACTTTCAGCCAGGAATATTTTGGGACAAAGGGCTTTCAAAATGCAGTTGAGCATGAATGCTAAAGAGACTTACTTCGCTGATTTGATAACGATGTATACCGTTACAAACAACTCAGGGTAGGCGTTCCCCAAATCAGGGTAGCCTGAACGTCAATGAGTTAGATGAGGTTTGCAAACCAATGCGAAAATTCGAAATAAATGAAAAACCAATAATAATGTAACATTTGAGAAGGGTGAGCTAGCTTGGTCATGTGATAAAGTTAGAGAGGGGGTCAGAATAAGGTTCGAACTCAATCGTGAAGTAAGAAAAACTTACTTAAAAGGTTATAGTACGACAGGAAGGACGTGTTCATATGCGTTAAGAAGAGAAGCGAAGATTTATAAGTCTGAAATTTAGGGAAGTTAAGAATAGCGCAACCAGCGTAAGTGGAAGCAGCATTAGAAGTATATTAGAGCAAAGTAGTCGCCGTATAAAGAAGAAATAGAAACCGCGCGGAAGTAACTTTAAACAAGTAATCCAGGGTTTCAAGTAAAATTAAATTTATATTAGGAATTTTAGTAACAGGTGGTCACCGATCCAAGTCGATAAGTAAAATTAGTAGGAATTAAGCCGAATAATTCTGCAACAAACAAAGGGTTATTAATACGACTGAGTAGCCAACAGCCACCATAATCCATTTCCTACAACCATTCACCTGAGGATAAGAGAACTCATAGCTCCAATTAGATCGCAATGCGGTATGATGCGGGTTTGCCGCATACTTTTGAATTAAAACTTTTAAGAGTTTTTCCTCCAAGAGCGAGTAGAAAATTTCTTGTGAATGGAAATATTTTTTCATTTAGTAATGTCTTACATGATAATCGTTTTCATGGATTTGTGGCTTCTGGACCATCTCTTCAAAACAGGTTCGAAGTTTGTTTCAACAGAATGTTAGAAAGGACTTATGAATTTGTATGAAGTACACAGCGTTGAATATTTTATTTAAGTTTAATATTTCGTATATTTTTCTCTCATTAACATACAATTATCTCTACAGATTAGTTAATATTTATTGTAAAACGTATTTAATTTTACTTCTGCCCATTTGTTCAAAACTGAATGAACAACTTAACGCATTTTTTATCCCTCCAAACTAATTAGGAACAGTGCGTTGTTTTCTTATGCCAGTTTAACTTCTGGCATATAAAAAAAAAAACAAGTAAGCCAAAGATTTAAACCAGCTTTGCGAGCATCAGCTATAAAAGCAGGCTACACGCCAACTACGAGTTATGAGTGGAGATAAGATTATAAGTATTCAAGAAGAGCCCTTTTCGTCCTTTTAGTTTCCGTGGATTTCAATTTGAGAAGTGTAATGCAATATTTATTCAGAAAGCGGGCGGTGCTTGGTTAAAGCGGAACAACTGTTTGCTTGGCCTGGTCGCTCGGTGCGAAAAGACGTTCATTTACGAGAAGTCAAGAGTGTATGTAGTCGGGTCGGACCCCCTGCAGCGCCACTCCACGCCGCATGTCAGCCCTGGGCGACTACGTACTGGTCGAGTACTACTTAACACTCGAGAGGAGGAAAAATAACAGTTTTTGTGCCGACATACATACACCGCATGCTGAATTTTAATCCTATCTCTCGCAGCAGTAAAAATGAAGGACGTAGCAAGCTTTCGAGCAGCTCTTGAAGCAATTTACGTGGTAGATGTAATATTATTTATTTTCGTGACACAAACCCGCAAGGTCCTTTGTATCAGGCAACCTACTTTAAAACTTCTATTCCCTCTGTGTCACAAGCATTCCCGTAGTGAATGAAATTCTGTTGATAGCATGGAAAGATGCACGAGTTTCAAAACAAGCGGGATGGCTCAGCTGTTAGTGTCTGCGGCCCGCATTCGGGAGGCTAGGGTTCGATTCCTGTGGTCCATTTTCCTGACTCAAGGGGTTTCCCCCAGTTTTTAAATAAAAGGGACGGCCCCACATCCGCAGCCCCTGATGGCGATCGTCCGGCATGCAAAGCCGTGCGCTACCTCACCTACTTCATGCAGTTAGAGTCCTAAAATGCTGCGAGAGTTATTGTGTTGGTGCCTGAGTTAGTCGGGCGCCGCATTGGCACCCGGATTAGTATCATAATGTATGATACTAGCATACATTGCATGCGAGATCCCGGGCTGTAGCCATGAGCGAGTCCTGAGTGCTGTCTGAGGGGCTGTTAAGGTTTTGGTGTATAGAATGATGCGTGCATTTATGAAGGTTAGCTTGCGTGAATTTTCTAATATTAACGTGGATCTACCGTGCAGGGAGTTGAGTGGTGAGATGGTGGTAGCGGTAATAATTTATGCTATGCGTGGTCCCCTCAATGGAAGCGGTGTCAGTTTCTGGAGCTCCTGACCTATTCGTGTCTGGCCATCAAGGTGTCCTGGTGTCCATCATTGTGTCCAGAGTTTCCCTCGTTACTAAATAAGAATAAGTATAATCCCGAAATTTCTGTGCTCATGTTTCACCTCACTTCTCATTTGACATCACTTTTCATCCTAGATGGCTATTTCAGGGCTCTAATTGCTGACAGTAGTTTCGGCGAGCATGGTACGGAACTTTCCCTCTATAAATCCTCATCCCCCGGATACGAGGGAGGTTTCGGAGTTCCAGATATCCCAGGAAATGTTTAAGTACGCAGTGGAGCCACCACCGAAAATTGCAATCTGTAGTTGTTCATGACCCCGCCCTCTCCTATCGCCTCTCCTCACATTCCATTACTCTTAATAACTTCTCACCTCACCCCTCTATCCGGGGAGCACCCCATGATGAGCAAAGACCTTAAACATACCTTCGAACCTTGTCATATAATTAGAGAAACTAAAATGAAACTGTCGTGGAAAATTATTTGCACAACAGCTACTCGGCTTGATCATATCAACAAAGCACTATTTATTGTAAATTTACTTTGTTTATCGGCAGCTATGTTTATAGGTACTGCACTGTGGATAATACATGTTTTTAAAATGGAAACTAAAGCCTGAGATGCATAAAGTGACCTATGGTTTTATTGAAACAAAATATGAAAGAAGTATTTTAGAGGAAATTGAGTTTAAAGATTACATTTAATAATTTTACTGGATAGTATCAAATATTGAAAATATTGGCGTAAAGTTCCTTGTTCATGTTCAGATATATTTTAATGGAACTCGCCCTAGTCTGTGCTTTTAACTTTGAATGTTGATCTCCTAGTTGGAATGATTTATAAATTTTTTCAGATGCTAGTCAAAACAAATATTTTCTGCTGCTATTCGGTTCAATTTAACAATATTATTTGTTTCAAATGGAATATACTTTCAATATCATTTTAAACCTTGAAGAATGAATTTCGAGTTAATAAAAACCACTGGTTCTCTTGGACTTTTCTTTTCTCTAAAGTTGCACAAGAAGCTTTTCAGATTGTCCATGTAGAATTTTCTATTTGTTGACACTAACCTTGTGCCTGTTCTATAGAATATCGGGCAGCTAAATTCAATTCGACCTAAAGGTTTTCCTTTGTTGTCAAATTCTTTTAAAAATTGTTCCATGCATCAACTGGCTGCTCCTTCACCTCTCCGTGGAAGTTCGTAAGCTCGACGTAATAGAACGTTCTCTATAAATACTGAATAAATAATAAATAATAAATAAATAATAAATTCTCTGTATTCCATTTGGGATTTCTTGATCCCATATTCTGATTATTTTATTTATAGTTGTAGTGCATAACACAGCTGCACATGTTTTTATTTGTTAGATATTGACTGCCATTTCCCCCTTTGGCTCTTCAGGCTCTACATCTGATCTGGACGTGACATATCTACTGTTCTTTTATACCCATCAAAAATTTAATCTTGTATCATTCTAGCTCTTATTCCAGGTCACTTTACTACTGGTTCTTTTCTAATTCTGACCATCCTTATTTTTTATTTTATATCTCCTATCCTGTAGAATAGAAGCAATGTATTTTTATTAACTGAGGCGTTTGTCTATTACTTCTCTCTTGCACACAATTTAAAAAACTGGTTCCACAAAGCACCTCCATTGTTTATATTTTCTGCCTACAGCTACTGCTAAATTAACAATATTGTGACCAACAAAGCTCACAATTATTGTAGTCATGATCTACGCCGTCTCATGCAATGCATTCCTATAAATTAAAAGCAAGGGCACTATGTTTATATTTTCTCAGTGTAATTCAGTTTTGATTGGTAAACTGTCTATCATACTCTACCTATCACTGACTAATCTAATACTGAGCGACATATTCATAACAACACGAGAGCTGGTAAGTTTTTTGATAATTTTTTTGGTGTTTATTTTTGTTGTTTATTACGTTGGACAATCCTGCGGTTATGATATGATTGCATTAAATGTACAATTGGATGCAATGCTATAACTTAAGTGCACAAAGCTACAAGTACACTGTACTTAGTTACTTAACAATGCGGATAGATAGCAGGACATTCTTATCATTGTAAAATAAAAATAATTACTGACGACAAAGAAACGTTTGAGAGCTTAATTACATTTCCTAAGAAATATTAAAAGCAAGAGGTGGATTCAGTATAATAATTACAATAAAAGAAAGAAACTACTTGTTGTGCTTTTGGTAAAAGTCTAAAGTGATTACAATTAGAGAAAACTTTCGTAATTTCTTTAGGTATATTACTCTGAAACCTGATAATATATGCAACCAAACCTAAACACAGCGTTAATAAACTGAGAAAACTATAAACTTCCACGTGAAATTTGTTCTAGTAGTATTTTTCTCTGCATGAAGTAATCATAATCCCATCTTTTGTTTGGTGAATCTTAGTGATGGAAATTCTCATAATTACTAATATGTTTAATAAGAATAGTAACAATGTAATTATTTTCTGTTTATTTCTACACAAAGTGACTAAAATGGAATGATACGTCCAGAAAGCTTTTACTAATCCAGTGTGAGAATTACAACACAATAACGTTTTATTTTCTGTTTTGATAGACTTGTGCAAAAATACATAATCATGCGTTTATAATTTTAGAATATTACTAAACAATCTACACGCAAGACTGGGGTTACATTTTCTGTATTTGTTTAACATTAAGTTAAAGAAAATTGTTTTCATGTTCATAACTGTTCCAATGCCTATGCTTATCCTAGTAATTTATCTCATAAGAATAAAAGCATGAAGCTACAACTACTTTTATTTTAAACTGTAACTTAAGAATAATTACATAATTTCCGACACCCAAAAGCCTCACTAATAATACTTACTCAGCTGGTCTTTGAACATACATACGCTGTGAAACAGGAACTTTGGTCCTCGGATCAATTATTCATTTAATTATGTAATATGTTTAATAATTATACATAATTTTGAGAACTGTAACTAGCTATGTTTGTGAAAGTAAAATTATATACTTTGATGTAAAATATTGTAATGAACCTGGGTAGGTATACGTGAGAAACACTGCACTCCCGGACGACAGACTAGAACGAGCGGATGTTAGACAATAGAATGGAATGGCAACTATATTTCTGTTTCGTTACACAGGCCAATAACATCTTAGTTCTTCCTTGTGACGCCGTGCTGTGTATATAAGAGGGTAGCAACCCCATTCAGCCTCATTTGCTCATTTGCCTCATTGCTTATTGCAGTCAAGTGTACTGTATACATCCGTCTGGTGTGCCCGACGAGGTGCCGCGTCCAGTAAAATAAAGTATTATAAAATGTCCGCCGAAAGTTCAGTTACTTGAAGGTGCCCGGGTTCCACACAAGTTTTAGGACAAATTAAAGGAGTTCAGAGGTTATCCGATGTTTCTGTTGTCTCAACCTTAACACCCTGAGAACCCAAAACAAAAGTCCATGCAGGAGACAGCAGCTAGAGCCAAGGGTAAAGCAAGCAGCCGAGGACGACGTGGAGACCGAGGAAGGAGTTCCGACGTCGACCCAGGTGCGTGCAGCCGTTAGGCGGGGAGAAAGTACTGCCGTAGCTGTTTTAAGGACAAACCTGAGTAATTGAGTTACCTCAACGCGCAACAATGAGCTGTCTGATGTAGTTGGCTTAGGATGTATCGGGCGTATCTGAATTTTATTTATTTGTTTACTTATTTTTCGTGAGTCGATTCCGCTTGTACCCTAATCCTAGTACTACAACGGAGTTCATTGCGTCATGAAGTCGTAAACGGTAGGTCTGTGATTAGAAGTGCGCCGCGAGCTTCCTCCTAACTGAGTTATTTATGTTGGGTTCATTTATATATTTCACTTGGTCCTTATGAATAGCAAACAAAGAGAAGGTGTCCTAAATTTAGACTCAAAATAGTTCCTTCCCAAACTTCCTTTGCCAATTACAATTTAATTTCATGTATTATCACCGTCCACAGTTTGGCTATAAGGCTTGAAATTTTGCGTTGAGCACTATTTAAAAAGCTCAAATTTAAGCCTCAGTAGACCAAGCAAGCTATTTGGTAGCTCAATGTTTAATGATGACAAATGCATAGATATTACAATTCTAAGAGGCTATATAAGCTTGAATAGCTGCAGAAGTATTTCGCATAAACTTTCGAATATTCTGTTTTGGGGTAAATAAGTTGCCATAACTTTATTCAAATTATTACTACCATTTCGATTTTAGATTACGAATTCTGAATCAGCTACACATATTCAGGAGGATCATATTACTTTTATGTTCTTAATAGGAATGATATTCAACTTTATGGACAATCACAGCATCATGTTCTCTCAGTTAAGCGCGTCCATAACTCTTCCATTCTGCTCAGTCACGAAGGCTTCCCTCCTATGCTTTATAGTGTTATAAAAGTTTTATGTTTTCAGGAATCCATCTCCGCTACGAGCAAGTATCCATGGCACTGACATTTATTCTCCGAAGAATTATAAAACGAGCTTATAAACCAGTAGTTCACAGCTGACACAATATCAGGTTTTAACGAACACGGAGGAGTATAAAGCAAATTTCCAACAGCGGTTCGTCCCATCATTTTATCTAATTATGTCTTTCACAACTTAATTAAGCTATAAAGGAAGATATATGTGGTATCTACTAAATTGGCAAAACGGCCACTGTCATCATCGTCACCAGCAGAACGTGATTAAACAGATCTGCTATAGCTTCACTTGCTTAGCTTTCAGTTTTAGGCCAGTGCGTTACAAGTATATTTTGTTAAACTATACAGAAGTAAGCCTAGTGGTTCTTACTAGTAACATAGACATTAATTCTAACGCATTTTTCTAGAATTCTGAGTAGTTTTACAAAACTATGAAGAATATACATGAATTCTGACTTAGAATGACACATATGAGTGTACGGTTCACCTGATAGTGCCTCGTTAATTAGACGCATGATGTGATAAAGTATGTTAAAGAAGGGAGGAAATAAGCACAATGTGACGTTAATGAAACCAGGATAACAGCTATCGGCTTAACATTAACATCAATTGGTGTGTCTTTATTACCTTAACATTACATTTAAGGGGAAAAATTTTAAATAATGGTAATATTGTTCAAAGCATCCGATTGGTTGGGCTATAAATTAATTCCCTAATTGTGATTTCTTCTCTTAGAAAGCTTGAAGCCCCTCATTTGTTCCGATTGCCTGAAAAATGTTAAGTATATGATGTATTTTGATAATATTATGAAGCCAAATTTTTAAATCTCCCTTTCTTGCTTTTAAATTTCATTAACTCTTGTACTGGAGTCTAACTCTTCTCTAAATATTAATTTACATATACCAATATTTTTTAAATTTTAGATAACAATTTGCAAAAGGATACAGTGTAAACACTTTTCCTACAAGTCTTATGCTGTAATAGTTATCTTTTACAGCATTTTATTAATTCTTATAATTTCTGTTGGAAATGCTTTCAAATACTTGGCTTGAATCGACATGGGATTGTCTCACCATTTTATACTACAAAGGCATCTGATAAAATTATCATGTGTATATGTATGACAGATGCGTTATTACATTAAGTAGCTCGCTTTATTTAATGAAAAGTTAAAAATAGTTGAATGAACATTTTTCAGAGAATTATGCTATAATTTTCACACGTCTTTCAGTATCGCAAAATTCATCCGCAATTCGGTATTTCCTCTTAAAATGTATACTCGCCTCAGTTTTTCTTCATAAAGCAATATCATATTTCCTTAAAAATAATATCTAATTTCAATACTTTAAGGATAGAAACCTATTCAATCAAACCTGTATAACTGCATAACCAGGAAAGTTTCTCCAAACCATTTGATGATTAAATTTGAGTTATATAATCTGAGACATTGTCATACAGAAAATTAATTCAATTTCATCTCAAAATGGCGTACTGAATGGTATTTATAGAATAATGCCAAACAACAATATTTCGTTTGAAATGTCCCGGAGAGAACTTTCATTAAGTTGCAGAATTAACCATTACCGAGAAATTAGCTATCAGAAGTTTGAATGCTGGGAGTATTTCATACATACTTTGAAGTGCTAAGTCTCCATGGCTGCCCTTTTTTAATGTTTAACAATCAGCTTATCTTCGCTGACCTTTCTTGAACTTTCAAATACATATACAAATGAAACCAATTTTAATAATATACAAGTGTAATAAAACGAAATATGTGCAAGACAAGAAGGGCGTTCGGCCGTTAATTTATAATCTGGTGGTTCGAGTCCACTCTAGCGTATATTTTTAAGTTCGTATCAAAACACAAAATGATGATACTTTTAACATAACGATTATTTTTTTGAAAATCCATTTGGGTTTCGAGAAGGTAGTTGTACGCTTCAACTTGTATGCAATTTTCTTCGTTGCCTGTTTTAAGTAGCTTTGAAAATAAACAAATTCATAGTGATGCTTTAAGCAACTTAAATCATATGGGACCACCTTCCACTATATTTTGTTGCTCATAACTTAACTTTCTGGTCTAAATTATAATTAGGGCATCTTAAAAGTGTTCCAAACTAATACAGCCAAATATGGAGGCCCAAAGGTTCCATTACCGATATCGGCTTATTTTATATCTATATAAATGATTTTGCGTTCAATGTGATTAATGGCGGTTTAATCTATGCAGAACTTAAATATTAGCTCAATACAACAATCGTTTATTAGAATTAAATACCCTCATTATCGCTGGATCAAAGCGGGTAAACTATTGGTTTAGTGTTAATAAACCCCACATAAATAAATAAAAATACAGAACATTTATTATAATTCGAAATCTAATATTGACGGAAATCTAAGGGTGCAATATTTATAAGACATTGTCTTGGTTCAAAGATTCGACAAGATATCCATATTTGTACAAAGATATTTAAAACTTGTTTTTTCGGTTCAGAATGTGAGAAATGCATATACTACACACCTAGATACATTTAAAACACTATGACATTTTCTTTGGAATAAATGTTCCATTGTTTTGTTTCACAAATAAAGAATTTCATAATGAAAGGAAAAGTCAATGGGACATTTCCTTGTGTCTGACACTTGTAGAACGTAATATTGGTTCACTAGGTCTTATCAAGTCGTTGACCAATCAGGTAATGAGAATGCATTACCATCAGAGAAGTTACCTGTCGTCGGCGTTGCAATAGTTACGGGTTCTGGTGAAATAAACCCAACTTTTCACGTACATGTACCTACCTGGCACAGAGACCAGGCATACTGACTTCGGCAGCCAGCGCTGCATTCGCCTTTTACCTGTTTACCTCATGAAAAGCCACCTTCTGAATTTTTCATAACGCGGAAAAGAAAGAAAGAAATAAAGCAAGAAAGAGAGAGAGAGAAAGAAAAAGAGAGAGAGAAAGAGAGAGAGAGAGAGAGAGAGAAAGAGAGAGAAAGAAACAAACAGATAAAGCAAGAAAGAATTAAAGAAAGAACGAAGGAAAGAGAGAAGGAGAGAGAGAAAGAGAGAAAGAAAGAGAGAGAAAGAAAGAAAGAGAGATAGAAGGAAGGAAAGAGAGAATGAAAAAGAAAGAAAGAAATAAAGAAAGAAAGAAAGAAAGAGAGAGAGAGAGAGAGAGAGAGAAAGAAAGAGAGAGAGAAAGAGAATTTAAGAAAGAAGGAAAGAAAGAAAGAGAAAGAGAAAAAGAAAGAAAGAAGGTGAGAGAGAAAAAGACAGAAATAAAGAAAGAAGGAAAAAGGACAGAAGGAAGGAGAGAAGGAAAGAGAAAATAGAGAGCAAGAAAGAGAAAGAAGGAACAGACGAAGGAAAGAAAGAAAGAAGGATCGGAGAAAGAAAAAGAAAGAAGAAAAGAAAGAAAGAAAGAAGCAAGAAACGAAGAAAAGATAGAAAGGAGGGAAGAAAAAGAAGGAAAGGAAGAAAGAGAGAAAGAAAGGGAGAGGGAGAGAAAGAAAGAAAGAAAGCAGGAGCGAAGGAAAGATAGAAAGGAGGGAAGAAAAAAGAAAGAAAGAAAGAAAGAGAGAGAGAGAAAGAAAGAAAGAAAGAAAGAAAGAAAGAAAGAAAGAAATATATAAAGAAAGAAAGAAAGATATAAAGAAAGAAAGAAAGAAAGAAAGAAAGAAAGAAAGAAAGAAAGAAAGAAAGAAAGAAAGAAAGAAAGAAAGAAAGAAAGAAAGAAAGAAAGAAAGAAAGAAAGAAAGAAAGAAAGAAAGAAAGAAAGAAAGAAAGAAAGAAAGAAAGAAAGAAAGAAAGAAAGAAAGAAAGAAAGAAAGAAAGAAAGAAAGAAAGAAAGAAAGAAAGAAAGAAAGAAAGAAAGAAAGAAAGAAAGAAAGAAAGAAAGAAAGAAAGAAAGAAAAAGAAACAAGCAGAGAAAGATAAAGAAACAAGCTAAGATAGAAATAAAGAATGACAGAAGGAAGGAAGAAAAGAAAGAAAGAATCCTACATTAATGTGCTTAAGAAATTTCCTTGTGATTGACAATTGTGTGGTAGGTTATCAGCTAGAAGGGGCTCGTTAGACCGCTGACCAATCAGGGAAAATATTGCATTACCGTCAGATCCATGACGTCATCGGCGTTGCAACGGCTACGGCTTAATTGGACATTTATATGTGTTTCCACATATGTGCTGATCTGATTAAGTGTTTGCAAGTATTTCATTGAGCGAAGTGTTATTTAGGGGGATTGCGAAAGGATTTAATCACTCTAAGTGTTATATTATATTCAGAACTTTACCATCTTTTGTATGTCGTGCATAATGGTTTTGTTGCTGCAGACGGACAGTTGGTAAATGCGTTAACAGCGTCCTAAGAGAGGCAGCTTGCCAGCACGAGCATCAAACATAAGGTAATTTCTCACTAATTGCAGTGCTGTATTCCTTATTGTTGATCTATCTGTGATGGCTTATCAGTTTCTATAATCGTAGAACTTAACTTATTTTTAATTAGCTTTATGTATAAACAGAAAGGTAAACGTATAAACCATGTAGCTCACCATCACTTTACTGAGAGCCCAAATCATCTGGACTTCCCATTATGTAAATAAACAAAACACATGATTATCATTATATTGGCTAAAGAGTTTCCAGAGATCTTTGAAAGATAGCCCTAATGTGATAGTATATCACATTAGATAGACAATCCTATTTGTTATATGTTAAACAATGTTAAACTTTGTGTTGTCATCTAGTTTTGGATTCTAAACTATTTTATATTACAACTTATCCATATTGCAGTGTTTTATTTAATGAATAAATACAGCTTATCCATATTGCAGTGTTTTATTTAATGAATAAATCGAAATATGCAATATCAAATAACTTATATGAGAGAGATAAATTAAATCATGGCGAGTAGAGAAATTTATGTTCATGTAAATTTAAATATTTTATTGGCATTTAAGTAGAAAAACTAGATGTTAGATTAACACTAAATTTGTATTTAGCACTAAGTATTACTTCTTTACGTACCGTTACGTTACGGCAGGAAAACACAGAAAAGAGTAGATGCTAGCATAGAACGTAATCACTACCATCTCTTGGATTACGAATAGACTTATTTTTATTATATTAACGTATGTCGTAGCATTCCTCTACGTATAGAATTTTTTTATGGCACCGTCTGAAATTTCCAATTCACGGACAATTTGCATTGTTATTACGGAGAGGGTTCCACTTGTGTTGAGTACTTAACTGTCTGCGCTTGACAGTTGAATCAAAACACAATGAAAAATAATATGCGCCCGTTTTCATTACGTGTGTACTCTAAATGAAAATACGTGCCTGTAAATAACTAGTTTCGCCTTCAATGTGTAATAAATGAACTTATTCCAATACGCCATAGAATACTTATGTTGGAGTAACACGTAGTGCCGGTATGTTATCCCAAATTCTATTCAAATACGATATTATATTATACTATTGTTAAGTAAGGCAGCATCTGTGTGCTCAAATCATGTAGTTTCCTTTTTCGCAATTAGATATAAATTTTTGAACATTTGCTTTGAATATCTTGAAGGCTAAATGACATCTTCGCTATACATCTACAGGTACCGTTTCTTCAGAAGCTTTTGAGGCCGGCTAAGTTAAATTTTAGGAAGATTTACACAACCTTTACGACTTGTGGATTTATTTTGGTGTTAATATACGGTAAGTTATAACAACTGCAGACATCTTTTTACCAAACGATAATTAAAGAAACAATCTTCACTTCTTTAATATATAAATTTATTGTAAGAAGATGAATTTAGTGATCGCAGAAGGCACACTTATAATTCTCGAATATGTCGCTGTGATACCAAACATTTTCTTAGAGCCTGGACCATGAAGTTTTACAGGCTTAACATGCGCTGTAAGATCTTTAAATTCATCTTAATTCTGAGAACAAATTATTAAAAAGGGGAAACATGAGAGAGATTTTCAATACGTTGACCTCACTGGAGAAATATTTTGCTGAAGGATGTTTTAATGTTCAAAATGCGTATGATTCGCTCCTTATCTATTGTTATATAATCTAAATTTAGAAACAAAATTAAACTTAATAGAAAGCTTCATGTATCAACAATGAAACTTAATGTCCCTACTATGAAGTTACAGCTATATGCAAAAGTGTAATTTCAAAAAAAATTATATATTCAAATATTGTGATGAGCATGTGATGGTTTTTACAATACCGTTTCATGTTACGATGATAAATCTTTTATTATATTTGAAGAGGGCTCTTGAATTTGAATTAGGCTCTGACTGTTACCAGGGTCAATTCAGAAAGTACTATTAATGGTCAGTGAAAAGACAATTAAAACATATTTTAAGATTTACCATAAAATGAATATAAGTCCTTTATAGTGCAATATTTTCTGATGTAGAAAGTAAGCTATTAGAGTAATTGTTGGGTCTAAAACCCATATGCAGAGTATGAGAAAAATAGAGGGAATTAATTCAGGTATACATTCCCCATATGTAGGTGGTAAAAATGTTCCATGCAGCATGTGTCCGAAAATCCTTTTTTTGTGAGCTATGCCCTTAAAACACTGATATTCACTATAACGTTTTTCTTCCTGCAGGTAGTTTCATTAAAGGTAATATTAACAGGACATTCTATCAGTTCATTCCGAAGCGCATAGCATAGCTTCGCTGGCTCGTTTTTGTACCAAAAGACGTACCCACAGTGAAGATGTTCAAATCGGAAGATATTTGAACATCTCGGTCGTCATCTGTGCAATCATAGAAAGTTTATACCTTGCAGCTTAGGAAGAGGACGACCTCTGTCCAGATGTGGGAGAGGGAATTTTGGATGCTGTGCACACGACTCCCTGAACAATACACAGAAGTTAGCGTTCCAACTGAATGCTCCTCATACGACTGACAGGAGACATGTGAGAGCAACAGTTGGAACCTTATCATTTGCAATGTGTACAAGCCTTGTTACCAGCGGATTACCCTTCTCAACAGATGTTCTACTACTGATTCGTGCAGCAATGTGCAACAAACCCAAACTTTCCTACCTTAGTATTATTTATAAGTGATGCATGGTTCATACTAGATGGCATTACAAATTTCCACAATCTGTAGTATAGACGCATCAAAACCCACAAGCCATTGTTCTATCTCCTCACCAGGAGCCTATCACTTTCAACATGTGGATCCGTATCACTGGAGATCGGTCAGTTGGATCTCTTATACATGTAAGCAGACTTAGGGAACAGGCGTACAGAATTATACTGGAAACCAGCATTCTCATGTGTAGGAAGATGTTTCAGTACCATCATCAACAAGCCCAATTCTTCCATAATGGCGTTCTGGCACACTTCAAACGAACCACTCACCGGTACTTGAAAAGAAATTTTCTGATCAGTAGATACAAGTGGCTCAATTTCTTGAACTCAAGGTCAGCTCATTTGAATCTTATCGGTTGGTGCATTCGTCTTCAGCACCTGACATGGAATCCCTTCACAATCAAATTGTGGCAGAGCGTGAGGAAATACGCAACAGTCCTAGAATTTGACAATGTACTTGCAAGGCCATAAGATGGCAATGCGAACCTGTGTTTAAGGGGGGGGGGGGTGGTGTTGAAACTTTGAACATATCTAAGGAAAACTACCAGCAGTAAAAAATACGAACTGACAAATATCATTGTTTTTAAGACCATAACTCACAGCATACATGGTATGGAGAGGATTCGGCACCGTGACCATAATAGATCTGTTGTACATATTGTCCAAGTGGTTCATCAGCGGGAGGAAGGATGATGCGAGAAGAGTCAGAGGGTGGCCAATTTCAAGGCGTCACGACAGTACAGAGGATAGGGTTCCTACAATTTACCAGTTGGAAACTCACCGGCAGGCCAGTACAACCGGTATCCCACACACTATTGTCCTGAAACAGACCTCTAGGCCGACCTGAAGGCCGGACACCATCCTGTGTGAGGAGGAAGTGTTTACCAAGAGCATATCAATCCTGCCATACAGCGCCGAGACACCCGCCGACACTTCTACCCTGAAAGACACCATCAGATGATAGATGATGTGAAATGATAATGGAGATGAAATGGGGGGACAGGAAATTCAGTGAATATAATTAACCTAAGGAGCATTTCACTAGCGACCCGGGAAAACACCGAAAAAATCCATGGGTGAGATAGGCTGCCCAATGGAATCGAAAGCGGACCTTCCGAATGCACGCCAAAGACGTACCGCCTGAGCCATCTTGCTCAGTAGGGCAGACTCAGAAACCAAACCATCCCAGACATGAATTATGCCTTCTATTTCTGAAGCATGCTGTGTAACGATACGAACAGAGAATATACAATTGCAAAGCTGACTGAGGTAAGGAACCTAGTTTGAATTTTAAAGCTCACACGGACAGTGATGTTGGTTAATATCCTTCAATACAATGAAAATATTACATTGTAACGAACTGTTTAACTTTGTTCTTGTACTTATGTTCTACGTTAATATATTGCTAAAGGAATACTTCTTATTACAGCACAAAGGCATTAAGCTTAAAAGTAGTTGAAACTTTGAGGATGGCCAATGCAAAGAGGCTCTCTGACTTGGAAGGAAGTCGGATGAAGGAAACGCCAGCTTCAAAACTTGGAATGTTTTAATGTTTGTACTAAAGTTCCAGAGAAGCTTTTTGCGTTAAGTTTACTCTTTAATTTTTCTCTTTTTATATTTCCTTTGGGTTTTAAAAATGCATCGTAGTCTAGTTATGTTCCAAATTATGACCGTAATTAAAAAGTATGCCTTGCTTAACCTTTGCGCTGCTACCAACGATCGCGTACTGTTGGGATTGCCGCACCACATTTTTTTTTCTTTTTCCGCGTCTGAGCGTGATTTCAAATTGCACAAGAGTCATAATTACATTTATTGTTCGATGAACGTATACGGTACCTAGGCCGCGCCATGGCCGAGTGGTTTGACCATTCGTCTCTCAAAGCGACCCGAGTTCGATACCAGGCGACCGCATGTGAGATTTGTTGTGGACAAAGCGGCGTAGGGGCTGGTTTCCTCCGACCGGTGCTCTCATTCCACCGGTGCTCCATCTTCATTTCATCTATTATCAGTTTCACAGTCTGCGTTGCCGCATGTAGTAAATGCGGGAGTTAAACACTAGCAAAATTAAAGATGAATGTCTGAATTTAACTTTATTTCATTTATTTACGTTTTACATAATTTACAGTTCTATTGCCTAACTTATCTTAAGTACAAATTGTAGTTTAACCGTTTATTCTCCCCTTGGCTCCACTAGTTGCCTGGCTCCCTGGCCTTTGGCTCATCTAGAGGTGCCCTCCGCCTACTTTATCTCTACTCTCATCCTTCTTTCTCTCACCCTTCCTTCTCTCCTCCGTTATCTATTTTCTTCTCCTCTTCCTTTTTTCTCCACTTCTGTTTCACCTTCTATAAGAACTCCACCATACTGCTACTGTTCAAATGCCTAATACTCTAAACTGCAAAATATGAAATGTTGAACTTAGTAATGTTAGGAAGTGTACGTCTAGAATGAAAAAACCAATTGTTTCGAGTATCAACACCCAACGCCATATAAGTATTCTAACCTCTATTTTGTTTGTTATACAACCTGAAAATTGTATAGATGTGATCCTGCAATCAAGAGGTAAATCTGTTTGAGTGAAGTGAGAAGGTATAGAAATATCTTATGTATGTTTCATAGACTTATAAGAAAGTATATATGAATGCAAGACGTTTGGCGCGAAACAACTAGTTTTATTCCCCGAGCGGTAAGACCCATCTCAAAACAGAGAGCGCACTCTGTTTCCAGTACCGTTGTGAAGGTGTTGCTCCATTACGGGAAAATAGTAACTTAAATCAGAAACAAACATTGGTTGCGTATTTTAGTTGAATTTTCTAAGCTAAGGAAAGAAAATAAAGCAGGAGAAACTCTCTTTAGATGCTTTTAAAATAAAATTTAAACAACAAAAACCTTGCAAATTAAGTTTATACTAAAGGTGTGAACATCCAGAAAGAAACTGATGCGGATGGATGATTAATTATAATTACTCAAGTGCTATTGGGGACTAACTTCAACCAAAATTACGATTCCTGCAACACAAAACTGCCGACTTTTAACGAAATTATGGCCGTATGGAAGATGCTAAACAAAAAATTATTTGATATTCTACAATATAATAAAATAACACATGCTTAAATCTTACGGAATATGAATTACAATTCGATTAAATGCAATAATTAATGTTCAGTTTATGAATGAATGAAAGAATGTGTTTAACACCCGCTTTTACTACATACCGCGGGTGGTGACACTGATAATACATGAAATTAAGATGGAGCACCGGCGGAATGAGATGGCGGGGAAAACCGGAGATCCCGGTGACAACCCGCCCAACGACTGTCTTATGGGAGGCAAGCGGTCTAACCGCTCGGCCAAATGTTCCGTTTAATTAAGCGTCATAGACTAAAATGAGTTTTCTTCTTTGTTGATAGAATCGTCACCTTAAAGGTGGACACAAATATTCTTGCATCTAATAGTTGTTTCATATAACCTTGCCCCGCTGTCATGTGTCAATCCACGTCCAACTACCTTCCCCCTCACTCTAATTGGCTAATGCTTTCGCGCCATAGGCCATAGGCGGTGCCTTCCCGCCACATTTAAACAAGCAGTAAACGGCATAATAATTGCCAGAAAGATAGATAAAATCATACAAATAACAATATGAAGGCATGCAAAAATAAAGTGTAAAATAAAACTGAGCAAGTTGAAACTGAATGAATGAGCAATGAAACTGAAAGAAGTTTATAGTGAAAGACCTTCGTCCTTATCCAGTGGTATTCTTCT
>CM060950.1:67046701-67190433 GCA_030765055.1 Mantis religiosa | reverse complement strand
GGAAGAAGAAGAAGAAGAAGAAGAAGAAGAAGAAGAAGAAGAAGAAGAAGAAGAAGAAGAAGAAGAAGAAGAAGAGAAGAAGAAGAAGAAGAAGAAGAAGAAGAAGAAGAAGAAGAAGAAGAAGAAGAAGAAGAAGAAGAAGAAGAAGAAGAAGAAGAAGAAGAAGAAGAAGAAGAAGAAGAAGAAGAAGAAGAAGAAGAAGAAGAAGAAGAAGAAGAAGAAGAAGAAGAAGAAGAAGAAGAAGAAGAAGAAGAAGAAGAAGAAGAAGAAGAAGAAGAAGAAGAAGAAGAAGAAGAAGAAGAAGAAGAAGAAGAAGAAGAAGAAGAAGAAGAAGAAGAAGAAGAAGAAGAAGAAGAAGAAGAAGAAGAAGAAGAAGAAGAAGAAGAAGAAGAAGAAGAAGAAGAAGAAGAAGAAGAAGAAGAAGAAGAAGAAGAAGAAGAACAAGAAGAAGAAGAACAAGAAGAAGAAGAAGAAGAAGAAGAAGAAGAAGAAGAAGAAGAAGAAGAAGAAGAAGAAGAAGAAGAAGAAGAAGAAGAAGAAGAAAGGAGAAATGTAGGACAAATGTTAATTGGAGGGCTATAACGATATAAGCTGTGAAGATAGGTGTGGCAATCTAAACACTGACCATTTTATGCATTCGGCTGCATTCACTCAACAATAAGGCATGTATCGAAAGACAGATTTATTTTATGGAATAACTTGGTTTATTAAATGAAATAAAATTTGAATAGAGTCAAACTAAAAAAAAAAAAATCAATGCACCGAACTCCCACTCTCCGTCCGCTCGCCCTTAACCTTTGAGCTACCGACCAATGTGGCGTCATGACATTAAATTCTACAACTGATTCGTATGTTTCTCCAAATGACTGTATCTATTTAAATCTTAGCTTGCACACGGTCAGTGTGTAAGAACAATTAAATTTCCAAAAAATAAGTTATTTTCGATATTAAGCAGTCTTATTATGATAATTAATATTTTAAACTATAACCAACCAAACCATTAACACCAATGTAGAACATTTTATGGACTCGCCTGCATTCACTCGATAGTAAGGCATGTCATTGAAAGACATAGATTTAATTTTAATGAATAATTTTGTTTATTCAATAAAGTACGAATTGTTTTCTGAATTAAGCATTCGTGTAATAATGTATTAGCGATTTCTATTTTAATCCATGACCAACTAACTCATTAACACCGATGTAGACCATAAATTTTAGGTATAAGTATATAAACGTTACAACTACATAATCTTCAATGAGTCTAAAAATAATGAGTAACGTATATAAACAAACGGCATTTATAAAAATCTTTTCAATGCAAACACGGAGAAGAAACCGCATATGTATTTACAAATAAAGATCCCGTTCCTTTCACATAAGAGAGCTTTCTCTGAAAGATGAGTTGAAACTCTTAAAGAAAATGTCTCAACGTTTGAATACATTAAATATACTCTGAGAAATAAAATCACAGTATGGAAGTGGAAAATGTCTTTTTTTTTTTTACCCTGAAAATAACTTTCTCTAATTTGAGGACATTGGAAAGAAGTCTGAAGTCAAAAGTGGCTGATTGTTAAGTACTTGTCATTGGTAGTACAGTCAGTGACATCGGAACATATTTTCCGGTGTTCAACCAAGCAAAAGGCTCATTAGAGCTTCCCGAGCTCAGCTACCATTGGTTGTTCAATCAGTCTTTGTGCTTCATCGCGGATTTTCTTGTTTAATAGGTGAAGCTGGCGCAGATTCTATAACACTAAGGATTGCCTCTCCTCCATTTCCTTCACAGTTTCAGGGTTGGAGGATCAGGCGAGTGAATGCCGGGTGACTCATGTGGAATTTGTGGAATAATCTACCCTGGCGCTTGTATTTATGGAAATGCAGAAAGAGACTTATACATAGGAGAGGCTGGCACATGGCTGGGTTTCGCTGACATCAGAATGAAATATCTGTGGGACTTCGTGACCGGGCCTGAGACAGTTTTAATATGTTAGAATGCAAAATGGACTACGATTACATATATAGTGCGATCCAAATAAACCTGAACCATTTCAATAGGCCAAAACCTTTGAGCAAATGATAGGACACACGTACAACTTTGAGAGAATATAAAACACAATTGGGAGATTGCATTACACTATTTACATCTCGGATAAAATGTTGGAAGTGTCCTCCACAAGCATATATACATGTTTGCACTCGTCTTACCATATTCTCTGAAGTTTTACGGAGAGTATCCTCGCCAATCTTACTTATTTCGGTTCGAATGGATTCCTTGAGAAGTTCAAATGTCCGTGGCCTATTCTTGTACACTCTATTTTTTAGATACCCACACAATAAAGTATCCGGTGGAGTCAGGTCAGGGGATCTGGAGGGCCAAAAACCTTTCGAGACTATTCGATTATTAAAGAAACTGGTTCCAAGTTCCTTGGTGGCATTGGATATATGACACGTTGCTCCATCTTGCTGGAAATAACATTCTCTGAATTCCATATCATCTCCGTAAACCTTCAGAGAATATGGTGAGACGAGTGCAGACATGTATAGATCCTGGTGGAGGACACCTCCAACATTTTCTCTGAAATATATATAGTGTAATGAATATCAAAATTGTGTAATATATTCTCCCAAAGTTACACGTGTGTCCTATTAATTGTTCAAAATCTTTGGCCTATTGAAGTGGTTCAGGTTGTTATGGATCGCACTATATTAAAATAAGCAGAAAAAAAGCTTTCTCGACCTCCAGAGCAAATATAGAGATCCATAAAGTTTCACCATTGCACACAAATATGTATTTATATAACAATTTTCCTTATTTTTGTATAGATATTTTCAACATGTCTCACTCAATAAAATGGCATTATTAACTACCTTTTTCGTATAACACTATGATCATTACGTTAGTAGTGATAGTTGAAACAAATATAATGGGTGGCGTACAGGGTTCCACTTTGACGCTACAGTTTGATACGATGGTAAGGGTAGCTCTGGGTTGAGTAATGAGGTTTCTCTCAGGGTATGCGTGGGTATGTATGAAAAAGGAGGTTTCTAATGACACTGGAATGCCCGTTACAAACTGGTTTAATGACTGCTTCCTGTATTATCACATCAAACTCGAAGTTGCCGACCAAGGGTTACCAATATCACTGTTAAATGCTTATTACTCGATAAAACATAATTCGTTCTTCACGTACATATGAACCGACAAATATATTCTCTCACACTTCTGGGCTCCTTTGACCAAGAGAGAAGAAGAGGACTGCCGTAATCGGCTTCACGCCGCGGACTGAGTGCTCTCTCAGCTGCGCGTGGGTGTGTAACTTTCACTTCTCAAGCCTTCTTTTCACACAAAGAGTCCCTTTGTGACTATTTTGCACATTGTGATTATTATAGTCGGCCATGCCATTATAAAGGGTCCGAAGAATACATTTTCAAACAGAGTCAAGTGCGATCCCTCAGAATTCTGTTTTCCCCGTGTCTTTTGTTGCACAACTCAACCAACTGCACCTGTTCGTGTCGTAACAAATATACAATACCTGTTTTTAGTGCTTACCCTTGTTGCTAGTGTATGTAACCACACATTTATGACGGACATTTTAATTGGGCTTAGGCCTGTTAATTTCATAGAAAATAACAAATAAAATAAATAAATGTTAACAAAACTATTTTATACTCAGATAGAGGAAAAACTGCATAAACCATTATAAAGAATGTGTTGGAAAAGGAAGTTTTATTTTTCGAAACCCTCAACTTTTACAGTAATTTTAAGCATAAAAGGGGATGCACAAACTGTAATGAGTGCTTTTAATGATTAAATAGATTGACCCCAAATTTTGGATCGTTTATGAATGAAATTAGTAATGATAATTATTTTAAAATGGGTCTGGTCACCGTGCAAGTTCTTCACTGCAGTCCTTCTTCCTGGAGGTTTGCGGAAGCTCAATGAGAACTATGTACTTATATGCCAAAGTCCTGCCCCTCTTCCTGACAACATAATTCATAACATGAATGACGAAATATTACAGTGTTTGCTTCCACACACACACACACACACACACACACACACACACACACACACACACACACACACACACCCACACACACACAAACACACACAAAAACAAACTTCGTATGATAGTTAATTTCGGTGACTAAAATTTCTACCACCAAAAACTGATGTGTACATTTGGAAAAATTCATAGTATTTGCCTAATAGTAATTAGACTTCTGGTCTCACAGTGATACTAAATGCCAATACCGGATATTGTCCTAATATATAAGTATCTGTTCAAATAAGGCCAAAAGTTTTGAAAATTGTGGAATTTTCTTTTTTGGCATTTTTGGTAGATCAGGGCGTGTAGTAATCGACAGCATGCTACTTTTATCATTTGCAGCATTTTAGGCCATCACGTAACAATTTAAGGAGACCTTTAACAATCGTTAAACTAACAATCGTTACTTCAAAATTAATTTTCTGAGAAACCTTTTTCCTAACTCTTTTCAGTATAGAAAATGTCCCACGCGACTAAGTTTTTCATTTATTTTGGTGAAACTTGCAGAATAGGTCCACAACATGTAAATAAAAAACTTCACATTCCACACTTTTTGTTAATGCTCATGTTTTGAAAATTATATGGTGTTAAGGAATAAAAAAGTTAATATTTCCGAAACTGTTAGAGCTAACACATAGAAAATATTTTAGAACAAATGCTACAAGAATATTACAAAAATAAGAATATTGATCTTTAACAAGTGCTGTGTACTAGCGGAAATCAAAAATCCAACTTAAAAGCTCAAATTTTTTGAAGCATAGAAGATTTTGACATAGCGAGTAATTTTTACAGTAATTTCACAAAAAGTAGTTAATAATTAATGAGCTATTTGGTTTAACAACATGAAAATTTGCAAGCAAGTTTAAAATGATACTCTAATTATGTGGCTACATTTGCTTTATGATAGGTTTATTATTATAGAAGTTAGAATTTTCAGTGTAGCCTTGCCTTAAACAGCAGCACTCTTATAAAAGCTTCAGTTTTGGCCAGTGTTGATGCAATGGACGATGACTGAAAAGCTCCTTATCCTTTTGTATTCACACCACAAAGTCTTGATGTCAGTTCACACATGTGAAAATGATATTACCGTAGTAGGTGGGTACATATGAAGTAAAACCTAGGCTTTGAGCCTCGTGTGAGGGCAGCACAGGTGACGTTCACGCGGATCAGTTCCAAGCATGTCCTCATTAATCTACAGGACAGGAATTTTGAAAATGCGTGTGAAGTTCCCCGAGGAGGAAGCCAAAAGAGTCCGGAGGAGGGGAGCCAGAGTCCATGCAATGAGATCTCCCCTTCATCACGGGATAAGCTCGATATTCCCCACCTGGCATGGCACTCACTACTCCCCCATCGCATCGAGTTACACTTCGATCAAGCAATAGCGCGAGCTTAAAACGAAATATTAATGTAGCCGATGTATGCAGAAAGAGGCAGCAAGGGAGCAACCAGTCATTCAGAAAGAATCTTTATTCTCTTCACTATATGCAACTCAAAATGTTGTACAGACGAAACTATTTTTATTCGCGATGTGGTATACCCAGATATAGAGTAACTCTTTAAGAGAATGCGCTACTCAAAAGTATTTAAAAAGCAGTTAAGCTATGGAGGAACACTAAATTACAAATTTATTTACAAAATTTTGTTCTTGATACTTCAAATTTTAATCCTTTATGCTTCGAATAAAAATATATATTGCATACACTGACATTTTAAATATAGCCATTTTAAACTGTAACGCCCAAAGCTATCGTATAATTTTTATAAACTGCGATAAGTTTGAATTTAAGAGCCTGAAAAACGTTTTACGTATATTTTTCGTATAATGATCAAACTTTAGTAGAAATCATGAGGTTACAAAATGAGTGCATTATTATTACAAATACTCTACAAAAATTAATTTATTTCTCAAATATACACTATGTGTTCTTCTGGAGCACAGGACTTATCAAGGCACGTTTGGTTTGATTTCATATTAAGAGAAAATAAGTTTTAAAATGTTCAAGATCTTTTCAGGAAACAAGCCATGTGAAAAGACGATTAGAAATTGACGTTTAGGGAGCGTACATCTCTCCCAACATCAGGATATTTTAATAAATGTTACAGCCACAAATGTATCACTGAATATAACACAAATATAAACAAAGACCGAAAAAGTTTTAAAATATTCTACTGGTGAGTTTTAGTACTTTATATTCATTTTGGCCTTGAAATGCACGGTTATAAATCAAATAACTGCTTGTCGTGTTAGAAGGTGCATAATTTTATTTTAATTAGCTGAACGAAAACTGAATTTTGTGGTGTATTTTAAATAAGTGAAAGCATGCACAAAAATTTACTAAAATAAAACTTTAAATGCGTTGTAAATGTTTAACTTATTGCACATAATAGCTTAGTATCCCTTATACTTAAACTTGAAATTAGTTTTGAAGAATTTCTATACCTTCAAGATTAACTGGTCTATACGCTGAAGCATCAATTTTTCCGAGATTTTCCCATAATTTCTTCATACTTTACAGCATTTATTCCAAATGTCTACCTGTTGTACCATTTTTACCTCTCTACAATTTTAAGTTTTAAGGATTTTAGTTGCAAAACTCTTTACTCAAAGTAAAATATTTGTTCTAAAATTAATTTATACTCTGTGTAACGGCATATCTATGTTATATCCGTTGCAAAACAGTTTCTCATCCACTGCATAGCAACAATCCGTTCTCGCAATACAGATGGACAGACGGATGGGCAACTTGCCCTAGATATGCTAATAAAGTGAAATACTGGTAACAATGCGCTTAGCTTCAATTATAAGGACTGCTCGAGATTATATTCTGCATCTAAACAAGCCAGGCAGCCATTGCAAACATTAATGGACGACCACAATTTCTGCAGCATAAATCCCGAAAATTACAGCCCGGTTAGAGTCTTCTATTTTATCAAGCGAATGAGGATTTCTTACATATACCTTTTTCAGACCTCGATATCTGAAAGGCCAATAAATTATTGTCATAAGCTCCTAAAGAACGCACTGTAAAGGCAGACGTTTACTAATCATTTTTGTAGACACATTTTGTCTCACATCATTATTCCTCAGTTGGACTTGTTTAACATGTTCGAATGAATTAGAATTTGATTCAAATTGACAAGCATATGCAACTCTGTTCGAACAAACCCCACCACAATAAACAGACATAGTTCACTGGTAGACTCCGTTATAATCTCACAGGGTAAACAAAATCAGCAATAATAAAATGGGACAAACTAGAAGCAATTGTTACGCATGTTATATATGAAAATTGAGGATAAACTGTTTCTTTTCTACCACGGATGGAAATTCGAATTCCGGAGAGAGATGTATAATAATATTAGTAGCGAGAATGAAAGATGAGATATTGCTTGGTTTCATTTGGGAATATGAAAATGAGTAATAAAAAGAAGCATGTGTTGAGGGAAAGATATCCAATATGCAATTGTAGGGAAGATGCGACCCATTTTTTTTTTTTTTTTTTTTCAGAATGCTTCGACACAGACCAATGGAGGAAAACTGTAATTAGTGGGAAATGGATAAATAGAAGTAAAGAGGTAGTGAAGAAAATGTTTAAAGACGAGTCAGATCTGAGACATGTCGGTAAATAGGCTAGTGGAAGGACGGACGCAAAATGAACGTTTTTCTTTAAAACAAAAACAAAACAGTCCACCAAGGTTAAGTTATAGAGGGCGATGAAAGAAATGGGACAAATAATGCTCAAATGATCCCAGGATACATAGAGCTTAGGACTCGAACTCGGGAGCTCTTAAACGTGAGGCAGACACTACCATCTACGCTACTGAGGTGGGCTTAGAAGAGGCTCCAAGCGTGTTTAGGCGAAAGAGCAGGTATCCGCAGAGTGACTTCATTCAATCTGGCAACCAGCATCCCTCAGAGCTGGCGGGTGCCAGAAGCTTCATTCGAGGTAAACCCTTTAATTAATTAAAAATCTGATTTTATTAATATTATTATAACGCATGTAAATACAATTTTGTTATCTGTTTAATTAAACTATAGGTATATGAACATTACACAAGAACTTCCTTTAAAACAAGTGCATGTTTGTAAATTCACATTGGAAACTGAATACAGCACAGAAGTTCAGCAATTATGTAGAAGAGTATATGAAGCTTAAGAACTTGTATTACGAGTTATACCTGGAGAGTAACCTAATATGAAAAATAATGAAAGTATTCTGTGTTTAATAATTCATTTTGTAACAGTATAATTGAGGTATAAGTATAAACTAATATTCAAACTAAAATACAATTTTAATTTGTAGATAGAAGAATTTTCCGGGCTTTGGAGCCGTGGTCTGCTGGAGTTAGAATATCCAGACGTTTCGTTCACGTCTGTGGTGAACATCATCAATGGTAGTGTGGTCTGATTCTTCTGGGTAAAGGTTGTGCCTATCCACAAATTTGACTCCGGCCGTGAAAGCTTACGTCTGTTCACACCTTCAATTGTTTAAAACCACAAAATCAGAAGCCAAATATGCAGAAGAATACAACTAGTAACAAAATTATTACACCAGCATGAAATAAAAGAGCATATAGGATACCATGGTCCTTACAGGAATCAAATTAATTGTTTATCCATTGTGTAATATTTACAAATAAGAAATTTAGCCTTTTATTTTCAATAGTTTGCATTTTTAAAAGATTTCAAATTTTTCTACCCAGTTTAAACACTGCATATGCACAGAAAGAAATGAATTTAGTGCAGCAACTTTATAAGTGTCTTCTAGGGCATAAGAAAACATATTTTAGTATCCTTTTCAGACTGAAAATATGAAAAGTTACGTTTTAGGTTTGCTCTCCCCCACCCAAAAATGCTTTAAATGATATTTAGAAGGTAGCATCAGAATATTGAGATATCCCCCATTTTCCTGGATTAAGATACTATTAGTCGTATATGTTTAATATATATGGGAAGAAAAGCCACATGGTCTATATATAAGAATTCTGCCATATTCTTCCGTGGTACCAATTTATATGACGAAACCTGCTCCAAATTATGAAATAAATATATTTCTCTTTTGCAAAAGTATCAAAGATACTATTTCTACTGAGAAGTGATGTACAATTCAGAGTAAAATATCATAGCTAGAGTACATTTTAAAAAATATAATTAAAATAAAATTATCCAACCAACTAGGACAAAATATAAATCAATTCCAATTTATAAGAATGCAGCAAATCTGAAAGATCACGTTTAGTCATTTTTGTCATAAATATGCCAAAATTATTAATGATTAGCATGATACAAGTTTCCAAACAGGTAACATTTGTGCTACGTATTCTTATATACAGGTCACAAACGCAATATTCTGAACCTAAAAGCGTACTTATGCTCTTACCCTAATACCCTAAGCCATACATTTATTTGAATTTCTTACACTTCTAATCTTCTCAGATTGGTTCATACGTTACTCAATTCTAAAGCACACAGTCTAGAGTGAACTCCGAATCTCCTTTCTGCAGGGTAAGATAGTTCAAAAGGTTTAAAAGAGAAATTCTATAAGCTATATTTTCCTGTCAATATTTTTTCATGAAAACCACTGTCTCGTGCTTTCCCCGCAGGGAAGTATTGAGAGATGTGTACTGAAGGCAAGCTAAGCCATACGATATCTTTCCACACAACCCCGCGTCCTTTTCTGTAGGGATTCAGCAGAGGATCGTAGAGCTAAGCTTACCGGACGAGTTTGCGGTTATTTCCCCGCAAAGAGAAAGCGAGAGCAATTTAGAGGGAATATACGGAAGTAAAGCTTCCCTGGGCGTACGTGCGTATTCGGCTCACACATGAGGTCCTCACTTTTTCGTTCAGACAGCCTTAATAGCGTTTCTATCAACCACCCCTTTAATGAAGGTATTCTAAATGAGAGCTTTTAACTACAGCACCTATATGCAATATAGGCCCCTTCCGTGAGAAACAATATGCGGCGTGTTTGAGCGAGTGTGAGGAATTTCGTGGTGATACAGGTAGTGTGAAATACAAATATCTCGCTAATAAACCCATATGTAGTAATGTATTACTAAGCGATTTTATGGTGGGTATTGTTTGGAAATTTCAATAGTTATGGCTTCAGTATGATGAAACTTCCTCAGAATTCCGAAAGATGGACAGGCAGAAAAGTTATTGTTACTTGAACACCCTCAGACCAAAGGATTGCCTTGAGTTTGTCACTTAAAGTCCCTCTGGCGACTACACCTAGAACTGTAATGGCAATTGATGACTTTTGGCGGAAGCCACAACATTTTAAGGGTCGAATAAAATAATACGTGTAAAAAATAGTTGCTGTCACGCATCCCAATCCTACAAACTGAACACTGGTTATGGACAAAATTATTTTGAAGATTAGGTAATGCACGGACACACTGTATATTTGCGCACATACACATACACATTTCTTTCCTAGTGCTTCAGATCAACGCCTAATATTCGAAGAAGCTGTCTGGAAAGATTTACAATGGTCTCATTTAACTACAAAACAAAACGGAGCTATTCCTCGCATTCATTATCTCTGTATACCTGCTATGTTTTGGGACGCAATAATAATAAAAATAGAAATTCATTAATTTAAGAAATTACCGAGTGTATAATTAAAATGAACTGTATGTCATGCTGGTTTAAAGCGAACAAATTATCTGTGAATCTAGACAAAACAAAAGTAGTCAAATTTATGACCTGTCCTACGTCACATACTCAAATAGAAATCGGGATTAATTATAAGTTAATAGAAGAAATTGACAGCATAAAATTTCTGGGCCTTCAAGTGTACAAATGTTTAGATTGGAAAGCTCACATAAATTATATCTTACCTAAACTCAGCTCTGCCTGTTATGCTATCCGAGAGCTGGTTAATGTGAGTTCTATCGACACACTTAAATTAGTATATTATGCATACTT
Source organism: Mantis religiosa (assembly GCA_030765055.1). Classification (NCBI taxonomy): domain Eukaryota; kingdom Metazoa; phylum Arthropoda; class Insecta; order Mantodea; family Mantidae; genus Mantis; species Mantis religiosa. Next base: position 67,179,453 of record CM060950.1, on the reverse strand, counting down.
TAACTCTATTATGGAATATGGAATATTATTTTGGGGCAACTCAGTAGAAAGTAAAAAAATATTTCTTATGCAAAAGAGGGTTATAAGAATCATTACTAACACCCACAACAGATGCTCCTGTAAAGATATTTTTACAAGATTGAAGATATTAACGCTTCCTTGCGTGTATATATTCTCGATCCTAAAATTCTTTGTATGCAATCGTGCCTTATTTGCAACAAATAATGTAATTCACAAAATAAACACTAGACAAATGTATAATATCCATTATCCCAGTGCTAAACTTTCTTGCTTCCAGAAAGGTGTGCATTATGAAACTATCAAAATATTTGGCGCACTTCCTAATGTTCTTAAAGAAAAAGTTGATAATTTCGGTGCTTTTAGAAAAGCAGTTAGAGAGTACCTTTGCTCAAAATCTTTTTATTCTGTACAAGATTATCTGAATGACAACTTATCCTGATAATGCTTCTGTAGCTCTATAAGTAGTATCTAACTATTCCAATGACAAATCGTTACTAATAAATATTTGATGCAAGTTGAAAGTTTAATTTTAATGTATATTTATTTAATAAATAACAAGAATGGTATCCATTGCAAAAAGGTTGAGACGTACTGGCATAAGCTAAGTGAAAGCTGGTTTAAAAAGTGTTTCATTTTGTATCTTATATAATTATCCCTGCTTTGTTTTCCATATTGTTGTTCATATTGCCTGTATACTATAATATGTCTTATGTTTACTTTTGTACATATATATGCTATTAAACTTTATACCTCTGGACATGTTCTATGTTCACATCCTTTTCTGGCTACAAGTGAACCTACTGAACGCAAATCAATCTAATCTAATCTACCCAAGACAAGAGTATTCATTATCACTACCACACATATATAAACAGCAAACGTAAGATACTTCTATCAAGGGAGTTATTCATATTTAGTATTCAAGTACTGTTTCCTATTCCCAAACCATTAGGGTAATATTTGCACGCTAACTAAAGCATGAATTCAACACCACGAACAAATCACAAAGAAATGTACATATGACTGTTTATAATATGAAATAGACGATATAATTTCAGTGGTGCAATGGAAGGACTTTATAAGAGCATAAGTACTTCAAAATGCATAAAACGTCATTGAAATCCATATTAACTTTGTGTCTTACCTTTACTATCGCTTCTTAGTCCTCCCCTAGAGATTTATCATTTTGAGCTTATAGACATTGATCTTCTGTATTGAATCAAAAATCGAAGATATAAATTACTTGTGTTTACCATACTCGGAATACTGGGAATTTATTTTGGAATTTCAGGATACACTTACTTTTTTTCTGCTTCAATATTTTTAAAAAAACTTGTTTTATTTTGATTTTCTTTTAAATTACGTGCTCCAACGCTAAGTCATATCGGACTATGAATGAAATGGACGAAATTAAGCTAAATGAGCCCAAGGTACATTGAGCTTAGAGTTACCCGACATTCATCTTTCAGGATAAGGAAAAACGCCTGTAGAAGTGCCTTATCCAGATAAAACACCCTGGCCGAGATTCGAACTGGGGACCTTTACAACGTGAGACAGACACAATGTACCGCGAGGCTACGGAGGCGGGAATTATATTTGGTATATATGCAGCTGGCATATTAGCGTTTCAGAGTAGTCCTTTAAACTATGATTGAGGAACTATCTTAATTCACTCCCTGAAATTCTCTATAAAACTATGGTACAAGAAGTTAAGGTATTTATGCCTTCATCTCTCATAAGTATATCTTCGTAATTCCATTAAAATCACCTAATATTTAAGAATTTAAAGGCTGCTATGATGGAAGATTAAAAATAAGTGAACCAGAAAGTTTTTATTTTCCCGTCGCTACATAATGTTAATGTCGCGGTAACGGGCATTTAAGTTTCGGCGCAAATAGACAACAGACGGATAGGTTTCACGTAGATAACGAGCTTGTATAAGCAGATAAACATAGCGCTTGAGATAAGTGGCATGCTGGCCGAGATAGCGTTTCACACTTCTGAAAGGTGATAGAATATTCGGATTACGTCATTAGATGTCTTGTTTATTCCAGAAATATCTAGTAATTGTACAGAACAGTCTCGAATTATGAATGAAGTATTTAAGGAAGTGATGAGTTGTGAAACGTGAGTGAGTGAGCCGCGAAAGGTAAACAGAGTAAGCAGAGAACAGCTGAGAGTGTTGTTGTTCAAAAGACAGTTGTGTAACAAGAGTGTTGTTGTAACGAGAGCTGTCACGGTTTGTTATTGTCATCGACCTTGCAAACTTTTGTTATTATGTGATATAATGTTGTTACGTGAGAACTGAACAGTGTATCTCTACGAAAATAAAGGAGATTTTTAATTTCTTCAACCCGGCCTTTTAATTCTACGAAACCATAAAGTCACAATATCCACAGTCAGGTACGAAACGTGAGGTCTTCGACTGTGGGGTCGTATCAGAAGGCAAGTTCTATTTATTTTTCGTGACGAGGATAGTGATCGTCTATATCTTACTCAGTCAACCAAGTTCTGGAAAGCATAGTAAGTAGTTATATTTCCAACTTCTCCTAAATTCTGCGGTTATTCAGCAACGAATACTCTATGTATGTCTTTATTATGAAAAAATTATCTCCACCCATAAATTTTTAATGAAATACTTGGATGTGTGAAACCGACAGATATTGTGTGGTCCCATAAGTAAAGTGTGTTTGTGTGTTCTTTGTGTGTTTTGGCAGATTTATTGGGCTTCTTTTGGTTTAGCAATGCTATTTACAGAATGCCATGGCCAGTTTGGCGTACATTGCGAGCACGTGTCAGTCTTCAGTTGTTAATGAACAATCACAAAATGGAGATAACAGAGTTGGAATTTCGAGTCCTTCTAAAACACTGCTGAAAACAACATTACCTATATAAAGCCGCTGCCGTAACTCGAAGAACGTGTGAAGTGGTAGGAGATAGACCTCCCGGTACCCTTTAAAGAACTTGGCATGCATATGTACCACTACATAACTCTAAAATTAGACTAAATGTTATTTTAGATTTTAATGCTGATTTTGCTACATACAACTATAGTATTTATTAAAATATCACATACAAGGTTTTATATAAGTGCCATATGCAAACTTCACTTGCGCGCTCTTTCACTCTGTATTTTGTTGTATACGATTCATCCATAACTAGCTGTTACATCGTGTACATTTATATATGTCGTTTAGAATAAGAGAAATTTGACTTTTCTTTTTAACATTCTCTATGGATTAACAACCACAAAGACGACGACCAAAAGTCTAAACTACCTTAATAAATAATTTAATATAACTATGATTTGTTAAGAAACTTTCTTGATAGCCTACGCCTCCTGGGAAGAATAGGGGTTACAAAGCTGAAAGAAACTTCCCAAGGGATGGGGCAGTTTTGGTGATTACCATATGCAGAGGGACACATAGTTTCCCTTTTTATACTACTACCAATAAAGGAAAGCAAGGAACTAAAACAAAAGGATAACTTTGAACAATATTGAATATATTTTTACATTGTTTTATTTATATAGTTACTGAAAAACCGTTCGGTTTTAAGCTTCATAATATCCAATCACTTACAAATATAAATTATTGAATAACTTTAATAGCATTTTAAACGTCTAGTAAGGAGCTATTTGAAGTAATCCTTTATTCAAATTTTACCTCTAAGTATATTCTGCTTTTCATGATTTCAAAATCATCCATAGAACCTTCATACTAAATATTTGTTGAAGCTTTAAATGTACTGAAATGCAAAATCCTATTCTTCTTTAGCGTCCCTAGTTGTACTACTATCGTGGTATTAGGGGATTCTGGGTCCTCTGAACCTTATGCCAATAGGTGACGGGATGAGGAACCACGACTCTGAATCAGATAGAGAAATCCTGGATGGGTGATCAGCCCAATATCTGAAATGAGAGTAAGTGAAGTAGATGAGCGGAATAAGGGCAAAATTGATGAAATGAAAGATAATGGAGTAATTGGTGAAATTCTTGCGGGGGAAACCGGAGATCTCGGAGAAAAATCCTCCCCAGCGCCCGTTGTCGACCACAAATCCCACTTGTGCTCATCTGGGATCGAAGTCAGGCCGCCTTGCTGAGAGTCAAGCGGTCTAACCACTCGGATGTAAAATCTAAGCGTATATACTACAGGTAAATGTGCCTGAGGTTGAAATTACCTTCAAAATTAGTAACGCAGGTAAATAATTTATATAATTTATATTAAAAACATTAACAACAAATTGAAACCCAAGAAGTGAATTTGCACTACGTCTGTCATTTTGGCCGGAGAGGTTCCTCCTCAACCAAATGGAATTTAACTTTTGGTATAATCTAAAAACAAAGATTTTATGAAATCTCATACAACACTTCTTAAATAACATATCCTTCTAAATGAACGATAGGTGCTTACTCTCCTATTGCTACCATTATTTTATATAAGAAAGATAATTTTACTCGTATTTGGCACCTCTAGCGGAATTAACAATAGCATTACCGGAAGAACCAAAACATTCACTATTAGTGCACAAATATTTCTATGCCCACCTGGGTAGCGTGAATAGTAGCGTATCTGCCTGAAGTTCAGGAGACCCCGAGTTCGAATCTCGGTCAGGATGAGTTACCTGGATAAGGTATTTTCCGGGGTTTTCCTTTATCCTTAAAGACGAATGTCGGGTAGCTGTAAGCTCCATGGACCCTGGACACATTTGAGCATCATTTCACCCACTTCATTCACTGTCAGATATGACTCAACTTTGGAGGACTAAAATTATAACAACAACAAAGTATTTCTATGGTTGCTGATTTTTGCTAATGGCGGTAATGTTAATTCAAGTTAAGTGTATGTTGCTGAACAAGATTTTGCTAATTTTGCGGTGACGTGCGATGATCAAATTTAAAGGACCTAGATTGGATTTCCGTCTACCATGCACTGACTTTGAGTCCCCGCCCTTTTTTATTTTTATTTTTTTTTCGATAGGCGTATTTTGGATAGGTTTCCCGTCAACCACAATTTCCTTTACATAATTTCCCTTTCATTTTGTCTCCTTTACAGGCTTCACCCGCCTCTAGACTTCTGGCATAGGCGTACCACATGATTGATGCGGATATTTGCTCAATAAGGGGTGGTTGCCCTTGGACAATAGAGGAGTGCTTGGTCAAAGTGTCTTTCATCGCCTCTTCTATGCAGATATAGCAGTGAAAGGGTTCTTCGAGCTTTGAAATTTTAGACTCCTGCGCATCTTTGTGGCATCTCTGCCTGTGATCTGCTGCCTCTTGTACCTTCACTTCATCTCCTTCTACAATAAAATCCCAAACGTAAGAGTCAGGTAGCCAAGAAGCATTAGCTGACGAGAGAACAATGAAGATTTTTGAGATTGTGGCGTAATACAAATTAGTGGCATATTTAATATGCCTTAAATCTGAAGTTGTATTATTTATTATTAACTGACCATACAGAAATAAAGCTTAGGACTTTAAGGTAGCTCTATAAGAAGTTTCAAAGCATTACTAATAGCTATTGCATGAATATTAAATTTCCGTAGGTAAAATTATATTTATTATTTAGGTTGTATAATACATGATTTTGAATTATATTTAATTTCCTTGTTAGTTGTATTAGCTGGTATAACTAAAAGTGCTCAAATTCCCTTTTCGGCATGATTTCGTGCAGCTTCCTGCAGCCTGACAGTACTTTCCGATATAGAGGTACAAAATATAGAGGAACTAAGTTAATGAATACAGGACCTTCTATACTGTGATGCAACGACTATGGCCCCAAGGTTATTAAGAGTTTGGCGCTGTGAACAAGATAAGCCGCGCGCTCGTCCAGGGTAAATGTGAAAATTGCAGTCGCCTAAACCCGAACAACAACTAGATATTTCTCATTCTGGTGGAAATTTCTCACGACTATATAAGCGAGCGCTCTCAAGTTGGTTGATCCGGCCAAATGAGTATCTGAGTACCTTAGTAAGCGAGCCAGCCAGGAGTTAGGGAATACGTGTCTGGTGCGTCGAAAAGCGCTGTTTTACAAGCGACTTTGTGATGACTGTAGCGTCGTGCAGCAAGTGACGCTACTGCAAGGAATTGAAGACCTCTTGTGTTCGATCACCCTGCGAGTGAACCTTTACAAGGTATGGGCTACGCCGGACGTATTTCGTTATGCCATTACGTCGCGAAAGTAAGCGAAAGAAAACAGTGGACTGGTTCCAGGAACCCTCAAAACACCATCTCTTCCATTGCAATAATTGATTATGGTGGCGGACATAATCCAAAAATAATAAATATAATAAAACTAAAGTTTTTATTTCCAATTGTTCCTTATCATTTACTATAGTTTATTATTCTGAATAGTTTAGAACCAAATTTAATTAAAACTCTCTCTGTAACCACATATACACACTCACCCCTTCTATAACTTTTCTTTCATTCAAATTCGTTGTCATCTTTACGGAGTGTGACTATATTTCGTGGCGTATAGCGGTGCCAAACAGATGGTGTGGTTGCTTGCATAATGGAAAGACTATTCCATATAGAGTGCTAGAGGGCTGCTTTATAAACGGATCGTTCATTGCTCTCTCTAGTCAGCCCCGAGTTTGGTATACTATAGCTTGTCTCTGTTAGAAATTTCTGCGCGTCTCTGTGGTCTGTCTACCTGCGGTCTGTAGCTTCCTCTGGTTTCTTCACTTCATCCCTTCCTCCTGGCAGCTACAGATCTATACGCGGTAGTAGTGCGTAGGGTGTACCCCTGTTGTGTAACATATATATATATCTAATATCTAAAACTTACCTTAATTAGTTGAGAATGGATTGAAAGAATGTAATTACCTGAAATTAGAAAGAAAAGTGTTAATAAAATATAATTCAAAAATAAAATGGCAAATTGCACTTAGAAAGTATTCCCAAAATCTTAAGGATAAAACATGTGTATAAATATCCTTAAAATGATATTTACAGCACACTGTAAGACACAGAATATTAAATTGAACATATTAACCAAACTAAATTTTGTAATGTGTCTACAAAATATTAAACGACTAGGTTAATAAATAAAGGCCGGAGGTGTCTTCTTCTTTCCATAGATGTACTGCACATGGACCGTACTGCTACCGCTCCCGCATGTAAACAACTGCAGGTAGGTACAGCCTGACTGTGACAACTGCCTCACTACGAGAAGAAACAAAACAGAGGCTTTATATTACATCTTGACCTTGCGTCTGGATACACTTGTAAGGCAGTGCTACATTAGTTCGCAGAGTGATAAGTTAGGTTGGTTTCCACCTTTGCTTCTAGTGGCAGATTTTTGCACATTTGCATTCGAACGCACAGCCATCCGGCCTTTATTAATAAATCAAAATGCTATAGCTAGGAATAGTCCCTTAATATCGTACTGAGTTAAAAATTAAAAATGGTGAAACACAGTGGGAAACTATAAGCGATCAAGCAAACTGCATGAAGAATGCTCCGTAGCGTTTGTACAGGAAGCTCCACGATTGCAATCAACAAGGAAAATTCGATTTTCGGATCTACATTTTGTTACTGATTAAGTATGTTTGCAACTTTAAAATAAGTTTAAAAGCGTCCCACCTATATGACGAATTTTTGAAAACAGGAAATTGGTTTTGCAAAACCATACAGTCATTACTGTTACACGTTCTCAAAATTGTTATGCGAGAACAACTGAGTTATTTACGCCCGTAATACATTACTGTTCATACCAAGAATTTGAGACTATCTGGGTTGACTTGAAAAACATTCAGTTTGAAAGACAAATCAAATACCAGTTGTGTATATTTCACTCACCGCATATAAAGGTACATTTCACAGAATATATAATGACTTCACTTTTTGGGATTTTAATTAAAACAAAGGCTCTATTCCTGATTTCTCTAATCAGTGTAACGAAAGGAGCGAATATTGTCTTTCTTGGTAGAGGGATTAAAAGAGAATTAGAAGAGCTTGATTTTCTCGCTTCGTGAGTCAACTGCGACCCCGTCTTCACTCTCGTTTTCCGGTGTATTTGCTGGCAACTGCTCCATTGGTGAACTAAATGTTTCTCCGAGAGTATGCATGGTTGAAGGCGAAGATAATTAATATCTAACATACCTATCTGTCTTTTCAGGAATGCAACTGTAAATTAATTATGTTCGAATTAATTCATTAAATCCCCAATTACGTGAGCTTCAATAAAGAACTCGCCTAATGAGCTCATGATAAATCTTCACATTACCTAGCTAATGACTGTAACTCATGCTTTTGACATTATTTAATTTACGCAAAATATTAGAATCATTTACCTATCTCCCTATAATTTTACAAACTTATAAAACTTACTCTTCAATAATTAAGGTATGCGACTAGAGTTATCTGTGGACACCGTTGTTTCTGCTACTTTGTATTGAAGTAAAACAGAAATGAGGAACAAAGTAATATTTTAACCAAAAGCTGACCAAGTCTCACCCTTCATTAAATCTCAGGTACGCCTATTTGCTCTCAAAGTAGCAGACCACGTCTATATATACAGTCTCAGAAGATAGTACTAAAATGTTCTCTAATCAGCTGCAAAAGTGTAGCATATCTGTTATAGGGCAATTATGAAGCACTGGAGAGTGCCAGAAAGAAACGTTTTACACTATTTTGGTTAATACTGCAGATTTGTACAATGATAACCCCCTCAATGTAGATCAGATAAGGATACAGCAACCTTAGATTTTTCTTTTTATGAGCTTATGAGATTCAGATTTATTTAACTACAGCATAGTTGAAATAAAAACAAATTACTGTCACTGAGGCATTGTTGTGCGGTGGGCCGCGGCTGGGGCGTGGGCTTGGAGCTGGACGCTTGCCGAGACAGAGAGAGGTAAAAGAGAGAGAGAGACAGTGATAATCTGGAATTTCCTGCTGACATCATTATTGTTATCGAACGATCCACTGAATTCCAGAACAATTACTAGAGGTATAAAAGCCGGCAGAGTGGTAGTTACGAATCAGTTGCTAGTGAGCTGTTAATTGTGTGTGCAGCTATTTGAAGTGTACCAAAAGTGATTTCTTTCGTTTGTTTACGTGTGACAGCGGAATAAGACGGACTTAAAGACTGGGTTTGTGTATGTTACGTCATTCTGCTGTTGTCATGGTTGTACAAAACGTGTTTTACTTGTAATAAGGAACATTTTAAATTTCTACAAACAAGAATTTTAATTCTAGAAACCCACAAAGTCACAATACCTATAACTGATACTACGTACGTAATACATTGTATCTAGGCATTAAAATTGTATACAGAAAAGGTTTCAAAATCAGTCATATTTGAACTACCTTGTTTTTCCCGCATTACTATCAAGGTAGGTATTTACTGTTGTAGCACAGCAGGGAAGGATTTAAAGCATTGCTAGTAAAATTATTTACATTTAACCAAGTTTAAATAATTGAAAATTCCGACACATAAAACAACAGTGAATGCAGCATACAGCCAAGAGGAAAAAACGCTGTTAGCATAGGGAACAGATTGGGGCTAGAGGACGATTCGGTTTGCTCAAGTAGCAAATACATGGCAATGGAAATTATCTCTGCTGTTTGTTAAATAAAAGAATTTTGCTAAATCGGGCGAGTCTGGAACACATGCCGCTAATTTTTATACTAAGCGCTGTACTTTCACCGGGATAAATAAATGTTACGTTTCCTATTACTTTTCCTGGGTATCTGCCTGTTGTTTCACCGTAATCATAAAATAACAAAGAGATATAAATGTATGTGTGTGTAAAGCATAACTGTACACCAGATGTGTCAGATACTTGAGGAAACACCAACTGGCAAAGACTGTCCATTTAGCCAAACCATTAGAGGAAGCTCTAACCTCCTAAAATTGACACTACTGTTATTTTTGTGGCAAGTATATGTAAGGCACTTTCCTAGCGTTTTGTCTGAACAGCTACTTCTGTGAATGACATTTTCTGACGTAAATGACTCGTTTTCTCTGAAATTATTGAAAAAAGTTACATTTCAGGAACATAAAATAACTCTCAAAACAATTGTCCATATACATAGGTCTTTATACTATGCTTTATTTACTCGGCTGCAGAAACGATGGAGCAAGGCCTTTATATGCATTAGCTGCTTTTTAAACAGTAGAATGACAGAAAATATCTTATTTTATCGTTAGAAAATTTACATTATTCTTTCCCGGACTTTCATTTATCGCCACATTCTCATTTTCAAACAGTTTTCCATACGATAAAGGATTTGTTATTTATCTGCAACATATTTTAAATTCTTTGTTAATAACAGTGTGGACAATGATGAGAGGTAACTTTGTTTAAATACTTAATTGTGACGTTAAAGCAATAAATAATGTACAATAAATAGTGTACATTTTATATAAAAATATTGAAATATCACATGTTATATTTATTTTCTCCTGAAATAGTGGGATAAACAATAGTTTCTCTCTACAACTTATTTACATAATGATGAGTTTAAATATAAGTTATTAAATTTTTCCAAATGCAGTATTAAGGGTTATACAATATTATGTTACAACCTCTGTTCTCTATTAAGATTCTAAGTGACGCGACCTAAAAATGTGAATTTTTGAAGCTTTATGGGTATATATCTTTAATAAGAGGGTTGGGTACTGAAAATTAAAGCTGATAAATACTTATATCGAGGTATCTTACAACTGATAAAAAACTTAGAATCACTGTATCAGGGAAGGTAAAATTGTTCATCTAAATTTTGTAAAAATGTGAGTTTGATATGTTGAAATCACAGAAATAGGTCTTAGTTTATCAGATTTAAATTCGTAAAGATAGAGTTTTAATCTCTCTTTTCAGTCAGCAACTCTTCAGACATTCTTTATAGATATTTTCAGGAAAATCTCTTATTGCAAACTACATGGGAAAACGTTTAGTTATTTTTAATTTTATCAAAAATGGCTAAAAGTGCAAATGATTTTTATAAAAATATAATGAACACATTACTGTGAAAAATTAGATAATATTTTATGTAGATAATCTGTGAAATTCCTTTATACTGAACAAGTTGTATCTTATTTTGTACGACTGGAGTACATGCTAAATACGATAGGCACCTAGTGTGAGTAATTTTAGCAATAATTAAATACCTAAACGATCTATGTCCAATAATTAACTGTAGCGATATCCGTTTTCTAATGTTAGGTATTACTGTTTTGTGAATTGCCAGTACATCACCTGGCGGCATGCCTGAAATTTTGCGGTTCCATTTTTCTTTATTCTTTTTTTTTTTCTCCTCCCAACTCAAGAACATTTTATACTATGAATAAACATCTGAACACCGTTTTCAAATATGATTATTAATTAAGCACTTAATTTTATTTGACAAAATTATTTACTGAAAAATATAAGGAATGGAAGAGAATAGTCAATTTTACAAGTATTGCAGAGTGCAATGAATACACAGGAACTTTTCGTGGGCTGAGGAAGTCATGCGAATGTTAACGTCAAACATTCTTCTGAAGTGTCATGCACTTCTTTACTTCCAGGTAATTAAAATATTCGAAAAATATTCTCACACGTTTTTAGGAGACAGGAGAGCTGTATTCTTTCAAAAATATAGGAAAAGCTTAAAAGAAAATGAAAACAAATTGAACACGGGGACGTTAACAAAACATTACTTTGAAATAAAAAAAAACACCTTTAAACACACTTTGTCATTGATGCTTCAAAAAGAATAAAATTACTACCGATATGCGGATGTAACAATAAGGCGTGACCAAATTTTCATAACATAATCACTGCACGTAGAAAAAATTTAACTGGGCGTGTATTCAGGAACGCTTTACTTTCGTGTTCCTATTTATTTTATACAACTCTGCATAGAGCATTAATACTTTAATCTTAGGAAACAGAAAAACAGATTGTGCGAGAATATTGCATAAAACTTTATTTTAGGTGAAATGTTTAACATGACATCTAGGTTACATTTGGATAAGTTGTAATCCTTAGACTCAGCAGAAATGAGTAGCAAACTGCAGTATAAGATGCAATGTGTTCATATTTGTATTGTAGAAGGTTATGAAGCAGTATGCAATTCTCCAGGGACTGGTCTGCGTATTCATACATATGCATGTATGATCTGAAGACTTGGATGTGCCTTATAATTACAAGCTGTGTAATACTGCATAAGATTATCATTTCGTTTATCTGAAACTAATAGATACACAGTTGAATTTTTTAGTATGGAGCCTAAACCTGAGTGACAGTATAAGTTATGTATAGCCTATAAGTATAATTTTATGCTGAAAAATTACAATTAAATATTCCTTAAAATGCTTTCATCTCAACAGGGAAAAGTTCACTAACTACAATGGCGTAACACTCTCATATAAACTGGTAACATCGCACTAGGCTTGAATACGAGGGATGGTTGGCCCATGTTTCGCTACTGTCACAGCCCGCACTCTTCCGAATTAGATTTTCTCAAAATGATGGGGAGCTGTCAAGGGAGTTTGCTTCTATGCTAGTAAGGTCAACCACCCTGGCGTTTTAGGGGATTAAGATCAGGACCTAGCGTGAGTTCCGCAGCTTCCTTCAAGTCTGCGGTGTCATGTCACTGAGAATGGACATCCTTTGCATAATGTGTCGGTGTAAGAATGGTGCCCCTAAAATGTTCTGTAGGATATTAAGGGGAGAGCCTAAGCTCTGCCCTACTACAGATAAATTTGCTAAACTCAGAGCTCATTGTCTTAAAAAATCTTATGAGTTATACCGCTAGTGAAGCTCCATACGTCCACACTTCTGATTTATTATTAATTTATCTTGCCAATATATATTAGTACTCTCAGAAGTCCTCGCAAATTTTATTTCCAAATCTATATAAATTTATGCGTTAAAGCTTTCATTGCCAGTTTTAGCTACGTTTAATTAGTGTTCCATTGTAAAAGAGTTCTAGATAAACTTTCATGTAATATATTAATTCATTGAGTGTAAACCTGCATTCCTATAATAAATAATAATTATTTCAGAAGTGTTATAGAGTTTTAATAAATACAAATATATCTTTCCAAGTATACGTTTGTTTATCCAAAATCACCTTATGCTCACTTCAGGTCAATTTTGCCAAATTTGCTTCCATGACCCCTTTTTATCAAGTCTTGTAGATAACGATGTAAAATTTCATTGAGTTCGGTAAAAGTCTCATACGACTAGAACGTTTATATATAAAGCAATCTTGAGAAAATATTGCTTTAAAGCTATCAGGGGCAAATCCTGCCTATGCAGCTCTTTAAATGTCTGTAGTAACCATAAAGAGTACAGGAAACGAAATATATGGAATCGGATGTTCACATTTTAGCGAATCTTGTCCAGAATTTGTTCCTGCTGATACTTATGATAGACTGAAGTACTTACGGAGTTTAGATGGTAGCTTGAACCACTTTTATCCAATATGTTTAACTACTAAAATGTATTTGCAATTACCTTTGAGAATATAACTGGCCAAGCTACTAGCGTCAGAGCAGGTCGAAAACAACACTTTGATATTCTTTTTATCATTTTTAAATTTAATTCAGTTATTTTCATCAATTTATTAGAAAGTATATGAACTCGTATAGGTTTCCAAAGAAAGAAACCACATGGTTTGAAGACAAACATCGTAAATTATTATATGTTTGTCGAAAAATTCGTAGAGAAAGAGAAAGAAAGACTTATAGCCTTAAGTGGACACATATAAGATACCCATTATGAAAATTTCTGCCCTTCCCTGTGTTTACAATTACCTTTCTGCTTATTTAAGCCAAAATAAAGGGCTAATTTCACTTAATAATAAAGAATATCTTACAAATTTTTAACACCACAGACAATTATATTGGACATAAATTCTGCATTTTAACGAGATCTGAATTTTTTGTAGCAAGATTATCTCTTAGGGTATACCAGTTACGCAAACACCATTTAGAGCGAACAGAGCTTCTGGTTATACTCTCATAAAATTCGAGACAAATATTAAGTTGTACGTGAAAACATAATAAACATATTATATATTAATCAAACGTTAAAAACATTCGTGGGAATTTCAAGATTTTGCAACAAATGCTCTATGTAAAGCGCAGGCTGGTGTGAGAATATTTTACTGAACATGTTCGTGTCGCACCCTTAGAGTGAGAGAGTGAGTGCGTGAGTGGGTGGGTGAGTGAGTGAGTGAGTGAGTGAGTGAGTGAGTGAGTGAGTGAGTGAGTGAGTGAGTGAGTGAGTGAGTGAGTGAGTGAGTGAGTGAGTGAGTGAGTGAGTGAGTGAGTGAGTGAGTGAGTGAGTGAGTGAGTGAGTGAGTGAGTGAGTGAGTGAGTGGGTTTTGGCGTTTAAGGAGCAGTCGATAGCTTGGTCATTTGGGCCCACGCATCCTTAGAAAACACAACAAATAAAGAGATAGATAGATAAATAGATGCACACACAGATCTATTTCTAAAAATTCTGCTTTTTGGATACAGGATGTCTCAGAACTCTTATTTGGTACGTATTTCTTGGAAGGCACAGTGCTTCCCCTATTTATTGGAAATACGTATTAGAAGAAATAAGTATGCAGTGTTTTAGGTAATTTTTGCCATTTTGTTTTCCCTTAAGCTTCTTTTGGATACATATTACTGCCCTTACGTTGATTATCTTTACACAAATGGTATTATTACAAAGCATGGAGGGAAGGTACATATCATAATCAGTTTCTGTATGAAAATATATTTCAATCATGTTGAACCGAAATTCTCCAAACACAGCTAAATATTTCAAGGTGTCAAACCTTGGAAATATGTTTCACTATTCTATTGTCTGTACCAGATGAATATCAAACATTTTTTGCCATTTTAACTTAAAATGTTCTACATTGATGTTTGAAGGCTGTGCTCAAAACATGTACAAGTTAGCTTACGAAGTAACATATTCTTTATATTTCACTCTGGCTCTACTCTTTCATAGTTCGTCCTACACACGGCTAGTGTGAAAGAACAGTTAATTTCCATATTATTTATTGTTTAATACTACATAAGAGAATCCCAAAAGATATGCATCCAATTATTCAGAATATTAAACGTATACCGAAATAATTTCACCCTGTGTATGGCGAGACGCAGTTTTATTTTACTGCGGTTAATCATCTATGTATTTGTGCTCATTTTTTTAGCAGTAGTTGAATCGCCGTGTTTATTTTGTGGCTTTTTTCTCTCCAATTAGCTATGTAATAATTTACGGGTGTTACCTTCTGAAAGGGCACTTTTACCGTAGTGAAAAAAGAGCATCTACCAACATTCTGTGGTGTAACGTGAACAGCAGTAGCAGTAGGAAAGCGACCTATCTCACTAATGAGATTTTATTGGTTTTTATTCCTCACATTCAACAATATCGCAGAAGATTCTTCAAGTCTCCCGTTGCCCCTCCTGTGTTATTAGTTTTTGCATCGTTTTCCTATAGATGGTATGGCAGGTATAGAAAGTGAAGTCTAAACATGGCATTTATTAATGCAACAGAATAAGGTGGATTCAGGTTCATACACCTATGCCCTAGGGTTAGGGATTTCATTCAATTCTATTTAACTGATTTTGAAATGTGTGATATGTAACGACATTCAGAGGAAAGTGAAGGAAAAAACAGATAACAATACAGATTACGTATCCGAAACCTTTTAACGGAAAGTATTATTTGTTTCTGCTTTCCTTTTACATTTGGTATACGTATAACATTATTGTACAGAGTGCAAAACGTATACGCTAAGAAATGTTCATATCTGTATCTCGGAATAAATCTATGAATAATGGTGTTATTCAGAGATTCATTTTCTTGCCACCCCCAAAACATTCAATTAAATGAGACAGCTAAACAAAGTACTTAAAATCGCAGACAACATTTACATTAGAAAGAGTTTCAGGAATGTAAACCATAGTGTGATTTTCCTTCCAACACGCTTTCTTTCATTTCAAATCCTAGCTACTACAAAAATAAAACACTAACTTCTCATGTACATGCTTAGGCTTTCACGGCCGGCGTTAATCCAATACAATGGTATCTCACGAGCTTATGGACCGTGGTCCAGAGGATGAAAATTCTCTTGACGTTTCATTCATATCTCCGACGAGCATCTTCAGAGGATTCTAGCTAGGTACTTTCTGGAATGCACGAGACCTCGTCAAATATATTCCGGTCTGTCCACGCCTACTTGGCTGCCATTGGTTATCAGCCAATCTGAATGCGACTGTGAATGTGTGCTACTACTGGTGTGGTTTGTTCTCTATAGCTTTACTTTTGTGTCTTGTAATACCGCTATCCACGCTTTGTGAAGACGTGATATTTCTACCTTCCTGTTGAAATTGTTTTTATGTTTTTGAATTTCGATAGCTCCTCATTAGAGCCTGGAGACAGCACTGCCCACTATCAAGCCAGGCTCTGTCGAGAAGCTATCGAAATTCAGAAACATAAAAACAATTTCAACAGGAAGGAAGAAATATCACGTCTTCACAAAACGTGGATACCGGTATTACAAGACACAAAACTAAAGCTATAGAGAAAAAACCGGACCAATGGCAGCACACAATCCCAGTTGCAGGCAGACAAGTAGGCGTGGACAGACCAGGCTATATTTGACGAGGTCTCGTGCATTCCAGCAAGTACCTAGCTAGAATCCTCTGAAGATGCTCGTTTGAGATAAGAGCGAAACGTCAGGGGAATTTTCATCCTCTGGACCACGGTCCACAAGCCCGGGAAATACTTTCTATTGCACTAACTTATCATTTAACGAATAATGTAGTCAAATAGTCACAAATATCAGTTGATGATAAAATGAGTTTCGTTAGTCAAATAAGTACTTTCTACGACAATGTTTTGTAAGACAATCGTTACAGCTCAATGTTTCACCCATCAGTTTCCAACTTCAAGTTTCCTATAATACAAAGGATTCCAGGAACCAAACTGGTTTTGTAAAACTGTGCATCTGAGGTTAGTCCAAAATACCCAGGCTTGTATTTCATTTGATATAGAGTAGGTTCCTTCATACTTGGTTTTATTAATTTTTATCATAAAATATATAGCGAATGATTCTGGTTAAAAATTTAACTATCTTTAGTCAGTAATAAATTGTTCAGCTTGTTGAGGTCCATTGCAGAATTATTTGTCACATACATTATATGTAATATTAAGATTATTACTTAGTAGTAAAATATCTTTGAATGTATAGAAATATATAAGCTAATGAACAAATACAACTCAGAACCTTATATTCTGGTGATTCAACAAGATCCCACATGGCCAATTAAGAGTACAATTTCACTGCTGCTTATTTTGGAGACTATGGCAGTATACATTGTGAAATGCAGTTAAAGTTTTCCCAGAAACCTTCGATGTACATGTTTAGCGTTCATGTATATTTATTGCCCAGGTAGCTAGAAAGCGGGGGAGGAGTTGCACGAAAACAGATTCAACGCTTTACAGGTTCAGTGCGTAATATCTTGGCCTGCTTAAGCAAATTCACCATGAACTAGAGCGTGTTACGTTCCCTGAATAACACCTACATGTGCTCTAGGTTTAACTTAATGCAACTTGCAGCTGAATACAGTCATAAATGTTCTCAGTAGCTGCTTATGTAGGCTTCAGTCTAAAGGAAAACAAAGACACTAACATTCCATCAATATTCGAGAATATTCAGGATGCTATACATTTGATAACGCAATTATTTATTCTAAGAACACTTTTAAAAAAATATATGTAAAGAGGAAAGGAAAGTAATTCTAAGAAGTACTTTCAGCATGTTAAAATCAATGCATAGGACAAGAAATCAGAGTTACAAATTTGTCATTGGCTAGTTAATTTAAGAGCTAAGAAAAAGGCAATCAGCTGTAAGACAGTTTAACTGAGGTAATTAATGGTGCAATCTGTGGAAATTCAAGACGTTCAAAAATGGATTTAAGTCAGTTATGAAGGTTACAAAGCCAAAAGAAATTCTTAATATCTTTTACGTCACAGAATAAAATTTTGTGTTTCAGATTTAAATAAGAACTAAGATTTGGCAGCATCTATATAGAAACCTTTATAAGGGTAGTGACTTTATAGACCCTGAACGTTACAATTATAGAGGGTTTCAGAATGATCGAATATTGGCATATATAGTGCTTAAAGATGACACTCGGGTTATACGGATTTGGGAATAACACAGCAATAGTAACTATTCAGCAATACACGACAATTTACCCTTCTCATTCGGATTGCGTATAAACCATTTTGAAGCCGAAAGTACTGAACGTCGAAGCTATCACTAATGATGTTTCGATCGTTACAATTGCTAGTACTGAGGTTTAAAAACAGTAATTTGACAACCTCAGACATTCAGAAAATCACTTCAAATAGCTCCTCCATTAAATTATAATTATCATTCAACTTATGTGGTGCTGGTATCTTCACACTCACAAACAAGATAAAGATACCATCAACTGTAGCAGCCGGCAACATACACATTGTTGATCGAGATAGTAGAGATGGCAGCCAAAGTGGATGCTGGTAACCTTGACACCATGCTGTTTTCTTCACTTTGGTAAATTCGAATGATTCTTTTAGTTAATTGATGGAAATTAATCATTTCTCCACCGGGGAAATATACGAGTCAACTGGAGAATTTAATGTCAGGACGGCACGTTGGCCATGGTAGCTCAAAGGTTAAGAGCGACTGGACGGAAACCAGGAGATCTGTGGTTCAAATCCCGGCCGTGGCATTGAATTTTTCATGTTGACTCTATCCATCGAATGATTCTATTCTACAAAATGAAATAAGCATGCCTACGTAATTACAAAACAGCGTTGAAAAATAGTATTAATGAAAACAACAGTTGTAAACCTGATACTAGTGTCTTATCTCAAGATAATGTACAGAGATTCATATTTTCATAATGCTCTAAATATTCCTGCGTAGATTGTTGAAAACTATATATTTTGATTGAAATTTAGAAAGAACTTGTAACTTACTTTTGAAGAAGCATGAACGCACCACTACTTTGATTTTCTAATGCTATACATATTAATACTCACATAAACGTGTTTTATATAATATAATAATAAGCGACGAGCCAAAAATTAAATGATAATACCATAAAAGAACTCGTATTTTCTCTGTAAAGGTTTCCACATAATATAATTAAAGAGCTTGGTAAAGTTTTGTCAATGCTAATTCTCAGAAATGAGGTAGAAGCCGAGCCACTAAAAGACGCACTAATATTACCATTTTCTGCAGATGGTTGAATAGACAGCGTATCGAGGCTAACGTTTTAGCTACATTTTGTTTTACTTTCGGATGAAAATGTACAATATGCACCCTACTTCAAACAGAGACAATATCGGCAATTCAAATGACAAAGAGCAGTCTAATTTAATGTCCGATGCCCTTTATGATGGGGAAAAATTAGTGAGGATACAGAAGCAAGAATAATGAGCTAGGTGTGAAACATGAATGCATGCTGAATATTAAGAATATGGACAAAATTTACAGTGATAATATCTGAAAGGAATGACCTCCCTTCGCTAGCCTACTTAATATGAACATTTATGTAGTGTATTTCGTTTTATTACTTTGCTTCCATAAAGGTCTGATTTAAAATTTAGATTTTAACACCTCTCTCGTCCATTTTCATATTGGAAATGGAGTTATACTATTCTAAAGTAGTATCGTGGCAGCAACATTCTTGAAAGATAAAAGGTAAAAAATGATCCATTTCTGTTTCCACAGTTATGAACGATTAAATTCTGATATCTAACAGTCTTTACTACAATGACTTTCCATGTACAAAAAACAATGTATGAAGTCATTGCAGCGTCTCTGGCCACACCGTATTTCTTACGATCTCTTGACGTCATGACACGCTTTCACTACCTGTTGCTGTCACCCTGTAGTTGCTTTCAGCAATTGTTGCGTTTATCGCACCAATAAGGATACCCTATGCTAGTTATGCTAGTTCTGTCACTGGATAATTTCGAATAGGCATAAATGAAAAATGGGCACTTCCCTCAACTAACTTGTGTCCCCTTTAATGTGGCGGTGGTGTGTGTGTATATAGTATTTAACACCCGCTTCTTTTATATACGGCACCACAGGCGGTGACACTGACGATACATCAGATGAAGATGGAGCACCGGTGGAATGATATGGCGGGGGGAAACGGTGATTCTGGAGAAAATCCGCTCCAGCGCCGTGTTATCCACCACAAATCTCACTTTGTGGTCGCCTGGGATAGAACACTGGGTACCTTGGTGAGAGCCAAGCGGTCTATCCACTCAGCGACAGCGCGGCCTATTGTAGTGGGGACCAATTATGTCGATCTTTCAGGCATAGAGCAAATATCTGTTTTCAAATACTTTTGAATATTAGCCAGTCCTCGAAATGTATTTCAGTTCTCAACAAGTTGAGCATTTCCTAGCATAGTGGGGAATATACTTTTACCACAGTGATAGGTTTTCCGGTTCGTGCTATTCAAATTTTCTTGCTTTATCCACTTCCTCTTGCTGTCCTGCTCATAATATACTTAAAATATATTAATACATGTATTATTCATATTTCTGTTATATTCCAGGACTAAAGGACTATAAATCTATATATCTTTTTTTCTCACAAAATACCATCACAGATGGATTATAAAGTAACTTTCCCTAGATTTTGGAACGAAACTGGGTTCAGATACATCTTTGAGCAAAATGACTTTTATTTGATCATAATTTCAGACATTCAACCCTTTGTCCTAACAGGAAATTAAATTTATGGTTATTTCATGGTAGAAATAAGCATAGAAGCACGTGTTCTAAAACCAGGCATGCTACGATGGAACGTTTCCTCCTTCTACGAGGCACCAGACGATGTCATAAAACACTCTTACAGACCAACAGTATTTGGATGTAACAGCATCGTTAACAAACAAAAACTATGATTGTAGTTAAGGTAACGGTATTCAGCTTGTAAAAACCGGACTACTCAAAATTTACATACCTCTTGGAATGAGGTAACTAATGTTTCAGTCAAATGATTAGAATTATTTAAGGTGAGACTGTACGCCCCATCTCACCTATCTTAAAATACACAAGTTGATGACCCGTTTTGTTCTGAAACTATTATCATATACATTATGTGGTCCTTACAGAAACTACTGATCTACAATGAAGCTTGTATTTACAGTTTGAAGTAATTTATATATATATATATATATATATATTCTCTTTCATTATTTGTTCTTGACATTTAAGCATTAAAACATGAAGCTCATTAATTAAATTATTGTGTCTGTAGATTCACGGCATTTATGAAGCTACTTTTATAATCTGTAAAAGTGATATACACATATCTCCAATATTTTCTGAGAAAATGGGGCAAATTTAAAAAAGAAAACTTAATTTTGAGAAAAACAGCCTTAAAGTTTCCAATAAGATCTATAGCTTACAATTTAATCTGGAGGTTGATTAAAACACCTTTATTATTTTCATTTACTTACACAGCTTCTTTGGCAGCAGCTCTTATGGAATTTTCTGAAACATTTTGCAGGCTGTTTCCTAAAAGTATTGTATATTTGAATAATCTTGTAAGGGCATTTGGTAAATTCATAAGACCACACAGTACTTTATCAGCTTCAAGTCCCTAGCAAATGCATCCTAGCTCACAAACAAGTGTCACATTCTTTTCATAGAGGTTAATATTAGCACACTGTTGTGAAGAGCAAAATGACTTTCAGAACTAAAATTCAGGCATACATTTCTCAATTTTGTTCCATATACCAGTTCTTGCACTCGATTCTTCTTGTAACCTAACCTCACACGACATATTCTACATGGCACAGTTTCTTCCAGCACTCGACTTAAAATGCTCAAATCCTAATGTTTAAATTAATGCTTAATGCTCTTAATGCTCGTCTTAATGCTTAAATCACAGTATTAGATTGAGTAAAGTCTTCAACATAGTTTATATTTATATTAATATTTACATTTGTTTGTAACTTCCTTCTCGAAGCACTTGGAGGAGTTGCACATAGTCGACTGCCACATGATTGGGTATCATTTTCATTGTCTTCTACAAGCAAGTGTATTGTCCTGTATAATCTATTGCCCTAGTTAATACATTTCTGAAAACGCCTTTAGGTTTTGTCATCTTCTTACATCACTACACTTTCAGTTAGATAAATACCAAATGGACAGTTGATTACAAAAAAACTCGTACCACAGCCAGAGAAAAAAAAAACTAGGGATGTATTAGTGCTAAGGATAATAGGCTAAATAATACGATATCCATGCCAAAGTACGCAGTAAAAATTACTCTAATAGAAGCTCTTTCGCAGGCTCCTAGATGAAACAGTTCTGGACTTATTTCAAATTTTGTAAATAGATGCACAGTAAGCTAATAAATTGAAAGCTGTCAGTATATTCTTAAACTACGTTTAAGTACACTTATAATTATAGTGCATGACTATATTCTAAAACAAAATGTGCCGAAAAGTGTGAACTATTTAACTACGTAAAAATGAATTTTCCCAATTTTTGCGTGCAGTCTCTTCTTAAGGGAGAGAAGTGTGTCGCCCGAATAAGCCTTAGATTACTATTGCTATTGGAAACTTATTTCATCACATTTCAATGTATTTGAAATAACATCTCCAATAGTCTCAATAACTATGCAAGGTCGAATGGAAAAGAAACAAGGATACATGGACCCAAATATTACGCCTAATTTATCACAATCCACGTGTACAAAAGGGCGTTTGAAATACATTCAATTATTTAAATAAACTTAGTTTCACCGTTGTCAGAAAACATGCATGATTTCATTGAAAACGGAAGTATTTAAAAAAATCTTGAGGCTTTAATATATACGTTTAGGAAGTGCACTACTCTCCGTTATCTCGAGCCTGATTCATTGTTCAAAGTCCCATTTTGTTTCTCCGCTTTTGTTTAGTTCACTGATATCCAAATTACGGTGGCTGGAAAAACACCTAGTAACATCGTATGGAAGTTTCTAGATCGCACCATGAGGTAAAAATCGCTAATGTCATATACATCAGCTTAAATTCGCCTCGGGCAATTTTATGAAGATGCATATTTAGGAAGGATGCGCGGTAATGGTCCCGGTGTGAATAAAGTTGGAGAAAGCTACTTTCCTTAAGAAAAATGTAAGGAGTAATAACATAAGATGTTGAATCGAGCGGTATGGCTCTGAAGTAACGCGTGAGGCAAGCCGGGGCTAGATTCCTAGTGGCCGCAGGCTCTGACCATTGGTTTTCCGAGCGTTTTCTTGGTCAGCAAGACGAATGGGGTGATGTCTTCTACCACAAATCTTCTCTATTCCATTTCTTCTCATGCGATCTCCCTATTTTACGTTATAGGTCGATTCCGGGCTGTGTATCGTCAAGTGCAACAAATGGTGCATAGGCTTGCGATTCGAATCTTCTCGATCCCCTATTGTAATGGCTGTTCCTGCTGCACTGGTAGGTTTAGCTTTTCCTGGTTCCCGCTAAAGGGCAGTTTCTCAGCCACACTCTAATAATGTGGAAGTAGCCCGTCTGCCTCATGGTTAAGGGATCGGTTCGGACGAGTTACTTGGATATGATTTATTTTCCTTTTTTCCCCGGACTTTCTGCTTATCCTGAAAGTTGAATGTCGGGTACTTCTAAGTTCTATTGACCTAGGGGTAACTTAAGCATTATTTCACCCGTTTCTTTCATCATTGGCTATGAACTCAATAGTTAAAAGTTGTTAAATCTTACAAAAGGGGTAGTGTAAAATATAATTGTTTGGCACGATTATAAGCAAAGATATAGGTATACTTAGTAGCCACTAGTGATAGAGTGTTTTAAGAAATACTAATTTGAGAAGCTATGTATTAATCAGATTCAACTGAGCGAGTTGGTGTACGCGCGTGCACCTGGCATTTGAGGGAAGATATGCTCGATTTCCGTAGCCGACTTTACTGACCCAAGGCTTTACTGCTTTTTAGGGGATTATTTCCCTGTATCACGAAGTGAATGATAGAAGATTTTCTGGTCTCTCTACTCAAATTCACTTATCAAATCTCTTCACTTAAACTTAATGCTGCTTGGCTGTTTCAAGGTTGTAAATG
The DNA here is from genome assembly GCA_030765055.1 of Mantis religiosa. Lineage (NCBI taxonomy): Eukaryota > Metazoa > Arthropoda > Insecta > Mantodea > Mantidae > Mantis > Mantis religiosa. The sequence goes on along the minus strand of CM060950.1, from coordinate 67,155,350 downwards.
CCGGCGGTAATATCGGCGTCGCATGGCATGAAAAGAGAATATCCTCTGCAAACAGTTCTCCCGAACGGGGAAATCTCCAACCCCTACCCCATTTGGAGGTGTAAGCCTGCAGGGGGCTAATGTGGCCGTTTGGACGAGCTAGCACCACAGAATGTATACGTGAATGTATATCTTGCCTTCTGGACTGGACTGCGCTAAGGAGGGGATTTGGCACGGAGGTTAAAACTTGGTCTATTGTACCTATGGCCCCAAGTGGAGCATTCCCGGGAGGAAGTATTAGGTGAGAGGAGACAGAGAGTGGCCACCCCAAGGAGTCACAGAAGTGCAGTGGGCAGGGACTATACATATATCCAGTTGTAAACTCATGGGCAGGCCAGTACAAGCGGCATCACTCCTTACTGTGGTCCTGAAACGGCTCCACCAGACCGGGTTCGAGACCGAAGGCCGTCCTACCGGAGGAGGAAGTTTTACCAAGAGCAAACCACCCTGACATGCAACGTCGACACTTCCACCATGAAAGAGACCACCAGAGGCGAAATGACGTGAAATGATAATGTATATGAAATAGAGGTACAGGAAATTCGGGGGATGTAGTTAACCTACCCAGCTTTCCCCTGAAGACCCGTGAAACCCCCTAAAAATACCATGGGTCAGGTAGGTTGGCCAGGAGAAGCGAACCCGTACCTCCGGCATGCGGGCCACAGACGAAACCGCCTTAGCCATTCCGGTCGGTATCTTGCCGTCTGCTACCTTGGTTCCTCTAACCCCTAACCTCCAGAGCTTTTAAAGCTTACAGTATCAGGTCGTAATTAACATCTTTCTCATCAATAAAACACTATATCTTGAAAATAATCCCAGACCTCAGTTGTAGTTTTATTGCAAGGTAGCCACTACAGAGCATCGCTTTGTCATTTATAGAGACAACAACATCACATATAACAGCAAACAATACACCCCCTCACTGAAACCTTCTATGGCATTTCTGGTTTAGATTTATCGCCCAAGTTTTAAATTCCATTCTGTGAGCATACATATGATAACACTTAGAGGTATACACCAACATACCCATCCTTTGTTGCTAGTATCTAAACTGAGACTTTACTGACCTCACATGTTAATGTCATTAATGTGAACACTGCACTTCTCTCCACAGCGTAACGGCGTAACGAAATACACCCGACGTAGCCTCTTCTTCCCATCCGTTCACTCGCTAGAGGGTAGAATACAGGATATCTGGAATTCCTTTCAATAACAGCACTTGCCACAGGCATTACAAACTCATTCAGAAGACAGCGTTTTTCGTTGCTTCAGAAACATACTTGCTCATTTGACAACTTGCTCATTCACAAGCTTAGTCGCTTAGATTGATTTGCTTTAAGAGAATTTTCCGAAAATTTCCAGAAAGTTTGAGATTGAGAAACGTCCAGAATGTTCAGGTTAACTGAATACAGTGCTTCATACGGCACGTTAACGTGCTCCTTTTTTGTTTATGGCGCTGACCAGGATGCCAACATTGTGCTATAGCCACTACGCCACAATCTTTTTGGATTAAATCTTACTTTCTGAGGTGGACTTAATACATCCATGTTTACTGTGCTGTTAATGCATAGTTTCTCGTTAATCATATCCTATTTCTCAGCTCTCCATTTACAGAAACAATTTTGTTTTTCGTTAAGATTCATAAACTGCACATTCGAGGAGCATGGTGTATATTTGGGGGTGGGAGTAGCTCGGCTAAAGGCATCAATCACACCACTGATACAATGCTATTTTCACTATCTCACATACTGTTCAGAAGCAATGCCCGTGCAGATTAACAGTTTCTGTAAGTAATCAGAATTCACCAACGTCAACGAGGTCAAAAAGGCATTTAAAAGCATTCAAAAGTAATTATGTTTAAATCTGAAGGGATTAAAGTCTTATATGGGAATAAAAGCCTTTTGTAATGTTCGTCAGCCGTTACGCGGCACCATTCACAAACCTGCATTATCACTGGTAAAAGAAAGCACGGTGGAAAATGTACGTGCTCAGCAAAATATAATTCTTTCAATTGTTCTGGTGCAAAAAATAGAAGTCTTTGACGTTTTTAAAGACCACATGCAGAAGATAATAATTTATGAATTGGAACATGAAAAAGCTACGTAGTTGAGGCAATATAAGCCACGGAACCAAAAAAAAATTATTATGATCCAAATATATACATAGAATTATCCTCGAGATGGTTTAATTTAGATTTAATTAGGCTAAGCAAGCTAAGGAGTGATAAAATAAAATATACTCTTAAATTGGTTCAATAAAACTACTGGAAATACTAAAGAGGTAACTGAATTTTGCAATGTGATTGAACTTTACCTAGAGGATTGAACTTTACCTTGAATTCCACAAAATAATTTAACATTCTCTTACTAATAATAACACTTCTTTGGAAACGGATAGGCAAATTTAGGAAGATGTTACGTAGATTTAAAGCTACAGATATTTGTAACATTATTTGTAATAACAACATTACATCAATGTGTACTTCAATAATAAAATAATAATGTAGGTAATATAAGTCAAGTCATACGTGTTTATATCTCCCACCGAGAAAGTGAGAGAGATTGATGTGATGGACAAGCACGGTGGGCGGTTCGAATGATAACCAAAATAGAAGTCACTTGCACGGAACTAATAACAAGTGGAGGAATCAGTTGTGGTGGCTATGTACTCAATCGTCATTTGTGCTATCCGCAAATTACACTTACATTGGGAATGAAATGGGAAAGGAGAAGTAAATAAATTTATCTGCAGATTTAATGTTTAGCATCGCAAATCCCGTCCCAATAAGTCATTTGATGTGTAACCGTTGCAATGCTTTCCTCAAGGCTTATTCCTTCCCCCCAATACCTCTGTCGAAAAGTTAGATATAGAAGTGTGAACGCTTCGAAGCAACGTGGTTGATCTGTACTCACAACCGTTTTTCATTTCGTGGACAAAAATAATTAAATATTGAATTATGAGATGTGTCTGTGGAAAAACCTTAAGATGAACACACAAAAAGTGGTTATATACTTATAAGTTACCAACTACCAAATTACTGCACCTATACCCGTAACACCTTATACAGACCACTTTACTCTTGAAACCTGTCAGCGGGCTGACTTGATTTGGACCTCCCTCCGCGACGCATTTCATAAACTTCGTCCAGAAGAATGCTTACGTTCAGTACCACAATTGGTACAACTGGAGTTTCGCTTCAAAGACACAAAATTTCATAAATTTGCACTGTGCTTTGTTGCTGGTACGTTACATTAGCTGCTGAAAGTACGGTGAGGAGAGACTGTGCTAGGAAAGCACTTACATATATTTTTAAAGGAGCAGAGATGGACCTATATACGGCGTTCTCTACAGTCATACACATTTCACTTGGAACAAATGCAGATCTAATATCCATTTAAGCAAATATAACCCTTCCTATTGTCTCACAATACAAGCCAATAAAACCAGAAATCCTCTAAACCTTACCCTGTACCCGTTCCCGCCATTTGAAAATATGAATAAAACAATAAAACAATAAAAATAAAAAATTGTAAAAAGGGAAACGTGCAAAAGAAATGAATTATATTAGAAGTAGTTTTTATTTAGTTACTTGAAATGTAGGATTCAATCCATTTTTATGAAAAAGAGGGCGTTACGGAATGTTCTAGATGCACAGATATCTGTAGACTTACTCGGTTTTCTGAGTCAATTTTTACTGAACGCACGAGTAGAGAGTAGCGGCAAAAGAATTTCTCTCCTCACAATTAAATTAGTGATACTTAAAAAATAAAAAATAAAAAATTGAGGAAACCCTAAGCAACATAAATACGCACCTTTTAAAACGCGCAGGTAACTTGAAAGTATGGGTATATACTTTATACAAATTTTCTTTTCCTTACAGGTGTGTCAGCAGTTTTGAAATCACAATGAACGGGTTAACATTCCTTATTAAGCTATTACTTAACAAAACCTTTAAAATAAACCTTTTAATCCTAAATAAAAAGTAAAGATAAGTGTAAAAACATTTTTCACGACAAATATTCTTAATTTATCATACCGAATATCCTAGTAAAGTGCCTACACATCCTAGTATGCGGTGGCATTGACTTTGTATACTGTCACAGCGCCTTCAATCTACCGCAGCGCCTACCGGCCGACTGCCAGTTGACACGAGGTTACTTGTGCTTGGACACGGCTAATGGTTGTTCCTGCATGCTATATTTCTTTCGAATATTCAGTTTTTCTATTTCCAGTAGTTTCATTTTTTGTAACGCTCGAATATGAATCAATTCTTACTGGAAATAGTTAGTAATCAACCCTAATCAAGCCAATGAAAGATGCCATCTCCACCTATCCAACTTTAGCCTATTAGAGACATCTGAATATCTTACCCAGGTGGAGTAAATCACATCATAAGAACTTGTTTCGCTTTATTTCTGTGAATACTTTAGTTGCTATGTCAATTATGTTACACAATGTATATACCCTTGTATGTCAACAAAGAGTTAGTTGATGCATGCATCCTCTTATTGTGCATTAGTTTTCATTGTAACGTTTGCGCTTCTTCAAAATAAAGTGGAAATAGCAGGAACACGGATTCTCATTGCAAAAATATGTTAACATGCATAGTAAGCTCAAAAGAAACATCCGTGTTGGATTTTACTGCGAGCCTTCCAATTTACGTTTAAACCCGTCATCGGTCACAGCTACCACAGTGGGAGAAGTCGAACGCGCCGTTCCTCTCTGTGTTGCTCACTCGATGCTTTGCATTTTGTCCTGATATTCTTAACTCGCCAGCAATAGTATAATGAGATTTAGAGCTTGAGCGCAGAAGGGAGAGGCACTAAAAAGCTGTTCCTGTAATCTTATTTTTACCTCGAGGACATTAATAGTAGAAGCAATGCTTCAGCTGTACGCACATTTACGGACTTTCTTCGTTAATAGATTAAATATGACTCTCAGGAGACGTAGGCGATTCGCTTTCAGGAAGTCTCAATGTCGATGTTGGGGTCGAATTTTCTTACTTGTGGATAAGGTTAAAGACATCCCAGAATTTTATGCCCTTCCATTTATCTTTGTGGTTTATTTCAATCCGGGTTCCGTTTACTGTTTCAACCTGCTTGGTTGTTTCAGGGCCGTAATTGTCCGCGGAAGTGTCGGTATTGCATGGCAAGGGAAAGGGATGCTCTATGTAGGGTTTGCCCTCTCTATCGCGAACGTTCTACAGCTCCTGGACCCCTAGGGGACGCATAAGCGTGCAAGGGTTTGAAGTTAATTGCGGTGCAAGTTATAAGGCAGAATCTACATTCAAGAGTCATTAATGGTAAGCCAAATAAATAAAAAGTCATCGCCTTATCAGGTCATTGTGTTATTAAATATTTTTGTTCTATTATCGTTTGAAACTGAATTGGTATAATGTATTAAAATCTGGTTATCAGAATTTCATACATCGTTTATCTTTGCAAATTCCGTATCTGCAAGGCTATAAGGATGCGAGTGCTTGGAGAAAACTTGTTCTCTGGTCTTATTTATATTTATGATTTCGTTTTAATAAAAATTAACATAATAGCAAAATAATGAAATAAAGTTTTAAACGCTATCTTGTTTACCGTATCGAGGGAAATGCCATTGTATAAAATAGAAAGGTTGTTAGGCTTAAGGTTGGATATATAAACAAATTTCAACAGTGAGATCAACAGTCGATCTCCTAACCTCAGAGGATGAAGGATGTGTCTCTTTTTTAAATTACGTCATTCAATGTTAAGTCATATCGGACGATGTATGGAACGGGTGAAATGATGATCAAATGAGCCCAGGGTCCATAGAACTTAGAGCTACCTGACATTCGTCTATCGGGATAAGGGATAATCCCGGAAAAACCTTATCCAGGTAACTCACCCTGACCGAGATTCGAACGCGGGACCTCATGGCCATGAGGCAAACATGCTACCACCACGCTACCGCGGCGGGGAAGAATGTAGTCAGTGTTACATATGGTGGTTAGTACTAGTGTAACGGAGGCGGTGGTCCTAACGTTTACGGAATAAGCGTCTTTAAGAGGAAACTTTTCCCCCGCCTCGGTACCGTAGATGGCAGCGTCTCTGCCTCACGTTCAAGAGGTCCCGAGTTCGAATCTCGATCAGGGTGAGTTACCTAGATAATGTTTTTTCCGGGGTTTTCCCTTATCCTTACAGACGAATGTCGGGAAGCTCTAAACTCCATGGACCCTGAACACATTTGAGCATCATTTCACCCATTTCATTCACCGTCCGATATGATTTAACGTTGGAGGACGTAAAATTTAAAAAAAAGAGGAAACTTTGACTGCAAGGACAGGTTACAATGCTATGCGTCAATACCCATCTACAGTATACTACGTCTGGAGCCCTAAACAGTGAGTATTTGGACAAAGGTATGGGAGATGTTTAGTTAATACAAGGTAGTTCTAGTAGTAGTAGTAGTAGTAGTAGTAGTAGTAGTAGTAGTAGTAGTAGTAGTAGTAGTAGTAGTAGTAGTAGTAACAACGACAATAATAATAATAATAATAATAATAATAATAATAATAATAATAATAATAATAATAATAATAATAATAATAATAATAATAATAATAATAATAATAATAATAATAATAATAATAATAATAATAATAATAATAATAATAATAATTAATAATAATAATAATAATAATAATAATAATAATAATAATAATAATAATAATAATAATAATAATAATAATAATAATAATAATAATAATAATAATAATAATAATAATAATAATAATAATAATAATAATAACTATGAAAAAACTTTCCCAACTGCCTGGAAGTACTTTGTAGAAATAATCATGGCCAGTCACCTCAAAGTTTGAACCTGAAATACCCAAATGCATCTTTTACCTCGCTCGGTATCGACACCCTTATAAGTTTTTCTTCACTTCCAGGTCACAGATTTAAGCTTCACCTCAGCACTTAAGTGTATACTTTCAAAATCAGTGAAACTTTGCGTGTTGTTCCAAAAGTTAGGTGAGGTACAAAGGAAAAAAGTGAAAATGCAGCTGTTTTATATGGGAAATTTCAATGATATACTTTCAGCGTTCTCGTTAAAAGTTTTATTATATGTTGCTTAAAATTAAGGGCGCACAAATTTAAAGTTAATGTAGTGCAGAATGCCTAAAAATGCTAATTCGAATATAATCAAGAACACCATTAAAACAGAAATAATATTTTTCTGAAATCACAGAATAAGAGAAGATGTATTTCATTAATGCAGTTACACACATTTCATACATTTGGGAGGAAGCAAAGTTAATGACTAGCCTATGATGCTATTCACTCAAATTCAATCGACGTCTAAGCACCATAAAGTGAAAGAAGAGCTTAATAGCAACTGCAAAACCAATTAGATGTAAAGGTATCTGGAAGGCAACTACTAGTCATTCATTACTATTAATAACATCTTCCTGACTAATTAAACATAATTAAGATAATTAGGGTTTTAAGAGCAATACTCTGCAGGAAGCTTTAAACCTATACTTGGTTTAATGAGGTGTAACTGAAAGTTTAAGCAACATATATTTCTTCTAAAGATTTAGTAAGGCTAAAACTTTAAAATTTCCATGTAGTAGGTTTAATTTCTTTGTTATATACTTTGTGGTGTCTAATACCTATGTTCACTGAACTGAAACAGTTAGAAAGGAAAGGCACCAGGGATACGTTACAGCTCTAAATTCAGTGTAATTTCTCGGCATTTGTTGGTAATGAAAACTGAGGGAAACCTGAAAAAAGTGTCAGTCAAATATAATGGACCTGTTTGAATATGAACTGTAAACGTCCCTTCGCGAGTCCTTAATGATATCATCTATCCATATATATGTGGTTGGTTTAAACCACTTTTTAAAATAATCTGCAAATCATCCATGGTATGTATCTGAAAACCTAATATTTATTCAGTTTAATTATATTTTAGCTTATCTGACAAACGCCTAAAAATTGATTTTCTATAGATTTTTAATGAAATAGAAGAAGGATGATTACTACTGAGGTGAGTTTATCTAGTCTCAGAATCATATACACCGGAATAATCAAGTTAAAACATAATGAAAGCTAATTTTAATAAATTAAAATAAAAACTCCAAAAAATAATGTTACATCAAAACTAATGCTTTATTATGCTTCAGGCATCCTAAATCATACATCAAAGCTGTATGGGTCATGGGTTCGTTTGAGCATTATTTCATCCATTTCATCTTTCGTCGTATATAACCTACGGTGGAGGACGTTAATTAAAAAATACATACAGAAGTGGCTAGTGAAGCATAATGGAGGGATTGTTACTCTCTCGAAATTCTCATAAAGAAACTTTTCAGGGAAAATGCTATAAAAGGGTTTATTCAGTAAAACTTTTTATGCGGGACACGTGAGTGATATAGCTGCCATAAAAACGATACACTTTGTTCTGCCTGCATCTGCAGCGTGAAATTAGCATCTCTGCCTCACATTCAAGAGGTCCCGCTTTGGAATCTCGGTCAAGGTGATCATTTGGATAAGTTTCCCTTCTCCCAAAAAATGAATGTCAGGTAATTAAGCTTTGAGAACTCTAGGCTTCCTTCAGAAACATTTCACACATTCTATTCATCGCCCGATATGACTTACGTTGGACGATGTTAATTTCAAAAGAGAAAAATAGACTATGTGATAGCCATGCCATTTTTATTGGCAACTGGATAAGCACTGGAACTGGTAACGCAAGGCAATTTCCTAGCTAAGTGCGTGAAGTCACATACTTCAGAGGCTTTCTATGTCTATTTTTAAAGTTACTTTTTGGCATTCAACTCGTATCTTACAATATGTGTGTATGATAATGACCCATGGACTAAATATTTGTGTAACGACTTTATTGATAACAATAAAGGTATCAGATACCACACGACCCCCCGACTGTTATTTAATGTAAGAAAGGAAGCATTAAGAAATGAATATTTTAATCAATCGAGAAAATGTCAGACACTCCTTCCTCGCTGGAGAGTTTCAATACGAACGTTGCTCGCTCCTCTGATGTGGCTCCGGGATTGGGCGAGCTGTGTCTCTTCTCAGCAGATCACTCTCTACCGGAGCATAACATTATGGGGCACATGCACAAAAGACCATATGGCGAAGGTGTTGAAGCCCATGCTTCAGCATTTAACTTCACCTTGCTATAATTTACGAACTGTGTAAAATATGTGCACTTACATTTGAATAAAATGTGATAGAATAACTAAATAACTCTTTAAATGGTGGAAACATGACATATATAGACCCAAGGTAGAACTGATATCAAACAATTAAAATCATGGTAGTTTTAAGGGACCTCAGATTTCTGATATAGTAAGTATTCTATTGTTTTATTTTAGGTTTTCACAATATACTTATAACATAAAGCTGCACTATGCATAATTTATTCAGCAGTTTGGAGATATGATAAGCAATTAACTCACTACTACAACATTTTGAAAATACGGCAATGTCCTTATAACCGCTTCGTTATTCATAAACCTTTTGAATCCTAATCCTAAGTTAAAACTGTAATACAACTTATTCTTATCCAACAATATACCAGATGTTGCAACTGCTCCGTCCCACGTAAGCAGATTCGTTTCGTGCGTTAACACAGTTACAGAATGCTACGTCGAAATTCCAGTTAAATGCACGCCAGGGGTGTGAGCAGACTTCACAAGCTAGGTAGCGTAGATGGTAGCATGTGTGCCTCACGTTCAAGAGGTCCTGAGTTCAAATCTCGGTTAGGGCGAGTTACCTGGATAAGGTATTTTCCGGGATTTTCCCTTATCCTGAAAGACGAATGTTGGGTAGCTCTAAGCTCCATGGACCCCAGACGCATTTGAGCATCATTTCACCAATTTCATTCATCGTCCGATATGACTTAACGTTGGAGGATATAAATTACCCCCCCCCCCCCCAGAAAAAGAAACTAAGCTACCGAGGCGTGCGATCTGGTATAACAACTTTGGCGTATTCTGCATGAATGCAATGTATACATTACATCCGTTGAGGAATATTACAGTGACTAACTCCCACCTATATTTAAAATACAATTGAAATGGCCGAGAATTCAAGGATAACCCAAGAATTAATATGAGGGTTGTTCAATAAAGAATGATCATAATTTTTTACGGTCATAGTCTTTCGCACTAAAATTCAATCGTATTATATTCTGTTAGCTTAATGTGAAACAAACACGCCGTAGTAGTTTCATTGTTGGTGCTCCTGGTTCTTGCCTGTGAGAACCAGGCAAGTTCAGACATGTTCGGTATCGCCTACCGCTGCAATGGGGGTAACATGCAGATAAAGTTGATGTTAGAAGAAGATCCGGAGTTTCTTTCAAATTTAATCATTGCTGATGAAACTTGGCTACATCATTTTGATCCTGAGAGAAAACATCAAAGTTAGTGTGGAAATCTCCTTCATCACCAACCCCCGAAAAAGCAAAAGTGGTTGCTTCTGCTGGGAAAGTTATGGTCATCTCATTCTTTGATATTCATGGAATGGTTTATCAGCATGTTGTACCTGCACACACATCAGTAACTGGGCAATACTACAGGAATGTCCTGAAAACATTGCAAGTCCATATCAGACGCAAAAGACCACTTTTACGTGAAGCAGGCTCGATGCTGCACCTCGATAATGCGCGGCGGCATATTGCCAATGTTGTTGCTGAATATCTTGCAAAAGCAACGTGAAGTGCATCCCTTACCCTCCCTGTAGCCTGGATTTAGCCACAGGTGACTTTTTCTATTCCCTAACTTGAAGAAATGCCTTCGTGGGGGGCATTATCCATCATCAGAAGAAATGGTGAAGTCTGCGGAGGTGATTTTGAAGGATCTCTCACACAATGGTTTCCATCATGTCTTTGAAGACTGTCAGAAACGCTGGGACAAGTGCATCACATTCAGGGAAGACTATTTTGAGAATGACCATCAAAATTATGAGGATGAGTAAAGGTATGTTGTCAAAAACAAATTGTGATCATTCTTTATTGAATAGCTCTCGTAAAAATGGATCTGCGAGTTCTGTTTTAAAGAAGGGCTTACTAGAATGATATGTTTGGGTGGACGATTCCTTATTAATTTTTCTAACAGACGATTTGAGGTATCACAATGCCTGCAATCATGCTTTTCTTAAATAAATGTTAAAAGCATTAGACACATACGACAACCAGTAAAGAAAACATTTAAAACATTAAATAACCCTAAGTATTTAATTTTTATGGAGGAGCGCAAATGACTGCACTAAATCTGCAGGTTTTGTTCCTTCTTATTACATTACTTTAGTCCAACACCTGAAGAGAGTATGATTTAAGTAACTGTGGAGTCATTTTTCATGCTTGATTGCTGTGTTCCAAATGTCTTTAACGACAGCGTCAATTTTTATGGATGTTTCCATTCTTAATGTACAACGGTGCGTTGAGAATACTAGGTGGCACTTTATTTTGAGATATTCCTAATATTAGATTTCTTGCTGCACTCTGAAATCTGCAGCTCATGTTGAATATACACTATACATCCAAACTGATTTTAATAGTTGTTTATACGGAAAGAATTTATTGTAACATATTCAGCTGTGGATATCTTTATAAAAGCTGATGCATTTTTTCGTACTGTAAAAATATAGATTTTTCTATTTAATATGTACCCTCCACTCTAGCTTAGAGTTAAGGATCATGCCCAAATACTTGGCCTCTTTTGCATACTTTTAGATCTTTTTTTTATTTTAACATTTACCCTTACATATTTTATCCAACTAGTTTTTATGTCATCTTTTAGTTGAAACGCTAATTTAATTATACTGCCTTACAAGTTTATCGTCTTCTTCTACTTCAGTTTCCCCAATGGCTCAAACAGCAGTATCACAAGCAAATGTGAGCAATGTTATTTCTTGATTTATAGGTATACCGTTAGTATTTATGTACAATATTGATCCAGGAACACTTCCTTGTGGAACTCCTGCACTTATTTCCTTGGATTATGAATATTAATTTCCATGATTAACTGAAAGGAACCCTTTGTAACGACGTACATTACACTATTTACATCTCAGGGAAAATTTTGGAAGTGTCCTCCACCAGTATCTATGGATCGTTGGTCCCATTTTCTTTAATACAACTGTAGGCACTGAAGTTTATATGGGCATCTTTAAGAGATTTGTAGAGCAGCTGGATGACATCGAATTGAGAGAATATTATTTCCACCAAGAAGGAACAACGTGTCATATATCTAGTGACACCATGGAACTTATAACTGGTTTATTTGATAATCAAATAATCTCAAAATATCTGTGGCCCCCCAGATCCCCTGACCTAAACTCACCGGTTTTTTGTAGTGGTATCTAAGAAACAGAGTGCACAGGAATAGGCCACGGACAATTGATGTTCTTAAGGAACCCATTCGAATCGAAATAAGTAGCATTGGTGAGGATACTCTCCGTAAAACTTCAGAGAATATGGTGAGACGAATACAAACATGTATAGATGCTGGTGGAAGACACGTCCAACATTTTCTCTGAGATATAAATAGTGTAATGTAATCTCCCAATTGTGTATTATATTCTTACAAAGTTGCACGTGTGTCCTATTATTGATTCAAAAGTTAAGACCTAGTGGAAAGGTTCAGGTTTATGTGGATCGCACTATATCTAATGCCACGTCTGAGAAAAGTTGCATCCTAATTTAGAGATTTGATCTTACAGATATATGCAGTACTAATACCGTTTAAAAAGTCTGATTCAGCGCCTAAATGTGTTAGTAGCTAATTTTAAAAGTTAAAAATGTCATAATGCTTCAGAAAGTAAGTTTATCCCTTTTATTTCATAAGATTTTAACTGTAACCATTATTCTTATTGAATATTATTATAATGAAGCTTTATGTATTGAAAATAATTTTTATTACTTTATTCAGTCTTACATCTCTGATAAATTTTAAACACTCCGAGAGCATTGGGCCACATGAAGCATTAGTGGCCACTGTTTATTTCAAAACTCCTCTAAGTAACTCATTACAGTACGCACTACTCATTTTTGTAGTGCGCAAATGAGTGGTGTGGTATATGGGAAGCGTGGTTTCCAAGTACTGATCAATAATTCCTCAGAAATCGTAATGCTTAGGAGTGAAATGTAAGCAAAGAAAGAAATAACAAATGAGTGGATACTGCCACAATAGCAAGGATAATTTCATATTCAATATTTTTGGCACGAAAGAGTTAAGCTTTCAGTAACTATGAAATTTTCTTTGAACGACTTAAAGCCATGTTTGCTATTACCATAGTTATTTGATTTTATTAATTAGTATGCCTTCTCTTTACTACTTTTGCCAAGCAATATTATCAATGAGCCCAAAATCATCCAAATTTTAAGATTAGTTTCTGTATTCGTAAGTTACATGTGGGATCCTACTCCTCAGAAACTAGCCCAGAGGTTGCCAGTGTGCACTTAAGCCTGCTAGAAAGTTAATACACGAAAGTAAAAGCTCATGCTTACTCCGAGTTGGAAAGGTAATGGTAACAGGTTGCTTTGATTACTAAATGGTTACCATACGGTACAAAAACCACGTGTTTTATTCAATTAGAGTCCTTTGCACAGTGATAGAAACTGTAATACACCAATGGGTATTTTGCACAGAGTACGCCTACATGCTGAATCCCATAGCACCCATAAAGTATAGTTGTAAATTCAGCTGAAATGGTTTTGCTGTATAGTATACGATACGTTCATACCGAGAGTCGAAAGCTAATGTTCGTAATTTGTATAGAATTTCCAACAAGGATTCCGATGCCCAAAACCAATAACCAATATGAGCCTGGCCAGCCACTGATGTTTTAAAGAGAAAAACGGATTCACTGCACAGATTCCCCACACTACTACTTGCCATTCCATTCATGCAAATAAACAAACCAACGCCAGACACAAACAAAATAATGGCGTTTCAACTAGTTCTCGTTTGTTTCATCACCATGTAGGGAATGGGCTTCTGTAGCGGAACGCATCCATGTGTTGATGGATTCAATCTTTACATATGTGGCATGAAACTGAAATGAAGCGTTTTCTACGAACTACCCCAGTGTGTATTACGTTCATTCACAACACGCGAGACACAGATTAAATGTTTGTTGCTATTTGAAACTTGAGAAGAAGGTGCAAGAAAAAGCACAAGAAGAATAAGGATCTGCACTAAAATGGTGTGCCATAATTTCTATATTCAACACTAAGAAACTGTATCTTCATGAATGATGAATTACTCGTGCATACGTGTGACTAGTTTTTACATTTAAATGTTTTAGCATGTATACGTATGTATACGCTCTGGATTGATCATTCACTGCGCCGTCACAAGCACAACATGCAGAACTTGTGCACAAGCACGAGTTTAGACGTTTATTTTTATAATTTCGTATTGATCGATCAGCAGTACAATGCTTTACAGATCAGAGTGAAAAGAAGGTGACAGAAGAATACATTAAAGAACAATAACGCTCAGGGGTAGGCTAACAGGCCGCCCCCTAGCTACATTAAGTTAGAATTCCAATAATACACTCTGAGGAATTAAGCCAATATCGGAGATGTAAGACATACATCAAGCACTAGAATCGCTGGAATCAGATGTATTACTCAGAAGCAGGGCCTGTGCTAATCTCCTCTTCAAGCGTGAGGGCTGGCACGTGCGGACGCCGATGTTATATTGCACAGCTCATGGAACTTCTTGCAGCGTGGAAAAGAAACGACGGGCGATCCTACGAATGTAGTTGTGAAGAGGTAACAGTCCTAGTTCGTGATGGAGCTGCTGATTACGGATAAACCATTGAGCGTTAGTAGCGATGCGCATGAAGCGATTCTGTATAACCCGAAGACGACGCAGATGACATGTGTGCCCCCCCACATTTGGCAGGCATAAGTAATAAAGTTTAGACGTATGCGTTATTTCAAATAGTTAAATGTAAACCACTACCACGAAGAAAAGAAATATAAAGTGAAAAAGGATAGTAAATAAAAGTAATTGTTTTTAAACGTTTTGTGAAATATTATTGAAAATCTATCGAAAGATTTACCTGATATTGTGTGACAAGAATTTCCTGTCTCCGTAACTTCTTCCGTCTATCATGTGATAGGACAAGTACTGCATTACATACAAAAATTGATACAAAAATTTAGTGCAAATGCACGATTTGAGGTCCTCTGAACATAAATTTTTTTTTTAGAAAAAGGTCTATGTCTCTGTCTTCAAACTCAAAAACAAAACGTCACTAATATCAAACTAAATCATTAATTTCAGCATCTTCCAAGGATAAGACACAAGAATAACGCTTCATACGAAAGATTTTCGTAAAATTTTGGACGAAAATTTCGATCACCTAAAAATGCACACACATATGCGATTCACGGTGCTAGCTGTCCCCACCATTATCTGTTTTAATGTTAATACTTAATGCAGGAAATAGCGTATCTATATCTAGTTAATCGTAAACTCGGTTTAAGATTTGTGGATTGACATATCTCTATTCAGGACATTAGTCATATTAAAGTCCGGAGGCGTGTGCGCATTTCTATAGTTATACTGTATGTACCTGGCTGTTCAGTTATCACGCATGTACACAACTACAGGTAGGTACAACCTCACCAAGATAGGTACAGCAAGAATAAACCAAACAGTTGCGTTATACTATACCTTAATCTTGTCTCTGCATATACTTGCAAGGCAATGCTTTATTACTCCACAGAGTACTACGTTATGTTGTTTTCGATGTTTGCTTCTAGCGACAATTTTTTACATATTTGATAGCTGTGCTGTACATCCTATGTCATTCATACTCTGCGTGCAGCTTCCTTGTATCGCATGCAAGCGCACATCACGAATATGGTCATATGACACTAGACTGTATTACACGATCCACCTCCCTAGAGATTTCTATAATAATTATGTCAACATTTATGATGGATTTTAATGTTGGTGAGGATATCACAGTGTGGCGTGAAATAATTGTTGCTATATACATGCTGCATTCTTTGCAGTCATGGTGAGATAGCAATATTACAAAACTAGCACAGTTTCATTGTACTTTGAACATCTGAAAACTCTTTAAATTTTGGTTAATATATGCAGTATGCCTTGTAGCAGTTAAGTATATTAATCCATGGTAATATACCTTTGCTTTAACTTAAATATAAGACGCGGATTATCGCACAAGCAGTATTATGCGTAAAGAATGATATAATCTTTGTTCCAAAATCAGATGCAATTATTAACAATAGCAAACACATCATTATTGCTATTACTATTACTATTATTATTACTATTATTACTATTATTACTATTATTATTACTATTATCATTACTATTATTATCATTATTATCACCATCACCATCATCACCATCATTAACATCATCATCATCATCATCATCATCATCATCATCATCATCATCATCATCATCATCATCATCATCATCATCATCATCATCATCATCATCATCATTATTATTATTATTATTATTATTATTATTATTATTATTATTATTATTATTATTATTATTATTATTATTATTATTATTATTATTATTATTATTATTATTATTATTATTATTATTATTATTATTATTATTATTATTCATTATTATTATTATTATTATTATTATTATTATTATTATTATTATTATTATTATTATTATTATTATTATTATTATTATTATTATTATTATTATTATTATTATTATTATTATTATTATTATTATTATTATTATTATTATTATTATTATTATTATTATTATTATTATTATTATTATTATTATTATTATTATTATTATTATTATTATTATTATTATTATTATTATTATTATTATTATTATTATTATTATTATTATTATTATTATTATTATTATTATTATTATTATTATTATTATTATTATTATTATTATTATTATTATTATTATTATTATTATTATTATTATTATTATTATTATTATTATTATTATTATTATTATTATTATTATTATTATCATCATCATCATCATCAAAAAATATATTTCTTCATTTTGAATGTACACGTTATGCAGCCATGGTTTAGCAGGGTGAGTGCCCCATTATCGTTGATAGGGGCAGATGTTTGAGGGGGACGGAAACCAAAAGATATGACAGCACATCCAAATTTTATAAGTTCATGCTCATCGTAATGGGTCAGGCCGTAGCGTCTGTGCGCGCATTCTGCAGTTATTTAGTTCGATTCTCTTAGCCAACCTGCCTGAACCTGGTTTATCCGGAGCTCTGGGTGAAACCTGGGAAGGTTCATTCTATCTCCCGAATGTCGTTCCTTTCCATTTCAGCTCCTTTCTCATTTCACTTGACACTCCTTCCGCTTGGCCTTTCAGGGTTGACCGCGTCGACAGATGCCTCTGGGATTGCATGACAGGAAATTTGCTCTCTCCGATGCTTCGTCCCCCGGAAATGCGGTATCCGCCTTCAAACCCCGAGGAGGTTGTGTCAGGCTTAAGCGGAGGCAACTGCTAATTCATCAAGAGGACGCCGGGTAGTTTCAATATGGAAATAGTAAGAACCCTGCCCTCTGCTATGTTGGGACTCCTGGATTAGCCACTCTCTGTCTGCTCTTATCTCACCCCTTCTTTTGGGGTACACGTAAAAGAGACCCCGCGGTAATCCATCTGTCCATCTTAACTTAACCTTGTATTTGTAAACTCATAACATGCATATAACACATGCATTTCTGGCTAAGGATATGTAAATGTTTTACATGAAATCGCGATCGCAGACAATTTATAAGAAAATCATCCTCATTTCTTATCAGATAAGTGAAGTTTTAAGTTACAAATTGTTATATTTGTATATATTTCTTTGCTTCACTGTTAATTGCTTCATATTTTACGTATTCATAACATGCATTTCGTGAATAATAGTTATCAGAATAGATATTCATTCTTCCCCCCTTTTAGTCGAATTTTTTATTATATGAGTATCTGCCCTCCTCATCGAGCCTTTGAGATGAGTGGATATAATTCTCTAATCTAATACTCCACTGCAATACTGAAGTTTTTAAGGATACACAGTAAACTGCTAAGAGTCATTCTTATGTACAGGTTTTACATTCATTCATTAAAATTCTTCCTGCTGCTTTTGCAAGAAAGTTAAGAAACTTCTCTTATAAGGTACATCTATTTATTAAAGAAAGATAATTTTCTATTCCTTAAGATGTATCCATATTGTTTTAATATATTTTATTTAGCTTATCTACATATAATGCTTACAGAACTATAAATGCATTTTAAGACAGTTCTAGCTCTAAGTGCGAGATCACCTAATTGATTTATAGTTAGTTTCCAGCACTTAATGGGATATGAGTGGATCTAATAACTCGAAAAGGATTACAACTATAACTGTTACATCGCTGACTGCAGCACTGGGAAACTCGACAATGCGCCCCAGGAATTAAGTATTTTTATGTAGATAAGATATCTAAAACAACGCTCTATTTCAGTAACATGTGAGATAATTATTGGTAAAAACAGAAGGCTCATGAGTCGCCGAGCCCTTCATGTTGGATATAGACTACTTTGTGGTTGTTTGCATGCGAGTGTATGAAAACGAGATTTGTCAACGGAATTTATGAGTGCCCTTTAGTGCAGCATGAAACATACCTCAGTCTTTTTCACCCTCTGTTTGGACGGAGGAAATGAGAATCCTTGGAATATGTGACATGTACTATTCAAGATAATCAGTAGGTATAAATATTAGTTCAAATGGGCAAGGCGTATGTATACCGCCCATTTGGATCGGTTTATTTGTTCACTGCCGGGATTTCATCTCCGTTTTCTGTTTCTGTCTAAGCACACCAGAGATTAACAGCCCTCTTAAATAGAACATACATTAAAAGGCAAATATGTCACATCATAATCTGCTTGCAAGGCTTATATTCGATTTAAAGGAGTCCATTTCCGGCGCAGTAATTTTTTTTTTAATTTATCTAATGTCCTCTAACCTAAGTCATATAGGACGATGAATGAAATCAGTTGAAATGTTGTTCACATATGCCCAGACTCCACGGAACTTATAGTTACCCGACAATCATCTTTCAAGTTCAGGGAAAACCCGGGAAAATGCCTTATTCAGATAACTAATCATGACCGAAATTCGAATCCGGAACCCCTTGAATGTGAAGAGAAACGCTACCCTTACACAACAGGAAAGGGCATATTCACAAAGTCAGTAGCATTTATGCTACGAAAATAAGGACGCTTCGAACATTAGTATTTCCAGATTTAGATTTTCAAATTTTCTAAGAATAAAATGCTAAAGAAAGAATATCTGACCGTTTAAAATGTTTAAAGTGTGTAATAATGTTAAGCAACAAGAATTACAACATCTCTGATTATTGTGCTAAATAAACCTTTAAACTACCTGACAAGCAATAATAACAATTATGATGATGAGATGATGATAATGGTTGATGATGATAATAATAATAACCCATGGCGCGACAGTCCATAGAGGGCCAAGGCCTGCCAACCCGACTGCCAGCTTCACGCCCACATACACAAGTTAGAGTTGGGCAATCATCCAACCGATCCACCCAGCCCGAAAGTTGGCTTTCTTGACCAGGGCCGCTTACCTATCGTAAGATCCTCAAATTCCCCACGATGCTGAGTGGGCACCGGTCCTATACCTGGGACATAAAATCCGCACTCCCAGCGGTGGAATCGGTCCTCGGCCGCATTCTGTGGCAGGGAGCCAAAGCATGAAACCTTAGGCCATTACGCCACGACACAGGACTTTGGCAAGCAATACTATCATAAATTGCTCTAGACCAAAGTTATTGTAATTGAATTCAATCAACACCTTATTTTTAGAAAGTACACTGAATGCCTTATTGTACCAGAGTCAAACATTTATTTCAGATCACATGAAACTTCGTGTAAATTCATATTTAATAAAAATTGAGGCCTAAGGATAACCATTCGGATGAGAATTATATACACAAATTAGTGTTTGATAAGCCAAAGAGCAACAATGCCAATGCTTTCCTTAGCATGAGAGCTGACGCTCGTCTCAACACCTCCAAGGTGTTCCCTGAAACACAAAAGCAAGAAACATTTGCCCAAGACACATATTTTATATCGTTGGCGGAAAAACAAAGGGAAATAACGCACTGTTCCTTAAAATACCATACTAGAAGTGGCCTATAATGAATGGGTTTGCCTTTCTTATTCCGTTTAAGAGAGTAGAATTGAATCAAATGTTAAAACTTCACTTCCACGGCAGGAAATCGAACCACGATTCTCCTGCTCTATGTTACCATAATGAGATGCCGGAACACGTGCTCCTTCTCTTTTGATGTATATACTCTTGTAAACCATCAGAGAGATGTGAAATATGCCAACATCATGCCTTAAAAGGAGACTGGTATTTTATAAGGCGCATAGTTAAGCGCTATTTGTTTTTAAATTATTCAACTGTTTAAAACATAGTTCATATCTCCGCTACATACATATATAGTAGTTGAAGACATTCATTTTATACTTTTTCGGCGTTTTATACCAATCCTCCTACCAGTGAACTGGTTGAGATGCTCTAATTGTCATTTAGCTCTTCCAACTGAAAAAACGTTCATGGTAAATATTCATGGGGAATTCAGTACTCCGATACACATTGGATATCTACAGGTCTGATAACTCAAAAAACAGGTAAACAGCAACTCTCTGAATCATATTTTTAAAAGCCTATTAGAATAGTTGGTGGAAATTCTGTGAGGTCAAGTGTAGCAGCAGCAAAGAATTCAAACTCATACTTAACTTTTTCATAACTTCTTTTATGTAATAAAATAAAAAACACATTTAAAATAGTATTGCACGAGGAAATATTTTGAAAAAATCTTACGAAGATGTATTTTATGGATATACAATGAATAATACTTGAGGACTTGAACAAATTTTAAGAAAATCATACATATATTGTGTGAACACATATTATTATCAATGTATACAGAAATTAAAATAATGGCAAAATACATAGCATATCAAATAGGATACTACATATATGCAAACATTTTCTCTCATTATTACAGTTTTAAAAATAACCTTGTGTGTAGTATATGATACTCAATTACTGAATAACTTAATATACATGGGACAAAAATGCACTTATAGCCAACGGAACTGAGAGAGTTATATATTACAGCTATCAAGTTGACATTTAAGTGATTTATGAAGCATGAGATTCCGAATTTTAATGGTTTTTGTCAACGAGTTAAATTATGAAACATTTCAAGAAAACGACGAACTTTTTCTTAGTGACACCTAAAGATTCGTATTGTATAATTTATGCATGTTTTACTCTGCAATGAGTCTAACATGTTCCTATAGTCAGAGTTTAATACATTCCATATTACTGTATCCAAGGAGCTGCTTAACTGTAGTTAACACTTCAAATACCTTTTCTTCTGTACCCACGCAAGTCAGGAAAATCTAAGTTTGAGATAAGGCATTCAACTTTCAGTGCCAAAGGATACCTTAAAATGTTTGCTGTATATCTGCTGGTTTGAGGGAACATTTACCCAAAACGTAAGTTTATCAATTTCGGATAGCGTATAAATGGGTCCGTGGAACATATATATACTAAGTGGATTAAAACTCTTTTAATATTCAAGTCATTTATATTCTTAATTTGACAGTAATATTCAACATAAGCTCCCATAAGCTCCCAAGAGCTCTGATTCTAGTTTTTATTTTGCCACCTATTCCAAAAACAAGATTATATTTATCACTAAAAGTTTTAAACTTATATTACTATGTAGGCTGAATGTTTGAGATCATAGGGTAAAGGCCATGCTTAGGTAATTTTGGGTCCTTAAATTACTAAGATGAATAATGTTTATCACTTTTCACTGTTCATTTTCAGAATCATTAGAAGAAATAAAACTTTATACCTTACCGAAAATATTCGACATAATACGAAGTACTCCAGAAAGTAAGTTATGTTTGGTTATAAAATTAAATTGTGTACAGCTACAGAAAAATTAAATAGTTCAAAAAATTCTGCAACTCTTAAACTACTTTTCCACATAACTGCCAAAATTGTTCAGGCATTTGTTATAGCGAGGCACATGTTTTTGTATACCTCCTTCATAGAAATTTGCCGCCTGTGTGTTCAACCAGTTGGAAACATTTTCTTTCAGCTCTTCATCATTGTTGAAGTGTTGCCCGCCAAGGAAAGATTTGAGATGCAAAAACAGATGAAAGTCTCTAGTAGCGAGGTCAGGGCTGTACGCGGGAGTGGTCCAATATGTCCCAGCCAATTCCCTGTAGGGTGTTTTTCGTCGCATTTGCAGTGTGTGGTAGTGCATTGTCGTGAAGAAACACAAAACCTTTTGACATTGCAAATTTTTCCATAAATTTCAATTGGTTTCACTTTCCTGGCTTTCAGAAAACGAATCACAGATCTGATTTCACAAGCGGCGGGATTTTCAATGAATACTGACATTGTAAACAAACACAACAAAGCGTACGTGGCTGACAGCGATCTCAAAATGGCGCACGTTTTTTCTCCTTGATACGGAGTGTCTACTGCGCATATGCGGAACTGCGATCGCAGCGCTGCAGCGGAGATAAATTGAAACAGAACTTACTTTCTGGACGTCCCTTGTAGAATTATTTATTGTAATGCAACTTGTTATATTATCATTCAGAGTAAAATATTGCTGCTTATGCGTAGGATTATCTCAATGTTTTCCTATATTATCGCAATACTTTTCTTAGAATAAAACGCTATATATTTAGAAATAACGTCTACTGCGCAAATAAATGTGTGTACTTGTTTCAGTTTCTCTAGAACATTTAAACAACATTGTTTTCAAATGGATTTGCATTACAGATAATCAGTAAAATGGTATGCACATGTTAAGGTGAAAATAAAAGTGTTACTTCAATAATGACAATTTCATGACTCACTGACTCAGAAACTATTGATGAATTAAGATGAATACCTTCTTAGATCACGAATATACTTTAATCTAGTAACTTAACTTTTTAAGGAAGACAGTAGCCTCTCGTAATTATACTGTTGCTACACAAAACTTATGTGGCATCATTTGAAGATTCTAGCTAACTGTCATTGTATCACCAAAATATCTCCACAACAGCTATAAGAGATTTTATGATGAACCTTTATCCAATACTTTTCTCAAGAAAATGGATCATTTATATCAGAAAATATGCGTTACAGAAAAAGTTGTTCTAGGCAGAAGAGAAAAAAGAATCACTCGCATACATTTGCAAGTGAGGGAAACAGTCTTTGCAGAAATAAACTGCACTAATTCATAGCAGTACTAATAAACAGAACAAATTTTTCCTAAATTTTTAGACTGACTTATTACTTTCTCTTCAATAATGCAAAAAGTTAAGATTTTCTCTGAGAAATGACGCAGAATTTACTTTAAAATGTAGAACAGTAACATTTTTCAAGATATATTTAAACTATGAGTATTGTCCCTACAGTGATAAAGCGTATATGAGTTTGAAGAATAAATCGCAAGTTATAAGACTGCTTGAAATCTAAAGGGGTCGGTCAATTTTCGCATTTATTCTTCCTAAAATATTCTTAAAATGATTGTTTATGGCGTACAAAACCCCCAAGATTTAAAATTGATAATTAAGGTTCCACAAACTAAAAAAAAAAGACAGCAAAAACTTATACGGCCTCGGGCACAGAGGGCTAACAATAGTTCAGAAAAGTAATCTTGCACGGTAATTCCCGAATCACTTATGAGCAGTAGAACGATAATCATTTCTCATGACGTCGCCGGACTCAATAGATTTATTACGCTATATTTCCCTCAGGTGTGCACTTTATAGCACATACTTTCCTAATCAATGGATCCGATAATTCAATATCGGTACACGTCCCGAAAATTCCGATATTGATGTGACAATGATAGATTAGCGTAGTTAAGCAAAATTAAACTGATTATAGCGGGGTGTGTGCTTGGGCACTGCTTGTGAAATCACATCACTGTAATCAAAGGGTTCTCGGTTAGTGCTCTGATGCATTCTTCACTTTAATTAGGCTCATCATTTTACCCATATACGCCTTTTGTAGCGAAACTGCTGTGGGCTTTCAGAACTTAAAATGTAGAACCCAAGAATTTACTGTTTCCATTAATATTAAATTACTCTACAATGTAATGTTTAATGTGGCCACATGTTTCCACTGCCATGAAAGATTTCTGTATAGAACTTGTAGTTCTTAAATACTGCGCTTTGTCGTAAGTTCTAAACTAATATGTGCTAATTATAAAATATTCTATATGCCCCTTTGTACCATTATTGTTATTATTATTCATATTAAGCGTTTTCTTGTATCCAATTCCTATTAAAAATGACGAACATTTAGTAATATTGCGCACTTTCTTACAGGTAACAACAAGAAATGAACCTGAGGTGGTTATTTAACAAACACTTACGAGGGTAGTCTGAAATTTCTCGGCCTGAGAGTGAAATACGACAATTCATGCTTTCAAAGTAGTTTTATTTTTCAACATAATCCCTTATAATATCAATACTTTTTGACCAGCGGTGTTCCACTGTCATTATCCCCTCTGTAGTATTCCTCTGTAAGTGCTCTAAAAGTGCACATTTACAGACGCAATTGCTTCTCATTGGCTAAAAAGCGCTCTTCAGTTTTGGAAACACGTGGATGTCCCAGGGAGTCAAATCTGGCAAACAGGATAGAAGTTCCAGCACTTCAGAGTGTAGATCTCTCAATTACCCCACTATCGAAACATTTCTGTGGGCAGGTGCATTGCCCTAATGGAAAACAATATTTTTTTTCTTTTCTACACCGGGTCCTTTTTCACGAATGTAGGCATTTTGTTTTTTGTTTTTTTGTAATTTACGTCCTCCAACGTTAAGACATATCGGACGACGAATGGAATGGATGAAATGATGCTCATATGAGTATGGGGTCCATGGAGCTTAGAATTACCTGAAATTCGTCTTACAGGATAAGGGAAAACCCCGGATATAAACCTTATCCATGTAACTCACCCTAACCGAGATTAGAACTCGGGACCTCTTGAACGTGAGGCAGACATGCTACCACCACGCTACCAAGGCGGGCATGCTTGCATTCCGTTTGGTTATAAGTTCAGAATAGTATTCTCCAGTAATTGTGTTACCTTTTTCGGGATAGTCAATCCACAAAAATCCTTTGGCATCCCAAAAACTGCCACCATGATCTTTTCTGTCGATGGCACCATCTGTGCCTTCTTGGAGCTGACGAACCAACTTCTGTCGACTGCCTGCACTGCTCCATGGATTCAGGTGTGTAAGGGTGAATCCATGTTACATCCGTTGTGACCTATCGGTGCAAAAATCACTTCCGTTTTTTCTAAAATTGCACCAAGCACTTTTCAAAAGGTTTAGCGCGATTGCGCTTGTTATCCGCAGTGGGGACAACCGCAAAGATTGTTTAATTCCTGATGCAAGATCTGACCATTACATTCCTTTGAAATTCCAGGAGTATTTCCACGTACCTTTGTACGCCGATCTTCCAAGACCATGTAATGCACATTTTCAATGGTTTTCGGTGTGGCTGCAGTTTTTGGACGTCCTTCGCATGGATCGTCTTGGACGCTTTTAAGGCCACGTTAAAAACGACCCCCCTGTTCTTTACAGTGGAAACTGAAGATGAAAAGTCACATAGACATTCGCAATCCGCAAATGAATTTCTGTAGGTATTAAACCTTCTTTTACGACGAATTTTATGACAGTACGATACTTGAATTTCTCTATTTCCAAAGCAATGCGCACTTCAAACAACTTCCTACAGTTAATTAATGCCTGAAAGGACTTGTAATTTTACATAGGTTCTATTATCGTGTGTATAAACATAAGGAAAAAGAATCAAGCAAGTGGTGCCGCTATCTTTGGGTGAAGCCGAGAACTTATCAGATCACTCTCGTACCATATGCTAATGAGCTTTGTGAGAGTTAATGAGAAACGGTCACTTCTTTCACCTAACTCTTGTTTCAAAAGAATAATAAAAATAAATATTTTGTATGTATGAATAAAAATATAAGACTATATTTCACCGTTAAAACCCAGTATAATAGATTTGACATAAAAATGCAATGACATAGACGGGATTTGAACCACGGATCACCTGGTTTCCATCCATTTTCTCTAACCCATTGAGCTATCATAGTCATAGAATTGAACTGTTCATGTTGACTCTATCAAAGATCTTAGCTTATATACGACTATTACGAGGAAATGATTAATTTCCATCAATTAACTGAAACATATCCTCATATCTAATCCATTATTAAAATTAAATGCATGTTAGAAAACGTTTAACAGATAAAATAAAATGTAAAATAGCATAAATGAACGCTTGAGGTTACTATCTTTAACGCAATGCAATTTTATTTTATTAAAAAAATCTAGCAGCAGTACACTTTTCATGGTAATGAGTGTCTATTAGTCTTATTATCAATAACATATATTTTATATAACAGCTCGCAAATCCGAGCCATGGAATATATTTTAACGATATATATAAATGTATGCCATCAAAGAGATAAGCCAGTAAAAGAGGGCGTTATATTTGTTATATTGCCATTTTTTTAAATGTTAGTCTATTGCTGTCAATGATGGGCAACAAAACTACAAACGCGTGCACTGAAGCGGCAGTAACTACACGAATGGGGAATCAAATGCAGACAGTAATTGCAACGCGTCCTTTTTAAAATAACGCCATTATAGCGTCACCTAGATCATGTATTGCATGCAGTATCTCTCATTGGGCTGATGGAGCTTATATATAATATATGCAAAATAAAAAATTCAAAATTAATCAGAAAAGGCTTAACTATTTTTGATTCCCTCTGAGTGGCTGATGTTTATCTGGACATATCTTGACTTTAAGGTAACCAGGAAGCGTTTCAAAAAAAGAAACAGCACAGATTTTTCATTCCCAGACCTAGACAGATCTCAGTCGCAACTCCCACCGAGTAATTTCATTCACGATAAATTATTTAAACATTATTCTCATTATAATGGGAGGGGCTGATTGGCAATATCATTTTGTAAATGTATTTAGAAAGGTTAGTCGGCTTAATATCTATGACTGTGTTTGCACCTCTTCGTAAATTTATTTATACATTCATTTTTATGAGAATATTCCATTTTCTCTATTTGATTCAGACAAATCGCTAAAAATGTTGCATGCGTATAATACAGATAATTGTGAACACCAGTAACTATAGCTGTAATGAGCTTCGTTTAAAATGGTCATTGTTTTAAGAATATTTTTTTAATATCACATATAGAATAGAAAATAATTATATTGCGTGAGCAATCCTCGGTGGAACTGTTTTCGCTTCGCCAGGATGACCGGCGGGCTGGTTCCTGTGCTGGCAATGCAGGTGATAGAAAACAGGCAAAATAAAGCAAGCCTGTGTATAAGTTATTTTATTAGAAATAAGCACATAAAAATAGGAGTAAATTGCTCATATCATGCAAAGGATATTTTAACTACAAATGAATGCAATGACAATTAATTCTCGATGAAATTATTAAGTTTGTCTGAAGTGTACGAATTTGTTGCGTAAACTTTCTCCCTAACCACCTCTCTCTTTACTGCTTCCTTAATCTATTTTATCCCCTGGGATTTTTATCTCTGAAAGACATTGAAGGAGAGGATTGGATTAGATTGTTCGGAGGGGGCTCGGCACCTCGAACAGACTGGTCTTTTGTACCTATGCCTCAAGTGGGGCATCCCAGGGATGGAGGATGGAATGAGAGGAGACAGAGCGCAGCCGACCCCAAGGAGTCACTACAGTACCGAGGGTTCCTGCACTTTAGTAGATAGAAACTCCCCGGCAGTCCAGAACAATCGTCACCCCATCTACCGTGGCTCCGAAGTAGTCACGAGGCCGGTTCTTAGACCGGAGGCCGCCCCACCAAGAGAAAGGAAGACTCCAGTCAGGCTTGCACACCCGGCATTCTTCCAGGCACGTTCTGAATCAGCCCACTAGTTGGCCTCGGAGGCCAACATCCGTCGCACAGGTTCATAAGGAGAAAATGTTCACTTTGAGTATATCATCCCGCTTTGAACCGCCGAGACTCCCGCCGACAAAATCCCACTGAAATGATAATGGAGGTGAAATGGAGGGACAGGAAATTTGGAGAATGTAATTAACCTACCCAGCATTCACCTAGCAACCCGAGAAAATCCCCGAACAAATCATGGGTCAGGTATTGTTTGACACAGCAAGGAAAGTCCCCGGGAAATGAGATGCAGGGGGTTCGGAGAAGGTTCCTACACATTTCGTCGACAGGTTTATGTCACCACATGTCAGTTCAGTTACAGACCATTCTGACGGCTTCTCCTTTGATGAATACATCTTCTCGGTTTTATTGTACTGGTTGAATAGGTCGCATGTTTTTTAACGGTTCTACTCCCTGTGTAGCATGCGTTCTCTGTGTCACACATTCGCTGTCTTTGTCCCAGTATGTAAGGGTGGCACATTCCTCTCAGGGACTTACTTCGCGTTGGTGGACAGTAAGTTGACTACGGGAATCGAACATTGGCCTTCCAAATGTGGGCCACAGGCGAAATCGCCTGAGCCATCCCGCTCGGTTTGAAAGAGAGAATGTGTGAGTGAGAACTGTGTTAACTGTAGAATCAAAATGAAGTTTAACGAGAGCATTTAAAACTTCCTTCTTAATTAAACATTGAAACGTACATAAAAGTATTGTAACCACTGTATATTTTCACTTTTATTGTTATTTAAAACAATATAAGATAATATAAAATACGTTTGTCATAAATACTGCCATTGCGTTATGACATCATTAGTATTGCCATACTGATAAATATCACTGCCAAACAGATGACTATCGTCAGCCTAATGATGACGATCGTTATCTTCATAGTACTTAAACTAGCAAGAACATAGAGAACTGTTTAGTAATGTTGCACTACGTGTGTCTTTTGGGATGACGAAAGGAATTGTTAACTAATTGGCCAGCATTGTACCAAGATGACGATTGGAGGGGCGGAGCTACAAGTTACCACATGTATGGGAGCAGAAAGCGAAGGTATGCAGGTAGAGGGTGATTCAAAGAGAGCGGGTGGGGGAGAGAAAGAGACTGGGAGACAGACGGTAAAACTGTAGAAGACAGGAAGGAGGTAGTGAAAGAGAAAATAATCTCTGGAGCTAAAGCAGCGACACGAAAAGTCCTGCGGGATCCGGTAGTCCATTAGAAGTTCGAGATTCATCAATGCATTAAGTGTGCTACGCTTTCCTTCGTTGAAAGCTGATAACTAGTGACACTTAAAGACATCAGCTTGCATCTCATAACAGAAAGAAGGTAGGTTTCACGGTGATATGCTATTCACAGCTGTGCACTCTTTGACGAAAGTGTATGAAATTCAGAGTATTTTATTTCTTCGTGCTTTAATTTTGTGCATTTCTCCTCCTGCATATGGCTGTGATGCGTAAAATAGAACAGACAAACGAGGGGCAGAGTTCCCACTGGAGATTAGTATTGTACTTAGCCGACCTCTGAGTTTGTATGTGGCTCCTTGAAGGTAACACTATACGTGAGCACAAAGGCTGATTTGATCCAGATGTTAATCACGTGCAAGCCAGAAAGGAGACCATAACGGTTGCAGAGTAACATCAATCCCAGGAAAGATACGACCCACGATGCTCCATCTGGTACCCGCGGATTGCCGTGAATAAACATCCCCAGGAGGAAGCACCATTCAAGCGCCATGGAGAAATTCTTTACAGACTGCAAACTTAACCAACCCGCTGTCACGCACAAATTGCCGTCCACCGGTCCTGAACGTATGAAGCATAACAGTTGAAAGAAAATTTATAAAAAAATCCATGATGAAACAGTAACTGCTCCAGGATTTGCCCCCTATGCCAGGGAAGTCGGTCCAGATTGATATGAGTTTTGCGTTTATTGGTGGTGCCATCTGCTCATATTTTGATTATATAACTGGTCAAACCAATGCTATTTTATTGACATGGCAGTGCCGAATGTCTACCGCAAAACAGATTAAGTGTGTCGCTCTATTCCACTGCTTTTACTTGTGACCCACAAGAGAAGCAAAGCAACGGAACATTCAAGGATAGCCGCTGACGTTATGAGACAGAAGCGGCCTCTTTGTTGGAGCGCGCTAGTGTTCGAGAGCGTTCGATTTAGGCAGAATTGGAAAATTTGACTTTGACCTTCATTTGATGATCTTTTATCCCCGAAAATTCTTCTATAACCGGCAGACTATACTTATAAAAGGGTTGAGCCTGAGTCAGTCAGAGTTCAGCTGCTAGTTAAAAGTTGAGAACAGAAGAAAGAAGAGCAGTATGAAAGTATTTGTCTGCGTGCAGTGAGTTAGGAAGCTAGAAGTAGCGCAATTTGGTGCGTGCAACCGAGAAATAACGGAATATTAGTCTTGCATGTTTACTGTGTATTTGTAAAATAGTAAGGCTATTGTATGTTAGCATTGGGCTAACAATTCTAGTAACAAATAAAATCAGTTTGGTGCATTTTTCTTGTAAATCATGTCATACATGCACCTTCAGAACTCTTCAGACCAGGGGCGGCTTCTGAGGTAGTGCCGCTATGCCATGGCACCATCTGTATGAAAACGAAGGAAAGAGAAGTGTATAGGAATTGCGCAAAAAATAATGTCTCTGTGTATGTGCTCCCTGTGTGAATAGGCACGTTAAACGCAAGCGCTCTCTCTTGGTTGTTTTCCGTAGCTTGGTGCCGATTCCAGAACGGCACCATCTACGCTCATAAGCGCCTGTGTTAAGGGTTAGGATGTCTGCTTATACACGGCTTCTTACGGGAGCAGGTAGTGCCGAGATTTCTCTGACGCATAACTTACGTTTTATCCGCTAGAGTGCAGTAAAGCACGGGACTTAAGATACCTGTCTCTGTCGCGAAATCGTACACGAACGCTTCATATCACATTCTCCATGAATTGTACCATCAACTTTTACTGTGCTCGTTACACCTGTGCTTAACAAGAGCACGGATGTAATTAGTACCTATTTCCGTTTCCCTGTACGTTCTGTTTGGTACAGTATATGATAAAATAGGATGGATTATTGATAAGATTACCTAAATCGTTCCAAATTGGTACACATATTTATATTTTAACAACCCTTATTTATTTTTTATTTATTCATTCCTTTATTTATTTATTTATTTATTTTATTTATGTATTTATTTAGTCATTCATTTATTCATTTATGGCTCCGCCAATGCAATTCCTCACCGGCCGCCCCTGCTTCAGACCATTGGTTAAGTACAAAAAGAGACTATTGTTAGCACATATTAGTTACTTTTTCCAAGGTTGATGCTTCCAAACGTGCACAAACGTGCATTTCACATTAAATATTTTTTGAAAACCACCACCATTCTTTCTGAAACATGCATGTTTACACTCCTAAGGTGAAATATTTAAGAAGTGATTCCAATTTTTACTTTTTCTACCATGTATGTAATCAGAACGTATTACATTCCAGCCAAAATTGTTTGATACCGAGGTTTCTTAAAAATGAGCGTTTTGAGGTACTATGAATAAAATGTGTAAGTGGGTCTGTAAATAGCATAACCCAAAACCAAAAATATGGTTAAACGCACACTTGGTACTTTAATTCAGCATCTTTGGAGAACATTACAACGAAAATCTGACATAAAACTAACGTTTTCATGCACAAGTAATTTAAAACTTATAGCAAGTTTGTTTAAACTTAGCTTTAATAATTTTGATTAAAATACAATATATTTAAGAAATATTCTTATAAAGGTCGCTAAGGAAAAACCTTAAATCCTCTTCATTTGACTTTTGAAATTTGCATACCTAGTAAACCTTACACTATAACTGACAGCGTACCTATGTCAAATCCAGTTTTTAGAGATAACTATTACAATATAGTTTAACCTTCAAATCGCTTTTACTTCTCTCAAAGAGAAAATCGTGATTGCTTTTTTAATTTCTGTACTTATAAAGAAATAAGCATTAAATACATTTCTGCATTTTTTTTGCGTCTGATAACATTAAGTGGACAAAGGAATGTGATTTTAGAAGTAGCTTGTAAAAATGAGGAGAGAAACTGATGCGAATATACGTCAATAATTTTTTTTTTTTTTGTATTTTTAGGTTTTAATAGCACCAGAAATCTCATTTTATTGCTTATTTAGAAACCCGCACAAGACATGTATACTTTCTGTAGAGAAGGAGGGAGAAAGGGAGAATGTAAAGGGATGGATAGTAAGGACAGAAAAGGAAGTAGTGGTAGTGAAACAGTGAGGGAAATAGGTGGGCGAATAACCTTAGCAGAGCTACAAATTCTCTTGATTGGTGCAAAGGTTATAACTTTTATTTCAATTTAACAAAAAACAATATTAGCTTAAAACAATCTGTACGAGCTTGCATGAATTATACAGCTAATTGTTCAATCAGTAAACTCGTAAAATCCACTGTGCCGCCCATGACCCATTTTGTGTTGCGTTGGCACATCGCCATTTGCTTGTAGCTACTCCCAGCATGACAACTGCTGAATAGCCGCCTCCACTAATGCAATAAACGCGTTGCTTCACACATCACGGTCTTGAAGTTTATTATCCAATATCCCAAAAAGGAATACCTCACCGATTCATATCTCCAGTTATCATCAGATATAAAATTGTGTGTGGAAGCTTGTTTTAAGTGACCGTAACTGTACAATCCATCTATCATTCAAAGACTGCACATCACCTTACTAGGAAGAAGAAAGGGTTTCAGGACAGTTTCAACAAAGTTGACCTCATATTTATCTCTAACTGTATCCAAATAGAATTCGTATAAAGGGAACAAAGCATAAAGGTATCAGAATCTTAATATAATGAACCAAATTTATACCATAATATTATGACAAATTTTTATATATTTTTCTTTACCATTTTCGCTAACCATTTTGATTTTGATGATTGTTATGATGATTGTTATGGCAGTGGCGTGATTATTATTATCATTTATTACCATCCGTGATTATCATCATCATCATCATTAAATAATCCAGCTACACATACAATTCCCTCAGTTTTTGAATCCACTGGTAACAACAGAAGTCATATGGTATAGTGTACCCAAAAGGGTACAATTTAGTTATTGTTTAACCTCTAATTTTTGTTTACTTTGAACTAACATTCCGAAGACCTTTTCAAAGGACATTTGCGGAGAGTAAAAGTATTATTTTTTGTTCACAAATAAGTGACACAAAAGTCTCGGCTACCATTGGAAAAGATCAGAAGATCTACTATTAAGGCTCGAATTTCACAATATTTATATACATTGAGAGAATATGATTTACAGTTTAAAATTTTCGGATAAATAAATAGATGTAGCGTGTTAAATTGTTAGAAACATGAAAGCAACACTATTGTCATTAAAGGCTTTCAGAAACCATTCTGTCAAAATTTAAATATCTCAAACCTAAAGTAATGGCCTGGCAAAGTGGTGCGCAGAGCCGTGCGCAATATCTCAATGTGTACGGTACACAGAAGACATCCTTTCAAGCAGTATATATCATTTTAACAGTGAACTTTACTTCTTATTATTCGATGTTTGTACCCATAAGTCTATCGTAATATCTGTATTGACCACCAAACAGTACAAGCTGAACAGAACATAGAACAATAAACATGTACTTTTTTCTGTGCTTTTGATAATGTTGCTGCGTATACAGCTACTGCACGTCCTCATTTGATGCCATTATACCAATATCGGCAATAATTTGTAACTTGTTACTTTGTACGGCCTTTGAAACTCTTTGATATACAATACTGTAATGCATATTGTGACCTTGTGGGTTCGTGAAATTAAAAGTCCAATTGTACAAACTCAAAATGTTCTTTATTTCCACCCAATTACAGTTGGAACACTTGCCGATTACATAGAATTACGTAGCGCACAAAATTACAATTCACCAGTTCGTCTGTCACAGGTCCACTCCACACTCGCAATCACGTACAAATCCTCTGATGCACGTACACAGTCTTCCAGTCCGTTCGCTAGCACGGCGCTCCTACGGTTGCTCGCTAAGAACTGAACTGACTCGCCCACTGCAGCCCTTATATAGAAGATCGCTGTTTCTGGAAGCTTCGCGGTTCGGAACATCGTCGGGACTGTTCCAGACGTCAGGGGGAGGCGAAAGAGACGGTACAGTCCCTAGTGGTGTTTTTCGAAACATCTCCCTCAGTGAACGCTACAAGATAAATGGGTAGGCGTGGTCTTAATGCCTCCTGTCCCTCACTCGGCTGTCAGTTGCTCGTGCCTTCCGATAATTGGGTGATAATATTTAAGATTCAAATGTGTTTTAAATATTCTCATTATCTTAACTACTCAAAATATTTGAGCTATTGTATTATAATTTTGAGAAAGACCTCTGTGAATGATGACTTAGGAATCAAAAATCGTATTTAATTTCCTTTTGCATTAGTAAGTATCTTCCTATCCTCATATACATAAAATTAAAATTTTTCAAAATGCAAAGAATACACTCTTCTTTTTTAGAATAGCTTCACTCTTCATAAAACTCCTATGTACGATTATTTTCTAATGGTCTGTTGAAGGTAAACTGAAATCTCTGCTAGACTGTAGCAGATATTTTTTTACGTCCTCCAACGTTAAGTCATATCGGACGATGAATGGAATGGGGAAATGATGCTCAAATGAGCTCAGGGTCCATAGAGCTTAGTGTTACCCGATATTCGTCTTTCAGGATAAGGGAAAAGCCCAGAAAACCCTTATCTAGGTAACTCACCCTGACCGAAATTCGAACTCGGGACCTCTTGAGCGTGAGGCTCACGCGCTACCACCACGCTACCGAGGCGGGCAGACTGCAGCAGATTTAACTATTTAACATGTGGGACATTTCAATTGAGAAAATTAGAGTAATTAAATTTACTACAAAAGCATTAGTAATTGACATTGGACGACCTTCATATTATATTACCATATTGTAATAAGGGACCTTCTGAACCTTAGGTTTTGCAGGGCTGCAATGTAGCGGAGCTCATCGAATGCAATCAGGATGCATTATTTGTAGTTGTCAAAATTCAAATGCTGCAGCAGGAGTATAAAGACAACGATGCCTGCAGCTATGAATTAGTGTAAAACAGCGGTAACTAAACTATCCTACAACTTATAGCGCCAATTGCTTAACGAAACTTAAAATACACGAATTCAGCCATTATCGAAGACAGGCGACACCAATTGAAGCTATTGGCGTATCCTTTGAGCTCTAAATGCAAGCAAAACTCGTGGCTGAGGCTGGTCACTTGTTCGCTGCCCAGAAACTTTTAGGAACCTCATGACCACGCAAACACCCAACAAACTTCTGCCGCAAACTGGGCGGGAGTTCAGTCCGATACTTTCACACGTCTACCCACAAACTACACCCCTTGACTCCCATCTCAAATGCCTTTGAACTAACTAAAAGGGCTACGTATTCCTGTAGCAAGTCTTTAAAGTTTCCTGGGAGCTAATTGTTTACGCCACGATAGCCTGCATACAAATCAAGATGCATATTATTGCTTCTACGATATTACTTTTTGGCCCAATTTCTACTTCTGATAAGACGCTGGAAAATGCTTTCCTGCATTCAGTGCTATAAACCTATCCCATTTTCATATTTTGCTATTTTACTGCACCAATGTGCATGAACTATATTGAATCCCATTTTAAATTTTCGGTGTATTTATTGTTGCAGACATGAGATATAGTGAAGGGCCGCGCCGTGGCTCAGTGGTTAGACCGCTTGGCTCTCACCAAGACGGCCCGGGTTTGATTCCAGGTGACCGCAAACTGAGATTTGTGGTGGACAACACGGTGCTGCAGCGGGTTTTCTCCGGGACCTCCGCTTTCCCCTGCCATCTCATTCCACCGGTGCTCCAGCTTCATTTCATGCACCATCAGTGCCACCGCCTGCGGTGCCGTATGTTGTAAAAGCGGGCGTTAAACACTACACATACATGTGTAGTAGCCACATACACGTGGCTCTGAATATCAAACACATCTAAAAATAACGTGTGTAGTGTTTAATCACATGAGTTGACACGATACATTAAATGAAGATGGAGCACTGGTGGAATGATATGGCGTGGGAAATCGGAGATCCCGTAGAAAAGCCACCCGAGCGCTGTGTTTTCCATCACAAATCTCACATGTAGTCTACTGGGATCGAACCCATGCAGACTTGGTGAGAGTCAAGCAGTCTAACCGCTCGGCCACGGCGGGGCCACCTAGAGAGGGTGACTGGTGATGTAGAAGGTTTATTTTGTTTCCATCTGAAATGTCACAGTTTTAATGGTATTTTAGTATGTTGGATTTAATATTTACCCATTAATCCACAGTTCACTCTCCATAACATAAATTATAGACAAGACTGCCATATAAATATCATAAAACTGCAATTCCGCAGGCGCAGAACACAATTGTGATAAACACTATGTGAATAAGTACTCCTAGTAGTTCACACGTTGTCCATTTCTAAATGTTTACGCCCACGAACTGCTGGTTACTAAACTCATTTGGGATACAAAATACTTTAAATCCACACTCTATGCATTTCTTGCAGCCCAATTGAGGGGGCCCATGGTGTGATCAGAAATAGATATACGAATAAGCTTTAGCCTATCATCGCGCTGTATACCAATTAGCACAGTTCTCTCTGTCTGTAATATCAAATTACAAGATAATGTGATAGCATTGAATGCTTTGGCATGTCCGCGGTGAAAATGAATCTGCACACGGATCACACGTTTGTTTTTATTCCCTTATTTTTCCGTTTAGAGGTAGATGCACCAGTATACACGAAAACGCATGAATACGTCATCAAACACTGAGTTGATGGCCATGTGTAGTGTTAACGCCCTTTTTACTACGTGTGGCACCGTAGGCGAAACACTATGTTGATTCTGTTCTAAACACCGTAGTTTCTGCAGACACTTCTTCAGTCGTCGACGTATGCTCTTTCTACATGAATCGATTTGACCAGTGTTTGCAACACTGTTTCTGCCGCGCTAAAACTGAAGTGGAATGCTGAAGCTGATGTCGTCTTACTTGACATATGAAAGAGACGCGATGTTTCATATTGTCGATTTTATCATTGGCGATTGTTGTCATAATATGTCTATACCTAGGCTTGTTGGATGGCTGAAACATGCCAAACAGGAACTCAAGTTCTGAAAGTGAAGTAAAGGGAAAAAGGAAAGAACAAAATGTAGATACATACAAGTTAGATATATTAGGTTCAGAGTCAAAAGAATAGAACACAAAAGCTAGGAAATATTCACGATAAACTGGCTCAAATTGGCTATAAGTATCAATATGGCTGGAATATAGAATTTTGTAATTCCAGGTTTACACATCAAGTTAGATTTATTTGAATAACACAGAATTACATTGTAGTTTTATTATTTGTAGTTGCAGGAACCGCTGATTTTCAACGACGAAGCACAGATGGATTAAAATAATTTACCTTCTTGACCCTCTGAGGGATAAAGATAAATATGATATTAATTTTCAAGGGTTCAGCGAAACACAAGTGAAAAGCACATGGTCAAGCATATACTATCCACAGGTGAGGATAACTTCTCATATTTTGCTTTTTCTAAATATCACAGCGAAAAACAGCGACCAGCTGTGAATCTGCTTGATACAGCTTGTTTCATAACGATACCGAACGATTATAGCCGTTTCGTAGTTAATAGCCTATCTACTCCGAATTTCGGTGTCGCAGCTTCGAAATTGTGTTAGGTATAATTTTATGCAGCATTAAATACTACATTATTTTGTAATTAGGCAGCGCAGGAACCACTGGTGTGCGAATCTCAAAAGTTGTTATTGGGACGCACCGCCCACGAAAACCAAAATATTACTCCTTGCTCTTTATCAGTGACCCTAGCCTATCTTTCAGCTAATGGGGCAAAAGGCAGATATTTGGGCAAAAGTCGATTAATAACTCGGGCAATTGCAAGATAGCTCTTCAATGTAAAACTTCATATTCCTCCTAACAGTGAGGATTTTGCGCGCAAATCCAATAGATACGCTGAAATGACTGATATGGTTTTGATGGATGGAAGCGTTGAAGGGAGTTCAACGAACGCACGATTAATTTAGTTTCATTAAAAATATGAGTTGTAAAAACAGTCATATCAATGATAATATTTGTTTAACTTCAGAACAGTTTATTATGATCTTAATTGTGCAATTCTTTCAACGACTTACTGTAAATAACAACTGCTTCCTTTTCAGTTACAAATTCTTTACTTAATATTATCAAACACGTGAAATAAAATGTTCTTTTCATTGTATAAGTCATTTAGTTTTGGTTAATTTACCTGCAATTCTTTGATGTTGTTTCCTGTTCTGTATAAGTTGCATATGTCCACCATCTTATTTGCCATCATGGACTGCTAAATAAATTCTTAACAGTAGCAAGCTACTGCGGATTATGCCGGTTTGCTTACAAGCAGCTACAGCAGGCGGCACGGCGTGTGACCTATACCTGCGAACTCCGACAGCGTGAGGCACGCCTAATGCACCCTCATTCTGGAGCACTTTTATGTGACTCTAATGGAGGTAAAACTATCTATATGTGTCGCATAGAAGCTGAGAAACTACTTCTATATGTTCGAGAACCTTGAAGAGGGTAAAAGAAATATGTTCCTTCAGAAATCATTACACAAATAACTATATAGTGGGAAATATGACCGAAAGGCGTCTCTGTTATATTATTTCTACTGTTCAGAACAAGAACCATGCAAAAGTCTGTTTCAACCTATATTTGACTAAGAAGTTCAGGAAAATCATGCATTGCTTTGCTGTAAGGGAATAAAAATTTCTACCAATGACAGAGATATGGGCCTTTTAAATAAAGTTGTAATATGCATGATAG
Source organism: Mantis religiosa (assembly GCA_030765055.1). NCBI lineage: Eukaryota > Metazoa > Arthropoda > Insecta > Mantodea > Mantidae > Mantis > Mantis religiosa. Next base: position 67,116,320 of record CM060950.1, on the reverse strand, counting down.
GATGTATATACTAGTGTTCAAATATTAGATGTAAGCAATTGGTGATATGTTTATTACAAAGTAACTGGTCTTTCAGCACCAAGCTTGGGAAAAACCCAAAGTAAATGAAAGCTTGTTTCTCTTTATCCATGTTGAGGGCATTTGATAATAGCTCACATTCAAACAAAAGATTTCAATTGAATTCAACTCAATTACACAACTACAACGTTCTTTTATTTTCACAATAACCTATAAAGTAAACCTACATTTCCTAGATCGGTATAACCACTGGGCAAAGTGCTACAAATGTGAAGAAAATGGAGGATACAGTGAAAGTGAAAAATGACGTTTTCACAGAATATGCTGAATTTTATTCAGATTCTGTACAATTACCATCTGATACATATAATGATGAACATTATGAAGAGGATTTTGTTTGGCATTAGTTAATAATCTTCGTTTTTTTCTGGGAGTTGTTTCGTTTTTATTTTTTGTGTAAATGTTTGGGTTCTCATTTTAATTCGTTCACGTTTTATTTAGCATTAATTTTGTAGCTTCTTCATATGTTTTAGATACAAATACCTCTTACCGGATTAATTTCCCTACTCGTTCCTTGAGATGTCAGGAAAATCTTTGCAAGAAAAAAAGCAATTCATTTGTGAAGGCTTGAGATATTGTGAAGATAAAGTTTGTTGCATGACATAAATGTATTTCAAACAGCTAAGAATTTTAAACGTTACATTTGCTTATAATTCAAAATAAACATGCATTAATAAGAATATTATGAGGAATCAAAATATAAATTATGTTATATTCCTTGCCGAAAATTCACGAGCCTAATTAATTAAAATAAGAATTTTGAAAAAGTAAATGTTAAATTTAAAAGAATATATTTTGCTTGAAATCTTCACAAAATTCCCTAGCCACACAATTAAACCAACAAGAAACATTCAGTTTTATTACCTTCTTAATATATTTTAATGTATCCTGCGAAATGTGAATATAGTTACTTATGACATTTCCAAAATGACGGATTCAGACATTATTGTTCACTTCGAATCTGTCGACAAATTTATAAAGACATTATTTGCCTAAAGTTGTAAGAAGGCATCCACTCCCGTAGATTCTACAGGCAAACAGAAAAATTTGGCAAGTATGCCAGAGCAAATATAAGATATATTTGAGGTGCAGAAGATAAAAAGGACAGCCTTTACAATGACAAATGGTTCCACAAATATCAACCTTACGTTTTATTATATTAGCTTGAGTTTTTAAAATGCCTCAGTAATAGTTGCTCTGTTGTATTAAAACTGATTTTTTCGAATGTAAAAGTGTCATAACTTAAAATCAGCATATCTTAAAACAATAAAACCACTAATTCTTATAAAATAATCTTTGTTTGAATTCAAAAAATGTATCAATATCCTAGCTTTTCCCTAACTTTATGTTCTGTATGGAACACATAAGATTTAACGTTGCGTGAAATATTCTATTTGCCCTTTTTAATATGAGTGCTTCTATTTGACGTTACTGCAGAAAAGCTGCTATACATTTTCTATTTCTTTCCTTGAAATTTTCCTTTATATGATGCAAATATATTGCAAACGCTTGTCCTTTCATAAACAAATTCAGTAACTTCAGAACCGTTTACATAAAATGTGAAAATTTAATCGATCTGCGTGCATATACATATATAAGAAAACAATTTCCTGGTGTAAATATGCCAGTATAAATTAAACGGTTCACCACTTTCAACATTAAACTGCGGTAACTTGAAACTGGTGATTTCAAAGAACTTGAAGTAAACTGTACATACTAATGCAATGAATGATGAATTCATTGTTATACTGCAGCATAGTAGCAGTATTTAGCCAATAACAGCATACAACAGCATTGAGTACTTCTGTAACAGTGCCTGTAGTAGTCATGAATCGCTAGAAGGAACTATCGACTCTTCAGACACTGAAAAATAGTTACATTAGAGGTGTTTATTTATTTTATTTGTTATTTAATTTTTATTTACGTCTTTCAGCGTTAAGTCATACTGCTAAACCTGAATGCATGGATTTCCTGCTCTTGATGGAATTGTTGTAAATTTTGCCAGTTTTGATAAATTTCGTTTAATTTCGATATCTAAACTGCTGTATCCTCATAAACTATTACGTAGAAAACTTACAGCATAATCAACTGTTAAACATTTTAGTGCACCGTCTTTTAAAGTACTTGCTTACTTTTGGCTATCCATAGAACCTTCTTTTCCTAATTAACGTCCCAAAATAGCTTTTAAAGTGAGTTAATTTTATGCATCAATTTATTTGAATAGCACACTTCATGAATTTTAAATCTTCAACTTTTTATATAAAAGATCAATTCTGTAAATTCTGAATATTCGCATACAATTTGTGATGAAAGAGAGTAGAATAAGGATTTGGAGTAACTTCTTAGAGGACCCTAATTTCTGTCAAAGTACGCTTATCAGCTTTTAGGACTTACTTATCGTTCCATGTATTTATATTTCACTTTGCAACCTTTTCACTTGTTTCTTAAAATAATAATAGTACCATTTAACGAAGTTAAAATGAATCGTATTAAATGTCTATTAACTTCCTATTTGGAATCTAACAAAATAAAAAGAAATGAAAGCACGTTTGTTACAGTTAAATTAATTTTCCAAAAGAAACGTTGGAGATAATGGTTCCCAGCCCGCTAAATCTCTAACAATGGACCAAATGGATGCAAAATGTGAAACTGGAGAGTGGAAGACATGTTTAGAACAAAAAAAAACAATTATGTATAGCGGTTCAGAGCTGTTATCTCTAATTTCGATGTAGATACATTTACCCGTTTGTTATTCCGGTGCTTAACAATTCCGCAACAAACCTAGCGTTTCTGTTGTGTCACTAGCATCAAACTTCAAAGTCCGCAGTATACGTCACAATCAACTTAAGTACTAATAAGTACTATCGTGTGATTATCTACAAGAATACATGTAAAATAAAAAGAGAATATTAGAAGATTAAGGTTGCCTAAAATAGTTTATAACTAGATGTTATTTTATTAAAAACTGTATTTTATCCAAGTGTAAAGGTCTGAATTTTCACGTCATTCTGAAAGAACACAACAAAACCTGTTACCATCCTGTGTTTAAAATAGAAAATTTTGACTGGCGTTGAAAATTTGCAGCCAAGGCTCATTACTAAATGAATCAAAGCATCAAAAGGTAACTACTTAAATTATTTAAAATCCACGATTTTTTAAAAACAAATCTGTACAAAGGCGTACATGAATAATTAAATTCAAGAAATTAGATGATTTATGTGAGCTACAAGATATGAGATATTATAATGAGTTTTAAATGTGAAATTACTAGAGCACAACATTCGAATGGGCATAACAGTGAAGTAGGAAATAAACTACGGATACACATCTATTAAAGATAAAATCAAAACGATTATTCTAAACACCTTCAAATTATGTCCATTGGACAGCGACACACCTTAGCCAGCGACTATTTGAAGTAGTCCTGCACGCACTGGGAGCACCTGTTCAAGCATAGCTAACCTCTGCCCCTAGAAGACCTACTACACACCACGCAAGTAACACAGAGAAGTTGCCTACAGCACCATGAGAGCGCAGACACTGTGCACTACATAAAGCCTCGACAGAATTTAACTAAATAGAGCGGTAGTCAGGTAAAGTTCGCTTCTCATCTGAATATAATATCGCTTTGTCCATGCATCCGTTGAAATAATTGTATTTCATTCTGTCTGTGGTTTACACATAACTTAAACTTTTGTTTCTCCTTACTTTGGAAATTATTGCAATTATGTATATCTTTGGGTTGAAGCAGTATACGGAAGGAAACCACTTATCAGATAAAACAAACTTCACAATTTTCGATAAACAGTATATGCAAAAAACAATTGAGGAAAGGAAATAGGTACATTCCAGAATCAATACCCCATGGATTTTATTCAGTACACATATTTACATTCTTTTATCAGTGAAAATTTAATCTATTGAACTACGAGTCTGAAGAAAAAATCTGTAAACCAGAAAAGCATGATTTTCAATACTTTCAGATATTACATTTTAAGTAGCAGTAAACAAGAAACGCTTCAATTATTACCCATGACATGTTCAAAATTATTATGTTAACCCCTATGCCCGCCTCGGTAGCGTAGATGGTAGTGTGTCTGCCTCGCGTTCAAGAGCTCCCGATTTCGAATCTTGGCCAGGGTGAGTTACCTTGATAAGGTTTTTTCCGGGGTTTTCACTTATCCTTCAAGACGAATATCAGGTAACTCTAAGCTCCATGGACCCAGGACGCATTTGAGCATCATTTCACCTATTTCATTCATCGTCCGATATGACTTAAGGTTGGAAGACGTAAATTACAAAAGAAACCTATTTTATATTTGTATCCATGTGCATCCACATACATAAATACCTTCAATGTAAATGTGAAGTTTGTAAATAAATGGTTCAGGTGTGTTTCACTTATCACTCATACTTATTATAGCAGCTCGCTTCGGTAGCATGTCTGCCTCACGTAAAAGAGGCACTGAGTTCGAATCTGGGTCAGGGTGAGTTACCTTGATAAGGTTTTCTCCTGGGTCTTCCTATATCCTAAAAAGACAAATGTTAGGTAACTCCAAGCTCCATGAACCCCGGGCTCATTTGAGCATCATTTCACCCATTCCATTCATCGTCCGATATGACTTAACGTTGTAGGATGTAAATTACTAAAAAATTATGTAATAGCTTATTTTTAAGTCTATCATATTGACAGTTGAGTTAAATTTATGTGCAGTAAATGAATATAAGCATTTACGTTTTATTTTGAAATATAAATATAGAATAATAGGGTAGAACCAGACTGAAAAATTCAATATCATAGCCGGGATTTGAACCACGGATGTTCTGGTCTCCGTCCAGCCGCTCTAAACCATTGAGCTACTATGACCAACATGCCAACATGACATTAAATTCTCCAACTGACTTGTGTTTTTCCCAGTAAACCACTAGGGGATCTCAAACACATGAGACAACTACCTTAATGGCGACTTACTATGCTGCAAGTACTTTAAGGCCCGGGCTTTATAGTTCGGACCACTATAAGGTACAATTAATGGAAATTAATTGTTCTTTTACACTAGCCAGGTGTATGACGCACTATGAAAGGGTAGAGCCAGACTGAAAAGTTAAATGCCATAGCCGGGATTTGAACCACGGATCTTCTGTTCTCCGTACAGCCACTCTAAACCATTGAGCTACTATGGCCAACATGCCAACATGACATTAAATTCTCCAACTGACACTGTACCGTCTAGGTCTTCTATGGGTTTACCGGGAGAAACACAAGTCAGTTGTAGAATTTAATGTCATGTTGGCATGTTGGCCATAGTAGCTCAATGGTTTAGAGCGGCTGGACGGAGACCAGAAAATTCGTGTTTCAAATTCCGGCTATGGCATTGATTTTTTCAGTATGGTTCTACCCTATGATAGTGCGTCCTACACACGGCTAGTGTGAAAGAACAATTAGTTTCCAGAAATGTAGAATGCCAGGGATATAAAGAAGTACCACTCCAAAAATGAAAATATTAAATATTCTATTCCCTACGTTCAATAACTATTTAAATATTCTTTGAGCTATTAAAAGTATTTAAAGCTACTGTGCCACTCTGAAATCTCATCAAGAACTACTGTAACTCAAGTTATTAGAATCTGTATAAGTTAGCGCAAGCTTAGATCAAATTTTATAGGAATTAATTAATTTTATATTTACACATTTAGCATCACGAAACAAGTTTCAGTAAAAACAAATATTAAGTTAAAATAGGTTCCTTTTCGTACTTATTCTTAAACATACAAGGATTACCTTATATTTAAAGAGAAATAAAACGAGTGTAAGAGTGGCTTCAAAAATGTAATTGCTAGAATTTACCTTACCTTACCTCAACAATTCAATACTTATATTCCTTAATACTTTGAAGATTCTATTATTAAACGACTTTGGCAACTATAAGCAAAATATCTATTATCTGTTTCAAATGGGATGATGTTTGTCCTTGAGCGCTGCTAGGTGAGCAACCAATCGGAGTACTGCGGTGTTGTCGTATTGCATTCCCCCTAAGTGTTGTGTGACGAGAGCCAAGCTAATCAATCTCTAATAAATATTATCCGCGCTAAGACAAACATTCAGATTTTACAAAAACTGATCCGCGAGGAAGGTACAGAGTAATGTATCTAACATAGCTGCAAAAACGCCATATTTTTAGTTCATATAGTTTTCCTAATATAAATAAAGTGCTATTATGTTATAGCAATGCAACGCTTCGTAAGAAATAGAATAGCTTTATTAATGAGCATGTATGCGTGTACGTATATTTGTCATTATTCAGAACTGAAACGTAAACGTTTTACATGGCGTGATCAAAGAATTACTTTGAATACGCCAACGTATTTTTTAAATTCGAACGATAGGAAACAATACACTTCCTGCTGGCCTAGCAGAACGTGTTTGGTCACATTATACCTTTATGAACGGTTTCGTAATCTCGGTTTACTCTAGAGAGTGCAAATCAGCATTATTCAGTTGTTCTTCCGTTTAAAAACCAAGGAAGGTGTATTAGTTCGATCAGTTTCAATTGAAATGAGACATGAGGTATTATAAACCACCTCCCACCTTACCACTAACAGAACAATCCAATTGAGTTAATGTGGGCTCAAATTATGTTGCAAACAAAAACTGACTGAAGTTGAACGATTTACTCACGAAGAAATTGACCAAGAACACAACAAGGCTGGGAAAACTGCGTGAGACATCAGATGAACTACAAGAAGACATCTTTTGTAAAGAAATATCACGTAACGTGATTTTGGAACCTATTATCAGACATTTGCTGCAATACTCAGACGATAAATACAGCGACAATGACGAATTTTCTCTTAACTTAAGTAACATTCACACCTATATGGATGCACCGCTGGCATTTTCGTTGGATAAAAAAATAAGTAATTCATAAACTGTAATTAATTTTAAACTATATACTTAAAACATGTGCGTAATAAACGATTATCCATGTTGCAACTGTGATTTGAACAACTGCATTGTTATAAAACTTTGGATAATTCAGTTTGCGTTCCCTTGCGTTTAGCGCCAAGAAGACTCGAAAGTGTGTGTGTGTGTGTGTGTGTGTGTGTGTGTGTGTGTGTGTGTGTGTGTGTGTGTGTGTGCGTGTGTGTGGGAGAGAGAGGGGAGGGGGAAATATTAAGAGAGTGGGGGTTGCGTTTAGCGCCAAGAAGACTCGAAAGTGTGTGTGTGTGTGTGTGTGTGTGTGTGTGTGAGAGAGAGAGAGAGAGAGAGAGAGAGAGAGAGAGAGAGAGAGAGAGATAGGAGAGGGGGAAATATTAAGAGAGTGGAGGTAACGAGGTGGCAACGCTGAAGGCTCTAATGTATCTGATTCGCGATAGCGCTTCCCATTTTAAACACACGTAAAAATGTAAGCAATATATGTAAAATTAGAAGACGTTTTAGTATTTGAAGGTGTAAATGTTAAAAAGAATACATATCCAACCACAAGAGTTAGTAATGGTATTGTACTGAAACAACTAGCGCAATGTTACATCTCTGCAAAGAAATATACTTCATATTTCGGTTGTTAAAACTTGTATGTTCAGGTATATCGCACCTTAATATCGTAGAATTTGAGTACGCACATTTTGCTGAAATTTAGCTTGCTTTTAATCTTATTAGTTCCCTATATACGACTATGAGAAATTTCAAACTTAAAGTTTGTACAACTCAATTCCTCGCGTGCCCTCTAACCACAAAACCCCAGCTTCATTCTACGTTTTCTTCCTTTTTCCATAATTTGGAAGCCTAAAGGGCAAAGTTACTATATTAGGCCTTCAGAATCAGAATTCCATTTGGACGACTTAAATTTTTAGCGTATCATTAAATTGTATAACAAAGACGGTATATGATAATTGAGCATATGTTTCAACAGTATTAATTTTTCTGCTCATTTGTTGAATTTTATATGTTAATTAAGAATTCTTCACGAGCCAAACGATTTTTTTAAAATCTTTGTCAAAGGTTTTAACAATTCATTATAACGCAAAATTTATAGGAAATATATGCTTTAAAGTGTAACTGTTAGGTTTTGCGAAGCTTAAACTTTGACTATTATTTTATCATTTTTCGGTTTTATTAATATTATCTCCAATTTTTGAGCTGTAATGTCCTCAAAGGAATGAGAATCGCGATGAACTGTATGGGCGTGTGCATAAAAGTGCATGAGGTAATACGATTTTTTAACTTAGATATAAAACAACTTATAATTAAAAGTACGTTTTATCCTTTCTCAAACTTTTAAAACCGCGACCAAACAATTTTAAGCTACCCGCAGTTTGAGACTAGGCATAATAACGTTCTTTACGTGTTTAGTGGTTACGTGACTCGCAAATTGTTGGATAATTGCGTTTATTGTTCACTATATTATTTTACTCAGAGGGAAATGATAATGCCTCGCATATGCATCAGCACCATAAATGTTTGCTTTAGTTTCCTAATGGAGATTATTATTATTCCATGGTGGAAATTGCAGCGACAAATTTAATCTATGTCTGGAACAGAGGAAATTCGGACCGAAAGTACCCAGGCCAGACCCAGTCTCGTAAGTTATTCACCAGGCTTCTCTAGCGACTTGCAGAAATTGGATCCTTTACTCCGAGTACTAATGACCCTGCAGATGAGCGCACTAAAGCCACGTTACTGCTTTTCTTTACTCCAACAAAATTAGTCGGCGGATGGGCTTAATTAGTTCGAACGCCTAAAATGGAGTCTGCATATTAGGAAAAACAGAAGAAGATGTTGCAACAGGTGTTACAAGGAATAGCTCTAAGGCACTATATGGTACGTTCCATCATTTGTTTAGAAATATATCATATTTGGCAGGGAAAAAACCTGTGCACGATCATTTTAAGCTAGCATTTGTGGTTTATAATAGCAAACGAAGGTAAAAGCTACAATAAAATTCCTATTATACTGTTACATTTCTTGAGAGGGAAATGCAGAGTCGATAGAGAGGCGAAATATAACTGAAGTACATATTTCAACTGAGTTTAATCCAGAAGCCGTATGCGAACAGCTTAGAAGATACATTTAGGACTTTTCATTATGTTACAAGGTTTTATAAATAATAGGGGCAGGCAATTTTGGTTTATATACGACATTAGATCTACCGTATTTTTACTTGGTAACAGTTACATAAAATTACAAGCTAGTGATACGATTACAAATTATATGAATATTTCTTTAGATATGACTATATCTATACATTTGGGAAGCAGTACCTATTACATTCGCAAAACGACACCGGATATGCTCAAATAATTAAGGAATCTAATGCAAAGTTTCCAAAATACAGAGGGACTAGTATCACCATGTTTCTTGGGAGATCGACCAGTATGTGAAACATAAGATAGGTAATCCAACCTCGTTGTTCCCAGAAAATTAGAGAGACTACCATCATCAAGCTTCCACAAAGATGGTTCAGTGTGTGTGAAACAATACTGTATCCCAGCTTCATGTTTTCTAGAAATTCAATGAGGCTTTCACCACCGGGCTTCTACAAAGATGGTTCAATGTGTAAGTAGTAGCGTATCCCATTTTTCTTGTTCCCAGAAATTCAGAGAGACGCTGCCACCAACAGCCTCCCAAAAGAAAGTGTGTAAGAAACAAGATATCGCAGCAACTTCGTTTTTTCCAGAATTTCCGAGACTACCACCGCCAGGCTTCCACAAAAATAGTTCATTTTATGTGAAGCAAGACAGGGTAACCCTATTTCATTGCTCATAGAAATTCAGGTCTACCACCACCACCCCTAACGGATTCCCTCCTCAGATATAGTTAAGTGTATAGGAGACAAGTGTGTGTTATCGAGCTCCATAGTTACCAAGCTTTCAGGACTTCTACCACCAAACATCCGCAGAGATGGCGCAGTGTGTGACAGAAAGGAAGTATAATTGGCCTTCATTTCTACCAGACATTCAGAGGGGCTAGCAGTGGTAGTTTTTCTCAGTGTACACGAGGCCAAATAGTGTTACCCAGCTTCGTCTTTACCAAAAATTCAGTGTTACTACCAACAGATTTTCTCGTAGATGATTTGGAAATGTCACACTAGATATTGTACCGCAGTGGTGCATTTCCGAATTGGGTCACTGTAAGCTGACATTTTTGAGTGACTTGTTTAGACTTTTGGCCTCTTTCAGGGTTAAAGTAGACCAACATCAAAGCAGAATATGCATATTGGTATTACAAGACATAGTTGTAAAAATATATCGAACCTATAACAAAGGATATAATGTTATAAGATATTCAGAAAATATTTTATAATGGGTCTCATCTGTGATGAGTATGTTGCTTCATAGTAATTTGGCGAGACACCAAATTACTTTATCGTCATAATATAATAAATATCTGCTTCATTTTATTAGCAAAATTGATAGGTGTTGCTCAGCATTTCAAAAATGTAAACTAACAGTACATCGATTCCTAATGAAAGTATCACATTCAGATCCGAAAAAGCTGTATCACTCACCAATAATGATTATACATATCAGCTTTGCGACATAGTCTTTTAAATATAACCAATGGAATATCGATATCAAGTACAAAGGCACTAACACGTTCTACACGTTCTTACTTGTCACGTATGACTTTATGTACACTAACCAAGGAAATATCAATCGTAATTTTAATATTATTGTAAATAAGTTAATGATCAGAGCAGTTATTTGCTTAGAGCCATACTACCACTGCCGCATTTCTATTACAGATAAGTGCTTGTGTATTCATATTGTTGGTTTTTATATTTTTATGCTACAACAGAGCGAATATGCGACTGCAGTAGCTACATGTAGAACAAATATGTAAATTTAAATGCAATACAAAAGGATAGAAATGAAACAAAGCTAAGTTCCAACAGTTCTTGATAAATTGCTTATAAGGGAAGCTACAGTCCAACGCTATTTTGTTTGTAAGTTTACCATATATGGCTTATGTCCCCATAACCCGAAGATTTATATGCAATGTTTTTAGTGTCGTAAAATAAGTATTTAGCGTTTTATGACATTTATGGTACAGACATTAAAATATATATTTTTTCAGAAATTCTACATCATACAATCGACTATTTAAAGTTTATATAGAAATACCTGACCTGAAACTAATCTGTGATCTAACAGCGAATTCATTTAGAAGCTGACTGCATGATATTCTCTAACTTTAAATGAATTGAACCCAAATTTAATTAGAAATATCCGAGAAATATTTTAACTCTTCCAGTAGATCATTATAACTTTTATAAGAAAGTGACCACATAATTAAGGTGTAGTATACCTTTATTTGCACCAGAATTTTATATAAAACCATGAATACCTTCAAACCAAACAATGTTCTAAAAACAAAGACCAGTTTTTAAAAGATTCGTTGCTTACATTGAGTATATGTTGGTTAAAGTAGAATTTCTGGGTCTTACTCGCACCTAAATCCCTGATGCAATTAACACTCACTAGTAGAGAGTTATTTAAATAACCTTAGAATTTTAGTGAAGTAATTATCGTTATCCACGCTTGTATTAGCTGTGTTGTACTTAATGCACACTATTTTGTGGACGTTTGGCCATGATCGTTTTTCAAACAACATCTCCATCATGCAAAAAGCCTCCATAAACCCTAATGATTGAAAACGTCGATTAAGACGCACCTCAGCGTCTGTAAATCGACATGCACCCGTCTGCCTTATCTTCATGCATTATGAAGGCGATGCAGGTATTCAGGACGTTGATGAAGACAACTTACTGCCTGCTTTTTCCATGATAGACACGGTAAATGAGTTATTCTGTCTCTGCTTTCCGAGATCATTTGAGTGGAGTGCATTACCTCTTAGCCGACACATTCAAGCAGCAGAAGCAGATTAAAAGAAAAATATTCGTAGTTGAAACTAAGACTGATGGTACCATACAGCATGAGTCAATACGAAGTAAGAAAATAATATATGACTCAAAGTAAAAATAGGTATTCGTATATCACAATTGTTCATTGAAGTAATGAGATAGCCAAAGGATTTTGAAATTTGTATAACTGTAAATCTAAAATAACATGTTAAATAGCTTTTAACTGACGCAAGGGGTAGAGGACCATAAATGAACAGGACTGTGGCCTGTACCAAGAGAAGAAGGGAAAAAATGTAATACTACTTTGGTTATGGCTATTTATTGATCACCAGGTTGTGAACATATAAAAATAAGTTTAAATTTTTTTTAATTCGTGTTCGTTAAAATAAATTCCCAGCCGTAAGATGATTCTTCTCACAAGGCTTAGCCTCGATCAGATCTCTTTCTTCTCCTCCTCCAGAAATGATTTACAAAGCAAAATAAATTATTGGATTTCTTTTTAAATGCATTAATATTAATTCGTACTTAAATTGACACAACATAATGCAACTCAAATGAACTTATAATATTTCCTATGTTTTCACACTCCATGCGTCCTTTTTCTCTACTGAATAAACCTATAATAAGGTCAAAATTAAAGTCCACTCGTCCATTTATGAAGATTATTTTCTCTAAACAATCATTTTATTAAATTTTTATCGTCTTTACACGCGAGCCTGTGATATTCGACGATGAAAATCATTTTCTCGCGTTTTGCGCCGAAGATAATTGATTTTTCCTTCACCACAGCAACCACGTGTTTCTTTATGACTACGTCATTCGTAGCAACCTATACAAACATCTTATTTATTTTTATAATGTCACTGTCTAAACTTAATTTTAGCCATTATAATACTTTAAATAAGTTTAAATTTTAAATAACATGATAAATAAATAAACAATATTAATTTTCTGCTTCCAGGCTGAATTCAAAACAACTTTTACAAGAATAAAAAGAATTGCGTTTAAAAATAATTCAGCAGCTTATATAAATCTCCAAATTTTTATTTTTTAAACAAAAGGAGAAGAAGGAAGTTTCAAAGAGATGTTAGGAATATCATTAATTTGCTTTTTGAAACTCTACGTTAATATGTTGACACCTTTTATACCTTAATATGAAAAAAGTGAATTATACAATTGTGAATTGGCTTTACCATATTAAATGGCATAATTATAGTTTTAGAGTCATTCTATTAAAATTTAAGTAAGCAGCATTAATTCCTTGAAATAATTTTAAATTGGAGAAAAATTAATACACAAATACATGCATTATGGCAATCTCAAGCGTGATAAAGTTTTCATGATATCTTCTGTAGTTTTCTAGGAAATTAATATCTTATGCCCGAACATGGTGCAAACTCTAATTACGAATCACACATCCGAAATAAAATATGCATATTGTTAGCAACTTACGTAACTCAGAATTACATTTAGTTTGTTTGTATATGTTCTTATCCTTTATGAAATTTCGTTTTCTACTAAATGTTTGTTCCTAAATTTGATGAACCTAACCTTATATTAAATATCTTGGTATAGATAAAATGAGGAACATGATATTCTATGTTAGGTTACAAATAAATTTATATTACATATCTACATTTAAAGCAGAGGTGCCATTGAGTGTCGCGGAGGTGCAAGGGAACAGCTGACTGTCATTGACAATTGCGGTACGTCTTCACACCTTTGTGTTTTAAAACAAATGCAAGTAAGGCGGCGGATATTCAACGTGTCCCGTTACAGAGCCCGATATCGGCAAATTAATAGCTAAGAAGAATAAGAACTCCACTTAAATTATGAACTAATAATTAGTAACATGTAGCTATAAAAGCATAATTCAAAATGGTATTGAATACACATTATGTATATAAAAATAAGGACAAATAGTCTAACAACCCGCCACTGAATCTTCCGCACGCTCTTCCTCGCCCCAATATCTATTACGTCACCTGCGAAAGTTAACTAGGAGGGGGAAAAGGTAACCACCCTGTTTCCCCTCAAGACACGACTGATTAAAAGGAACTGAAATAAGAGTTACTTCGATTTGGAGTAACGCTGTTATGAATATTGCTCTCAGTACCAGAATATCATAGGAGGGTAGAAACCTTTGATTTTTAACTTATAATTCATAATGCAGCACTTAATGTACTTTTATACCTGCGGTATTAAATTATAATTAGTGAACATTGGTGACACTGAAGAGGAAATAGTCGGGGAGGCTGTATATACTCACCTTAACTCCGTTGATAATCTAAACTATCACTTTGGACCAAAGAGATGATGCAGTTGTGCCATCTACAGGTGTAGATGATTTCAGACCGTTGACATACCCCAGTGTTTTAAACGTAATTGTAAAAATACATGGGAAGCTAAGTGAATGCAACGACGTGATTACACATTTATCGTAAACGAATACTTCAGAACATATTTCTGTAGCTTATTTGCTTTATAAAGGGGGCATTTTTTGGTAAGTCATTAATTTTAATGTGATATCATCCAATAATTACAATATCTTTCTTAAACTGTGTTCCTTAAACTTCCAGGTTTGTTTGTTACTTACATTTCAATGGTTGTATGTTCTATTTCTTATGGTTATTTGTAGTTCTTAGATGGTTCATAATTACATTTCTGTTATCCTTGTCAGTTGCTAGTTGCTTTCCATTTAACAATTCTCTTTATTATATCATTGGATGTGTAGTTGTTGGGTATACAATTCAAATTAATATTTTATTTTGCTTATAATGTATTTTTTAATTTTTATTCGTGTATTAGATGTAAACAACTGCATACGCTGTGATAACTGGGGCAAAGCCCGGCAACAGCAAATTGAAGTAGGTAAGTAGGCAGTTAGGCGGGTAGGTAGGTGGGTGGTTGGGTGGGTGGGTGGGGTAGGTAGGTAGGTAGGTGGGTGGGTAGGTAGTCAGGTAGGTAGGTAGGTAGGCTGGCAGGCAGGCAGGTAGTTAGGTAGATAGGTAGGTCGGTAGGTAGGTCGGTCGGTCGGTAGGTAGATAGATAGGTAGGCAGGTAGTTAGGTAAGTAGGTAGGTTAGTAAGGAAGTAGGTAGGAAGGTGGGTAGGTAGGTGGGTAGGTTAGTGGGTAGGTAGGCAGCAAGGTAGGCAGACACCTATCTACCTACATACATAAACAAGTAAACAAATAAGTAAAATGTATAAAAATAAATAAATAATTAAATATTGTGCATGTGCCTCAAGTAAATATCAGATAATTATGAGGTTACAATATAAACGTTTCACTTCGGTCACAACTTGACAGGCAATCAATGCTATCCAAAACGAAATCTACTATATTTGAAAACGGATCACCTGTAGTGGATTATAAAAATTGCAACTCTTATTTAATGTTATATCGGGGAATCACAGAAATTCCAACTTAGATCCCTAGCTGTCATTCAACTTGATATTATTCATCTAGTACCGTTAAAATATTCCTAGACGTGGAAATTAATAGTTTTTACACATTAGCAGTGTGTAGGATGAATTATGGAAAGGCAAATCAGCCTGAAAAATTCAATTCGTAGCCGGGATTTGAACCATGGATTTTCCGGCCACGGTCCGGCTGCTGTTAACCATTGAACTATCAAGGCCAACGTGCCAGCATGACATTAAGTTCTCGAACTGACTCGTGGTTTTCCCGGTAAACCGGAGTTCTCATAAGCAAATGAGACAACTGCCTTAATGGCGACTTACTATGTTGTAAGTACTTTAGGCCGTCCCGTGGCTCAGTGGTTAGACCGCTTGGCTCTCACCAAGGCGGCCCGGTTTCGATCCCAGGCAACCGCAAAGTGAGATTCGTGGTGGACAACACGGCGCTGGGGCGGATTTTCTCTGGGAAGTCCGGTTTGCCCCGCGCCCTCATTCCACCGGTGCTCCATCTTCATCTCGTGTACCATCAGTGTCACCGCCTGCGGTGCCGTATGTATATCAGCGGGCGTTAAACACTACACATTTCATTATATGTAAGTACATTAGGGATTTAGCCGGGATTTATTGTCATGCTAGCACGTTGGTCATGGCATGTCAATGGTTAAGAGCAGCCGGATGTTGACTGGAAGTTCCGTGGTTCAAATCTTAGGTTTTAGATTCGTAAGTGTGTAAAAATGGCTCACAGGAAACAAACATATTCAAATATTCTTTTCTAAAATTAATAGAACAGCCATTATTGAAGGGATTGAAAACAAACATCCAGAAACACATTTTGAAAATAATCACAACTCCAACATAGAGTAAACCGTAACAAATTGTTAAAATGTTTAGACTTCATTGCCAAAAATATTTATATATCTAAATGAATAAGATCATTCGACGTTACATATCTTTCTTTAAACAAAGTTATGAATACGCATCTATATTTTGGAATCCTAAAATGATTAAACATGGCGATTTATTAATCACTTGGATAGATGAATTTTAAAATATTTTCTGCATAAACAATTGGCTATTGTCCGATATATACAAATTATGAGAGTCCTTTAGGCAGTTTTAATATTACAAGAAGCATCATATCATAGAGTAATTAATATTTCCGCAGTGGTCTACTGATGATAGGTATATTATTGACATATATATTTTATATACCAGGTAAAATACTTCGATTCCGAAGGTTTTGTGCTCAACCCAAGTAAACACGCAAAGGCATAGTAATTCAGATTAAACATGGGTAACTATTGTGGTTCTTATTAGATATTTATTTAACCAAGTCCACTATTTCACTGTATACGGGTATTTCTAATTGCCATGGTTAACCATTGCTTATTTGTAAATTAATATAAATATTGACTTTATGCATAATTGAATGTTTAAAAAGGGCTCCATCTTTTCTTTAAACTTTTTCCTTGTACTCTTATTTTATTCAGCTTCCATTTTCATATATAATTTTTGTTTGTTTCTTCTGATATGTTGCGCATTAATTATTTTAAGTTACTACATGTTACAGTGAACATTACAGTTGGTTTATAACTTTCATGTTCATAACTAATTAGTTAATGAACTAATAACGTAATGCAAGATCGCTTGTGGGGAACACGGGATTTTAAATACTAATTTAGTCCCCTAGCAAGTTTTTGACAAAATCTATAGTTAAGGAAAATCGTTGAGGGTAAATAGATCTTAAATTACGTCCAAAACAAAGGAGATCTGAAGTTAATCAATCAGTATAATAATTTGGTGACTATATGGTCTCAAATAAACTAAAAAGTAGCATAAATTTAATATTGTCATCTCAGTAAAGTACTTCTGTTCCATACTGACTTGAGAAGTTATAACGAATGTAATGTATCTGATATTGCTCTCGAATATTACCAATCTTTTCATAAAGTCAATGTTAATACTTTTCTACGGGAACAAATAACCTTAAAGGCAAACTCCTCAATTACAACGGGTGCCCTATGGCTAACGAATTAAATTCTACATTTCCAGAACCACTCTGCCAGAAGGAATACCGTATCAAATTCAATTACATATTTTCATTTCCAGGCTGATTGTGTGTATATCGTTTTTGTATGAATGATGTTTGCATCGCATAACCAGATTTACATTACTGCATTTTTCATAAAGGACTTCATTTATTTTGTCGTCATGACCTGTTTACCCTGTGTTTGTATATTTTTTTTTTTTTGGAACAGCTTGTAAGTAGTTCCGTTAGAATGTGCCAGTTTTAATATAGTTTCCATGATACTTTCTATGAACCAGTATAAAACAGGATAATATAAAATGGCTACTGTAAACGCCTGGTTTATAGTGTGGTCTACACTTATAGCTTCTAAATTTTGGAGTATGGTCAGCTAAATTGTACCTGTCCCGGTTTGTTTTGTTGTTAGTTGACAAAATTCTAGAGAGGTAACCAAATCATTAATTTTTACAATTCAGATAGTTTTACAAAACCACAGACGTTTATACAAAACATTTTTTATTAATATCTATAAAATATGTACTGTGGAGTTACCACTGGAGGGGACGCCAATTTAACTCATTTTTTACCGTTCAATCAGTCTAAAAATCAAGAAAAATACATTCTGCAGGATCATTAAAACATATGGTAACCCCTTTTTGAGCTCTCCCTACTGCCCGAAGGAAACGAGTCACGAAATAGTGCCGGTAGAGGCACCTTGTTCCCTCGGGCAGTGGAGAGGGCCCATGAATGTGTTGCCATCGTGTGAATTTCAATGACACTATATTAACACTGCGTTGCGGTAAAGTTCAATCATCTCAGCACAAAGTTCTAAGGAGAAAGAGAGAATACACCAAGTGTCACAGACTAGCATTACTGATTCCAGCAGATTAAGTTGCAGGCCTAACTTGGACAAAAGAGTGAAGAAAGACACAATTGTCCAACATGGTTTTCCCTTTCTTTTAAATCACACATTCGGACAGATAGCCTAAACGTACATCTGAAACGCTTTCTTCAGAAAATTCATTTTTAAATATAATTTTATTGAATGCATCACTGGTATCTACCACCAGTGCTGCCGTATATCGTACGTATGGCCGTTAAATACTGATAAAGTTTGGCGGAATAGGCTGAGAACGCAAAAGTCCTTAATTGATGTACAAAATGGACTTCATAATAGCTTTAGAACACGCAAGGCGTGTTGCACTGCATTGTTCAGTTTTTGTTTGCTGCATTTATAATGGGCAAAATGAAAACGCTTTAGTGCAAATAGAATAGTTTTGATGTAAGTAAGCTCCTATACCTAAGAAAATGGGAATTACGGGGCCTTAGCTCCCGTTATGAGCTACATTTCTAGTTATAATTTAAACAGTGAAGCTTTTCCTAGTTAACGTTTAAATTTTGTTGGCAATTTCTCTGTTAACTATATTTATACCGAAGCTGTTACGAAGATCCAGATGCATCAATGATTACTTCTTGCTAGAATGGCTGTGATTCATTCGGCTCATTTTAGGATATTGTATCAATAAAGTACTTCCTTTATTCCCAGAAAATATTTTTCTTAACAAAGAATTTGTATTCATTTTTAAACCATGAGGTTTTTATTTCAAGGTTGCAGTTGTGCGGTGACTGGCATACCGCGAGGTTGTCGTTCCGCTGTGCACGGTAGTAAACGCCAGGCAGAGCGGGCTTTGTTTGTGCTGTCGTGTATACAGTTCAGCGCTCCGCGCGTAGTTTTGTTGAATTGGGTATATTTATACCTGTTCGGTTTTGAGTTTAAAAAGTAATCATGGCGATGTACAAACGTGTGAATACACTAAAAATTCAATTTGAAGCAACGGCAAGTAAACCTACTGCATTAGAAATCCACCAGTGGCTTGTAAATTTTATGGGATTACAAGTGGATCAAGTTGACACGCTCCAGCTGCACACAAGAGAACGTGCTATATATGTGAAGGTGATTTCGGCGGTATTATACGATAATCTCCTAGCCCGTTATCAAGATGAACAAACCTTTACCTACGCCTCTGGAGAAACGGCAAAGTTACGAATTACACCGGGTGATCAGCAAACAGTGAATGTTAGAGTGTTCAATTTACCTTCGGAGGTTCCCCTCGCTGTGTTGTCGCAGCAGCTGAGCCAATACGGTACAGTGTATGATATACGCAGAGAGCAATGGAGCTCCCAGTATCTTCTTCCGACTAACAACGGAGTGATTGCTGTGAAGATGGGACTAAAACGTCACATACCTGCTAGCTTGGTTATCGATACCTATTTGATTGGAATCAGTTACATCGGTCAACCGCAAGCTTGTCATCTCTGTCATGCCACTACCCACCTGAAAGCTGAGTGCCCCCTTCGTGCTACGCGGTTACCCATCAACCCACGGAACCGTCCAGTTACCTTCAGTGTCGCAGCAGGTGCTAACTCATATGCTGCTGTCGGTAGAGAGTACGCAGCAGGTTCGACGAGTACGTCCACAGAAGACCAGCCGCCGGAGCAACCTACACAACAGGCAGACAATGGTCCGGTAGTAGTGGAGCTAACGAGAGAGCCGGCGGAGTCCGAAAAGTCTGCAGTGGCCAACGATATCACGCCTATGGTTGAGACACAGGATGCCCCTAAAAGATCTGCTGTTACTGCTCCAGCTGAGGGTTCTCGGGATGGTGTTATGGAGGTTGTAAGTGATGAAGAAGTAGAGGTATCTGATACTGAAATAGCTCAGTTAAGGCAAAAGGTTGGCATTACATTGTCGGGTCGCGACCCTCGATTAAGAAGTCAGCACAGGAGGATGGAAGTGCAAGGAATTCCACCACGACAGCAACCTCCGGATGTGCTACACCTGAAAGGTGGTCCCCCGGTTCCCATCCAAGGGAAAGAGATAGACTCAGTCAAGCGGCCGGCAGTGGATGACGGTGATGAATATGAAGAAGAACTACGTTCAGCTAAACTTACCAAAGAGGATTCGTGCCCAGGCATTGTTCAAGGAGGCTCAACTGATATTAAAGTGGTTCCTGGTTCTTCGAAATCCTGGCATCACTAAGGATGTGCTCCTAGCCCATTGAATGCCGATAGGTGCGCAAATCTGGGCTTCGCTTAATGTTAATGGTCTGCGACAGGTGGTCAAACAGTAACTTTTAAGGGACTTCTTGATAAATCATGACATAGATATCTGCTTTTTGCAGGAGGTGAATATTGATAATATGGACTTCTTATATGGCTACGATTACGAGACGAATCTTGGGCCGGAAGGTACCGGTACGGCTATTGTGTATCGTCAAGGTTTACAACTACATAATTTCGTGCTCCATCCCTCTGGTAGAGCCATCTCAGCAGTGTATGAGGGCATTACCTTGGTGAACATTTACGCCCCTGCGGGAAGTAATAAACGAAAGCAGCGAGAAATTTTTTTTAGGCAAGACATCTTGACCCATATTCCAGCAAGTGCACCGTTCGTCCTGGTTGGCGATTTTAATTGTACTTTAGCTGCTAAAGATCAACGGGGTGCCGTCAATGGGTGTAGTACTCTGCAACAGCTAGTAGAACAAATGCACCTGACAGATAGCTGGGAACATAAGCACGGCTCAGCAGTACAATTTACATTCGTGAGAGGACCATCAGCTTCACGACTGGACCGCATGTATGTTACGGCTGAACTCTTACCCCGCCTTCAGCGCACAGAAATACTGCCGGTGGCATTTAGTGATCATAACGCTCTAATACATGCACTTGAGGGCAGGGTGGCGAGCTGCAATAGAGGCAGAGGTTACTGGAAACTTAACTGCTCCTTGCTTACGGATGAGGAAGTGATGACTGATTTCCAGGACTGCTGGTCACGATTGCGGGAATCCTTTGCGCGTGCACCAAACAAAGTCGACTGGTGGGTGTGTAAAGCCAAACCTACATTACGAAACTTCTTTCGGGCTGCTGCCGTTCGTCGAGCGCTGGCTAGAAGAGAAACCATGGAATATTACTTCCAAATCCTCCACGAGCTGCACGTACGCCAACAGCAGGGAGACAATGTTCTGCAACTAGTGCGGGAGATCAAAGAACATATAAAAGCTCGTAAAACACAACAACTTCAGGGATATTTGGCCAGAGTACACTCGGAGGAAGTGCTGCATGGGGAGCAGGCGAGTTTTTTTCATTTGGCAAAGGAACGTAATCATGGTCGCCGGAAGCTAATCACTCAACTTGAAATAGATGGACGGGGGGTTTCCACTACAGCCGAAATTATTCGTGAAGTGAACAATTTCTACGCACAACGATTCACCGACCCCGCAGATCTCGCACACAAAGTAGAGGCATATATGTCAAAATTCCTACCAGAGCTACCGGAAGAATTGTGGCAGGACACGCCGTCGCTGTCCAAATCAGAGTTACGTGAAATAATCCAAAAATCCAAATTGCGTGCCTCCCCAGGACCTGATGGCTTGCCATATGAATTTTACAAGCAATGTTGGTGTCACATCCAGAACGAACTGTTACAAGTCTTTCAGGAAATGTGGAATACAGAGCATTTACCACGCACATTTGCAGATGGGATAGTGGTACAACTTCCGAAGGTGGCTAGACCCAAGTCCTTACAGGATTATCGACCGATCACGCTGTTAAACTGTGATTACAAACTGTTCGCTAAAATAATTGTTGGTCGTATGCAAAAGATACTACCATATAGCATTAGCGAGTTCCAGGCCGCAGTAAAGAAGGGAGCGACCCTGCAAAATACGTTAGCTGCCTTGAGAGGATGTATACTGCATTGCGCACAGGAACATCAGTCTGCAGCGATTATTAATTTGGACCTCCAAAGGGCCATTGACAGCGTTGTTCATGACGGTTTGTGGAGACGTATGATGGAATTAAAAGTGCCTGATAAATTCTGCAACCTGATTCGAGCCATGTATGCTGGTGCCTCGTCAAAAGTTCTCTGCAATGGCTATTTAACGTTTGCTATACCGATTAAACGCTCAGTCAGACAAGGATGTCCCATGTCCATGATGCTATTCTCCCTGTATGTTGACCCACTACTCCGACAGCTGCAAGCTACACTTGATGGACTTGAGATATATAGGCAGCGAATGGTTGTGAGGGCCTACGCAGACGATATTACGGTAATAGTTACCACCCCCCAAGACAGTCCTCGCTTAAGAGATTGTTTACAAGAATACGAGGGATCGACAGGGATGACATTTAATATGCAGAAGTCCGAGATTTTAGCCATTGGACCAGATCCGCCGGACACATCCATCTTAGAAATACCTATGGTGCGGCGCACGAAGATTTTGGGAGTTTACTTTAGTGATAGCGAGACGGACATGAGGGAAGATAACTGGACGACCCGGATTAATGTACTGCGTGGGATGATGTACAAGCAGAAACTCCGGATGTTTAATTTGGTACAACGTATACGATATTGTAACAGTTTCGCGCTCAGCAGGATTTGGTACCTTGCACACGTGCTACCACCAACAAAGCGGGATTCCCAGAGGATAGAACAGATATTGCGCTATTTCATCTGGACAGGGAAGCTCTACCGTGTTGCGCGGGCTCAACTACGTCTCCCGAAGGGGCAAGGTGGTTGGGGATTAATAGAGGTGGCTCTCCAGTCACAAGCGTTGATGATCAAAATGCTTCTGCCTGCCCTAAATAATCAGAGTGATCCCGTGGACACTATGATACAACGCACGCACATGGATTTTTGGCGCCAAGGACAACGAGGCAAGGTACTCGAGATTTTACGGGACACGTATTACGCGTTGGAGCGGTTACCCCCGGAGCACTCAATAGATGGTGATAAGTGCACAGTAAAGAACATTTATGCTTATCTTCGTCAAGCAGTTAGAATCACCCCACAGGTACAGATAAAATATCCGCAGCTGCCCTGGCAGCGCATATGGAAATGTTTTGGCTGTCAGCAACTGAACACCACATGGTTAGCGGTGACGTATGAAATTGTCAATGAACTTCTTCCAACGGCAGACAAACTGTACCGCCACAGAATGGCTAACTGCCCGAGATGCCCTATTTGCTCGGAAGCAGATTCACTTCTGCATCGGGTGATGGTATGTTCCGGAAAAGCTGATATATGGAACTGGGTGCTAGACAAATGTAATAGCTGGATACCTGCCGGATGGGATGCTTCACATGAAGATATATTACATCTGAATCTTCCTAAGGTGAACCCTTCATTACAACGTGCACTGCTCTGGCTCATAATGGGTACATTTACCTGGATAAACACACTGGACACGCCAAGTGATTGATCAGTATCACGGCTCAGACGATTTTTACGCGAAGAGAGATGGACAATGATCCAGCTCAAGAAAATAGCACCCTTCAAACCGTGGATACTGCACGTTTAAGAGATATAGGCAGAATAATATCAATTTCGGACATCATTCCCCTACATGTAAAACAGTGAGGTACAATAAAATAAAGATAAAAATCGGTCCCCTCCCTTCCTCCCTCTCCTTGTCCCTCCCTTCCTCCCTCTTTCGCTTCAAAAATAAAAGCAAGTAGCTTAAGTTAACAAAAAAAAAATTAAATGATGTTCAAATAAAAAAAAACAAAAAAAAAAGAAAGGAAAAAAAAAAAGAAAAGGTTATAATTGCGACTGAATAGTTCGAATTTAGATGATATAGCTACCTTCTTCCATACCTTTTCATCTTATACGGCATTTGGTTAGATACTATCACGAGGCAGCGCGTAAGCGAACGCCGAGAGAGAGAGAGAGAGAGAGAGAGAGAGCGAGAGAGAGAGAGAGAGAGAGAGAGAGAGAGAGAGAGAGAGAGAGAGAGAGAGAGAGAGAGAGAGAGAGAGAAGCGGGGAGTGAACGAAACAGATAGAGCTCAAGCCACACCCACAGACCGGCCAGCGCGTGTGTGCAGCGCTAATCGCTGGCCGAAGAGAGACGGGGAGGGGAGTTAAGGAGCCAGGGAAGTGTCTGGACAGTTCTCCCTCCTTCGCCTGCTACCTCGAAAGGCCGTGAAGCTTTCGTATGACTTCACCAGGTTTCGGGAAACTTCGAGAAACAGCGGAACGTGTATAAATAGCACTACGGACGACTAAGTGAGGCAGATTTCGGCAGGAGCCGAGAGTGTACAGAGAAGCAGTCATTCGAGAGACGAGTGTCGGTGAGGACGTGCGGCAGACAGACTTGCGTACGTGTGTGTTACGTCATTCTGCTGATATCAGAATTGCACAAGTGACTTTCTATGGAAATAAGGAGCATTTTGAATTTCTGCAAACCCGACATTTAATTTTAAGATCCCACAAAGTCACAATACGCATATCATCACACAGCTAAGTTTGGACGTCGATAGAAAAGAGAAAGATGACTTCAGGTTAACTGTGTTCTGGAGTACCGTAGTTCTATTTACAATACGTGAAAAGGCGATACTTTCTAATGCGGGAGTGTATTTTTATTTGAAATCTACAACTTCTGGCATAGCTGCACCTAATCTAACTGCTGTTTATCATAGTACCGCTGTATTCTCCCACATACAAATTACTATTTTCATTGCTTTTTACTGTCCTAAAGGTTCAATAATTTTATCAACCCAACAACAGTATTTTAATTCTTTTAAAACTCTTACGTGATGTTTCTCCAAGAGCCTTGTTGCATAAATCAGCATTTCTGTAAGGACAAAGACTCAATTCGTATGTTTATTGAAATTTATGAAATTGTGAGCATATAATAGAGAAAGAGTTGGGGAAGATAGGAATCAGGGAAATTATTATGATCTTAAAATATGCTATCAGAATTTTCTAGAGACGTAGCGGACGCCTTCTTCGGAAGTATTGCCTTTGTAAATCATTTAAATTAATAAAAAGGATGAAAGAATGGGTTCTAACAATAAAGGTTTACTTAAAAAATCGAGATCCCATACCAATTTATTACAAGTTTTCTGAAAACTTTGATACTATAACTAACAAACCTGGACATATGTTATGACTGCTACGACACTGGGTTCTAACCTTTACCCTTAAGGAATTTGCTTATGTAGTTTACTCCATTTGAAACTATAAAGACTATAAAGTAGGTAGTATTCTTCTGGTTTAATGGAGAATTAAACTAGAAGTTTTCAACACTAAAGGAATATAGGTGTTCATTTTTCTTTAGCTTGTTCATAATACTACTTTAATAAAACTTAACGCATTTTAAACTTTCTCGCTATACTTCTAGAATTAAATGATTTAGATACATCTAGTCCAATGGCAACTTCAAGAAAAAAAATCTCATCACCATTCGACGCTTTAAAGTTTGTTATATTCCCTTTGGGAAGCATGGCTTAGTAAGCAAACTGATATTCGTGTCATCGGAATGAGTATATCTTCAGCAAAGCTTTGGAAATTTATAAATCTCCATTTATTCGGATTTATTTTTATAGATTGCGTTAAAAACCAAGTATATTATAGCTTTTCTGTTTAACCCACCTACTGCCGCATGTCGATTAAATCGACGGTGCTCGCTCGGTGTTAAAATGCCAACCTCATATATATTTCGGCAGCGGTGAAAATTAACAGCTTGCAATGTATGGTAATGTTAGCTTTCAGAAACAAAATCATAACAAATGTAATTTTAAGTTAAATTAAAACATGTAAAAAGTGAATTTTGCCAATTATTTTTGTTTGAATACTCTATTGGCTAACAAAATCATAAGATATCAAAGATATATCCAGAGCACGTTTAATTATAACAACAAGTAGTAGTAATGTTTCTATTGTAATTTGAAGTGAATTGTTATATATTTATGTTGAAATAACGCGAATGATATTCAGTGCTACAAAAATGTACTAAGTTACAAATAAAGTAATTACAAACACATCTTAATAACTGTGTTATTTTTCATAAAAATGGGCAAAATTTAACTCACCAGTATCGAAAATTATAGATTGGTTTGCATCAATATCATCACTGTTTTCAAAAACTAGTTATGAAATTACATCGCAAATCCAATAATTCTCCTTTCACATATATAATTTTAAAATATTCAGAATTATCACGTGTAGGTTCAGAAATTAAAGTATAAAATATTAATTGAAAAATGAAACTTTATTTGCTGAGTTAAGCATTTATAGCCACTTTCTTCACTGTCAGTTTTTGTATCACATTCGTTCTAAGATAAAATACCTTTGTCATCTCTCCCTGTCACAAAAATATGGAGAGAATAACTTGCCTGTTCATTTTTAGAAGTAATAAACAGAACTGAAAGGAATTTCGTCAAATAATACTGGTGAGAGTTGGAAGTACCGTTCTTCAAATAACAAAAGGATCTCTTTTAATGATCAACAAACATATCGTTAGAAAGAAGAAGGTTTGCTCTTTTCATTGCCATAAAAGGCATCCCTATAGAGTGTTTCAAAAATAGGTTTACAGCCTAACAAAAATAGGTTTACAGCCTAACAAAAATTGGTTTACAGCCTCACAAAAATGACGTCGATTAGATCGACGCAGGCAGTCTACCCTCCGTATAATGCTGTCGATTATATGGACGGCCGGCGTATTATTGTAGAAGCTATCTTAAGCGGAACGTTAGTATTTGTATTTGTATTTATTTCTCATCTTTCATCTACATACAATTTCATTGATACATTGACATATATAGCATTTCTTTCACACAATAACAAAATAGCTTATTCACATTTAACTTACCCTTTCTACCTGCTTGCCTCAAGTCTCGGTCTCAATACACATAACCCCTGGGTTTCCGTGTATTGATGACCCTCCTCTCCCTTGTATCCCTCGTTCTAGTTTTCCAGCCCTAAATTATTATTTATTCTTCATCAATCTTAACCATTTCTCTCTAACTTTTCCCAGATATTCCCCTATATTTCTTACATTCTTTTCTCCTTTCACCAATAACATTTTTTTATTATCAGTACCTCCACCCATCCCTAAAACTGTCCCACCTTTTTGCCAAAATTTTTATATCCATATATTTGTTTGCAACAAATTATACTATGCTAATCTGTATCCTCTTCTCCACACATTGGGCACTTCCCTGCATCCTTTTCATATCTAATACCTTTCAAATTTCTAACTCCTGTCATTGCCCAGGCAAATCCTTCTCGCCCTAACTTATTACACACATCTATGTACTTCTCCCTCGCCCACACTGTCTTTATTTCCCTATATATCCTCAATGATCTTCTCTTCTTACACTGGTAAATATAACTTGGCTATCTAAATCTTCCAGCCTTAATTCTACCTCTTTCCAAAAGCCCCTATAATAATACTCCTCGTTTCTCCAAATATGTCCCTACCTATCTGTTCCAACAGTTCCCTTGCTTTTTGCGCCCACGACCATACCCATTTGCTTCTCGTCTGCAAAAGAAAACATTCCTTGATAATATTGTTTTCTTCCAAATTAGCAACTCTGTATAGATATTTCAATACCCTTGAGATAATTTTAACCCTTGTTGAATGCCTTCCCAAATCTAATTGTGCTTCCCCATTGGGTGAAGCTACAGGTAAGCCTAAAATATATTTACAGAAAGATCTGTTAATAACGTCCACCTCTTCCCATGCTTCATCCACTCCCAATATCTCTGCCCCATGCAACATATTATTTTCTACTATGGCGGCATAGATCCTTTCCAGCCATTTGACATTAATGTCAGGTAATTTCCTTAAACATGTTCTTACAATACTCATGGTCATTTTACCTTTTGCTAGAGGCAATTTTTTTCTGTTCAGTCCATTAACCATCACAGGTAAATCTTATCCCCAAATAATCAAATCTCTTTACGACCTCTATCTCTCTTCCGTTTATCTCCCATTTCTCATCTTTACTCAGTCTATAACCTTTCTTAAAACCATTATATTCGTTTTCTTTTCGTTAACTCTCAACCCCCATTTTTGGCAATAACTACTTATGGAACTTTAGTAAGAGGGTTAAGTTAACATTTTCTAAGCTAATAAATCTCAAATTCACATAAAACTTTGTACATTTTGTATAAGAGTTATTCTTATATATTCTCATGATATTATGAAAACTAATTCCCATTGTTTTCACAAAAAGTCAGTAATTTTGTTTCTTTTTTTTAATGAACACAATTTTAAATACTTCATTATCCTATTTAACCGTGACAAGCACTTTTCACAACTATATTTTAGTTCATAAACTATATACGCTTATATTTATGACTAGAATAAGTAATTCGTAGCTAACATCATGTATCCCTGTAGTTCTGCATGTCCATGAAGCAGACGCTTACATGTTAAAGAGCTCTGCTGACGGACATTTAAAATACCACACAGTTGGACATAGCGGAAAAACATGCGGTTTTTATACAATGAAACGCGACTTAAGATGATGGATATGAAAATATCAACTTCTGAATTCCGTTTGATAAATACCGCAAGTGGGAACAACTATATTTTGAACGAGAAGATGGTACATAAGTAGGGGAGATTGGAGTGTTTTGGGCCAGACCCAAATGGGCAAGATGGCGGCCGTGCGCAATCTATATATGTAAACGATTTATCCCCCTATTTAGTTTATTTTTTGCTGTATTTAGAGGCCTTTGAGACGTATTTAAAGTCTTTTTTGGTGTATCTGGGGTGCCTTAGTGCTTATTTACAGTATTTTTGGTATATTTAAGGGCTATTAGAGCGTATTTAGAGGCTTTTGTGTACTTTACAAGTATTGGAGATGTATTTAGAGCCTTTTGAGGCGTATTTAGACTCCTTTTTGGTTTTCCTAGGGGTTTTTGGGGCGTATTTAGAGAATTCTGCAGCGTATTTACTGGCTCTTCGGTGTACTTTAAAGGTTTTGGAAACGTATTTAGGGGCTTTTGGAACGTATTTATTGCCTTCTTGCTGTACTTAATGGATTTTCAGGCGTGTTTAATGGCTTTAGCGACGTATTTACTGACTTTTTGCTGTATTTAGCAGCTTTCATCATGTATTGAGGTGCTTTGGGGGACATATTCGGTGGCTTTTTGAAGTATTTAGGGTATTTTTGGAATGTATTTAGGCTCTTCTCGGCATGTATTTAGGGTCTTCTTAGTGTGTATTTTTTTAAACTTTTAGAGCTCCTTAGGATGTATTTAGGGGATTTTTGTAGGTATCTAGTGTCTTGGAGAGGGCATTTACTGTCTTTTGGTGTATCTAGGGGCTTTTGGGGCATATTTTATGGCTTTTTAATGTATTCAGAGGCCTTAGAGGGTGCATTTAGATACGTTTTCAACGTATTTAATATCATGAGGGGTGCATTAGTGACTTTATGGTATAATTTAGAGCTTCTTAGGAGGTATTTGGAGGCTTTTGGGACGTATGTACTGGCTTTGTTATGTATTTAGTTAACTTAGACTATCTTTGATTTGCTGTAGTTCATTACGTTTTTAATCATTCAAAACGGTTACTCCTCATTTGTAATCGGTACTTCAATCACTTTAAACTAAGCTAACCTATCCTAACTTTGCTATTCTCCAACACTTTAACCCAACCCAAGTCCTACTCTTATGCTTTACTATTTCACTCCATTACCTTACCAAACCTAGCAGTTCAACCTAACCGAATTCCTACTCTGGTGCTTTACTATTTCACCCATTATAAGGTAACCTAACCTAACCTAACCCAAGTCTTCCCCTTATGCAATACTATTTCACCCTATTATAAACTAAGCTAACCTACCCTAACACTTTAACCTAACCCAAGTCCTTCACTTATGTTTTACTATTTCACCCCATTATAAGCTAACCTAACCTACCCTAAGCTAATTTAACCTATCCTAAACTAAGCTAGCCTAACCTAATCTAACCCAACCTAGCCTAACCTAACCCAAGTCTTCCCCTTATGCCATACTATTTCACCCTATTATAAACTAAGCTAACCTAACCTAATACCTTAACCTAACCCAAGTCCTACACTTGTACTATACTACTTTACACATTATAACCTAACCTAATCTATCCTAACTGCGCTATTCTCCAACACTTTAACCAAACCCAAGTCCTAATCTTAGGCTCCACTATTTCACCTCATTATAAGCTAACCTAACCTAATACTTTAACCTAAACCAAGTCTTATACTTGTGCTTTGCTATTTCATTCCGTTATAAGCAACCCTACCCTAACTTAACTCTGCTTTTGTGGTTAATTTGCTACATTGGTTACATTTTGTGATTACATCAGTTAATTGTTTACGTTGGTTCTGTGGTCTCATTGGTAGTTTGGTTACATTGGCTAATTGATCAGGTATGGTTACCTAACATATCTTTGTGTTGCTTTTGAAGCATTGGTTTTTCACATTGTATTCTTTGCTTTCCACTCTATCCTCTTTTATGAAGCTTTTAACCTAACACTATGTGATACTCTAACCACTGAAACTGAAGTACCTGTAGATTAGTTTTATGTGGGACATTTTGTGAATTCTCTTATGATATCCCCCTCCCAAGCTTTTACTTGTGTTAGTATAAAGTAAATCGGGGTATAATTAGCTTGTAGTTCAATGGTAGACGCCTCTCCTCTTTTATCTGGGCTGGAGACCAGCACTAGAATATAATCCTAGTGGCAGAGTTAACGCCTTCCTCCATTGTTGTTATTTCTTCTTTCTTCTTCAGGCGTAGTGAGAATCATAGGATAGATGTCACTTTTGTAAATATTCATTCTGTAGCTTAGCTTACAGAGATAACCATTATCTTCTGATCTAAGTTGCCCCCTTTTGCAAACATTCTGCAATACTATAGTATCCGTACGCGTATGTTGATACTCCATCCTCAGCAATCATTCTCTTGTCGTCATGAGGAGATAGGGCTATTTTATTAGCTTCAACCGTTGAAACATTATGTTTCTGGGATAGGATTAGGCTCATAGGAGTTCTTAGAATCTTTTGGGTTTTAAGACAATCCACATAGCTATCGAAGTTGATGTATTGCTTGATTGCGCTACGCTTTATGCCTTTAATCTTCTTGATTACACTTCCATCCATGTCGAGAGCATACATCTTGGGTCTCAGTCCTACAAAGCGATGAATAATTTTTCCACAGGCTTCATCTTTAAATTTTCCCAACACTTTCCTGTTATTTGTAGAATGACATATATGGTCGACAGGATAATCAGCTGTATCCAGATGTTCAAGAAAACGTAACTTATCTTGGTATATATCCTTTGTAGTCACTCTATGGATGAAAGAGTCTGTATCCATGTACATGAGTTTTAGATTTTCAATCCCGTAATACGGCAATAACACGTCATAATGATATCGATACATCAAAGTTTTTGAGATATCCAGCACACACATCCCAATGTATATAGGTTTGTTGAACATTATCTCACGCGAAGCCATGTGTACTGCAACCAGATTAGGTCCATATATCGTTCGATCAATGAACGTAGGCTTAGCAACCAGCTTTTCCAATGTCTTCCAATCGGTAACAAGTCGTATATTCATTCGGTTTCTTATATTCTCCATAGTTTTTCCGAACATGGCATTGTTAAAAAGTTTGTACAGATCCTTCTCGAAATCATTTCTAGATCCTTGTCGTAGTCCGTTATTGAATTCGACATAAGCCTTTAACCAGCACGATTGTTGAAATTGTAGCACACGATGGATTTTTATCAGTTTTAACCCATGATCAAGGGCTTGCTTCAAGGTCATGTAGTGCACCACATACCTAGTTCGTGATCCAAGGTGTGGAATTAGCTTCTTTGTAGAAGAATCCTTAGGCTTGATACACTCAGGCAGGAATGGTAGGTCATTATGCAGCTCATGAAGTTCTGTAGGATATTCAAGGTCCACTTCTAAAATATAGCCGAGAGGGTCATCTTCTCGTAGTGTTTCTAGGATAATATCTGCAGGAGAAACCCACCCAAAACCCCCATAAGGAAGGGCGTGGCACATTGCCCAGCCATACTGGTTATTTGCATCTTCGTACGTAATATATTGAGAGGGCTTACTTGAGTCATATTCGTTCATGTAGATGTTATTAGCCTTTGCATACCGATGAGAAACTTGACATAATCCTCCTCTTATACCTGATTCAACCATGAGTAGCTGATCGTAATCCTGTAGCAGTTCTAGTTCAATTCCTGTATACAGCAGCATTGCATCCCACGTAAGTCCAGGAGATGTAAAATAATGTGCAGGATCAACTTTATGCGTTTTTAGGGTCTGGTCTCTGAATGTCTCAAACACATCAGTTAATAGAAGAACATCCGAAGTTAGATAGAGATCGCTATACTCTCCTAGTGTTTTAATGTTGAACTGTCTCCATACACTTTTCGCGTGTTGATACTCTCCATCACTAATTTCTTCTTTGTTCAGCTTGTTGTAGAATTTCTCCTTCGGAGGAAGTTCTGTTTCATTTAAAACATCCCACGATGTAACGTAATCGTAGGGGAAAACACCCTTACGTGTCATCAGTTTGAATTGCTCTGCTCCAAAGTGCTTTATGGTTTCAGGATATGATGTTAGATTTTTAGCTAGTTTATCCAAGCTGGTACTAAGGAAGCGATAGGTATCCACAAAGCGAAGTTTAATATTTCCAACATACTTGGAAAATGATATAATACTTTCCTCAGAGCTAGGAATAACTTCTACTCTATCGCTAGTACAACCTAATTCCTTAACAATGAAATGGGAGTCATATCCACTCAGGTTATGTATGAAGACAGGAATATAATTAGGCGTTTTACAGGTTAGATTACACTGATTATGTAAACTTCCTCGATATTCACCTGTCACGTGATCATGATCCCGTACTTTCCAGTTATCGACGGTAAATTCTTTACCACATAAGTAGCATTCTGTAGAAGATTCGAATGAATTTTGCTGCTCATCTGTTAGAGTTAATGGAGCACCAGTTTTGTATACAGAATTAATCTTCTTTGCGATAGAACTTACATACTCCATAAACTTCGGTGCAGCATCATAACCACGATATACATAGGGTCCTGTAGGAAGATCAGTCTGTAAACCTTCAATTGTAGCTGAGGATTTGACATAAACACAGAAACTCATAGGAATATGCTTCTGATATGGAACTGTATAAGACGTTTCGGGATTAGAAGAGCACCCCTGATAAGGGGTAAGAATGCTTTCAAAGTCAGCATAGATGACATAAGGTAATTTCAGCATCCTTTCATAATTCTTGAATCTAACAGTAGATTTCTCCTTCGTTGGCATAACAATCTTAGCAACTCCGTGTTGACCACATATTCTTCTATGTTCATTTAACCTCTCAATTCCTCCATTTCGATCATCAAAGTGCGTAAAACACCGTTTGCAGATGTAGATCTTTCCCTGACGTACAGTTTTTTGTTGATGAATAAGTCTCTCGAAATTCTTTATATAAACGTAATGATGACGTCCAGCTGCATCACTTAATAGAAGCAGGTCACGATGGTCGGACAGTTCTTCATCGACAACCTTCATAGGAAACACTTGATTTTTCTCATCCAGCCCGAAGACATTTATAGAGATGTTATTTCGTCGTTCAAATTTCGGGATATCACACAAACTCGTAGGAAATGAGACACAGGTAAAGTCATATCTCTCTTGAAGATCCTTATACTTGTTAACACGTTGAGGTTTATTTTGAACGAACTTGGCAAGTACTGCATACATAAAACATTTTTCATCTTCATAATTCTGTGGATTTATACAGGCTTTTCTCGCTTCTAAAGATGGAGGTAGTGGGATGTAACTGCTTCCTCTTAGTCCATTATTCTTGTTGATTCTAACTCGAACCCCGTCAACAGCTAATAAAGCCCAGTTGCTTCCTTTAAGTTGACTTTCCTCCATTTCAGTACAAAGTTTCTTAAATTTCCTTTCCAAGATGGCGTCCAAGTCACTTTCTAAAAATATTGCTTGATTTTGCGTTTTGAAGGCTTTATCAGTAGTATCTCCAACAGCATTTACAAACTGACATTCAGTAATGATGTTACATTTAATACTTTTGTGAATCCTTAGCTCCTTCTGAATGGCTTGAATTATCCGCTGTTTTGATTCTTGGAGATACGTTGACAGATCTTGGCGTGTACTGCACTGTATGAAATATGATTTCAGCCGATCTTGAAAAGCTGTCTCGTATTCAATGACATCATCTTCATCAGGAACCATTAACAGCAGTTTATGTTTAGTAGGTTCAATCTTGATTTTCTTGGCAGTAATTCTACCACAACGTTCTTGATGTGCATCTCTGCGATGTTCAGTACCATAAACCTCTCTGCAATGCTTACATTCGTAATATTGACCGCAAGCCAGTTCATGTCTCTTTTTGTGGTAGTTCCTCAGGAAACACTTTCCACATTTGCTACACTTGTATTCCGGTATATCATTTAAAAGAGATTCCATCACTTTAGTGTTCCACATCGTAGCACTAAGTAGTTTAATTCTTGGCTGAATATGTCGCTCAGTAACTGTTTGATACACTTTTCACTTCTTTTCTACACTTTGATAACGTATCAGCACTTCGTTATACTCGGATTTAACGGCAGTAGTTGATCCACTAAACTAGAAACACACTACCGCAATGACAACTAATCTCGATTAAGCTCCACTTATACAATTATGGCGAACCTAAAAGAAAACTTCATCATCCCCACCACCAGGGTTCGAAGACGGCGCTACTATAGGAGAAAAAATGAATTAAAAATTCACGAGTAATACCTCTACCATTATTATAATTATATAGGACCATCATGATCAAAATCAGCATCATAGTCATCATATCAAATTCATTTACCATAACTGTATGATTAAAACAAAGAGAAATAAAGAAAAAAAAGAAAATATTTCAGCCTCCATTGCTCCCAGGCAACACCTACCACTCCTACCACCCCTACCACCCCTTAAAGATTCTCTCCCACCTCCAAACGTTTAAGCAAACCGGTTTCGTTATACTTCATCGCCCAAACCCAGGTATACGGAGGACCGCTGACGTCACGAACAATTGGAGACAGAATGTCTGGCTTTCTGCGACAGGTTTCAACATGCATTATGTACGCATGAGTATACATAAAAGCTCCGAAACAGCCAATATTGCAAGCATCAGGATAGAAGCATTCTAGTAAAAGTCAAACAAACCAACCCTCTTCAATGTTTAAGGATGTTTTATTCACAGGTATTCAGAAATTGCTCATTTAATATTATGTAATCTGTAAATTGCTATTTTTATAAGTTACACAGTAAACAGTAATGCACATCATTTACAACTCATTAGCTAATTCAGCTTCTAAGATGTTCCTTTATCCCATTTTTCTTCTTAACCGCTTCCATCCGTCCCCTCTTATGCAAGTTTTGCTCATCGTTCTAAGTTGGAGCAGGCAGTTATATTTAATTAAGCATGTTAGCATAACCTTAAGAGAAATTATTGTATTCTGTGGGTTTCAGAGAGGCCAAATATTTAAGATTTTTAGTCAATTTCAACAAATTTATGCATTAAAGATATGTATTGACTGATATTTCTAATATGGGAAACGTTTTAGCTTGATGACAAGCCTAAAATATGTATATTTCGAGGGTTATTTAAAATATCCCACAGAGATTCGAACCAAGGTCCTATCTGCGTAAATTATCATTTTAACAACTATTCTGGTCTAATTTATTTATTTATACTTCATTTCATAATTCTAGACCCACTGCTTACAGATATCTTAAAATAAACCGATTCAGGACTCGAACCAAGCACACCAGGTGTACGGCATAAAGCTAGTGGACGCTCCTTAACAGTATGAAATGATTAAAGTTTATTTGAATTTTCTATCGCAAATAGTTTCCAGGTTATAAGAATAATAAAAGTATTGATATGTGCGAGAGTCGATTCCAGGACCATTGTTAAGGTTAAAGCTACCCTTTAGGATACGATGCTTTATTATAGATTCATTAGGGTTTATTACATTTCGATTTATTGAAGGATTCAGGAGATATAGACTAAAATCTAGTGGAGAAAAAGTACCGAGCTTTCAGGGTGGTGGGGGAAGGCTGTGACGTCATTTATAACACGTGTCACGGGTCGGGCGGTATTTTGTAAGGAAAAAGGAGTGTGACAATTAGATTGCATTGTAATCCAATTAGCGAAATGTCTTTGAGAGATTTTAACATGTTGAGTCCATTCTGTGACGTCATTAAGGCGCGTGTCATTGAGGGGTGTGTCTATGAGGTTCGTTTTGGTCGCGTGCCATTTAGGGTGTGGCTGTGACGTCACTTATGGTGCATGTGAGACGGCCATGGCTATGACATCATTTAGAGTTGGCGCATGGCATAGGGGTGTGGCTATGATGTTATTATAAGTTGGCGCGTGCCGCATGGGTATGTCTATCACCTCACTGATCTTAAAGCAGCACTTTAAAGTTTATTTCATCAATCTGCGCCCATTGGTTACGGAGATATACAGATTTACCGATTCAGGAATCGAACCAAGGACACCGGGTGTACGGTATAAAGTAAGTAGACGCTTCCTAACAATATAAAATTAATAAAGCTTGTCCGAAGTCGCTATCATAATTAATTTAGGAGTTACTCAGATTTACCGATTCAGGACTCGAACCGAGGACAACCAGTATATGAGAGAACGTCTGTAGATGCTCCTTAACGATATAAAAGTAATAAAGTTTATCCGAGGTCGCTATCGTTACTAGTTTCGGAGTTATTAGAATAATAAATGTACTGATTTGCACGGGATTCGAATCAGGACCTACGATAAACTTCAATGGGGTCTTAAAAGATGCGCGCTATTATTAGAAATTACTTAGCGTTTATTGCACCGCGATATCTTTATTGGTTCAGGAGATATAGGCGAAAACGTGGAGTAGTATAATTATGTTGATTCCAGATCACTTTGCATAATAGGGGGAGGGGGAAGAGGGAACATAATTATACTACTCCACGTTTTCGCCTATATCTCCTGAACCAATAAAGATATCGCGGTGCAATAAACGCTAAGTAATTTCTAATAATAGCGCGCATCTTTTAAGACCCCATTGAAGTTTATCGTAGGTCCTGATTCGAATCCCGTGCAAATCAGTACATTTATTATTCTAATAACTCCGAAACTAGTAACGATAGCGACCTCGGATAAACTTTATTACTTTTATATCGTTAAGGAGCATCTACAGACGTTCTCTCATATACTGGTTGTCCTCGGTTCGAGTCCTGAATCGGTAAATCTGAGTAACTCCTAAATTAATTATGATAGCGACTTCGGACAAGCTTTATTAATTTTATATTGTTAGGAAGCGTCTACTTACTTTATACCGTACACCCGGTGTCCTTGGTTCGATTCCTGAATCGGTAAATCTGTATATCTCCGTAACCAATGGGCGCAGATTGATGAAATAAACTTTAAAGTGCTGCTTTAAGATCAGTGAGGTGATAGACATACCCATGCGGCACGCGCCAACTTATAATAACATCATAGCCACACCCCTATGCCATGCGCCAACTCTAAATGATGTCATAGCCATGGCCGTCTCACATGCACCATAAGTGACGTCACAGCCACACCCTAAATGGCACGCGACCAAAACGAACCTCATAGACACACCCCTCAATGACACGCGCCTTAATGACGTCACAGAATGGACTCAACATGTTAAAATCTCTCAAAGACATTTCGCTAATTGGATTACAATGCAATCTAATTGTCACACTCCTTTTTCCTTACAAAATACCGCCCGACCCGTGACACGTGTTATAAATGACGTCACAGCCTTCCCCCACCACCCTGAAAGCTCGGTACTTTTTCTCCACTAGATTTTAGTCTATATCTCCTGAATCCTTCAATAAATCGAAATGTAATAAACCCTAATGAATCTATAATAAAGCATCGTATCCTAAAGGGTAGCTTTAACCTTAACAATGGTCCTGGAATCGACTCTCGCACATATCAATACTTTTATTATTCTTATAACCTGGAAACTATTTGCGATAGAAAATTCAAATAAACTTTAATCATTTCATACTGTTAAGGAGCGTCCACTAGCTTTATGCCGTACACCTGGTGTGCTTGGTTCGAGTCCTGAATCGGTTTATTTTAAGATATCTGTAAGCAGTGGGTCTAGAATTATGAAATGAAGTATAAATACATAAATTAGACCAGAATAGTTGTTAAAATGATAATTTACGCAGATAGGACCTTGGTTCGAATCTCTGTGGGATATTTTAAATAACCCTCGAAATATACATATTTTAGGCTTGTCATCAAGCTAAAACGTTTCCCATATTAGAAATATCAGTCAATACATATCTTTAATGCATAAATTTGTTGAAATTGACTAAAAATCTTAAATATTTGGCCTCTCTGAAACCCACAGAATACAATAATTTCTCTTAAGGTTATGCTAACATGCTTAATTAAATATAACTGCCTGCTCCAACTTAGAACGATGAGCAAAACTTGCATAAGAGGGGACGGATGGAAGCGGTTAAGAAGAAAAATGGGATAAAGGAACATCTTAGAAGCTGAATTAGCTAATGAGTTGTAAATGATGTGCATTACTGTTTACTGTGTAACTTATAAAAATAGCAATTTACAGATTACATAATATTAAATGAGCAATTTCTGAATACCTGTGAATAAAACATCCTTAAACATTGAAGAGGGTTGGTTTGTTTGACTTTTACTAGAATGCTTCTATCCTGATGCTTGCAATATTGGCTGTTTCGGAGCTTTTATGTATACTCATGCGTACATAATGCATGTTGAAACCTGTCGCAGAAAGCCAGACATTCTGTCTCCAATTGTTCGTGACGTCAGCGGTCCTCCGTATACCTGGGTTTGGGCGATGAAGTATAACGAAACCGGTTTGCTTAAACGTTTGGAGGTGGGAGAGAATCTTTAAGGGGTGGTAGGGGTGGTAGGAGTGGTAGGTGTTGCCTGGGAGCAATGGAGGCTGAAATATTTTCTTTTTTTTCTTTATTTCTCTTTGTTTTAATCATACAGTTATGGTAAATGAATTTGATATGATGACTATGATGCTGATTTTGATCATGATGGTCCTATATAATTATAATAATGGTAGAGGTATTACTCGTGAATTTTTAATTCATTTTTTCTCCTATAGTAGCGCCGTCTTCGAACCCTGGTGGTGGGGATGATGAAGTTTTCTTTTAGGTTCGCCATAATTGTATAAGTGGAGCTTAATCGAGATTAGTTGTCATTGCGGTAGTGTGTTTCTAGCTTAGTGGATCAACTACTGCCGTTAAATCCGAGTATAACGAAGTGCTGATACGTTATCAAAGTGTAGAAAAGAAGTGAAAAGTGTATCAAACAGTTACTGAGCGACATATTCAGCCAAGAATTAAACTACTTAGTGCTACGATATGGAACACTAAAGTGATGGAATCTCTTTTAAATGATATACCGGAATACAAGTGTAGCAAATGTGGAAAGTGTTTCCTGAGGAACTACCACAAAAAGAGACATGAACTGGCTTGCGGTCAATATTACGAATGTAAGCATTGCAGAGAGGTTTATGGTACTGAACATCGCAGAGATGCACATCAAGAACGTTGTGGTAGAATTACTGCCAAGAAAATCAAGATTGAACCTACTAAACATAAACTGCTGTTAATGGTTCCTGATGAAGATGATGTCATTGAATACGAGACAGCTTTTCAAGATCGGCTGAAATCATATTTCATACAGTGCAGTACACGCCAAGATCTGTCAACGTATCTCCAAGAATCAAAACAGCGGATAATTCAAGCCATTCAGAAGGAGCTAAGGATTCACAAAAGTATTAAATGTAACATCATTACTGAATGTCAGTTTGTAAATGCTGTTGGAGATACTACTGATAAAGCCTTCAAAACGCAAAATCAAGCAATATTTTTAGAAAGTGACTTGGACGCCATCTTGGAAAGGAAATTTAAGAAACTTTGTACTGAAATGGAGGAAAGTCAACTTAAAGGAAGCAACTGGGCTTTATTAGCTGTTGACGGGGTTCGAGTTAGAATCAACAAGAATAATGGACTAAGAGGAAGCAGTTACATCCCACTACCTCCATCTTTAGAAGCGAGAAAAGCCTGTATAAATCCACAGAATTATGAAGATGAAAAATGTTTTATGTATGCAGTACTTGCCAAGTTCGTTCAAAATAAACCTCAACGTGTTAACAAGTATAAGGATCTTCAAGAGAGATATGACTTTACCTGTGTCTCATTTCCTACGAGTTTGTGTGATATCCCGAAATTTGAACGACGAAATAACATCTCTATAAATGTCTTCGGGCTGGATGAGAAAAATCAAGTGTTTCCTATGAAGGTTGTCGATGAAGAACTGTCCGACCATCGTCACCTGCTTCTATTAAGTGATGCAGCTGGACGTCATCATTACGTTTATATAAAGAATTTCGAGAGACTTATTCATCAACAAAAAACTGTACGTCAGGGAAAGATCTACATCTGCAAACGGTGTTTTACGCACTTTGATGATCGAAATGGAGGAATTGAGAGGTTAAATGAACATAGAAGAATATGTGGTCAACACGGAGTTGCTAAGATTGTTATGCCAACGAAGGAGAAATCTACTGTTAGATTCAAGAATTATGAAAGGATGCTGAAATTACCTTATGTCATCTATGCTGACTTTGAAAGCATTCTTACCCCTTATCAGGGGTGCTCTTCTAATCCCGAAACGTCTTATACAGTTCCATATCAGAAGCATATTCCTATGAGTTTCTGTGTTTATGTCAAATCCTCAGCTACAATTGAAGGTTTACAGACTGATCTTCCTACAGAACCCTATGTATATCGTGGTTATGATGCTGCACCGAAGTTTATGGAGTATGTAAGTTCTATCGCAAAGAAGATTAATTCTGTATACAAAACTGGTGCTCCATTAACTCTAACAGATGAGCAGCAAAATTCATTCGAATCTTCTACAGAATGCTACTTATGTGGTAAAGAATTTACCGTCGATAACTGGAAAGTACGGGATCATGATCACGTGACAGGTGAATATCGAGGAAGTTTACATAATCAGTGTAATCTAACCTGTAAAACGCCTAATTATATTCCTGTCTTCATACATAACCTGAGTGGATATGACTCCCATTTCATTGTTAAGGAATTAGGTTGTACTAGCGATAGAGTAGAAGTTATTCCTAGCTCTGAGGAAAGTTATATATCATTTTCCAAGTATGTTGGAAATATTAAACTTCGCTTTGTGGATACCTATCGCTTCCTTAGTACCAGCTTGGATAAACTAGCTAAAAATCTAACATCATATCCTGAAACCATAAAGCACTTTGGAGCAGAGCAATTCAAACTGATGACACGTAAGGGTGTTTTCCCCTACGATTACGTTACATCGTGGGATGTTTTAAATGAAACAGAACTTCCTCCGAAGGAGAAATTCTACAACAAGCTGAACAAAGAAGAAATTAGTGATGGAGAGTATCAACACGCGAAAAGTGTATGGAGACAGTTCAACATTAAAACACTAGGAGAGTATAGCGATCTCTATCTAACTTCGGATGTTCTTCTATTAACTGATGTGTTTGAGACATTCAGAGACCAGAACCTAAAAACGCATAAAGTTGATCCTGCACATTATTTTACATCTCCTGGACTTACGTGGGATGCAATGCTGCTGTATACAGGAATTGAACTAGAACTGCTACAGGATTACGATCAGCTACTCATGGTTGAATCAGGTATAAGAGGAGGATTATGTCAAGTTTCTCATCGGTATGCAAAGGCTAATAACATCTACATGAACGAATATGACTCAAGTAAGCCCTCTCAATATATTACGTACGAAGATGCAAATAACCAGTATGGCTGGGCAATGTGCCACGCCCTTCCTTATGGGGTTTTTGGGTGGGTTTCTCCTGCAGATATTATCCTAGAAACACTACGAGAAGATGACCCTCTCGGCTATATTTTAGAAGTGGACCTTGAATATCCTACAGAACTTCATGAGCTGCATAATGACCTACCATTCCTGCCTGAGTGTATCAAGCCTAAGGATTCTTCTACAAAGAAGCTAATTCCACACCTTGGATCACGAACTAGGTATGTGGTGCACTACATGACCTTGAAGCAAGCCCTTGATCATGGGTTAAAACTGATAAAAATCCATCGTGTGCTACAATTTCAACAATCGTGCTGGTTAAAGGCTTATGTCGAATTCAATAACGGA
Source organism: Mantis religiosa (assembly GCA_030765055.1). Taxonomy (NCBI): domain Eukaryota; kingdom Metazoa; phylum Arthropoda; class Insecta; order Mantodea; family Mantidae; genus Mantis; species Mantis religiosa. The sequence goes on along the minus strand of CM060950.1, from coordinate 67,073,842 downwards.
CTACGACAAGGATCTAGAAATGATTTCGAGAAGGATCTGTACAAACTTTTTAACAATGCCATGTTCGGAAAAACTATGGAGAATATAAGAAACCGAATGAATATACGACTTGTTACCGATTGGAAGACATTGGAAAAGCTGGTTGCTAAGCCTACGTTCATTGATCGAACGATATATGGACCTAATCTGGTTGCAGTACACATGGCTTCGCGTGAGATAATGTTCAACAAACCTATATACATTGGGATGTGTGTGCTGGATATCTCAAAAACTTTGATGTATCGATATCATTATGACGTGTTATTGCCGTATTACGGGATTGAAAATCTAAAACTCATGTACATGGATACAGACTCTTTCATCCATAGAGTGACTACAAAGGATATATACCAAGATAAGTTACGTTTTCTTGAACATCTGGATACAGCTGATTATCCTGTCGACCATATATGTCATTCTACAAATAACAGGAAAGTGTTGGGAAAATTTAAAGATGAAGCCTGTGGAAAAATTATTCATCGCTTTGTAGGACTGAGACCCAAGATGTATGCTCTCGACATGGATGGAAGTGTAATCAAGAAGATTAAAGGCATAAAGCGTAGCGCAATCAAGCAATACATCAACTTCGATAGCTATGTGGATTGTCTTAAAACCCAAAAGATTCTAAGAACTCCTATGAGCCTAATCCTATCCCAGAAACATAATGTTTCAACGGTTGAAGCTAATAAAATAGCCCTATCTCCTCATGACGACAAGAGAATGATTGCTGAGGATGGAGTATCAACATACGCGTACGGATACTATAGTATTGCAGAATGTTTGCAAAAGGGGGCAACTTAGATCAGAAGATAATGGTTATCTCTGTAAGCTAAGCTACAGAATGAATATTTACAAAAGTGACATCTATCCTATGATTCTCACTACGCCTGAAGAAGAAAGAAGAAATAACAACAATGGAGGAAGGCGTTAACTCTGCCACTAGGATTATATTCTAGTGCTGGTCTCCAGCCCAGATAAAAGAGGAGAGGCGTCTACCATTGAACTACAAGCTAATTATACCCCGATTTACTTTATACTAACACAAGTAAAAGCTTGGGAGGGGGATATCATAAGAGAATTCACAAAATGTCCCACATAAAACTAATCTACAGGTACTTCAGTTTCAGTGGTTAGAGTATCACATAGTGTTAGGTTAAAAGCTTCATAAAAGAGGATAGAGTGGAAAGCAAAGAATACAATGTGAAAAACCAATGCTTCAAAAGCAACACAAAGATATGTTAGGTAACCATACCTGATCAATTAGCCAATGTAACCAAACTACCAATGAGACCACAGAACCAACGTAAACAATTAACTGATGTAATCACAAAATGTAACCAATGTAGCAAATTAACCACAAAAGCAGAGTTAAGTTAGGGTAGGGTTGCTTATAACGGAATGAAATAGCAAAGCACAAGTATAAGACTTGGTTTAGGTTAAAGTATTAGGTTAGGTTAGCTTATAATGAGGTGAAATAGTGGAGCCTAAGATTAGGACTTGGGTTTGGTTAAAGTGTTGGAGAATAGCGCAGTTAGGATAGATTAGGTTAGGTTATAATGTGTAAAGTAGTATAGTACAAGTGTAGGACTTGGGTTAGGTTAAGGTATTAGGTTAGGTTAGCTTAGTTTATAATAGGGTGAAATAGTATGGCATAAGGGGAAGACTTGGGTTAGGTTAGGCTAGGTTGGGTTAGATTAGGTTAGGCTAGCTTAGTTTAGGATAGGTTAAATTAGCTTAGGGTAGGTTAGGTTAGCTTATAATGGGGTGAAATAGTAAAACATAAGTGAAGGACTTGGGTTAGGTTAAAGTGTTAGGGTAGGTTAGCTTAGTTTATAATAGGGTGAAATAGTATTGCATAAGGGGAAGACTTGGGTTAGGTTAAGTTAGGTTACCTTATAATGGGTGAAATAGTAAAGCACCAGAGTAGGAATTCGGTTAGGTTGAACTGCTAGGTTTGGTTAGGTAATGGAGTGAAATAGTAAAGCATAAGAGTAGGACTTGGGTTGGGTTAAAGTGTTGGAGAATAGCAAAGTTAGGATAGGTTAGCTTAGTTTAAAGTGATTGAAGTACCGATTACAAATGAGGAGTAACCGTTTTGAATGATTAAAAACGTAATGAACTACAGCAAATCAAAGATAGTCTAAGTTAACTAAATACATAACAAAGCCAGTACATACGTCCCAAAAGCCTCCAAATACCTCCTAAGAAGCTCTAAATTATACCATAAAGTCACTAATGCACCCCTCATGATATTAAATACGTTGAAAACGTATCTAAATGCACCCTCTAAGGCCTCTGAATACATTAAAAAGCCATAAAATATGCCCCAAAAGCCCCTAGATACACCAAAAGACAGTAAATGCCCTCTCCAAGACACTAGATACCTACAAAAATCCCCTAAATACATCCTAAGGAGCTCTAAAAGTTTAAAAAAATACACACTAAGAAGACCCTAAATACATGCCGAGAAGAGCCTAAATACATTCCAAAAAGACCCTAAATACTTCAAAAAGCCACCGAATATGTCCCCCAAAGCACCTCAATACATGATGAAAGCTGCTAAATACAGCAAAAAGTCAGTAAATACGTCGCTAAAGCCATTAAACACGCCTGAAAATCCATTAAGTACAGCAAGAAGGCAATAAATACGTTCCAAAAGCCCCTAAATACGTTTCCAAAACCTTTAAAGTACACCGAAGAGCCAGTAAATACGCTGCAGAATTCTCTAAATACGCCCCAAAAACCCCTAGGAAAACCAAAAAGGAGTCTAAATACGCCTCAAAAGGCTCTAAATACATCTCCAATACTTGTAAAGTACACAAAAGCCTCTAAATACGCTCTAATAGCCCTTAAATATACCAAAAATACTGTAAATAAGCACTAAGGCACCCCAGATACACCAAAAAAGACTTTAAATACGTCTCAAAGGCCTCTAAATACAGCAAAAAATAAACTAAATAGGGGGATAAATCGTTTACATATATAGATTGCGCACGGCCGCCATCTTGCCCATTTGGGTCTGGCCCAAAACACTCCAATCTCCCCTACTTACATACATAGATTGGGTAGCTTCAAAGTAATGCTGTGAATGTTTATGTATTGAACACTTTTCATTGCACTCTGAAAACTTGAATGTCATAACAGAACCGATTATGGTTCTAAAGCAAACACTGCATGAATATTCAAAGAAACTGGAATGAAACAACTAAACCTTAAACATTTCTCTTCCCAAACACCAGTTTTAATATATTGAAAACAGGATATCACCCTAATTAGAGGTATAAACTTCATAAATTATATTTCATTAAAATAGATACATAAGATTGTGCGTGGTGCAAATAAAGTGAGCTTAAATATCCTATATATTAAAGGATATTTACATTGTGGCATACATATTAATATGCAATAAAATAGGGCATGAAATACCCTTAATATTAAGGGTATTAATATTTTTCCATTAAACTAATATTTAATGACTTTTGAAGGCTCATAGAGCCTCTGAAAAAAATATAATTATACAATTTTAGAATAGTCTAGCCTCAAAATAAATAAAAATGCAACATATGTTTCTCTATTTAAATGGCAGAATATATTATAACTGCAAAAAGAGTAGTCCTTTTGCATTACTGTGTCAGTTACTATATTTCCATAATTTGTGGATGTCTTTACAGGGTAAGGAAACACTGGGTATTGTTTGATCTATTGTTACCTGCAAGTTGGAAGATGCATTCCCTATGCAGCCAGTTTGCAACAGTCACGAATGTATACCTCGGGACTATTGTTTACCACAGTAGTACACATGTACGTGATGCGGGCAGCATCCGCCCCCAAATTCTGCATCTCTAAGCAACTGATCCAATTAGAGCAGGGCTATGATTCACCATGCGCATACGGAGCTTAGCAAGGCCCTACATTAACGTGCTGTGAATTATACGATTCCATTTCAATTTTTTCATCTGCAGAAAACAAAGGGGATGTAAAAGTATGGGCAGATGTCACGCTTATTTGAAATCGTTTTAAATGTACCTAATTATAGGTTTCGTACAAGAATCAACGAAACTTTGTATAATCCTACTCATTACACAGAGGCGTGTCAAAAATATATCGAAACAGAAATATGATGTGCAATATTCACATAATTTTCTCTTATTATTCTGTAAACAAAGAGATAATCATGTAAAATCACCACATGGAGAGTTTATAAGCTGAAACCTTTGTAATAGCGTGGCACAATGAATACAAAGTAGCTGCATTCTCTCATAACACATGGGCATAACACGAGTTTATAATTGGAAATGCCCTTTATCTTACTTTATAACATAATCAGGAGAGCATGGCTAATTGACATACTTATGAATATTTGGTACGAAAATATGAGGTTTTAAGCAAGTAAAATAAGTCACAAAAGAAGTAGATAATGATATTGGACATTATGAAACATACTTTTACATTTAGTTACGGTAATTATAATATCATGCGGTTTGCAGTTAGAAACTCATTTAATGAAAGCGTTTACATTAGATTTGTCCTTCTTTGCTCAAAACGACACTGATGTACTAGGTACAAAATTCAACCTCCGATCCTTTTGCTCAGCAAGTTCTACTGGAATCCATCGTCTAAGAAATTTAATTGACGAGCTCAAAAGCGTTTCAATATTAAAAAAGAAGTAAATATTAAAATAAACGTGTGTATATCATTTCAAATACACTGTTCCACAAATGTTGTTGTAAAACATGAAACTGATAAAGGCACTTTAATTTAAGAAAAACTACAGATTAAACGAAGTGCAATGTTTTTAAAGGCTTAAGAGCCTTCAAATGTTCTGAGGGATGAGACCAATAGCACAATTTGTAAAGAAACAATTTTATATGAACAAATTTCCAAATGCAAACTGCGAGGAAATAATATGCAGGAATGTGTAGGTAAAAGGATAATAATCATCTAAGCATGTTGAGGTTAGGAGCATGGGGTTGCTATACTCGCGTAATAACAAGAGCACTACATGAACATAATTGAAATCTGATTTCATGAAGCAACTCTACATGCCAATCAGGCACTCAGTAGTGTACTTAGCTAATGAATTAAGGTACACAGTGGGAAACTAACCACTACTTGCAAGTACCGTACTGATCAATATGAGTGTTCAGTATTACTGAATCATCCAGTAGACTTCCCAATATAAATGTGTCTTTAAACATCACACACATCTAGTGACAATGACCATTAATGGACCACAGGGTAGCTCGTTTGCATGACAAACTATAAACGGCTCTCACAATGGAAGTCTATAATATCACAGATCTCAGTTTGACGTGTGGACGCAAGCAGAGCAATAAAAGGATTCTACTTCCACTTTTTCTTATCCTCATTTGAAGGTACCTTCATCCCTCACAATATTCTGTACTTTTTTCCGCACTTGTGAGTTTTAGTGGTTATAGAAAGACATTCGAGTATTGCCCTTTAGAAGTTTTAACTTGGCATACCTTTAAATGATTGATAATATTGAAATCAACATATAAAACGTTAAAAACTGTCTCTATCTCATTTGACGGTTAGAATAAGGACCACGAGAAGCCACGCGTTAGTTTGTGAAAGTTTTGTTTACGTGATAACTTTTGTTACATTTCCACCATTGAGAAGGTCTAATTATTCGCTTCAATATCAATTTGTTTGAGAGAGTTTAATATGAGTTTAATAATTGTCTCATTGCCTTTAAAGCGATAACTTGATACTTTTGCCGTGAAATATACATCATCTGCACAGATTTTGTAGTAGAAGTTCAAAACCATTCCTTCCGTTTGAGAAAGTTGGAAAATAGAGGCAATTATTTGAAGAAGTGGAAGATGGTATAATTAGAATCTCCGAATTTCGGAACTGAAAGAAGTGCAAAATATGCCTTTAGGGAAATTTAAGTTCAAAGGCGAGAGTAACTATGTTTCAGGCAGTAGTAACTAGGTAAAGGGGAAATGCAAATGATAGAAAAGTAAGTGGTGTAAAGTTTATAAAAAGGACACAATATTCGAAGAGCTAAATTAGTATTCAATCACAAATGAGCTGAATATAATTATCACGTGTTTTCTATATTACTTTTGTAACCATCGCATTCACTGACTTGTAGATTATTACACCTAAGTATAACATCAAAGACCAACATATTTAAATTCCTTTGTATTAAAAATATTTTAAAGCACGCTATAAAATGAATAAACTGCTTCACGATTTACCTACAGATAATTAACTGAATAGACAATAGGACTATTCAATGAGCGAACTGGGTTTATCAAGTTGCAGTAGACAATGACTACATTCATTTAAATGAAAAATTCTTAGTTTATAGGATGTTAGGTTTTAACTACGAGTATTTACATAAAATTAAATACCCATGCAAATAACCAATGACTACGATTACGAAAAAGTGACTTTTTGAATCATATAGTATGAAACAGAGCAATTATGCCTAATTTTATGGTATGGTAGACGGCACAAAATTAAACATTTTTTCTTAATTGAGTTTTCCGGAAATTCTTCGTTTTCAATATAAAAGGTTCATGATGGTTGAGTGCATCACTATGGTGGTTCAATTTTTGTGTCAACTATTCTTATTACCATGGGAATAGTAAGCAATTGAAGTTACTTTGTTGCTAACAAAAAGTTCTCTGCTTGATATGCTTATTTAACTACTAAAATCCATCAGTTTAAGAAAGTTGAATTTGCAACCAGGAAAAGGGCACCCGAGTAGCTTATAGCTATACTAATTTGACAGAGCGGAAATACAAGGACTAAAACTCCCCCGCGCTATATTACTTGCTGTGCATTTTCAGGACTTCTTAAACGTCTTCGAGATCGAGCCAGTTCCAGGTAAGGAAGTTTGATACAATAAATAATGGAAATTTGATAAGGGTGGTTTTGCACAAGTTTGAAAGTGATCCACGAGCTAGCACTCAAGATGTGATCCATGCAGCGTGCTCCAGTCACATATCTGTATGAAGACTGTGTGTGTGTGTGTGTGTGTGTGTGTGTGTGTGTGTGTGTGTGTGTGTGTGTGTGTGTGTGTGTGTGTGTGTGTGTGTGTGTGGTGTGTGGATATTACCCATTTCATATCAGAAAGTATAAACATTATTCCCAAATAATTATTCTAATACAAAATTTGTTGAATGGTACTGGCAATGGTTGACAATGAACCTGACTTTTGCAGGATGTAAATTATGGACAGAAAAGGCATGTTTTTAACATATTACCTTTTTATCATTCTCAGCAGTCACATTTAGAGTTACAAAAAACCTAATATTTGAATAATGTGTGCAATCATAGGAAATTTTCAATAAATAAAGTTCGATTTGTGGATAACTACGTAGCGGAGCCATATGCATGCCCTGCTATGCCTACTCAATTGAATGAATATGTTATGGTACGTTTCTTTGCGAAACTGCTGTCAAAGCTGCTTAAAGACGTCTCGATTAATATTCGGAGAACTCCAAAGATTCAACGCGACGGTGCACCGGCACATTTTGCCATAATTTATCTAAATTATTTAAATTATGTTTTCGCCTCGTTATGTAGGGATAGTAGATCAAATTGTCCGGCTGTTAAGCAGATACGTCTAGTTGGTTTTTCGTTTAGAGTCATATTAAAACAATTGCTACGAAACCCCGTCGATACATACAACCTGTTGCTAGAAATATCTGAATTACGGGATGGGAAATTTGAACTGCTAAGCATATTAAATGTTGTCACGGCTACTGACGTAAAGGAATTAAGTGTGAGTTATCCCATTCAAATCTTTTTGTTGTTTGCCGCGAGAGGAGGATGGACAATCATTGGTGATCTCATAAGCAGGAAGTACGTGCCCCATTGTTGTTCCGTGCTGGATGTACTAGACCGTTCGATTTCTTCGGATGTAGGAGATTCGATTTCGATTATGTACATTCCTTCGATTCTAAAGTTTTCGGTTTCCAGAACATTTCTTCCGTGATCGACAGGTTGTAAAAGGAGGTGCACAAGCAGTTGGTAGTTATAAGTTGACTGGTGAGCATCGTAGTTATTGTGAATCAGTTGGCCGGAAAACTTGTGCCGTAGTTGGTCAGCCTGATTAGTGAACGGCAAAGTTTACTGAAAGTTGTAAGAGTTGGCAAGCAGAGCAGTGTAAGAGTGCTTAGAACAGTGCTTGTATAGAGTATTGCAGAATTGCACTGACAAAAATCCAAGCGTTTATTTAGCTCATTATTCTTTGCAATATATCAAAATCAAAAATGAGCCAGTACAGTTACCACAGTTGTAAATTGCCAGTAGTCATGACCATTATTCTCCAAAAAATTAATAATACTTCCGTTTGCATATGCTTAAGTTCTTACCGAACCGATAGAAACTAAAATTATTCAGTCAGCCAGTCATCCGTTTGGAAAAGGAATGTAAAACAGTCTGTGTGACTCTTGAATCCGCATGACTAGATTAACTTTCCAGTGTCTTAATGATTTCCTATTCCTATAGCTAATATAAAATTGTTCTTTTATACATGTGCTTCTTCATGTGAAGGTCCACTGGCTCTTGCTGTTGAAACATTGTTCCGCAAAAGAAAATACCCTTAATTTAAATATACCGCAATTATAAAAATGTTAACGTCTTTAGGGCAGAAACTTATTTTAAAGTGAAAATTAGAACTGTATTGATATTAAGTCGTTACTCAGTTGCGTGTATTAGTATGATAAAAAGCGATACTATAACCTCAAAGTTTCTCGTTACAGACCACTGATGTTCAATATCAAGGTCTACCTATACCATTGCTCTGTAACCTCTGAAAGTTCAACGATGGAGATATGTAACACATTAGATTTTCAACAATCTGTGCAAGAAGATTTATAGCCTCTTAGGCATCTAATTATGATGAGTATTATAGCTTATTTAGATGCTTCATCAATGAGAAATATTTCAACCACTACAAATAAATCTCGTATCACTTGTAGCACAGTTTTAAAGGACTAGTTTAGCCACAGGAATCCAGTGATCATCAACGATATTGTCACCCGATCGTTGGAACACCCTATAGAACCAGCTGAGGGCGAGCAAGCAGGGAGGTCGGGGTTAGCCACGCCTCCGCCCCCTCGTTTGTCTTATAGTGGTGACAAGGGGCGGCTGAGAGAAAAAATCATCACTGCGCCGTCTCTTTCTGTTCCACCTGTGTTCTCGAACTTACGGGATATTTCATCTAATGTAGAACATTCTCGATCCCCCAGCTGACCCTATATAAGCAACACGCCGGACAGTAAGTGAGTCAGTCAGTTAGTCAGAGTTCTTGGCGAGCAGTGTAAGAGTGCAGTTTACGACGAGAAGACTGTGTACGTGCATCGGAGTATTGTATGTAATTACGAATGCAAGTGAAATTGTAACGGACGAACTGGTGAATCGTAATTGTGTGCATTACGTAATTCTGTGTAATTGGCAAGTGTTTAACTGTAAGTTGAAAGAAATAAAGAACATTTTTGAATGGTGAAATTGGACTTTTCATTTTACGAGCCCACAAAGTCACAATATAGTATAATTCGAGAGGAACATCATCATATAATCATTTACCTTCGTTCTTTGCTTACTCCAGAGCAGTTCAAATATTATCATATACAGGTATTTCATTAATCCCTATTTGGAGACATACGCATTGCCTGATACGTGCTATGTACCCCAGGTCATTTCCAAATACCTTGGGCATTTCTCGGCTTGGACAGTCATGCGTACTGCGTATTCCTAGCATGTGGGGCAATGTCAATAGCCAGCGAATTCCTTAACCATGGTTTGGAATACAGAGCTGTTAATGGATGGTATAGAAAAACACTTTGCTGTTTAAACTAATAGTAAAATATTATAAATACTTCACACTGCACGTTAAAAAGCATTCAAGAAATTAAGAGTAAGCAACAGGTAAAACTAAGCAACAACTACCTGCTTTAAAGAATAAGCTTATGTTAAGACAAAGGTACACTAAAAATTACAAATTCTATAATAATAAACCTATTATTATGAACATTTATCCACATAATTGGAGAATCTTTTTAAACTTGCATGCAAATTTTCATGTTGTTACATCAAATAGTTTATTAATTATTATTTTTTTGAAAATATTGTAAAAATTACTCGATATATAAAATGTTCTACGCGTTAGAACATTTGAGCCTCTCAGTTCATTTTGTATTTTCGGCTAGTACAGATCAATTTTAAAAGACCCACATTCTTAGTTTTTTTTAATATTCTTGTGGCATTTGTTCCCAAATATTTTCCATATGTTAGCTCTCAAGACTTTAAAATATTAACTTTTTATTCCTTTACACCTTATAATTTTCAAAAAATCAACATTAAAAAGGCGGAATATGAAGGTTCTTCTTTCCATATTATGGATCTATCGTGTATGTTTCACCAAGTTAATTGAAAAAATTTTATGCGTGAGGCATTTTGTATATTGGTAAGTGTTAGTAAACAGTTTATTAGAAAATTAATTTTTAAGTAATGATTGTTACTTTTAACGATTGTTAAAGGCCTCTTTAAATTGTCACGTGATGGGCTAAAACGGTTCAAACGATAAAAATAGGATGTCATTTATTACTACACATCCTAAGCTACCAAAAACTGCCAAAAAGAAAATTACATTATTTTCAACATTTTCGGTGAATTTTCAATGTTGTCTTTCCTTAAGTCATACTTATACTTATAGATTCTAAGCAAATACCCTTCTCATCACTTTAATTAATAGCACTTCATTCGCATCAAATATTTAATAAAACACGAGAAATATGCCTCAATTAATACAATAAACTTAATGTAATGATATCTTCAAACCAAGTAATGGACTTGAAGTCTAAATCTTTCCTTAAATATCTGATACAGACACTCTGCCTTAATTTACGTCACAGTTTAATCTCCTGTGAATCATTTAAACTTACATCTATGTCAACATGTAGTTTATGCGTAGAAAGGTAAAACTTAGGCACTATTGTTTAACGTTTGTACATATAAAGGAATATAATATATATTCTAATTAATTATTGGCATGCTCCATTCCTTAAGAATACGGCATTTCAAAGATAGATGATAGGAAAGGTAATAATGGAGCAATTGGTGCAATGATGTCGGGAATACCGGAGATCCTGGAGAAAACCTGCCCCTTAACCCTGTACTCCTCTACAAATCCCAAATGTTGTCTCCTGGGATCAAACTTTGCCGCCCTGGTGAGCCAAGCGGTCTACCCTCTAGCCCAGGACGATGCCTATATTAATGAATACAAAAAATGTTCGCATTAATGAAAAAACTAAACAAACGCGATGGTACAGTGGTAATGTGTGTCGTTTGAATTCCAGATGTTCCACCGACTGACTTCTTTGACTTGTGTTTTTCCATGGTCTTCCCTTGTCACTAGGAAGATGGAGTGGATTCTGTACTCCTTTCCTTACTCATTTCACTCCTTTGTCATATTTCAGATTTGCTTGTCAGTGTGACAGTTTCGACCAATGTGAGCCTTGTACTTTCATTTCCTTGTCTTGCTGGAAGTTACTTTGCAGCTTGCTAGGGTAGTTTCGGTGCAATTTTCCTGGAAAGTGATGAAAGGCTTTAGAAATGGGCCGGATGAACATCTCTTCAAATGTTAAACACTTCTGTACTTCTCTGCAGCTTCGCTTGTTCGGCTCCGCTCACTTCCAGCTTAAGGTTTCCCTTCGCCCGATCTCCTTTCCTTCCTCTGTTACAATCACAATAAGCATACTAACCAGGAATAAGAATACCGGAATAATTACAAGCCTTTAGAACAGATGTTAAAGGACAAAATACCCAAGTACAAAACCTTTAAAAATCTGTCAGTTTCGTGTCCAGTGCTCTCAGTGTTCCGAATTCTATCCAGCAGAGGTTCTTTTATATGCGAGTAAATCTACCGATATGGGGTTATCCTTTTAAACACATTACGAATCGGTAGATGAATAACTAACGAATTAAGCCAACCTGGTCAAGAATTTTCAGACAGGCTTCACCATTCCGATACAGTGGGAAAAACGTTACATCAAAATAAAATCTGGATAAACATTACCTTATTGCTAATTTACTTGCATCTTCAAGGGAAATGTGCGAATACAGTAGACTTTAAGCAATGGTCAGATCATTTAAGGACTAATCGTTACGTAACTGCTTTGAAATTCTTTTTCTTGCATGCTCAAGGAATTAGAAAAACAAATAGCCACCTTTCTTTGACAAAAATATAAGTATCACAAAATTCAGACCAATAATAAGAATACATGAAAATATTTCACACCCAAAATATAAATTAACAAATGTAAAAATATAAAAACATTACCTGACATAAATTGCGAACTTTAATGACCTACATATTTTGTGTAGCGGGGTTTTGTCTATGTCTTACGGTTTATCCAGAAACAGTTGCAGAAAACTCAAGATATACTTATTATTTATCATGAAAATATGTTATATACACTGTTAAAAATCGTTATAACTCTTTGTCATCAATTTAACTTTTTCAAAAGTAGTTTACTGTAAGGAAAGGAAACTTTTTCAAAATCTTCATGTTGTATTCTTGGAAGAAGCTCTACGTAAGTACCAAGTTTGGTATTTAACCGACTTTTAGATTTCGAGATATAAAAATTTTGAGTAGAATGCAATACCTTCTCTAACTTTCATGTTCATAGCAGAGAAGATAAAAATATTTAGCACTTAGAAGCGTTTTTCAAATGCTAAATTCAATCGTTCTTTTCCTTCTTTCCGCAAAGTATTTGTTTTTACTGCACCGTACTCAGTGTGCAGCAAAATGGAAGCACAAAACTATATAGTAAACATTATTGTGTACGCCCTGTATGGGGTGTTAAAGGTCGACAGCGCTGAACAAGTTACGAACAGATGCATTGGATTTAGTGCAGTAGAACATGCTACGGAAAAGGACCATTTTCACACGGAGTTTCGTCTCTGGAGTTTTTCCACACAAACGGAATCCCTTTAGTGGTTACTGGGCAACCAAGATTGCCTGATCTCATCAACCCGGATCACTACTTCTTGACTTTCATGGATACGCTAACACGCTCCACTCTTATAAATGACGTGTGGAATAGGATTTTCGGTTCAGTATACGCTCCTCGTGGGATCTTCCAACGATTGCAGCATTTACTGCTCTGTTAGTAGTTGGTGTGATGTACTTCGTGCATTTGCTCTGTATAGAGAGTGCTTTAACCTCATTGATACCGAGCGAGATTGCTCCACGGTAACGTATAAGACACGTATTCAGGAGGTCCCGGTTTGAATCCCTGGTGGCCGCTTACGTTGAATATGGGTATTTTATCTGGTCAGGCCATCCGCTCTCCCATTTTGACCATACACGGCAACTCCGAGTCTGTGTGACAGTCGAAGTTGCACAGATTGCGTACAAGCTTGCGATTTGGAACTTCGTCTCGTCTCGGCTCCGCCAGCTGGAGGAGTTTCCGGAGCCATTCTAAGGAGGTGTAGATGGGTCGCCTTGAGCGCATCCCTCCCTAATAATCAAGCTAGTAATTCTTAAGAAACTCTGCGCGTCTCTGCCGGTTACGTCTTCCATTCCAGCAGCCCAATCCTCTCCTTCGGTGCCTACATCTCCTGTGTTCCTGCCGGGATTCTGCGCACAAGAAGTCCAATTGCGTTGTTGAAGTGGAAGGTGTCCCCTAATTAAATAATCTAACTAATCGGTTACTTAACTGATTTCATAAGTTACTTGTTTCTAATTATTTTTGAGGAGGGATTCAGGAAGCCGCAAAACACTTCCGGTAAATTTTCTGTATACAACATTTTGGTTGCATACAATGGAGAAGGTAATATCCGATTATTTTGCCACACTGCAGCATTGTTGAAAATCAAAACTTTAGGTATATAACATTCGAGATGAAAGGAACGTTAAGATATGTCAATTAACGCAAGCTGAGACGAGCCCCGATAGTTAAACTCTGAAGCCCTCGACATATTAAATGTAACCTATAAACCTGTATATCACGTGTAATACAGCTTATTCAGCAACTATTTATCAATACTTCTATTGATTTATGCTCACACCTCCAATCAGTAGATTAGCCATATGGTGTTGGTCACCTAACTGCAAGTTCGTAAGTTAAGAACAATTATTTATATCACCACTAAATCCGCAACACAAACGCAAAATTGGAAACGGTGTTTCGCTTAACCTTTGTTCTGGAGCCCACACAAAAAAGTAATGGTTAACCTCTAACAAGTTTTGGAACAAATTCGTTGGTGCAGGGGTTGGAAAGGTGCCCAGATTTAGGGCTGGAAGACAAATGGAGGTTATTGTGATGTCAGAAATGTGAAAATGGGGTTTTATAATGTGGGTTGGTCATATGGCAGCCTTCCTAGTTCTAATGACGATCTTAAAGTCAGAAAATGTGTTACTAACTGCACAGTAACAATAAAACCTCTCAATCAAATCTAAAATTAAAAACAATAAACTCACGAATCATTAAGATTAACAATGCTGAGCATCTAATAGCCATGTCAATGTAAGAAGATAGCTTTATGTTTCATTAATAAATAAATATAGCTCTTTAGAGACAAATTGATATGGAGCCTGTGAATGAAAATAGAGAAATGAGTTAGACAAGTCTCATGTGCTACATTCACATTATTTTCGTATCTTCCACGGTATATTAGCAGAACTACAAATTATCATTATGCAAGTTTATTTGTCTACATCCTTTCAATTGGGATTAATTTTTCAGGAATAGCTACACTAGACATTTCGGTATAGATACCATGAAAATAGTGATAGTCAAAGTTTAAGTGTTACCATGTGCTGCTATGAAAACTTTCATTTCATTTCATTTTATTTCATCCTTATGCTCAATTTACATAGGATACGTCACAATACATTATATACATACATTATTTACATACATGATATACATTACATTTGGCAATATCATTACCTATGATATTACAGTTTTAATGACACACACACACACACACACACACACACACACACACACACACACACACACCACAATATGTTTCCACACTATGCTTAGTACTGTGCTTGAATTCATCAATATTGTAGAATGCATTTTCTATTAAAAGTTTTTTTAATGCTTTTAGGCACATCTACCTTTGTTGTATATCTTTTATTTATTTTGGTAGTGCATTATAAAGTTCTTTTCCTGTATTTTCAATTGAACGATTATTTAATGTTCCCCTGAGTGCAGTTCTATAGTAATCATGCTTATTTCTTACATTATAGGTGTGTATATTTCTATTTTTGGCTATTCGTTCATTTTGTAGCACATGCTTTATGCTTCCATATATGTATATACATGGGACAGTTAGAATGTTGTATTTTTTGTATATTTCTCTGTAAGTCTGTTTTCTATCTAATTTCCCGATTATTCCAATTTCCTTCTATTGTAATTTAAATATTTTTAATATCTCCTTAGCTGCAATATTTCACCATAGTTATTCCATATTTTATATGTGATTATATGAAAGCATAATACACCTGCTTCCGTATTTCATTATGAATGGTATTTTTGACCTATCTTAGTATACACAAACCTTTATTTACCTTTCTCGTTATGCAGATTATATGTGGTTGCCAAATTAGATATTTAACTATAATAACCACTAAAATTTTGTTACTAATGCCTCAGGAATAGCTTCCCCATCTATTTTGAGTTCAATATGATCTGTGTGTTGTTCTTTGAGTTTGAAGTTTATCCAGGTAGTCTTTTTTATGTTTAATACTAAATCTAAATTTAAAAAGTATTCCTTTAGTACTTTTAGAATGTGGTTTGCTTTATTTTCTGCACCTTTGGAGTATTATCCCTAATTATTATTGTTGTATCATCTGCATATCCAATTGTCGTGCCTGCGTTTCTTGCTACCACTTCAATCATATCATTTATATATACTAGAAACAAAAACGGACTCAGTTTTGAGCCTTGCGGAGCTCCATCATACTCTTCCCATGCAATTACAAGAAACAACTGCTTATCAGCAGGACTACTCCGTTCTTTTAAAACGATTGAATAGTTCGAACCATTATTGACTGATATCTGGAAAATGGCTGATGCCACTGAAGTGTTATTTAAATTAAACTTGTGTTTTAAAAATATCTACATTATGTGTGTGCCCAATCTATCGCTTAACCTTTGCTTAATGTACTGGATTATATACAGTTCCTCAAAAAGTAGAGAATATGCATTTTATTTATTATGCAGATATGTCTACTATGATATCTGGGCTCATTTGAGCATCATTTCACCTATTCTATTCATGTCCGATATGAACCAACGTTGGAGGACGTAAACTACAATAATAAAAACATTTTTTTTTTTTCAAAACTGACCCAATTAAGGATTACAGTTCGAATGTTTTTATGTAACCTTCGCATGACTACTTCCCAAAATGTTTTCTTAAATACGTAATTTGGCATTTATCCGACGTTTAACTTTTTTCAGTCCTGCTATTCATATACGCGCGCATATTGTTTTTCTAAAAGACCATTTTTCTTTGGACTTAGGTGGCTTCTCAATATGTATCCATGTGAAATCACAAGTTCTAATTTTTGGGCATATTGCAACACCTTTCTATCTACAATATACATGATAGAGAGAACAATAAATTTGGAGAAATGACGTTTTGTCATAGGTAGGGCTCGGAACTCTTGAGCGTGAGGCAGACATGCTACCACTACGCTACCGAGGCGGGTAACTTGGAGATTCGATTAGCTGTCCAATAGCATCAAATAAGTTTGTCTGTTCTAAATCATAGATATGTTTCAACCTTTGTAAGTTAATGACGAAATGCTTACTGACCTAATTTCCATTCAAAGCTGATTTCTATAGCTATTATCAGTAATTGCATGTTCCAGTTCAGGAGTCAACATTTGTAGTTGTGTAAACTCCAGCAAAGAACAAGTTTCCTTTATATCTCTAGACACCTGTTGGTAGCAAGATTACCAATTTGCTTGGCAATGACACTAGAATCGTCTTGACAATGGCAATGACACTAGATGGTCCATAGCTCTTGCAAAGGTAGTCGGTTTTAGTGCAAGACAATGGTTGGTATCACATTTCCATCACTGGCGCACAAATGAAGCGTATAATGTTTAACGCCAGCATTTACGACATGCGGCACCAATTATAGAACATGAGATGAAGATGGAGCAGCGGTGGAATGAGAGGACGGAGGGAACCGGAAATCCCGGAGAAAACCCGCCCCATAGGCGCGTTGTCAAACTTTGCGGTCGCCTGGGATCGAACCTGGGCCTCCTTGGTGAGATTCGAGCGTCTAACCACTCAGCCACGGCGCGGCCATCACCGACGCAGACTTGTAGAAGTGGCGCTGGGGGGCATCCGACACATTCATCGAATACGCCGCTGGAATTTTACTTCATTCGGAAAATGCAGGAAACCTTAATCTCAAGATGTTCATGAGTTCTTAAGCTAATAGGAAAGTTGCTATGATTGCCAATATATTAAAACGCATCTGATGTCCTGCAGGATAAGCAGAGACTTTGTGGAAGACTGTTGGAAACAAGGAATTAGTTACCGATTAACAAATATGAAGTACTACTCGTTTTAAACATTTAACGCACACTACGGTTTGCGTTTAGGAACACACACTAACATTATAAAACCTTGATTGGCTTCTTTGGATTTGAAAGATCAAGAAAACTCTGCAAATGAAAGCCCTTGAAAGACCTTTGACAACTACACATGGAACAGACCAGCAACTCAACAGTGCAGATCACAGAACTATCTCTTAAACTTAATATATGTTACAGAATTATTTCTGACCTGCGAAAATAATATATTTGGATTTCTTAATAGTATTCACTGGTACAATAATGTCTCTCGTTTACACATATAAGACAATAGTAATACATAAAGAAGAAATGATTTGTAAATCTCAGAATGTAAATACACAGAGAATACATGGTTATACATTACGAGCTAAGATATTCTCCAATGGCATATTACCTATATGTTGGACTGATTTACCCCACTACCACCAGGAATTTGTTGATCATATGGAAGTTAAATATATTTCAGTAACATTATAAGATAATTCAGAGCCCCAGTTGCAATAGCCAAAGTTGGAATTCTCTCTCCGAATGAAGAATACGAGTCAAAATAGACGGTATCTCCCAAAAGGAATGCTGAAGCCTTGGAACATTTGCTTTCAACTTTAATGTTATGGGTTAATCTATACTAGCATGAAATTGTTCCTTTCCATTTCGTGCTTCCAAAAGAAACTAAAGAATGCGGAACGAAACATAATATTATACGAGGTTGAATACTTCCGTTTCCTCTTAATAAAAATTTAAATTCCTCCCGGATCCAATTACCTGATTGAATTTCTACAGGGCTCTTTTACAAAGATAAACACAAAACTCAGAAGAAGAGAGCATCTCCTTCAATGCTGAGCTCATCGATCACTATAAACATCTTGTTGTTCCAACAGAATTTACGCGCAAGGGAAGTCTCCTCAAGAAGTTAATCTCTTCAAGCGAGTGTTTGGCATTGTTCTCTATTATCCAGCACTTCATAGGACTTAAGATGTTTATTTGCTGTAAATGGCAAAGAGGAAAATACATTTAATTTAATTCTGCTCTATTAAGGAATTGTATTGTGGGCATTCTGCGAATTGATTTCCCGGTGGAAATTATTCAGTAGACGTCCGAGCATTTAGGCCTCCGACAAGGCTGTGCTTCGCACTTATTTGTGACGTAATATGCCAAAACTCTTACGTATAAAACTTAGTTTTGGGGAATGCTTTGATTCTAAATCCACTAAGCGTAAAGTATTTCATAAAATATCGTAATACCTATTCATTTTGTTTACTGGCATTGGTAATTCTTCCAGAAATGTTATTTCTAATGTTATGTTTTTGGATTTTTAAGCATATTAAACTACAATGCAAGCAGCTCCGAATATATTACAATACATTCATTTTCATAAGTGGTTTAAATATGAATTTTTTTATGTTATTTCATTTCTGTACAATGGCAAGGAATTAGGTGAAATAAGTACCTCCAAAGCATTAAAGTTAGTAACAATACAATTTCCTTATTATGGAATACTCCACTTAATATTTTCCTTTATAGAGTTTATATTATTGAAAATTTTAATCTTGAGTTTATCTTACATAGCCATTAAATGTTTCGACCCATCTTCAATGTCTTTATTTAATTAACAAACTATTTCTTGAACAAAACATTTATTTTCGTAGGTCATAAGAAAAACGGGATGAAACTTTAAACGTAACTTTTATTTTAAGTACTTCCATTATGCCTATAAAATAGTGTGTAATATTGTCCTAGTTTGAATTCAAAAGAATTCCCATAATCACCACAGCACGCTGCCGAAAACTTCAGTTTTGTATATCAAATAATCGCTCCAGAGCCAGAAACGCTGTGAGCAATCTGAACCCACCTCCCACAAATAAAGCGCTTAGAAATTTCTCAGGCAGATGAAGAAGGCGATGTATATATTCAAAACGTCGGTCCTTATCTAAATACTCATCTAGCGGGAAGCCCGAGTGTCACAGGGAAACAAAGGTATGAGGGAAAATTTCCCCTAAGATTAAAAATCTAAACCACGAAAATCCTTCACACTACCGATAAGTTATATAGAACTTTACACTTCTTACTTTCCGGAATGAACACATATAAAACTTTTCGAAGAGGTTTTACTAATAAGTGGTGATCGTTTCTCACCTGGTATGATCCTTGAGGACTATATATGAAATTGTTGTTGGACTAAGTGGCATCCTGGAAGGTTTCCACTGCGGGTTACGGTTTCCTCCGCCATTCATTTCACCAACTGCTCCTTTCATTTCTTTCCCCATCATTTCATTAAATTTCCTCCCCCACTGTAACGCCAGCGTCCGGGCTTTTTTTTAAAGTTACGCCCTCCAATTTTAATTCATATCCAAATGAAATGGGTAAAATGATGCTCAAATGAGCCCAGGGTCCATAGAGTTTAGGGTTAGAGGACATTCATCTTTCAGGATAACGGAAACTGCTAGAAAAAAACCTTACTCAGATAATTCACCGACCGAGATTCGATCTCGGGACCTTTTGAATGTGAGGCAGACACGCTACCACCTACGCTACTGAGACCGGGTTCGGGCTGATCTCCCTTTCTGGCTATTCTCTGATTCAGATGTACAGAGTTTGTCTGCTCTTCTAGAGGCATCTGGCACTAGCCACATAATTGTAAGTCCTGGAGGAGGTGTGTGCCCCTCACATGAGGAAAGTAATAAAAAATATTGTGATCGCAAATTTCAAAATGCTTATTTTAAGAGATTTTGAATAAATTTTTGCAGGATCTCACTTAACACTAGCAAAACTTGAAAGAAAATACAAAATGGTCAATCAAATGAAGCACATTAAATAGATAGTGGAAGTTTCACGACACCACGCTCTGGAATCCAATAAATGCCAGTATATCACTTTAAATTATTTTATTCATAAAACCTTGATAAATGCTCAGGTGGAAGAAGACTTAGGGTGCAACGCAGTATTTTGAATATCAGGGGAAATTGGATAATTTAACAACTTTCATGTGCTTTTTGTAGTTAGACTCGTCGAGTGGGGTTGCACCCTGTTGCTTAAACGTTTGAGTAATATTACGATGTCTTCGTTTTCAGGTTCGGAGAATTTTTATATATTTTCATATAATAATTTTGAAATAGTAATAAGCGCACTAAAATTAAAACGTAAATTATTACAAGACAATTTTTGTATGTATTCGCAATAAACGGTGTTTTCTAACATGGAGACTTATCCCTACAGACTGAAAGTTATCGAAGAATTTAGGTTCGCACATTCGGAGACTTACAGAGTACCTATCAGAGATAAAATCTCATCTCTTTCTCCGGATCGTAGTACTCTTCCCTCGACAACCCAAGCAACTAATGTTGTTCAGTTTATATTCCACTCCATCTAAAATACCGTTACTTAAATGGCAAAGCGTGTTCTGCAGTTAAATAAACCTTCCTATAAAATTTAGAGGCCTAATATAACAAAAAACAATTCTATAATCTGTGTCGAACTAGGTCAACCTTGAAAACTTGTGGGAGGAGAGATCGAAAAAGACAAATAGAAGTTAGACAATATCTGTGTCTGTCTTTCTCGATAGCAAATCAATATGTTTTCGTATAGATCTTAGGACCACTAGGACACCTATTATGAAATTGTTTTTTGTTTGTGCAACTTGTATTACCTGCCTTTCCCATCACCACGTTTTAATTTTGCAAGCTGTAAACGCTGCAACTAAAGTTTCAAGTTAAAATTTACCAGTTTCTTTTGCTTAAGAATTAAAACATTGTAGATATACTTCATCAATGGATTTCAAATTTAAATGAAGGATAGTATCCTATCTTTTATTTAAACATTGTCACATGATTTTGTCTAGTAAAACGAGATGCAGATATGCATTGCACAAGTAAAGTAAGACCAGTAATATATCCAGGATGTACCCCTTCACCAAGAAGATTAAAGTTATTCAACAAGATGTTTTTAGTTTTGGATATGATTGCAGAAATCTTAACTCCGCTACGTTTTTTTTTATTTTACGTTCTTCATCGTTAAGTTATATCGGACGATGAATGGAATGGGTGAAATGATGCTCAAATGAGCCCGGGGCCCATAGAACTTAAAGTTATCCGACATTCGTCCTCCGGTACTTTGGTAAGAAGAATTCTTGAAGGTGATGGTCATGCCATTCTTAACTTGCACGTAAATACACTTCTATTAAACATCATAGAACTAGGAAATTAGGCAGGACTGTATATGTGGGATTCGTTTAGAACGCAAACTTCTTCCTAGTAATCGCTGCCACATCTTTACTGCTGCCTCAGAGCTAATTTCTTTTGAGTATGTTTGTTCCTGTAAACCAATGGTTACTAAGGATAGATAATTTTGCATTAAATTGTGCTTTGAACGTGATACGTATACCTGTGATTGATTTTATCCTAGTATGCTTAAGTTATAAAGTCAGTAAGAATTATATTCTGTAAGAATTTTGTTGTG
Organism: Mantis religiosa; assembly: GCA_030765055.1. Lineage (NCBI taxonomy): Eukaryota > Metazoa > Arthropoda > Insecta > Mantodea > Mantidae > Mantis > Mantis religiosa. The sequence goes on along the minus strand of CM060950.1, from coordinate 67,051,758 downwards.
TCTACAAACATAATGGTACTTGAGCAGTTTGATTCAGCCACCAATTCTTGTAAATCCATTAGAGCCAGCCAGCTAAGATTTTCTTCCCTGTTTACTAGGAAAATGCTGGGATATAGAATAAACAAATTTACAAAGGGAAAATTTCAAATGTTTGCTATAGGTCCTTCACAACCAAATAGTGCTTTGTACTCATCACCCATTAAGGTCATCACATGATTCGGTGCTCGCTTCCTGCTCCCCTTTTGCATTATGGGATTAAGCACTAAGGGGGTAAAGGGTAAAGGGGGCGAGCACCTAGCGCATTCTGACGTACACACAGATTCGTATTGCAACTAATACCCTCAGTAGGTAAGGATAAAGTAACGAACAGTGGGATATCATGGGCTCGCCGGCGGAAACGCCACAGTGACGCGTGAAAGTCATTTAAATGGTAAGTTTTTATCCCGCTGGGCAGCCACCAACATTCCGGTTTCGGTCTCGTCAAGCCGTAGCAGCCTCACTACGCCGCCTATCGCCGAGAACATTATTTACTTCTTCTTCTTTAACTCCCTTAGTTGTACCACTATCGTGGTGTTAAGAGATTCTTGTTCCTCTATCCCTTTTCTCGCGGTCGAGCCTGAGCAACCGAAGCTTTGGATCCGATAGGGAACAATGATAGGTGATCAGCCCAGTGCCTGGTGTAATGGCGAAGGAAGTGGATGATATATATGAGGGCGAGATAAATGATAGGAAAGATGATGTTGATGTAGCAATAGGTGGAATGCTGGAGGGGAAAACCGGAGGAATCGAATGAAACCCGTCCCAGCACCATTTTGCCCACCACAAATCTCACTTTACGGTTTCTGGGATTGAAACCGAGTCACTTTGGTGAGAGCCAAGCGGTCTAACCACTCAGACATGACGCGGCCAACTTTATTTACAAGGTGCAAGATTCGCCAGCATTTGTTCAACATCGTCATACGCCACGAACCTAATAGCACGCCTATAATATAAGGAAATAGAATACAGGTAATAACAGAAAAAATAAGTGAGAAGAAGACTGCGCGGTCGACGGAGAAGGAATCGGCGATTTCTCGATTGTGAGTCGTAAAGTTTTCCGTGGCGCCAACTCGCTCGATGTTACTGGCACTAAGGGAAGAGGGCAGAATGTTAAATAAGGACAGTTATCTTAAGAAACAATATTCTAAAATGAAAATATTTACATTTTCCCGATTATAATACATCATTGATCCATTTCCATTATAAACGTTCAGAAAAAATGTTAATTCCAGATTCTAAGATGCAGGAGAAAGTAATTTCGAAGAATGCTGTAGTGCAGTTAAAAACTACAAATAAATAGATATCACCTTAACCGCTGCAGTAGCATATAAAAGGAAAGCGCAGAGAGTTAAATTTCACTTCCGCAAAATTTTTCCATCCATATTTAAATGCTTTATCGTAAGATTCAGAAACACAGGCGGGCGAATTCCCTTTGTGTCTGCCTGCAGCACGGTTTGGCATGCACTAATTATACGGGTAGTAACACTATATGTTCAAGTAGTGTCTCCGGGTTGAGTTTGTTTGGGTTTAACTGAAGGCAGTGTCGCATCGCGTTGTTTCCTTAAGATATCTAATCTGCAAATCAAAGGAGGTATTTCTGCTCACTTTAGCAATCCCCTTTAGCAATCATTTGAGACTTCACTGTGAATATAATTAATTCCTCTGAACCTTCCCCGACGTAATGGGACACTGCAATCACAATTGACACGTGTTTTTAAACACCGCTTTAATTAACTCTCCAATTCCATTGTTTTTATTTCTTCCTATGCTTCATCCTTCTAATGTTACTTTTCGTAAATAGTGACTCATTATCTCAGAAACTAACAGAGATGTTACACTGAAAGATCTACTGCATATAGAGAACCTTTTAAATTCAAGTTATACCCTTATAAAACAATTCTTTTTAAAAATATACAGCTACTCTTAAAAGTTGTACCTTTCTTATATGAAATTTAATCAGAAATTTTTAAAGAACAACAATCAGTGGTCCTTTTCGTCGTTCAAAAATGTAATGTACCTATCCTCGAAAGTTTCTAAGATAAAAAGTTTTTTACATTAAACAACCTAATTCACAGGAAGAAGTTCTGCAAGGCAAAAATGGATAAAACTAATTCCTAAGGCATATTTGAAAGGAAAGAAACCGTATTTCCTGCAAATGCAGTGGTTTCTATATTTAACAGTGGTGCCGATATGTGAAAAGGTACTTCTTCTAATAAGATAGGCTTATGTTTATCTCTACAAAGTGCATAGGAGCTTATCACGTTTATTCTCTGAAACTAAAGAGATCACATTACAAAATGACACATGCAATGATATTTATAAAAGAAATACAACGATGATATATACACATATATGTATAAATAAACAGGAAAGTTTGAAATATATTAGACCGCATAACAAATCTTAACATATAATTTTTTGCAACTTTGCCATGTGTTAACATACCGAGCGGGATGGCTTAGGCGGTTTCGTCTGTTGCCCGCATTCGGGAGGCCCGCGTTCGATTCCCGTGGCTGACCTACCTGACCCATGGGATTTTCGGGGGGTTTCCCGGGTCGCCAGGTGAATGCTGGGTAGGTTAATTACATCCCAAGAATTTCCTGTCCCTCCATTTCATCTCCGTTATGATTACACATCATCTGTCATCTGGTGGTGTCATTTAGGATAGAAATGCCAGCGGGAGTCTCGGCGGTGCTTGGCAGGATGATATGCCCTGAGTGAATCATTTCCTCCTCCGGTAGGTTGGTTGCTGGCACCACTTCCGAACCACAGGAGGGGGAATGTCCGTTGTCCTGGCCTACCAGGGTAGGTTCCCATCTTAATAAAATATAGGTACCATGCCCTCTGCACTTTCGTAGCTCCTTGGGACCGCCCTCTGTTTCCTCTCAACCTCGTCGTTCCTCCCGGGGATGCCCTACTTGTAGGCATAGGTACAATAGATCAATCCCTCCGTAGTCACACTAATGTCACCTTAAAACATCCTAATGTGTAATAGTGGCTCCTTTGCATACAGCACAAAGAAGGGGCGCACTGAATATAATTACATTAAATAAACACCTGTTAGGAGAAGTAATTTTGGAAGGGATTCTTTCCAGATTTTACGGTGTATCCATTAATTTGCAAGTTATGAGAATCTAAAAGGCATGAGAGGGATATGAACTACGACCTACCGATTGCATGCGTCACAGCTTATTAGAGAGCCATCGCGGCCGGTTTAGTTACCTCCATCTTGAGCTGTATTTATTACGTTGTTCTATCTGTTTGAATTTATGTCTGCTAAATATGTCATTGATTTCTAGTCTACAAAGACAGAACAGGTGTCAAACAAAATAGATTAATTGTTATCGTTTCACAAGCGTTCCCTCTGTATCCGAACACATTTATTCACTATCGAAGTGCTTTCCTCTTCCCACTCAGCTAAACCTGTAATCCAGTTTTCAAATCACACTGAAACGCGTAGGTATTTGACAGTTCATTAAATGGACATAACGTCAACGAAGTTTTATTCTTTTTACCTTGAGAAAATAAATTGAAGTCTATTTTGGAAGGGCTGGTGTGCCTCGATTGAAGTATTCTGTGCTGGTATGTCACTGAAAGGTCACCTTCAACTATAATTCTATTCAACAGCACATAAATGGTATTGCCCAAAATTAAGCTGTAACTTTAACTTAATGGGTTCCAATTTTCTATTTGGCGTCTTTATTTTGACTTTGATCATTTTTCTATACTAATTTTTCTTAAAAACAGAAAACTTCCAAATCCTAGACCATTAGGTTTCTTGTACATGATTTAAATATTTGCACATTTAATTCTGTATTCAAAAACGTAATTCAGTATTTGCTTTGAGGACGTATTTTCTGGTAAGGTTAGGTGAGTTAACACATAACAGCTGATGACCTTGCAGTCGAGAGCCCTTAAACACACATCTATCTAGGTACTTAACACATAAGCTCTGATCTTGTCAATAATATGCCATTGTGATGAGTGAACGTGTTACCTGAAAGGTTTAAGACTTGTGATATTCAATAGAAGCATTTAACAACTGCATTTATAAATATATCATTACACAGATCCAACGGTCTGTACTATAATAATGTAAATATTTTTATAGTCGCACTGCTCGAACAGTTACCAGCGCTTTATTTTTGTTAACAGAAACCACTCAGATAATGCACTGATTATTCTCGCAAGAGTGAGAGGATTACTGACGCGCCTCCCGGTCGTGTGCTAAGCACCAATGAACGCATCACTTCAGCCAATGGAATTCGCCGGAATCACAAATGACAGATAGATGCTCACTCCAGTGCAGTAATCAATGCATTATCTGAGAGGTATCTATTACCAAAAATAAATTCATGTTAACCGTTCGAGCAGCGCAACTGGTTATTTTAGTAATATATTACATCATTTGATTGCACCGCATCAATCCATTGGCTGATGGTGAATATGATAAACAGTCCCTCCATAGGCTTCCAGCTATTTAAATATGAATCCGTGTTAAGACAGTTGCAATATGTCTCACACAAAATGAGATCTGTCTCGTCATATCCCCCTTTGGGATAGTGGGACGCATGTAAAACAGATATTCAAGGTCACATCTGCCTACAACAGTCCATGCATGATATTGCGTGCGTACGTGACAGAAATCAAAATCAGCGCCCCTGTTTTTCACCCTCGTAAAATAGACATGAATTTTTTTACCGTTCTTATCACAATGCGTCATTGTTCGATGTGAGAATGTCGCTTTGATCCAGGAGTTTTTATAACATAAATGTCAACAGAATGATAATTGCAGAGGATTCAACGTGTCACATTTTATAAGCGAATTACTTCACAAGCTCCACCCCTTCCCGAACCTGTGCCAGATTGAAAGGGTGGGAAAGCGGTCGGAACGAACAGCTGTTGAATCTTCGATTAGTTCACAACGAAACACGAGCGTTAAATCTCTCAAACTACAGGCAATATCTTTACATACGACCCAGTTCCGATTTACATGCTGTAGGCGATATTCTTGTAAA
>CM060950.1:66986701-67044201 GCA_030765055.1 Mantis religiosa | reverse complement strand
GAAGTATCAGTCTACGAAAAATAATATTGCTAATGCTATTGAAATATACTTAGAGTTATATTTAAAAGCGGAGTATAAAACAGAAAAATTAACTTTTCTTTACAAACTATAGAGACTCTTGAAGTGACAAAATCTGTCAGCGCTTCCTAACTACCGAAGAGTCGGGATTACTCCCGGAAACTCACGAAGCATGGTATTCAAAGTTACGCGTGAATATACTAATAGTCAGTAATGAATTAGTTCGTGGAACTGGTCATTTGCGCTTAAGCAGCTCTCTAATTGTCCGCGGCATCGTGGATGCTCGCGAATGCATTGGCGTTAAATTTTTGTTTTCTTTCTTTTTCTCCTAAAATTCTTGGGGAAGCAGGACTTTCGGCGCTTCATTGAACGCTTTGCCGCTGCTTACTTCTTAAAGTATGCATAGTTCTAAATTATACGTTTTGTTAACCCTAAAACTACTGTACTCGTTATATGAAAAATCTGGCCGAAGTTTTAATGTATAAAGGAATAGTCAACACTAAATGCAAATGTCAGGTACCCTTGATGATCAAATTTTTTCTCCAATTTATTTGTCATCACGTTGTCAGTTACCAAATTATTGGCTTTATTACGTCCATGTTCATCTACTTTATTATTTCCGTCACTTTTTTTCGTTGTTTCCTATATTTCAAACGTGCCTAGTCAATGACCCATACTAATGTTGTGTTATGCCATTAAAATCACTTGTTATCACAATAATCGTGTTTGGTCTCTATTGATTGTGAAAACTAATATCCTATAGCTGCAATGTTTAATTATTTTATAACGTTCAAACAATTAGCAAACTCGTTTATGATGTTCTAACCCATTAAAAGGCATAAAAGTAATTTGATGAACTTCATGTTCTACGATGTATTAATAATTGGACAAAATATTTATTTAGTAAATGAGAACAAAGGTTATTTCTGAATCTGCTAAAAGCAAATATAATGATTACACCGAAACTGTTAGGTCCGTAAAAGAGATAATAAAAATATATACAAAAGAATGTATGTATGAGATATATACGTATGTGTACATGCGTCTCTTCAACCAAAAATGCCTTTTTACATGGAATTGGTTTTATATAATTTTATCTTCTCAGAAACGGTCCCAGCGATTTTGATGCAATTATCCTCAATTTACGATATTTACAAATAAAATGCATATCTCGTGTTAGCTGGTTGTATTCCATGAAGTTCGGTTCATTTTGATTGGTTTTTTGCGTAATTTGGCGCGTACACCGGTTTTAATATCATTTCTAGTAACCCTTATCGTGGCCTTGCTATTTCCGAGATATCTTATTTTTTCTTGAAATTATCAACATGTTTTAATGCATTCACTATTCATTAATATTCCTCAATGTCACGGCAGTATGTGAAATTTCTAGTTTAGCATATGGTGAGCGATTTTAGTGTCGACTACCAATTCGGTTTCCTCTATCCCATTTATTTCTGCAGTTAAATATTTAATGTAACTATTTCTACATGTTTTTATATGGTTTAATGTGGACAGTCAGGAAAAAAAGATTTCATAACAAATCTTTGTTGAATCTTATCACAAACTGATACTGGTCAGACAAAACTATGCAAATGTCACAAATCGGACTTTTGTATGAAACTCTTGCTTAAATTACTAACTTAAATTGCAGGTCTACTACCTTTATTTTGTTACTTGCTGAGATTTTTCCCTTCCCTCTCCTTTTATCACTATTTCTTCATCTCTACCACTCCCCTCCATCTCTCGTTCTTTGACCTTTCTTTAGCCATCGTTTCTCCCTGTTCCACCCTTTTACTCTCTTAATTTGTCTAGCTCCATCCCCTTGCTCTATTACTTTTCATCCTGTGTATTTTATACACCATAATTTTTTAAAACAGGCAATCCATTTTTACACCGTTTTTAACTGAAATGGCCAAATGAGATCTTATTGGGTTTCATACACTAGCTCACACACGTACACTCACATTCACACTTGCGGACTCTGGAAGGACAAGGAATAGCCTGGGCTAAAGAATAATTTCTAGCCGCAGCCGTGAATCAAATCTGGGACCCCTTGTAAGTAAGGCATACTCTATCCACTGCTCTAGGAGGTCACTAAGCTCTCTCTGTGGTTGTATAAATGAAAACTTAAGGAAATGTTCAATAATGCTCAAACGTTTGTTTGGTTGGCGAGTGGAACTACGGTGGTCCTCGTCGAAGTACAAGAACAGCAATGGCTGCAGATTGAAGTAACTACTGAAATATTCATCTATCAATAATATTAAGCATAAAATTTTAACTGCTGTGTCAATAAATTTCACATCTAACAGTTCTTTGAAAACCAGAGTAATAAGTAAGATTCGAAATTGTTCATTGAACGCTCGAATAGAACGCCTCATGTGTACGAATAATTAATTTCTAATATAGACTGCTTCCTAAAGGTGACCAAGGATATAGCAACATTCATAACAATCGTACATATTAGAATAAACTATTTACCAAAAATTAGTCATGCCTTTGATTATGCATAGATGAACTGGTTATTTCCAAAACGTTATTTCTACTTTTGTTTATTGTTTTATAGCAGGTCTGTAAAAATACTGATTTCTAAAATTCCTGTTCCTGATCAAAAATTGGACACTTAGTTGTTTAAGGATATAAGCGATTTGAGGGTTAGCTAACTGAATGCTCTATAACGTCAGTGGGTCCTCGTTCCCAGTTCAGTGAAAATTTTAGAACAAATGCGAAAAGGGGAGAGGACTAGCTGGGTAAACACATTTTACCTATATGACTGTCTCATACAAAGCCTGTCTTTTCTTGCCTTCGCACACTTCGCCTTCGAATCTCAGAAACGGTGTTTCGTCACCTTACTGTGGTACGTCACATGAAATTTAGTTTGTCGTCATTCATTTCTTAACATCGTTATTAAGAGCTCTGAAAATACTTTATATATAGATTAATTACCTAAAGGCATAACTAAAACTATTTCATTGAGCTGTGTTCCTAGAACTGAAGTCCAAATTAAGTTTCATAACTGCTTAATTCAAGTATTCCAACATTCTGGAAAAACTAGATTTATACCACAAAAATAAACTTCTCCCAAATAGTAAAACCTGTTAATGTGCAGGTATATTACACGTTACTGGAATGTTAACGGAAGCCATGCCGTGGCCGAGCAGTTAGATAACTTGACTCACCATGGCGGCTGAGGCCCGCCTCGGTATCGTAGATGGTAGCGTGTCTGCCTCACGTTCAAGAGGTCCCGAGTTCGAATCACGGTCAGGGTGAGTTACCTGAATAAGGTGTTTTCCGGAGTTTTCCCTTATCCTGAAAGACGAATGTCGGGTAACTATGAGCTCCAGGGACCCTGGGCTCATTTGAGCATTATTTCACCAATTTCATTGATCGTCTTTGATCGTCATTGATCATTAACGTTGGAGGACGTCAAAAAGACGCGGCTCAGGTTCGATTCCAGGCTACCGCATGTGAGATAAGTGATGGACAATGCGGCGTTGGGGTTAGCTTTGCCCGGGCTCTGTGGGTTACTCCGCCGCCATTCCACCAATTGTTCCATTATCATTCTTCTTATCATTCATTTCGCCTTCATTTGTCATCCACCTTTCTCACACCAGTCATCGGGTTAATCATCAATCCTGGTTTCTCTATCTAATGTAGGGTTTTTGTTTCTCAACCCGATGCTTACAGGTTTACGGGACATAGAACAAGAATCCCCTTACATCAGGATTGTGGTATTAATAGGGAAGTTGAAGAATAAGAAGGAATGTTAACGAAATATTTTAAGATGATATCACACTTTTGAACGAGATATTGCTAACAAAATTAAATAAGGTTTCTATATTATATCGACTTTTTTACTTCAATTTATTTCATGGTAGTTTAAAAAATACGCCGGTTACTTTGTCAGGTACTATAAAAGTCATTCTATGTACATGTATTTTACAAGGTTCACAAATTAAAATTCGAATGATCAGAATAATGTCCACAAAAGTACCTATACAACACTAGTGAAACAAATATTCTTGAAAATGCTATAACAGTTCATAAGTGTATATAATTATCTGTTTTTACACATTATTGTTGTGGACTTTATCGGCGTAATTTTGGCTGCCAGAAAATTTTAAAATGTAGGGAAATTGTGTCATGCATATTATCTGTATATCTAACTTATTGAAATAGGCATTTAAAAATTAAAGGAAATTCATTAACTGGTCAAATACTCACGAAAATGCTGAGCAAGCGTTATAGAAAAACTAAATAATATCAGTTCTTTCACGTAGAAAACAAATTAAATTCCCTTGTGTGTACATTCAGATATCTTGACGACAGAATCTGATCATTTGCTTTAAGGAACTGCTAAAGACAGTTTCCTTTTCATAGGAGCAATTGTAATGTAAATGGCGCGAATAATCGCATACTTGCAGTCTCTGATGTTAATTTTACGCTGTAAAAACAGTATTAGGTTTTTTTTCTAGAACAAATGCGTGTCCATTTAAAGAAAGCGAGTTTCTTTTTCTGATGCTGCTGACATTATTTAGCTTTCGCAGAGTTGGAGTCAGAAGTGCTAATTCTCTGAGAGAACACTGCTCTGTAATTACAACTCTAGGAATAACGTGACAAAATAAACGCATTACTAGATACAGCAGACAAAAATGTGCTTTTCAGAGCAGACGTAAAATGAGATAAGGGAAAAGCTGTGTCCGCTGTCAGAATTAGAACCTCGCAATGTCTAAGTGAAGAGTTGCAATAAACAACTGCTAAGGCCCAAGATTTTAAGTTAATTTTGAGTGACATCTACACTATTGCAACATTCAGCTATGATACAACTCGGTTTTCAACGTCAATTTTATTTAACCTAAGAAGTTTTCAGTTAGTACTGCTTTAGTTTTCTACAAAGCGTTTGAGTACTTTGATTGTGTATTTTGAGATACCATGCTGTTTTGGAGGGGAGTGGGTTTGATACCCGTGGCCGACCTTCCTGACCCATGGGATATTTGGGTGGATTTCTCCGGGTCACCAGGAGAATGAGAGAAGAACAAATTACTATATCCCTAAGTTTATGGTCCCTACACTTCACTCCACTTCCTATTTTACTTAACGTTTCATGCGTTTGGCTATTTCAGGATCCCAGTTATTGGTGGGAGTTTCGTCGTGCGTAACTAGGTATTTGCTGTTCCTAAGCGCTCATCCTCCGAATCGAGGGTGATCTGTAGGTCTTAGCACTCCAGAGTGATGTAAATCCCAAGCGGAAGGTACACCGGTTATACCTAACAGTTTCATTCTGTAGCATTTTAACGAACCTGCCCTCTGCTATAATCTTCCCTCAGATCCGACCATCCTCATCAGTCCCTCATGTGACCTCTCCATCCCGAGGAAACTAAAAAGTTATCTAATTAAAGCTTTTATAATTAGATTTGGACGGGCCAAAAATACCTTGCTGCTAACTGGCCGGCAGGATTTCCTTCTAGGAACCTGCTCTTCGTATGGTAAACAAAATTATCTTTAGACATAATTGTTTACGTGGTGTTCTATAATTAGTCAGCTTATTCCCCTCCTCCTTTGTTTCTAAAGTGTTATATAATATGACAGTTATTTAGCATTACTATCGTAAATGTGTTCTTATAATGAATTCGATGTCTAAAATTTTAATTTAAAACGATGGTTGAAATCCCGATTTTTAATGTGTTTATAGAGTACAATCTATCTCCACAAAGACAAGTTTTATAGATATTATAGCAACACTTTCAGTGTTTGATTATGCTGAATATAAGATTCGAGGCCTCGCCGTGGCTGAATTGTGAGTTAGACATATTTGAAGACCGTTTGACTCTCACCAAGGTGGCCGGGTTCGATCCCAGAAGACCGCATGTGAAATTTGTAGTGGACACCACGACACTGGAGTAGGTATTATTCGGTATCTCCGGTTTCCCCCGCCATCATTCTACTAAGTATCTCCAACAGCATGTTTCCTTCAATCTACTTCGCCCTCATTCCATTCATCTACTTCTATCACTCTCATTCAAGGTATGGAGCTGATCACCCATCCTGAATTTCTGTATCTGATCCGGAGTTGCGGTTGCTCAACCTGACGCCTAGTGGCATAAGGGGTAGATTACCAAGGATCCCCTAAAACCATGATAGCAGTATAATTAAGAAAGATGAAGAAGATGAAGAAAATGATAGTCAATGTAGAACATTCTCAATAACCTTAGTATTGTTTTCAAAATATTAATACTTTAACTATATTACATTTCCTTACCGGATCAAGAATAAAAAACTGATTAAACTTAGATTATCCGATATAAATATATTTTGCATCTAAAGGTTGTAGTCTCTGAAGAATGTGTACCAATGTTACGAAAAATTTTTTTGAATATATTGTTTGTTATAGTCTTAATAAATTGATATTAAGTGTTCGCAATTCCATCATCAAGTGCAGAATTAATACCACTTATATTTGATGGATAGAGTCAACATGAAAAGTTGAATGCCATGGCCGGGATTTGAACCACGGATCTCCTGGTTTCCGTCCAGTCGCTCTTAACCTTTGAGCTGCCATGGCCAACGTGCCGCCCGAACATTAAATTCTCCATTTGATTCATATATTTCCCTGGTAAACCACTAGGGGCTCTCGCATCCGAGATACACCGTTTGTGACGACTTACCATTGTAAGTGCTTAAGTCCCAGGCTTCATCATTTAATTCTTATTATTTTAGTTAATTGATGGAAATTAATCATTTCTTCACACTAGCCGTATATAGGTTAAGATATTTGATGGTTAAAGTCAACATGAAAAATTCAATGCCATGGCCGGGATTTGAACCACGGATTTGAACTTTGGCCGTGGTAGCTCAAAGGTTAAGAGCGACTGGACGGAAACCAGAAGATCCGTGGTTCAAATCCCGGCCATGGCATTGGATTTTTCATGTTGACTCTATGTATCAAAAACCTTAGCCTAGATACGGCTAGTGTGGAGAAATGCTAGTGTGGAGAAATGATTAATTTCCATCAATTAACCAAAATAATAAGAGTTAAATGATGAAGCCTGGGACTTAAATACTTACAATAGTAAGTGGCCACAAATGGTGTATCTCGGATGTGAGAGCCCCTAGTGGTCTACCGGGGAAATATACGAGTCAACTGGAGAATTTAATGTCAGGACGGCACGTTGGCCATGGTAGCTCAAAGGTTAAGAGCGACTGGACGGAAACCAGGAGATCCGTGATTCAAATCCCGGCCATGGCATTGAATTTTTCATGTTGACTCTTCCTTCAAATATCTTAGCCTATATACGGCTAGTGTGGAGAAATGATTAATTTCCACCAATTAACTAAAACCACTAATATTGTTTAATGTGTGTCCTGTATTTCTATTTGAATCACTTAGTTGTTTAATTGTACTGAAATCTTTCTATAAAATCTTCACCTGTTGATCAATATTAGAGGAAATAAGTTCTAATACGATAGAAATAATGAAGCTCTCTCTGCAGTTTGAGTTTAGCCACATATAGATTCCCAAATATGATTCAACTGAACGCCTATAAAAGTCAGCTAGAAAGGTCATTTAAGACGTAGCAAGCTTTATATACATCCATTCCACAGACATGACAATAGTGAAAAATATAATTATTAATAAAAAAATAAAAAAAAACACTTCCTTTAAGAATTTGTGATCTTGCACTACGAGAATTTTTCTTTCCTTAGATAACTTATGGTCTGCACACAAAGCTCTCATTACACATAGTTTCATTTGTCGAAATAATTCAGCATGAATGTATGAGTTACCGATGTTCCAGAAGGGGTGCCAACATACTCAGGATAATAGTTTAGGAAAGGAAACTACCTGGTGTTCATCATATTATAATTCATGCAGGTACTCGATGTACAACGTTGAATGGCTTTCATGACCGTATTGGGTAACAATGTGAGATCCCCTGTCTGTCATCGAACTTGGATCTTCCGGTGTGCAGTCACCTTATAGCCTACGTTAATCCCCAACTTCGAAGGCTTGGAGTCAAATACGACGTAGGATGTTACATACACAACACAACAATAAAGTTAACCTATCCATCGCATAGAAGGCAATATTATGTGAAACATAGACTGAAATCAAATAAGTTACCTATATAAAAATAGATGTGTAGTATTCATATGTGTTTATCTATACTCTCCTTTAAAAATTGTCCATTATGAAGTTACTTGTTGTACGTGGTTCTTATTACCCGAAATAAACTTGCATTGCAAATTTGAAAATTTTTGGAGCCATGAGACAGATATGACAGTTTAAACAATTCTCTCATTTTTAAAGTGCCGACCAATATATGATAGCTTTGAAATGTTGTACTCTTCTGATGACTACGAGAAAAATAAGCGAATAGAGACGTGCTACATGAAGAAAACGTGTTTGAAGAACAAACCAATAACAAGGATATATTGGATATGCGTCACAGAACAAAATATGTGTTTGAATAATTATGCACTAACCACTTCTACATTTCTGTTAAAGGTATTGTCTATCAGTTAGGCTTTTCCAATTACACGAAAGTCTTTCGGAATGGAGAACAAACAGCACATGCAGTTTGCAGAGTACTCAAAATATGCATTCTCTATTTCTGCAGATGCTTTAAGAGCTATGTTTACATAATCAGTTTATATAACCAAATATTTTCCATCCGAAGGTGACTTTGAGGTGGGAGGAGTTCTTGAAAGGCGACGTCATGAACTGCATTTGAACTGCTCGCCTCCCACTACAGCGATCCAAGTTTGATCCTATGTGGATTTAGTGTGCGATTTATAGTGGAAAAAGCAGCGCTGGGTGGGGGTTTCTCAGGGTTTCCCGGTTTTCTCCTTCACCTCACCAACTGTTCCATCTGTTTCACCCATTGCACCCTATTCCGTATCATTCTTCACTCTCATACAAGGCTTCAGGCTGATCACCAATGCTGGCTCCTCGGTAATCCGGAGTTTGGTTTTCGTCAGTCGTGGGATCCAGGGTGTGCAATAGTAGTCTTTGGTAGGGTAAACAGAGTAAGAAGAATTAGGCTTCTATGAACACATTCGTGTGTATGTCTAGAAGATAATAGACTTATCTTTTTATAATTATGGTGTTCACAGATACATGTGCACAGGCGGGCACATTTTCTAAAACCAATTCAAGAGACAAAAACGTCCTATTCTGAGTGAAATCTCAAACTCGAAATTTTGGGTGGAATATGTTATACGTTTTATACTTGCTACGGATAAGTAGAAGAGAATGCAAAAGGGGTGTACACATTTTGAGTAGAAAATGAGCAGATGTTTCTCGTATAAAGGCGCTGTAAACATTTCGCAAACATGGTTAGTTAACAACACGCCTCATATGGTAACCTTGGCTTCGGTTAACCTCGCCCCACCACGTGATTTCTGCACCCATTTCTCAGGTGGAGACAACCAGAGGGTAGGTCCATTACCTCCAATGATAGGGTGATGGTAAAGATGACGGTGAGGCGAGAGGACCTACAGCTTATACCGTGTACTCCGAACCACCTTGGTCATAGGAGACACTTTACATGTGCTAGACGGAGGGTCGACTTAAAATCGCTATATCCAGAGCCGGGAATCGAACTAGGGACCCTTAACACGGGAGACACAAACGAAACCACCGCACTACCCGGCGCCCACATTTCGCAAACATAGAAAGCTAGAATTCAATTTCAGCCTTAAAGTTAATCTCACATTCGTTCATTTCCTATGATGTATGGGAATTTTACTCAATATCTAAACGTTTCCTTACATTAAAGATATTGAACATTCTATTCTTACTATAACTTTTTTTGCTTTTGAACACTCCAGTTTGTACATTAGCTTCGATTGCTAAAATTTTTAAAGACGATTTGTTTCTTAGAAAGTTAAAGTGTTATTCGATGCCCTTCATGAAGTGGTCCTTTAAGCTGAAATTATACTTATATGAGATACATGCTTCAAGAGCACACTGTTACTTAATAAAAGTCAGAATTTAATAGCTGAAGAAGAAGTCTAAGTGGGGAAACAGCACTTCAAAATATTTCATGTCTCTAAACATAAAATGACACCTGCATAAGGTATGGAAATCTTCTCTTTTATGTAAAGGTTAGCAAACTGTGAATATATGCCCAAATTTTGGAAGTACGTATATTACGTTCAGGATTACAATTACTTTCTATATGATATAGACGGCAGATATAGAAGGTACGGCAATCTACCTTAAACCCGGAAAATTTTCAATAGAAAAATGCGTTTGGAGGGCTGCTGAATAAAGATACTTCTTTAAAATTAGACCCAAAATATGTATAAGTTTCTGTGCTTCTGTGTCCAAGAACACAACTCAATATGCATAAGTCGGTTAGTATTAAATTTGGCATTTAAGTTTTCTAGAAAATTCTCAAACCAAACTATGCTTTAAGTGGCAATATTGTCGAAAATTCTAATTTTCTCAAGAATGGCTTTAAGAATTCTAATTATGATACCATATACTGAAGACATTTCCATGCCTTCTGAAATAAATATCTTGAATTTTCTGAAAATAGCCTCTAAAATCATCTTCATTCTTGAAGACTTTCCCATAATACGAGTTGTCAACTTTTTTTTTTTTTTTTTTTTTTTTTTTTTTTTTTTTTTTTTGAGAACGTGCCTTTACTCATCCTCATAATTTTGATGGTCCTTCTCTAAATAGGCTCCCCTGAATGCGATGCATTTGTCCCAGGGTTTCTGTCAATCTTCAATGACATACTGGAAACCATTTTTGAGACATCCTTCAAAATCGCCTCCGTAGCCTTCACCATTTCTTCCGATGATAGATAATGTCTACCACGAAGGCGTTTATTCAAGTTAGGGAATAGAGAAAGGTCACATGGGGCTAAATCCGTACTATAGGGAGGGTGATGGACGCACTGCACATTGATTTTTCCAAGATATTCAGCAGCATCATTGGCAATATGCGGCCGCGCATTATCTTGGTGCAGCATCAAGCCTGCTTCACGGAAATGTGGTCTTTTGCGGCGGATATGGATTTGTATGTTTTCAGGACATCCCTGTAGTACTGCCCAGTTACTGATGTGTGTGCAGGTACAACATGCTGATAAACCATTCCATGAATATCAAAGAATAAGATTGCCATAACTTTCCAAGAAGAAACAACCACCTTTGCTTTTCAGGGGGTCGGTGATGAAGGAGATTTCCACACCGAGCTTTGCTGTTTTCTCTCAGGATAAAAATGATGTAGCTAAGTTTCATCTCCAGTGATTACGTTTGAAAGAAACTCCAGATCTTCCTCTCTGCTTGCGAATGTCCTTTCGTTCGGGATCAACAGTCTTGGAACCCATCGCGCACAAACACATCTAATGTGCAATGTTTCTATCAACAACGTGTGGGTGGCACAAAATGAAATGTTCAGTATTTCAGAAAGTGATCTTAAGGTAATTCGTCGATCCCCTCTCACAATGGCAGCAGCAGTTTTGATGTTTTCTTCCGTAAGAGCAGTAACTGGAGCACCAGATCCATCTTCCTTAGAAATTGATTTTGTCCCCTCTTTAAACATTTTAAGCCACCTTCGAACTGTGCTATAGGGAAGAACAGAGTCTCCATATGCCTCCTGTAACATTTTATAGGCCTCAACTGAAGATTGGTTGAGACAAGGGCAGTATTTCAAAGCCGCAAATTGTTCCTCGCATGTTACCTCCATTGCAGCGGTAGGCGATACTAAACATGTCTGAACTTGCCTGGTTCTCACAGACGGGAACCTGGAGTACTAACATTGAAACTACTACAGCGTGTTTGTTTCACATTAAGATAACAGAGTATAATAAGATTGAACCGTAAAAATACTAGGGTCATTCTTTATTGAACAGCCCTCGTAGGTAACCCCTAAGACACAATCTAACTACACAAAAATTATAGCTCTCCTTAACCCAGAAAATTTATGGATAAAATTTTATACAGACACATATTTTAAGAAATTGCTTGTTATTGTTGTGAAATTTTAAAAAGTTATGCTATATTAAAATAAGAAGTGGTTATACTTTTTGTCTCCTGGCCACGAAACAGAATGGAATGTCAACATCACCACACATAGACCAGCTCTTAAAGTATTGATTATTGACTCCTATTATCTCGATTTACATGAAATCAATGGAATAGGAGATTTTAAGTACAGTTTCTCAGGAGTGACTGGGGTAAGAAATGTGAGTACATATATATTTTTTAATTTTATTTTTACTTGCAGCTCTTTTTTCTCTTAATTACAAGGCATTAAAAACTGACTTACGCAGCAGCAGCCAACCACGAGCACGTCGCCTAAGATAATGCATAGGAGCCTCTATATTCCAAGCTTACGTCAGCAGGCCGAACTATACGGGAAGAAGGTAAACCGAAACTGAAATCTGAATTAACGTAGAATGGACCATATGTTCTGCGGCAGTATGAGAGCTTATGAATTCAGCAACGTAAGGGATATGGGTTTTATTCAATCGATGAAACCGGCGAGAATCTAACAGATATGAGCTCCGTGTAGGAATTGTTATAATTTACGCATTAATACCCATTCACATTCCGTGAGGCGTAAAATCATGTTATTTCCATTTATCACCGTATTATCTTCTAAGTGAACTTATTGTGACATTGGCTAGATTAACTCTCGGCAATTTTTTAGAACGATGCATTGAAACTAGAAGATAAAAGTGGAGGAAAAATTTGTATAAACTGCAGATGAAATAACTCCCGCTTCACACCAGGAACGAAGAATTATTAGCTGTAACACTCTTGCATATGAATTTTTACTAATTAATTACCATTTTGTACATAAACCTGTTTCTTTCGATTATACATCTCCTCTGAACTAACTGCAATTCAGAAATCCTATCTCTTTCATTTCCTAAATCGCATTTATTTTTTATGAAAAATACATATTTATATTAATTTCCACAAGATTATAGTACATTCCAGATACGACTGCCAACCTGCTATCGTGTATCACTTATGGATCATCATTTTTAAATAACTCCTGTTCAACATATGCCGTTTGTAGTCTAAAATTGCAAAGGTAGGCTTAAATTAAAGCATTCTATCCGTAGCTGAGATTTAAACCACGGATCTTCGGCCAACCTTGTCGCTGTATAAGAAACTGAGTTGTCATGGCAACATAGCGTTGCGGGATTAAATTCTGTAGCCATCCTATTTTTCCAATTTTATCCTGCGCACGACACATGGGAATAGCAATGAAATGATACTGATTAATCTAATACAACGAGTAGAGCCAGACTGTAAAATTCAATGCCACAGCCTGGATTTGAAGCACGAATCTCACGCTATCCGTGCGGTTGCTCTAAACCACTGAGCTACTATGGCCAACGTACCGACATGGTATGAAATTCTCCAGCTGACTCTTATGTTTCCAGGTAGATCAGTTGGAGAATATAATGAAATATCGGCACGTTGGCCATAGTAGCTCAGTGGTTTAGGGCAACCACACGGAGAGCGGAAGATCCGTATTTCAAATTCCGGCTATGGCATTGAATTTTTCAGTCCGGCTCTACTCATTCAAACCTCAGCCTACACATGACTAGTGTGGAAGAAATGATTATTTCCATCAAGTTACCTAAAATAAAACATAGTGGTTTAACTATGAAGCCTGGAACTTAAGTACTTACAGCATAGTAAGTTGCCACGAAAGGTGCGTGTTTCATAGCATATGAGAAACCATAGTGATCTACGGGAAACATAAGAGTCAGGTGGAGAATTTAATGTCATGTCGGCACGTTGGCCATAGTAGCACAGTGGCTTATGTAGAGCAATTGCACGGAGAGTGGGAGATCCGTGGTTCAAATCCCGGCTATGGCATTGAATTTTTCAGTTTGGCTCTACTCATTCAGACCTTAGCCTACACATGGCTAGTGTGAAATAAATGATTATTTCAATTTAATACAAGATTATTAAAGTATGTGGTAACCCATTCGCGGGTTCTCTCTCCCGCGCGATGGAATCGAGCTTCCCCGGCGAATTTGTGTCGACAGAGGCGCACTAAAATCAGTACCTCACAAACAGCATATCTATTTGTTTCATGAAACAAATTGAATTCTATTATTCTTGTAGTACTTATCACACAGTAGGCTCAAATATTCACGTGATATAAGGTATGTCACTGAAAGTTAACAAACCTGAAGCTTTGTGTTGTTATTAGAAAAAAAAACGACATTCTAGATGAAATCAGTGTCACTTAAAAGTGATCACCTCGATAATCGTAAACTAGCTCAACAGATGAACGTAAACAGCAAGTATTACACTAAATGCCTTGTGTCTTGAAGTTGGAGTCTGGTGTAGGATCGGTGCTATATAATAGCTTTCTTTTTAAGGAAACAATGAGTTATATGCTGCCTAATTGTGAGAAGAGATTTTAGTCCTCCTCTGAAAACACCATTTCGCCGGGTACTCTGTAGTCCATCGTGCAGTGCACAGAGCCCGCAAAAGGGTTACCGCATATTTTAACAACACTCTAATACTGAATCATTCTGAAGGTCGGGATGTAAGGTAGTTTCGAGATTTTAAGTCACCATTGGATTTGCAATAGCTTTGTGTATTATACGGCTAAAAGTAATTTAGGGTATTTAAGTTAATTAGTTACTAACACTCCCCACATGGCAACCTTGGCCTTCGGGGTAACCTCACCCCACCAAGTGATGACCGGACCCATTTCTCAGGTGGAGGCACCCAGAGGGCGGTGTCCATTACCTCCGATGATAGGGTGATAGTGAAGATGGCGGTGAGGTGAGAGGACCTACAGTTTTTACCGTGGACTCCGAACCACGTTGGGCATAGGGGATACTTCACGTGTGCTAGACAGAGGTGAAGGCGTGGATAGGGCCGACTTAAAATCGCCAACCCCAGAGCCGGGAATCGAACTCGGGACCCTTAGAACGGGAGCCGCGAACGAAACCACCGCGCTACCCCGGCGCCCTTTAGGGTATTTAATATCCCGTCGATAAATGCTACACACTAAGCCGGAGATCCATAGTTCAATTGTTGGATATGTAATCGTTTTTTTCAGTTTGATTTAAACTTTAATAAAAGCACTATTATTCTTAAGAAATTATTTTGTTTCTAACAGAAGTAAAATATGAAAATAAATAATTTATTTGAGTATAACATTCACGGTACTTCCTTTCTCTGCTCATTATGTTCATAATCATTTATAACTTACACTATGCATTTAAATGGTATTTCTTCTGATCCTTTATATGTTAATGACGATAGGAGTTTGCTTTGAAATATATTCAAGAGAGGTAAAACTGAGAAGTTTCCCTAAAAGGCATGAAAAAGCCTAATGTTTATATCATAATTCAATGTTGTTACTAGTTACTCACCACAGGCTAAAGAGCTGTAGCCTTGTGGTGAGTTTGAAATTCCACGCTGTCACGAGTACAACAAAGGGGGGGGGGATCGTACATGCTAAATGATATTTACGTTGGTAAAATGTACATTATAATATCTTATAATTTGAAAGCGCATAATATTAGGAACCTTGACCTGACCAGCATATACCCGTTTTTCCATAGTACTCGTAGTTATATTTCCTACTTTTTCCAACTTATTCACGATGTGCAATTTATTGCTTATGCAGATGTTTTAAGCATACATTTTAATGAAACTCTTTAAATATATTTTTATTCAATAAAAGATAACGAATGTTAAATAAGAGTTTGTGGAAACTTTTTGACAATCTCATCTAGTAATCTTAAACGTTAGGTACATGCCTAAAGACTGCAATTTGTTTCTTATTCGCACTTCATTTTACACCAGAGTTATGCAAGCAGCGCGCACGGACGTACACACATACTTAGGACTAGGATTTCATTAAGGAGGGGATTCGCTACGTAGGCCACCATGCTGGGCCCATTTTGCCTATGCCCCACAGTGGGGTGTCCCCGGGAGGAAGGGTGAGGCGAGAGGAGAGACAGGGCGGCCGACCCAAAGAGCCACGGCAGTGGAGAGGGTAGGGTCTCTACAGTTTACCTAGATAGACCTCCCCGACAGGCCAGGACAACGGACACACTCCCTTTCAGCTGCCAAGGTGCGGGCGCTGCGGACCCCTAGCACTCGTGGTACCTCTGACGTTACTAGAGGAACCTTGGGCCGAACATGCCGAGCCCCTTCCGTAAGGGAGTTGCTCGGATTGGGTTGGACTCGAGGGGGCAGTGTGTTCCCGCCACCCACGGGCAATTGGGTACCTCCGGCCAGGCTACTGGCCGCCCGGAGGGGGTAGAGGACTGCCTCATAAGTCCCGGGAACTAGCCTGCAGAGCTAGTAGCTGGTGAGCTAGACACCGGCGGCCCTACCAAGGTTTTTTGGTAGCTGGTTCATTAAGGACCGGCGCGTAAGTGGCGTATCCACTTCCGTCCCGTCTGCCGTATGCAGGTGGGAGGGGGGCAGTTTATAAAATTGGTACTGTCCTATGGTAAATATATCCGAGAGGCCCGGGTTCTGGTCCTAAGGGTCCAGGACTAATTGGAGTAGATCCTCGCACTTAACACTCCCCTACTGCGGGATGGCAACGAGACCAGCATCTGAACCCCGAAGGTCCCTGGCTGGTGATCCCGAAATGGCTCCAGCAAAGCGCGGAGACCGGCAACCGACCTACCGGAGGAGGTATTGGTTTACCTCAGAGCGCATCATCCTGCCATGCACCGCCGAGACACCCACCGACAGTTCCACCTTGAAAGAGACCACAAGATGAGAGATGACGTGAAATGATAATGGAGATGAAATGGAGGGACAGGAAATTCGAGGGATGTAACTAACCTATTCAGCATTCGTCTAGCGACCCAGGAAAAACCCCGAAGAAACGCATGGGTCAGGTAGGGCGGCCTATCGGGAATCGAACCCGGGCCTCCCAAATGCGGGACACAGACCACATACATACTTTGAACCTTTTCTTACATTTCGAATTTTTACCTGGAATAACATATACCCATTTCCTGTGCCTAGGTCAGTCGCTTGATATGAGTTCAGTCCCTCCGTTATCTTTCAGATAATGTTTAATAATTTGCCACAGTTTTTTTCTGTTGAAGTAAATAAATTATAATCTAGAGCTTAAGGATTAAAAGGAGTATATGACGAAAATAATAAGCAATGTTATAGAATTCATTTTTTATCGTTAAACAGGGACTTGTTGGTAGTGTGACCCAGGTGTGAAGTTACATTAAGAAAGTTTTAGCGGTCCAACACGTGTAAACTCAGATGCAGAAACGTTTCGGTGAAAGTAAACGAGTAAACGTAGTAAAAGCAAACGAATTAATTAGAAATTACGTACATATTTGTTTCACAGATTTGGATAGTTATTTCTCAAAGGGTACTTCAGCTTTAGAACTGAATTTAACTCACGAGCAATGCTGCTTAACAACAATAATCCAACTAAACCGTTATTTTTTTTTTACAGCTTAGCTCAAGTACTGCATAATCATAGGAGTACCAAGGAGGATACCATAGAGACGTACTGTCAGCCTTTATGCTGAAGGATCATCTCAAAGCGTACCGGTTGGTTCAGCGTGGTTTGCGAGAGTGAACCATATTAACGAAACCATTCTAGGTTGCACATAGCATTACGTTGACACCCCATCTAACACCTTAATGTGAAAGGAATGGTAGTAGCCGAAAAAAGTGTTCGTTTAGAATTAAACTGAATGTTGAGTCGGGGATTATTCCTAGTGTAAATATTAGTTTTCCTCGAATACTTTGCATTGTTACCATATTTTAATTGTTTGTTGAGTGACATGTTTTCAATGAACATCCTTGAAATGAATTTTTGGAACACGAGCATTTGTATGTGGTTAATGTCTTTGCTCATAGTCGAGAGTCCTTAAACTGGTATTTAACGCAGCTGCGGCGCTATGATATTTGTGGCTTTAAGTATCCCTATATTTCAAACCTGAACTATCGAAGTAGCTGCTAATGGTGGTCAGGAAATCGCAGTTCTAACTGTGCGAAGCAATTTGGCTCTAATCCATCTGAAGTCAATCGAGTGTAAAGTTATATTGCACTGCTACGCCTTAGTCAGGACTTTCCGACGTTTTTCCTAACCCTGGTAGGGCCATGCAAAAGGGATACCAATAATATTAGGTACACGCCTCTGCAGGTTCATCATTTTAAATTAGATAAATTAATTAGGTAGCTAATTGAAAGCAGCGTATATCTACATTTCCATAATATCAAACTCGTACAGTAAGCAAAAGGCAGGTGTCAAATTTAAAGCTTACAGACGTATGAATCATTCTTTATCACACATAGGTCGAGGAAATTCATCAGATTAATTTTATTTCACAGCCTAGAAAGGATCATTATGTCAAAGTTGTATTGGAACGAGCGGGATGACTCAGGCAATTTCGTCTGAGGCCCGGGAGGCCCGGTTTCAATACCCGTGGCCGACCTACCCGACCCATGTGCTTTTTTGGGGGTCTGCCCGGATCCGTAGATGAATGATGGATAGGTTACTTACATCCCCTGAATTTCCTGTTCCTCCACTTCATCTCCACCATCATTTCATATCATATTTTATCTTAAGGTCTCGTTCAGGGTAGAAGTATCGTCTGGAGTCTCAGTACGAGAATGTCTGTTGTTCTGGCCTGCAGGGGGAAGTTTCCATCTAAGTAAAATGTAGAGAACCTGCCCTCAGCACTGTTGTGGCTCCTTAGAACGGCCGATCTTTGTCTCCTATAAGCTCATCCTTCCTCCCGGGGATACTCCACTTGGGTATATAAGATACACCAGACCAAGACTGGTCGCAGTGCCGAATCCCATCCAGAAAGGAATGTTGAATTGGGGTAAATTATTTAAAAATGTAAAAACTATTTGTGTGTGGCTTCGTTTGAAATATATTGGCTTTCTAACTGAACTCAGTCTAAAAACATGCACAATATTTGTAAGCTCCAGCCAACAGATTCAGAAGTTCAAGAATTTACATTAGATCATTTAGGAGAGATTATAAACTTTATTTTAAATAGAATATGAATTTGAATATTTTATTTTCTATCGTGTTCTGAAAAAAATATCAAAAGCATGTGTGTATTACACTTCATTGGTATTTTGACTTCAAT
This sequence comes from Mantis religiosa, assembly GCA_030765055.1. Lineage (NCBI taxonomy): Eukaryota > Metazoa > Arthropoda > Insecta > Mantodea > Mantidae > Mantis > Mantis religiosa. Next base: position 67,025,089 of record CM060950.1, on the reverse strand, counting down.
TTGCTGGTCAGCTGCATTTTGAGCGCGCCAGGATCAAAGAGCATTTATCTTGTTTTATCTCCATGAGGCAAGAGAGGTAATGAAAGTAATCCCTTTGATGGAGGAGTAAAACCGAAGTGATATCAAGGGAGTAAGCTACGGACACCTTCTGACCGTGGGACAAATGTTATCGACCTACTATACAAAATAAGCGACTTCATTCGTGCTGTTATTACATATACATGTATATAAAAATATTTAAAAACGTAATATTTCCATCACTTAAAGCTAACACTTATTTATATAGATCTTCATTGAAATAAACAGTAACATGATATGCTACCAGAGAAAATAAAAATAGCTAGGCTAAAACACTGACAAACCATGACATTGGATAGCAAATTAAATAATTTACACTTTAATATTACGAAAGCAAACATACTCGTAATCACACCATACACGCATTAATTTGTATTCCTTCCTATCTATATTACAACAGATTAAAAGCAAATTTTTGGATCCCTGAGGGCGCAATTATATTCAATTTCACATCAAAAATATAGAATTAAACAGTTACAAGTTTCACTGAAATATAGGAATCCACAGTGTGGTTTTAAAACTTTTAAAAATTTACCTCCTAAAGCGATTACTCTCGATTATGAGTTACCTATTTTCAAGATAATTAATATATTCAGAAGACCCAAAAGATACTTTGAAGGAAGAGATGATTATTTAAGTGTATCTTCAACATAACAAGCTTACCTTTGATTTCCAGGGCGAGAGATCCCTAAAGGTTGCTTCTTTAAGAATCTAAAACTCAGGAATTTTTATGCATGAAAGTGTTTTAAACACATTTTTCGATTGCCACTTTTGCTTAAGGTTTAAAGTGTGGCAGCACAATTGTCCTTATAGACTCATTAAGTCTAAATACATATTACTTTAGTTCTGTAAAAAACTGAAGCTGCTGACAGTGAAGTAAACTAGGTTATTAATAATAACTAAATACTAGTAAGACAACTTCACTATTCACTCATCTTATTTAAATCCTGGGACCGGTTTCAAAGCAAAACATCTGCTTCATCCTCAACCACTCAGCTTGACACTCACACACTTAACTTTATCAATAACTTTCACCATTTCCAGGAGAATTATTTTATAGATTCTATGGGAAACTTAACGTTTTGTCAGTTTTATACAGAATACCAAAGCTGAACGTACCTGAAATAAAATTAGAAAACAAATACACTGATCGTTGCGCAAAATATTTCATAAGATTATCATAACTTTAACGTAAAATAAATAACATAAAATAAATTTAATGCCTGAACTATAAGATTACTTCGTTACTTTTATAGCTACCGGAATTATACGAGCTATACCAAGATATTTAACTACTCTTGAGTATTCACATAGAATTAGCTCTTATCTAAGTAATATTTTTAGGTATGTATAGACATTTCGCGTCACGTGGGTGAGTGTCAAGCTGAGTAGTTGAGGATGAAGCAGATGTTTTGCTTTGAAACCGGTCCCAGGATTTAAATAAGATAAGTAAATAGTGAAGTTGTGTTACTAGTGTTTAGTTATTATTAATAAAATATTACTTTACTCTAGCATAGTTACTCAAAGCTATACAAATTTATTAAAGGCTGATATCTTCATTGTAAAGCTATGAAATATTCTATAATTTATTTAAAAGCTTTTTTCTGACTACTAAGCTTTATAATGCGTTCCCAACGTAATACTTCATTATGCTGCCAAACATGTCGTATAACTTTGCTTTTATAATGCTTTTGAAAGCTTCTTTCTGAAAAACAAACCAAATATATCGTAAGAACAAATTTATTATCTATGTTACTTGTAATTCTGCAGTTTTACGAAGAATTTGTGACGTCTTAGGGACATCTAAGGCGAATGCAGAAAAACGATCGTTCCAGAAATTTAGAGCATGAAAAGTTTGCACAAGCAATTAAGGTCTTTCATATCATAGAATTCGAAGAAATAATAAGTCCTCAGTCTCGCCTGTAGATAATTTCGTTAGAGGAACGCAGCACAGTCTACAGAAACAGAACAGAACTGAGAGCCAATATTTGTTTTAACAAATTTCGTGAAAGTGCGCTGCCATGAAGCTCTGTTTGCCGCGGTCGCTCAATTTTAGTCTTCACTTGACAAATTCAACGGCCAGCTATGTCTGTGTAGTGCAAATCTTACGTAAAAGCAATAATTCATATTGTTAAAAGCCGTTTTCAGGTATACACCCCGAGAATCTCTGCGATTCCAGTTGACGGGGTACGTACCAAACAGTTACTCTCGTAAAGGATAATGTGTAGTTTCAAAGGGGAACACCTCGTGCACTGTGATTTCCACACAAATCTGATGTAACTAGTACCCTCAGGAGGAAAAGATGAAGCGAAAGAACCGCAGGAGGTCACAGGATCTCAGGCAGACAGACTACAAAGACTCACAAGTTTAATAAGAGCCCGAGAGTACTGCATCAGAACCCACTGCAAAGCCACCAATAAATAATCTGGTTCCAGTGTTGATAAGCATCCCCCACGTGAGAACTGCGATCACACAAAACCGTCCAATCCCAGAAACAGCATTTACAATGCGCAACCATCCGCACCATCTGTCATACGCCATAACTCTGAAAGCACAGCAGAATGATGATAAGAGTGTGAAATGAAGGGAAAGAAAGTAGTGGTATCAAACCAAGCACTCCCGAATTTGCCTAAGTGACAAGGAGAAACCAGGAAATACCCGAATCACTGAGAGCAGTCCTCGGAGATCGAACCCGATGCCGTCGGAATGCGAGTCACGCACGTTACCGCGACGCCACATCGCTTGACATTATCCTAGTGGTTGAAATAACAATTACCGTTATTTAAAATATAAACTGATAAGCATCCCAATGCATTTATAAGTGTAACACAGTATTTGATGAAATTAAATATCCAAAGGTATTAAAATCTTATTTCAGTGAGTGGTAAGATAGAGGTAAGTAAATATAATCTAAGTAAATATAATCTAAGTATAATAACTACCTATATGACACCAGTAAAACTACTGGTACTACTTCCTAACATCATTTTCAATACAACAGCGTCAGCCAACTGAATCTCTGTGACGTCAGTGTGCGCCAACACTAGAAGTGTTCAACATGGGGAAAAGTGCAGTCGATGGTAGGAGATTTGTCATGCAGTCTAGGGAGTGTATATACCTTGTGTCCAGTGGGTGTAAAACTTGCTTGGTTTTATCTTCCCTCTGAACCCCTTACCTAGGCTTCTTTACGTCACAGAGGCATTACTATGCCACACTTGAATGACTTGGGGGACTTTTACTATGCAATAATCACTGGAAGAGTCAGAGTAACGTGTTTTGTTGCTTAGTTGTCACAGGCACCCCATAATTTCAATAAATTTCTATTATTTAATGTAATTTGGATATTTACAATAAAATTCATCAGTACGGCTTCTAAAATAAAGTTAGTTAAATATGAATGAGATATCACCTATGAGATTTTTCATTATAGTTTTCCAAAACTTCAACTGTCGTTACTATAGTATATCTGCTTGTGTTTAACCAAAAATTTACCTCAGTAAAAGTCATGTGTTCACCTTTCAGATTTTAATACGAAATAACAGTGTTAGCTATGTTAAAATGCCTCTCATTTAAAAATATTGCGCAATCTTATGCACAAAATGCAATGTGGAATCTAAAATAACATTCCAGCTAAAAATTCTGGGAAATTTTAGAAGCAATACATAGAAATTTTTGCAAAATAACCCTAGGGTTACCAAGAAATTGACTAAATAGTATAAGCAGGGCTGGGGATACTGAGAGTAAAAGACAAAATGATAGAAAGGACAGTCGAACACTGGTTCCGTATAAAGCTGATAGGGAAAAATCCATACTAAAACAATGCATGGACTGCACATGAAAAAATGGGGAAAAATAAACTTGTAAAGTAAACAACATTTCTTCAGATCTGAAGAAATATGCAATTAATTTAAATCGTCTAGAAGGGAGAAGAAGTAAGAAGACAGATCTGAATTGTAGTAGAACTTTTATAAGTTGCATTACTTATATTATGCAACACAAATATACAGAAAATGAAGGAGAAAATTTAATACTAGATAAACAAGAAATGTTTTTAGATACTCATGTTATTGAGATTTTACCTCAAGATCGAGATATGGTATGGTGAAAGTAGGGAAATATCTATGAAAAGGGGTTAAAAGAGACGTAAAGAAAATTGGTGAAATTGTAAAAGAGTGATAATGACATACAGAAGCAAATAGTGGATGGAATATATTTCTGCATTGCTAATGTAACTGAAATTTAGAAATAATTAAAAGGATAAGTAACTCCGAGTAAAGTTAATACATCTTCAATCATTTATAACATACACAATTTCAAGAATCTTAGTCCTTTAACACAATTACACGAAGATTTCGGTTTGGGTCAATATGGCCACTATGTAAGTGGAGTATTACGGATGTTGAACATTTGTGAGGGGAAGTGAAGCTTAGAAGTCAAAAGAATAATTTTTGCATACGGCTTTTCATATTGCGTTATCCAATAAATCTAAATTACGGGACTTTCCACTGTTAGGTTACTGAAGATCCCAAAACGAGTATTTAGACATTTAAAATCTGTATATTTCAAAAAAACAAACTGCAAACACTTGAATATTTATCTAACTTTTAAACACGCTTTGTGTATTTTATCTCTTATATGAGTCTTACCTGGTTTCAGCCCTTAAACATTTCTTTTTCATGCACATAAATAATATTTCATTTTCCTATCTTGCTCTTTTCATTATTTAGACTACTGGGGGCGTTATTATGTAAATATTCAAATAAACTGGCGTTACTAAAATATTTTCACAGGCATAAATTTCAAGATATTTGTTTTAAGTTTCGTGAGCGTGAAAAATGCTTTGTTTGGAGTGTTTTCAGTAACACTGTTTCTGATAATTTAAATTGCTTAAACATAGACTAATACTTTAGGAGTGATTTCCAAACATACCCAGCTGAAACTTATAATTTTTACCATTTTACCCTCCTACTACGGTTATTATAGATAACATTGTGTTCAAAATTATTAAAGTTGAGAATCATGAATGTTTTGGCGTTTATTATCTTACAGATCACTTTAACGACAACTGCTATGCGATGGCAGATTGAATTGGAGTACATAAGAATAGTCTCAAACTGTTAATACAAACGTGTTGACCTGAAAAGAAGTGTGAATAAGCGGGGAAATATATTGATAAATTTCACTGATACAAGATGACATGTTTTAAACACAATTTGCATTCAGATATAGAAGAACAATTGTCCGTGTTAAGGAGACATCTATTTTTAATAAAATTTGCTTACTAAAACATAGTTGCGTAAACAACGCAATACAGTTTATAATGTCAGGTATCAAGTGTAACTTAAAATACCGCCAGTGCCATCACCACCAACTTATATGTGAAACCTTAAGCAAAAACTACGAATATTATGCATATGTAATACATATATAAATCAAATAAGAAAACATTTTATAGGTGTAATGAGAAAAAACATATGCAACAGCTCATGTATACGTTGACAACCTCATAATGCAAGTTAGCTATTCATTAAATAATACGTTTTCTTTACTCTACTAGTAAATGTTCTGTGCCTTTTCTAAATCACTCACTCCCCTAGTTTGGGAACCGAAATCTCATATTAAAGATATTTCTGCAGTACCTTCAAACATTTAGTTAAGAATAAGTAATATCGATCATTTCCGTTTCTCTATTAGGATTGGTTTTAACGGGCTTTGGAATGATAAACGACGGTGCACAGCTATAAGTTCTCCTGCTCTCAAAGCATTCTTTAGAAAGATGATACAACTTTTATAAATTTAAGTAACATTGCCTCACCAGCATATGGTATACTGCAGCACTGATTTCACACAAGTGAATAATTTTATCAATAGCTAAAAGCCACAATAATATATTTATAATTGAAAAATACTGATCCTCTCCATATGAAGATTGGTACAAGTTTGAATTTTTACAAACAGCTTTCGATAATACTCCACATATGTATGTGCAAAATTAACCACCGTAATGAGTAAGTCAATGCTTTGCTTCGTTTCGAAATTAATTTGTTTGATCAAATTTCATCCGGAAATGCCTCTGATATATAATACAAACATCAACTTAGTTCCAAAATTTCATTAGAATCCGCATATTTTACAAATAATGTCATATAACCGCATTTTCTTCAATTTTAGATAATTTAAAAAATATGTATGGTGTATTACTCTATATGAAGCTAAAAATGTTAACTTTACACATTTTCAAAAGCCTGTAACTTAGATGCAAACTCAGTCTCCAATGCCTTCTCTCGCTAAACGTATTTAAACTCGTATATAGTTATAACACCATCAAAACATGCATCAGTGAATAGGAAATTCTACTGATTACAAACATATAGGTAGCAGTATTATCTTATTTTTATTGTTTGGATTAAATGATACAATTCTTTGAAAACGATTATGACTCGCCTTCAATATTGACGAAACATGCTCCACAAGTTGTTACCAAGTGCGTATTAATGAGTGCACAATTTCAAAATGTAAGTAGGAAATAAAAAATATCGTTTCTCAAAATATGGGTCTGCATAGATGCATAGAAATTGTAACAAAGATATTCTGTAATAATTCAGTAGGTACGCCTGAATCAAGTAAGACTGGAAAATAAGCACCACTCTCTCTTTATTGATATTGAAATTCATATGAATAATTTCACTTTAAGAAATTTTACGCAATGCTATTACTGTTGTTCATAGCAGTAAGCTGAAATAAATCTGAATTCCCTTTTATTTCTCGGTAGAGTGTGCATTCATGTTCGAAATTCTGCATGAACTAAGATATATTTGATTTATCTGCTTTTTTGCACAAACTTTCATTGAGCTATATCATAACTGCACAAAGGATAGGAGCTTTTAAATATTTCTTAATCCCATAACTCATAGCAAGAAACAAAACGATGGAGTGAAAGTTATTTTTGAAGAAGAAGGAGTTGTAGTTTCGATATAATTTGTGTGTACATGTAAACGTCTGTACTGCACTCGATTCTACCTATGCAAACAAATAAAGTAAATATTGAAACACTGAATAGTAAGATGGACTGAATTCACTACTCCAGGTAGACATAACCAGTAATTTAAGGTCAAGTTACAAAACAAACACAGAACAGCATAGCACGGATTTGTTTTTGCTTAAAATAACCTGGATTATGCGCTAATTGTGGTGATTATGGAATAACTATTAATTTATAATAAATTAATTTTAAACATATTACTTATTATAAATCCAATTTTTGAGTTTCATTCTGAAGTAACTGTTTTTAGTTTTATTAAGTTTCATTATAAAAACTAGAGATATCGTCATACACCATTAATACATTTTCTGCGTAACATATGGCTGAGCATATGATAAACATATTAACTTACAAACAAACAAGCACTGAAAACATAAATGACTGAAAAAGTGTGAGTGCGTACATTAGTTCACTTGGTAGGAAAAGAGTTAAAACTTTTACGTAAGGGAGGTTCGATATGCTAATCCTGTTTCCATCAACGTATCACTAATGGGTTTTAAATTAATTTCCCTATAATTCAGTCATATTGTGATCTAAAGTTTAATAATACAGTAAATAAAAAGTAAATGATACTGAAGTGAACGCTATATTCCTAATTTAAAAATTATGCATTCCATTTATATTCAGCGTTTTAACCTATTTCACAAAATGGCAGTAGAAAAATCTAACTTGGAACCACATTATATAGAGATACTTTAAAGTTTCTATATTTTGGAATATGTATTTGTATAGGTTACCGGTATTCTCAAGAATAGGTACTAAAAATTGGAGTGTTCTTTGAAATATTGTGCTCATAAGTATTCTTGAGTAAGAACAAGCTCATACTGGTATAAATGACAGACCTGTTAGTAAAAAATTAAGCACTAAGTGTTAGACAAAAGAAATACTCAGGTTGCAATCAGAGAACAAAATCACAAAGAATAGAAGGCAAACTAAAGCGAACAAAAAGTGAGATACCAAAGCAGTAAAACAATGAAAATATTACGTTGTAACCAAACAGTGGAGTGTATTGCTCGAGAAAGCAGATGAATGCATGCATGTCAGTGTCTTGAGCTGCATTCATTCATTACTTTTGTTTGTCACGCCGTGACACGTGAAGAGCGTTTCAGACTGCAAACAATAGACATTCTACGGTGTTACCTTTCAAAATTCGTTTGTGCTTTGCAAGCCTAAATGTGCAACTTGTTAATTAACGCACTTTCTATGGCTGCTTTTGTTTCATTTCAGAGGAAACGTTCGTATATACCGGTTTCACGCTTTAGTTATTGAAGTTATTTCGACCAAAAGAACCCTTGGGGTTTAGCCTGCATCTGTATATGTTATCTTCGCGTTATCTGTATAAAAATTAATTCTACTTGCAAATTATGCCATATAGAGTGTATTACAGGTAAAATATAATATTGACTGAGTTAGGAAAGTGTGAATTATCTTAATTAAAACACTGTTTAGAGCATAGGTAGCAAAAACGGCTAACAATAATTCTCCTACGAATAATTCAGAAAAAAGTTACGTTAGGACTTTTATCCCAACTGGAGTAAAATTCTTTGACTAAAATTAACTTTTCATATTGTAGCGTTACAGAAAATTCCGTAAAATAAGCATATCGTTAACACTCTTCTTACAATTTACCGTCGTAAACAAGTGAGGAACGCTTTACCGCTTAATGCATTATGCTGTATAAAGCTACAGTGACATATAGCTAAACCTTAACTTTATCAAGGACTTTCACCATTTACAGGAGAATTATTTTATAGATTCTATGGGAAACTTAACGTTTTGTGAGTTTTATGCAGAATACCTAAGCTGAACGTACCTGAAGTAAAATTAGAAAACAAATACACTGATCGCTGCGCAAAATATTTCATAAGATATCAAAACTTTAACGTTAATCACATAAAATAAATTTACATATGTATGGTGTTGTGCGATCTAGCTAAATGCCTGAACTATCAGATTACTTCGTTATTTTTATAACTACCAGAATTGCACTAGCTATACGAAGATATTTAACGACTACTCTTGTGTATTCACATAGAATTATCTCTTATCTAACTAATAATATTTAGATATGTGTAGACATTTCACGTAACAACGCAATAATATAAAATTAGCATATAAATATGACAGCTTTCGTTTGGCTTAAGAAAACACGAGATACATGACACCCAGTTCAGTTTTGTATATGTGATATTAACAGATGCACAAAGTTCTTACTCGACACAACAAAACCTTGAGTATATGGAAATCACGAATTCTCATTAATGGTCTTGTATAAGCGAGTTCCAATGTTGTGCATGGAAACAAGTATTTCTCTCTCAAAGATGGTGTCATGTTTAGATATCAGGAATTAAAAAGCGAGACACCTTCTGGCTATATATGCATATCGCCCCCTCCAGAATATAAAGTAAAGATACAACGTAAATTTAAAATACAACTCACGTCAGTGATAGTAGGGCTAAACTGCAAACATACGGCGTGTAATTACTGAATGGATTACTACACACTCCTTCAGCGTATACACGTGCGTTTAACTTCATGTACGTACGTACGTTAAATAGAAACAGAGGCATTTATACGTTAAGACACGTCGTGATTAAATTAGCTAACGGTTTTAGTAAACCACTGAGTGCCTTACGCCTTTCTATTGCTAATTATTTCTCTTGTCACGCAAATATATCTCTCCCATTCCTTCAGCACTATTTACGGCATTTTCTCACACCAATTTCTTTAGTAGAGGAATGTAAAATTACCCTAATTTAAATCTATTCTCTGTACAGTTTACAAAATGATTTTTACTAAAAGTTTCTACTCTACTGTCTAATAGTTTCTACCATGGTACACTGCGTGGCGTATACATCAGGCTACGTACTTTAATAGTGAGTTCTACAAACTTTTCTCATGCACTTTATTTGTCTACAAAAACTTCATCTAAGGAAAATCTTCCAGGGCTGTGCATATATAATGCCTGTTAATAAAAATCCTACAATACATTTTATTTCGGAAAGTGTTTACGTCAAAAATACGTCTTTTCTAAATGTATATTTAAATATACTTCTAAACAGCTTTTAACATTTGCAAAACAATATTACCGCGTCGATAGCTTTATTTAGATGTTAAATTAGGATAATTTTAGTTTCTATGAGAGGAAAGTTCACCTTAAGAAATTTTAACAAAATACTTAAGTGCGTATATGTATATCGAAAACAGAGTATAGGATTTATATTTCGAAAAGGTATTTTTAAAACTGTATGACATTCTAAATGCTGTATGATACTTATATCCAGCTTTTAAAGAAATTTTCCGCGGTTGCCATTAAAATTTAATTTCGTAAAAACGTATGAAAATGGGCTAAGTTTGCTTGTCCAAAAGATAGATTTGAATTTGGTTAAGTTAGAAAAGTTGGGAATGCTACAGCCCCGGCAAGTGTACATGCTGTTGAGCCTGTACCTGATTGTAAGAGTCGAAGTAATATCAGCAGAAGGTGAAGAGGCGGAGGATCCATCCGCCCGACCGTTGTGCACGATCACGCTTTCGAGACTGACTTGGAGAAGGCTGAACAGGCGTTCTGCTCCAGCAGAATCGGGTCGGATCGGAACACATCGGTACTTCAGCGCCGACGCTACGTCACGCTCCAGCACAATTCTGAGAAACCAGTCGCCACTATCTGCTGGAAGGCAGTCAGAAAAATAGAACATTTAGCGGATAATGAATTGAATCCCCCACCCTCTCGATAGAATTTGTTCCACACATTTATCATTATTCCCTTATGATCCAATTCTCGAATATCTTTTCTCTTACTCTTCTTTATTAAGATACCCTCTCCGTTGCCGTCATCATCTTTCAACATCGTAATAAACCATAGGAGTATAATGCGGTTCAGATTACAAACTAGAAGTTATTTTCTTCCTCTCTCGTGATACCCTGATTCGTTGTTATTCAGCTGTCATTCGGTTTCGGTTTTCATCTGATATTCGTAATAAAGAGTGGCCAGGACTTCCTGCCCTCAATTTCGAACAAATTCATAAACATTCTTAGAAGCTCATAGTTGCGAAACACTATAGAGTAGAAACCGAATCAGGCTTAAATTAAAATATTTCTTCAGAATTACCATTATCCTCAATTTTATCTGGAATTCATTTTCGGCGAGTATAGCCTTGGGAGTATCTGAAATATACAAGATCTAGAAATCCACTAAATCTGACAATGAAGTTGCTGGAATAGATGCTATAGAAATAAAATGTTATCCACTGGTCACTGGTACATTATTTTGATGACTGTGCTAGCGGTGGTGTCTGTAATAAAACATGCAGTTTCTTAAAAAATTAAGAATTTTCAAACCAAATGTAATCCCGGCCATGTTAATAAATGAGGTGGCCAAATGCCCAGTCCTTTAAGTAAGCAGATATCCCTTCCTGCGTTAAATCAATTGCAGAACGCAACGGGGAAATTCCAATTAAACGCATGGCAGTGGTGTGAGCGGACTACACATTCTAGTTCAATACTGCGAGCTACATCTTGCTAAAGAAAAAGCTTCAAAGGACTTTATAAAATTACAAAACCGTATATATCCAAATACAAGGTAGTTATGATATAATTTAAGCAGTAAATTCTGAACTATGCTTCACAGAAAATCCACATTAAATCTCAAAATAATCTGCAAGCAGCAAATATTAAAATTTTGAATGAAATTAAACATAATACATTTATATCACGAGGAAAACCTTAAATTAGTTGAAGGGTAGTAAAATAGATTACGAGAAAACAATATATTACAATTGTTTGGGCTATTTCTAAGCACCTGAACTTACCACTTCAAATGTAACATTTAAGAAGTATAACGGAGGAAGCTAAAATTGGATACTATTTCTATATTGATCGAGGATTTTTCTATCAAAATTTTAAAAATGCGATTTGTTGGCTTAAGTTTCGAAAGTTAAGTATCGATTACCCTGAACACTAAATATTTTGAGAATGATAATTACGATAGATAACGTGTGACAGATTTATGTTATATAACGAAACTAAATACTATCGTACATGTTATTTTAATATTTGTTTCCACATGGTAGTACAGGTACATTTGGCGTATGTTATGTTTAGTTCTATTATAAAATATTGCATTCACAATTTAACAGAAGATGCAGGATTATTTTAATTCATTCAACATTTCTATAGAAAATGCAAAAATCTGAAAAAGAAATGTATCCCTTAAAATCATAAAATGAATTATTGTGTTGAATATTTCAAAATAACTTTAAGCAAATTGAACCAAAATATAGTTAAGGTAGTAAAAAACATTTCTAAATTAAAGTTTGGTAAAGTGCATTAAGTTACAAGAGCAACTTAAGACTAATTTTGAATAAAAAATCACTAAGAAATGTAAAATTTATGAATTTCATACAGGAGTTCCGTTAATGTAAATTCCACTAAGGTACACAAATTTGGCTTCATGGATTCATTAATAACCGTACCTCATTAGCCTATCGCTTACCAATTTCTGTTTTAATCACTAACTGCATTCGTGTATTCATACTCAAAATGTATTGCTCTATTATAACAATTTTGTAATGTTGGATCAAAGTGGCAAATTTTATCTTTAATTTAAACTATATGTTTTCAATTTAGTGCTTTATTTATGCTAAGCTAAAAAATTTTTCAGATTAGTGTCATGGAATTATAGTGCATATTTTTTTTCTTTGTTGCAACATCTTGACTCCGATAAAAGCATTTACTTATGGTTAATATCTAACGGTTGATCAGTTTCCAAATACATCAAAAGATGTTACAGAAATAATATATATTTGAATACCAAGGTAACGAAATTGTATTTTACATATTGTAGAATTAGAAATCTCGTATGTAGTTTTTGTTAATTAAAAATATGTATTCTCTGTACCTTTGAACAACGGATACTCAAAGTTTCACATTGTGAGTTGGGCATGTTAGACGAAGTTTAAGTTTGAAATAAGCAAAGAAACTTAGATGTTTCTTTTGGAATGTCTATACTCCAGGTTACTAGGACTTCGGCTAATAGTAAATTCTTTTGTTATGTGTTCCGGTGTGAACCAACAGTAATGTAGCACAGATGTCCAGTGTTAGCACCGGTTGTCTGTTTCTGCGTTTTGTAGGATCTGTGTAGTTTGAGGGAGATATTTGTGACACAATTTTTTTTAAAGAAAGGATATGCTCAATTTAATTCGCGGTTCCTGCCAGTCACTTTTAAATAGCTAAATATAGATAAGCATTTGAAGCACTGGTGCTTACTTCCATAACTAAGTTTAATTTCTCTGGTGTTAGGAATTAGGATTATCGAAGTCCAGTGAATTAACTTTGGTGCGATCCACCTTGGTTTCTGATGAATAAATGCTCTGTCCTTTGAGTAACACGCCCGCTTTTAAGACCTCTCATTTACACTCCTTAACCGTATAGCACATCTAAACGAGAGCAAAGGGAATATAAAGTCCTGAGAGTTCAGTAATTGGTTTAAAACATACATTAAAGGTAAAGGGATAAAGGTACGCTCTACAGAGAGGCAGCCGCAACGAAGCAGAGCACCGCATGTAGTTCATATAGCTCTTTGTATTTCTACCGTGACCTGTATGAGGAAGAAATGAGGGGAGAAACCCAAAGGGCAACTAGATACGGATGACGACGGGTGCAAGCATGTTCGGATTCGTCAACATTTTCAACACAAAAGGTTTCTGTGACACACAAACACACCGACAAATCCCTATTGGCCAAGCTATTCCCAGATATTGGGACCCGCACGGAGGTAAATCCTGTGAACAATCCCAAACAACACGAGTGGGGGGAAAAAAAACTATCGTACATCCAACTTCCCATCGCAAATCACCGAAAACTGTCTCCTGGTCCTACACGCTTGAAAAAGAAGTCCACAATGAAAGAAATTATGGATACAGTAAGGCGGTAGTAGAAGCGGAACTATTCCAGCATTCGCTTACCTACGCAGGAAAACCGCGAAAAAAAGCATGAGTGACATTGGTGAAGCAAAATATTCTCTCCTCGAAGAAGTTGCAATAATTTTAAAGGCTACGCTGCGCTATATCTGTCCGGGTGGGTCCTTGAAAACATCTGTGCTATTTTGCCTTCGGCTGCTTCCTCGGTAGAGCAGTGAAACCTGTCTCTTAGGGATGTATTGTAAATGATAACATCAGTCAATTGGCTGACATCTCTTTTATTTACTATTTGGTTAAAAAGGGTTGCAACTGTTAATTTCTAAAACTGAAATGCTTACATAATATTACTGAAGCTAATCCTTAGTTAATGTCGAAGGGATGTAATCACCTCAGTCGCTAAAGCATAGAACAACAAATGATCCGACTGAAATCAGAGAGTAGGTATCTCACTCTAGGTCCAGGAGTAAGTGATATGCATCTGTAATACACCTCGCAGCTTCTCTTAAACCATGCCTAACATTTCTAGTCCCACCAACTGCCAAACATAATGTGGACCGGTCATCAAAATAAAACCGTCATAATTTATTTTGTTAAGTTCTATTAATGTAATAATCCCATTTTTCGTATAAGGATTGTAAGCCTAAGTCAGTGTACACAATTTTAAGACCCATCCGCGAAACATGTTTACACCCTATCAATAACCATCCGTTTCACGCCTTAAACTCATTTAAAATTTGTGTAGTGTAGTGTTTAACGCCCGCTTTTACTACATACGGCACTGCAGGCGGTGACACTGATGATATATGAGATGAAGATGGAGCACCGGTGGAATGTGATGGCGGGAGAAACCGGAGGTCCCGGTTAAAACCCCGCCCCAGCGACGTGTTGTCCACCACAAATCTCCCTTTTCGGTCGCCTCGGATCGAACCTGGGCGGCCTTGGTGACAGCCAAGCGGTCTAACCACTGAGCCACGGCGCGGCCCTCATTTAAAAGCCTCGACGTTGGACCATCGGTTTATTTTAAGCTTTCGTAGCTATAAAGTGATATAACATAGAAAAATTATTTAGTGCAATAATATATAAGTTACTATCTGTTCTCAATTTAATTATTTATTCGTATCAGTGGGCAGCAAGTTGAGATCGAACTCAGAACCTCCAGAATGTGAGTCTTCGAAGTTACCCTGGTGTCATCTCGGATACGGATTTGTCTTTCTTGTTATTAACAATAAGATTTATTTTGCTGTTATACATATAAAAAGCAGAAGTACAAATACCTCACTCAAGTTACAATTATTATCATTTGTGATTATTTTCTAATACTATGTTTTCTTTGGTGACACCGATTCTGGTGTGAGTATCGACATACATTAACTTTACGAAGGATATCAAAATCTCAAATATGGAGTGTCACATTGTGAATCACGGAGTACCTTAGTTGAATTTGTAGTTTATTGTAATTGGAACCACTGCGATTTTCATGTGTAGGCAATCATTTTATATAATATCCGCCCGAAACGATTTGCATATTGAATAAGGGATCAGAGTTTATTTGTTACCATATTAACGGACTGTTTAAATAATAGTAAAGCATTGCTATTAAAAGCTTAATCTTTTATTTGTATGCATAATCTTTGGAAAATAAATCTCTATATCTTGTGTATCCACTTGCACACCGTTAGAACCAGTATAAGCTGGATGCATGAAACCTTAAAGAAATATGCTAACAATATAGTGCATTAATTGCTTATCTGCTTACAAACACACACAAAAATTCGTATATACAAGGTATACACAAGTATACATAACCATATGGTTCAAAGGAAATGAAGTTGGAGGATTTAGAAAAAAGAATTGATGTCGAATCATGTGAAATTCTATCAGTTGTTTCTCTGCAAATGAAGCCAGCAATAGAAGAAGTAGGAAATCACGATGGTACTGATGATGATGATGATGATGATGATGATGATGATGATGATGATGATGATGATGATGATGATGATGATGATGATGATGATGATGATGATGATGATGATGATGATGATGATGATGATGATGATGATGATGATGACGACGACTAATTACATATAGTCAAAGTTAATAGAATAACAACTGGAAAATACTCACTTGGAGTAAAGTACAACAAAAGCGACCTGCTAACTCAGGACAATAACTGGATATTATTTTCTGATAGTAAAGTGATTTAGGTAAATCAATAATATTATCTACTAGTTTCCAGAAAATCATTAAAATAAAATACCAAAAGTATAATAAAGTTATAGTTCTAGTATGCCTTGCCATAATTGTTAAGTGAAGCATTTTGCATACTTATTTTCCTATTATAAAAGACTATATCTAGGTATAGGTACAGATATATTTTTCTTTTTTCTTATTTTACCGTTTTTTATATTTCCGACTGTTTTACTGTCTTATTTCTATAGTTTCATACATAAACACCCATGCCCAAGGCGGGACTCCAACCCGCCACCCTCTACGCGGCGTAAGGCTAGAGACATACGTTCTAGCGACCACGACTACGAGGGCCAACAACTCGTACAGGAAAGTTCATACGTTCTAAAAAACTTTTTTATCTTACAACTGCGCCTCGAAATATAACCCAACTTTAAAAATATTGATTCATTAGAAGAATTGCCCCAGCTTACGAGTACATTAGATATAAGTAAACATGAGCAATACAGTAGAAGGCAACTAGCATTGAGCGTTTTAAACTTGTAATGAATTTGCAAAACGATTTTCAGTTAAAATATATTAGTTAATTTAGTCGAGCGTATATACAATAGTTAATTTTATCATTGTCAAGAAAACCTAGGATGTTAAAGTAACGCAGTAAATATAACAGTTTTCTCAAAAACCAGTCCCAGTGTCAACGTTTCGTGTGTATGAATCAGAATTTTCAATTAAAAATGTTTGAAAACATATGTAAATATAAAGAGGAATGAAATGAAATGTTCAATGCTGTTAATGTTTGTTTGTGACCAAGATAACACAGTTGCCGACTACGTGTATATTGCTCCTGTAGGATGTAATTTACTACTTCGCACACGGTGCAGAGGTGATATTCAGTCCGGCGAAATATATGGGGAAAATATCAATTTTAATTGGAAGCGTCCTCATAGCTCTGTGACAGTTTACTGTCCGCACAACAAGTGATCACATGTTCAGTTCTAGATACACGCATAGGAGTGTTTCTCCTTCTGGAAGCTCTGGCACAAGAGGCACAGTGTCTTGAGGTACTAGGAAGCCCTAGAGGATCCCCTTGAAAGAAACGGCCGCGCCGTGGCTCAGTGGTTAGACCGCTTGGCTCTCACCAAGGATGTCCGGGTTCGATCCCAGGCGACCGCAAAGTGAGATTAGTGGTGGAAAACAGGCGCTGGGGCAGGTTTTCTTCAGGACTTCCGGTTTTCCCCGCCATCTCATTCCATCGGTGCTTCATCTTCATCTCATGTACAGAGGTATTTTTTATCTTGAAAAGTACAGAGCGATGCGCAGTGGTATCTGGACGAGTCCACCTCAGAACGGTTGCAACTGGAGGGGAGGGCAGGTCAGTTGCGTGCCAGTTGCGAGCAATGAAACACGTGCAGAGTTACTCGGTAACACTACAGCTTGTTTCAAAATGTGCTTGTCTCCTGGTTCCAAGAGAGCATTTCTAAATGACGCCTCCTAGCAGTACATTAGGAAATAAAGTGTTACATTTAAAAACACGATAAGTAATAACCAATATCCATAGATTTATAAAAAAGAAACAATGGTCTGGGCCAGCTATAAAAATCTGGGAAGGGGTATCTGAGCTAACAGTTGTGTCTGAAAGCAGTTAAGGTGAGTTATTAAGGAAAGAAAAGCCATTGGTGCTAGTGCAACAACGTCCTTCTCTAAGCCCAGTAAACAAAGATTAAGAACATGCACAAAATCTAATTTGGATGTTTTAATTCAGAAGCAGTTAGGAGAACTATGAATAATTTTAAAGCACCGAAAAACAAAGACCAGCTTTGAAGAAAGTGCTTATGAATCTAAAAATTCTACTGACTTCCAAGGCAGTGTCTCTACATTAAGAAGAGTTCCTTTGAAGCTAGGATTATATTAAAAAGAAACACTAGGCGTGACAGACAAATTTTAATCGAACATCGCACCACACGTGCAAAAAGGCTTAAGTATTTACGAAATATTCGGAGATATCGAAGTGGAGTTTATATAGTTTATATGGATGAAACTTATATAAATACAGCACATACTGGACCATATGCCTGGAGGGAAATACGTTACAGGGACTCTGCAGCGATATTGAAAGGCCGACAGTTGTTTATCATGCCTGCTGGAGGAGAAAAGGGTTTTGTTCCAAATGACTATGTACTATTTAAGATCCAACAAAAGCGTTGGGATTACTACCGTATTAAGAATTGCAACTTAGTTTATAAGAGCTGCAAAATTGGCTTTGACAACGAAATTTGTTTTTAGACACCTTATGCACCGCCGTCCCCTCTCGTAATCTTACGCGTGTGACGCATTGTGGCGATAGGTGCACTATCCCCACCACAGTTAGTACTCATCCCTACCGCGCAGGATTCCTGTCAAGATAAAATAATAAATCTGTACCAACAGTGTCACCGCCTGCGGTGCCGTATGTAGTAAAAGCGGGCGTTAAACGCTACGCGTTTCTTGAAAGAAAAGTGCTTCGGTCTGCAAACGAATTCAAATGGGAGAAACCACATGCCAATCCCGTTACCATATTCAGCTCATAACGTCCTAGGAATATGTAAAAACTGTGTTGTAGGCTTAGGTCCGCTCCTAGCGTCGCTCCACAAATAAGTTAACCCATTGTCTAATTTGTACCCATTGGAGGAATAGAATAAGAGTTTGAAACTCATTTTTAAACATAATTCGTTTACGTACTACTAACATACGTTCTTTTTTGGCGTACTTGCATCTTAATTTTGATTCCTTTGTTTATTTTTACGACTGTACATACATTTTATGGAATCGTATATCAACTGGTCAGCTGCTTAAATTAAAGTTACACAGTATCATGTGTATCATAGAGGTAGGTACAGATTAGAAAGATCGAAATAATAATTTAATTAAGCAATAGGATTACATGACGAATTCAGCTTTGTTACCACGGAAAATTTGTATTATTTGTCTTCTTCTTTTTCTTTTTCTTCTTCTTATTCTTCATCTGTATCATTATAATCATCATGTTGTGAAATGTGGCACAAATGAGTCCAGGGTCCAGGAGCTTAGAGCTACCCAACAATCCCGGAAAAATCTTATACAGGTAACTCACCCTAACCGAAATTCGAACACGGGAGCTCTTGAACGTGAGACAGACACGCTACCATCTACGCTACTGAGGTATGCAACATATTTTGTGTAGAATATACCACACATATAGAACTTTATTGCATTGTAATTGCTTTAACAGGCAGTTTTCTACGTTTTCGACAAAAACATCACGACATAAATCCTCCAGTGTTTTTTCTCTACCCGTTTTCTAAGCTGAGATCTTAAGTAATAAAGAAGTATATATGTTTACTTTACGTTAGTCACAAAATATAATGCAACCTAAGTGAGGCATAGCAACAATCCCCTTTAGATAGCGGTGTACAATATGTTAGGTGAGTTGGTGCGATATATCTATTAGGCAAAAGATGGGTGACACACATGCTGACGTCTGCTTCTACGGGGAAGTCATTAATATAGTGATCAATTTGAAGCTTTGGCGAAGCAATACTCACAGTGGGATATGAGATATTTTGTGACGGTGTGTCCACAACTGCATTTGTTGCAACGATAGGGAAGAAAAATAAATTTTGAAAATGACAGACGCCTACGGGTCTATCGAAGGCTTTAACGCTCAGCGATGTAAACAAAAACTGGCAAAAGAAGCCACGGCTGCTGCTTAAACCACAAAAATAACTCCTGGACAACAAATGTTTTACCTGACCTCGGCAGTGAAATGGAACTAATACAACTACTGTTCATTTAATGGAACAGAACCCCTTTTGCGTTCCATGTTGTGTCCTTGTTTCGGGTACAGAAGCACTCGCTGACACCTGTAATTTCCGCTTGTCTGCAGCACCATCGCAAGACCGGAAGGCAAGGGAGAATCATCACTTATTTCCGTCGAGTCCTGCAGTATGCAAGGGAGTTATTGTGTTGTCTGGACCTACTTATGGCAGGTAAGTAGAATTCTTCCTGAATGAGAACCGCCAATGGTTTTAGCGTCATCACCATTAGCAGCTATTCAAATGCTTACAGTAAGGTAGATATTCACTTTGGTGTAATATAACAAAATTGTTGAGGAACTTCTATACCTAAACTACGTGTGTTATTGATGTAGGTCGGTATTCCTTTCAGTTTGTGAACTTTAATGAGCATTTCTAATGTAAGTATTGAATCTTAACGATCCATCATAAATACCAATCTATGCTCGAATACAATGAGGACATAAATTTGATATTAGTTGGAATCAGTTAAGAGGTAGTCTAAATGCTTTCTTATTAATCAGAAAACTTGTACAAGCCAAACACTATCATCTTCGTACAACGTAGACGATCTTTTAATGTTAAAATGTTCCACATAATATGTTCCATAGTAATATGGTTAATTATAAGAGCAGAGAAAGTAATAGCCTAAATACAAATAAATGGAGGAATAGTTACTTTGTCCCTGAAAACGTTAGAAATTTTCTGCTAGTATTAGAAAAGATTAAGACCAGTTTATGGATAATGGTATATGGAACCTAGTGGAGACATCAAGTTAAGACGCAGACTTAAGCTGTACTGTAAGCCATAGCTGCTTTACATCTTCAAATACTACATTGTAAGTTCCGTGTGTAATATTAAAATTAAAACGATATTGAAGTACATTACTGTTTCGGAGTCTAGAGCAATATAAGCACTGGTGATTATAGCGGGTGCTTTAAACGCCCACAAGTTTTAAAACGATGCTACTGCGTGAATCGTCTCTTTCCAACATTAATGTGCGGTTCAAATTTAACTATATATGCCAACATCCACAATTGCATTCCAGTACGTCATATCTTAAATAATTTTATTTGAAGAATGGCTAAATGGATTTAAATTGTAAGTGGAACTTACGTAAGTTCTGCACTTAGACATCCTTTACCTTTATTTCTTATAGAAAAATAAGAGAACTATTTAACTACTTTAAAGCATATTGCATTAGTTATAAAACTGTTTATTGCATAAATATGAGGTGTGCCTGAGGTGAAATTAAACTTTTGAAGATATTTGAAAAGAAATTATAAGATAGTATGAAGCCTATAAGAAAATTGATAATAAACAATAAGATTAAATTAGGATGTTTCTAGGTTAAAAGAAGATCAAGAAGGGAAAAGTAATAAAACTGGGCAACAGCGAGACAACAGATAAGAAGTATCTGCTGGTTTCAAGAGTTATTGAAGGCAACTCTGAAAGGCAGGAATTTACGCAGCAAAAGGTACGAGTACAAAATAAAATCCAAAAATAAAACACATTGTTGGTGTGTGTAGATATAAAGGGAAGCGGATAATAATGAAATAATAAGGATTTTATAATCTCCTATGTATGATTGATTTCAGGTGTCCATTTGTTTTTGTAAGTGTTACCAACAATCCCAAAATATGAAATGTTGAAGAAACTTCTTTCTTTGGAATTTTCTCTCCTACGGAGGCATGATTAAGGATTCACCTCTATGTCAAACGGCTGCTAACCAGCTGCTATGCTCTGGACAGGATAAACAACTCAGCAAAACAGCCTGGAATGGATCACTTAACTATTCTGAAGCTCTGATTTCCTTCATATGCGTATGTCGGTCTAGGTGGCTCTAGGCCCTGGTCATCTGATCCCAAGGTCGCAGGTCAAGTGTGAACCAGCATGATGATTTTTAATTGTAATTAAAAGCGATAGCACCATGTACGTACATCTACTGATATGTGAAAGAACTCCCGTGGTACCAAATTACGGCACACGCTGGCGCTTATATGATACTGACAAATGACAGTGTCGTTATCAAACAAATATTTTATTTTTAAATACCTGTCTCTTTGGGTATCTTTTACCTTAACTTTTAGTAGTTGTGTAGTACTATCAAACATTATAATAACATGCCCAATAAGCAAGAATGTAAATACACATCCTTTGAAAAAAATTAGCAGAATCTGGAAGCGTATATTTTTCTAAGTCCACATTGTTTCCACGGCCGTTTTACAGCGGTGTCGAACTCGTCTCTTTAGCTCCGTCCGACGGAATCCTCTCATAATTATAATAATGAAAATGTTCACACATTGTGTATTGCTTCATATGTTTCGTTCATATTCACATAGGGAATCTTTCCTTTTTTGCACACTATAATTTGTGCCGAAAACTGAGACTCATAATTGGCTCACAATTCAGTATCACTAACCGTGCAATGATAACCGAGTGGTTATAAACAATTATGTAGGGGCTAGACCTACAAAGGTTCGAATAACAGACAACATTATAATTGTCTTTATTGTATAAATATGAAATTTTTATTACGCACATTGAACTATAACTTCCAATTGCTAAAGTTTACTTCATTATATGACATTTATGCTCACACATATAAACTTAAATACTACTCTGTTTTTAAACTAACTTAAATAAATGTTTTATTCCTATATGTAAAAATCAAATAAAAATGAAAATTAACTTAGTATCGGGTGTGTAAACACTCTTTTCCTATTACTGCTCTCATTCTGCAGGGCATGGATGAGACAACATGCCTAGTGAAATTTTCACGAGAATAGTTCGCATTATATACCAGCACCAATCATTACAGATGAATAAGCCCGAGTATTTACATAACCAATATTAAGGCAGTTTCCTAATAATACTATATTTATTTCGAAAACGACAAGAATATGTTATTTTCGCTTTATAAATGAATGTGTTTAATACTTATATTATTTATCTTATGCAAGAAAAAACATAAGGCAGTACTATTAAAGTAACAATAATAAAAAGAAATTTTCACATCAAAGAATCGAATTTATGATGATCCTCGTCAGACACATGCGTTTTACCCTTCGACTACCATGCATACGGCCAAACCACAAGGCATATCCATGTTTGTAGCATTGCTTTGAAATTAAGTCAGAGTGGTATTAAAGCGTATATTGGAAAAGTTAGTTGTTCTTCCACACTAGCCGTGTGTAGGCCAAAATATGGAAAGGCAGGCCCAGAGAGAATATTCAATGCCATAACAAGGATTCAAATCATTGAACTATTCACTCTGACTCTACTTTCCCAAAGCGTACATTGTGAACGCAGCATCCGCGAATGCTTCCGATGTATCGCGAATCTAACTTTATTTCTGGTAGCTGCTCTTCTTTTGTTATAAGGCTGTAAGTTTATATACGTTTAGGTATACGATAGGGCATACAAAGGAGGGGGTAAGGCGACACACCATAACTTACAAAGACCTGTTGAGGGTGACACTCCCCAGAGGAAAGGGATAAAGTGAAGGAACCATAGCTTGAGCTGTCATGAGCGTACGATAAACAACCCTCACAACCAGACAGCCTTCTGGTGTCCACAGAAAATACGCTATTATTGGAGCTAGCAGTGTTGCATTTGTCCAGCACTGATTCACATTGGGAAACCTAAAAGCAAATCAAACACGAGAAGGAAGAGAAAAGAAAGGGCAATCAGAGAGCGGAGGTTCTGGTGGAAAAGAAACGGCCCCAGCTTTCTTCTACAGATCGAAAGAAAACACGGAAAACTTAAGGTGAGCATACATCTTTGGCGCTTAAACGTTTGCTGGTTAGAGTCCTACTCTGGGTATGGTTATTGGTGTGTATAGTACATACGTGTAAAAGGAAAAAAATAAGGATAGAACAGAAATATAAAAAGTGGGGAAAAGGGGAGAAATTGGTAAGCAAAAGAAACAAAGATGATGACCCCGTACCTCGCACATGCGAGCCTCACACATTAGTGCTTGACCAGACGAAACATAAGGGCCGGACTGGACTGGATTATATCGAATGGGACTCAGCATGGCAACCAGACGTGGCTCATTGTACCTATGTCCACAAGTGGGGCATCCTCGGGAAGAAGGATGAGGTGAGAGGAGACAGAGGGTGACCGTCCCAAGGAGCCACAACAGTGTAAATGGCGGGGCCCCTACATTTTACTTAGATGGAAACTTCTCCCGGCGGGCCAGGACAACGAAAACCTACTGAGGTTCGGAAACAGTCACACCATAAAACAGAGACGGGCAACCGTCCTACCGGAGGAGGAAGTGTTTTACTCAGAGTATATGATCCTGCCATGCACCACCGAAACACTCGTTGACACTTCTACGCTGAAACAGACCACCAGATGAAAGATTATATGAAATAATGGAAATGAAATGAAGGGACAGGAAATTTGGGGGATGTAATTAACCTACCCAGCATTCACTTGGCGACTCAGAAAAAAGACCGCAAAAATCCATGGGGCAGGTAGGTCGGCCACGGGAATTGAACCCGGACCTCCCTAATACGGGCTACAAACGAAACCACCTGAGTTATCCCGCTCAGTATCCCTAAGGAAATAGTGTATGCCAGGGTAGCATTTTTTCCGTCATACAGCCGTCAAATTTACTATCCTTTTATAATAACACGCTCCCAAACCACTAAAAGAGAAACCGAAGAGACCCCATCATGTATCAGAACAAAAGCTCTACTAGTAGCCCAATTTTGTGGCCTGAAGGTACTCGAAATGATATGCTGTTGTCGTCGGTGGCTGTTATTTTCGAGACCCATGATCCAGCTTCTGGATATATTTTAATTTTTTCTCCTCACAAATGCTGTGTAAGATGGACTACATTCGTTTCTCTCTTTTTCAAGCCAACGAAATTCAATATTCTAGCAATTGTTCAAATGGAAAATATGTTTTCTTTATATATCTGACATGTTCTCAGAAAATGTAAGTTTAAAATATATTTGCGCAATAAAATAAAAAGGGATAGTTGATACATAATATTTTAATGCTATCAATGCAGGTAAAAGAAATCTCAACTTTTAAAACATTTAGCATCTAATTAAGCGTTAGAAAGGGCTAATGGAAACTTGTTACCTGTACACCCGATTTATTATTGTTGAAGCCTTTGAACTATTATTACCTAGATGATATTTATATGAAACAGAAAGAGATTAATTTATAATGAATTTGGAAGCTCTTACAGAAAGTCCAAAAGATATAATATTCCTCAGATGAGTAAACTGAATTACATAGTACTCCAATCAGGCTTTCAATATATGAAGCAATGCAGTGCATCCAGTTTTACTTGTGAAACAGTTATATTGTGATACCGAAACTATTGGTTTGTATAATTAGTAATGTTATTAATAAATGACAGAGAAATGCATAAAATGTTGCAATAAACAATTTCCCTGTTTTAAAATCCATACTTTATAAGTAACAGGTTCATTTGGAGAAAATATTCATTAGTGACTTGCCTAATGAGGGAAAGATCATTAGCTATAATTCACTGTTGCTTAACTAATTAGGAGCTTTGTGAGTTCAATCGACAAGGGGTCCATAGGATGCACTAGACAAAGTTCTAAAAATTATAAAGGAAATTGAAATTATTAGAAGTGAGCAAGTCGGCGAATCATGACAAGAGTGGCACAATTGCCACATAAGAGAAGACGTTGCATTTCAATGGTTTATAATAATATTATAAATAATAAAATTACATGGCACCTAGATGGATTCGTCTTTGTATTTTATTGTTTCCTTTTTATAAACTGTAATTGTAGGTTCGAATCTGAGGTGGCCCGTTCCGTAGCGAACCACGTCGACCTCTCCCTTGTGCTGAAGGCCTCAAAATTAAGGATTTGTGGCGTTAGGAGGTTAAGGAAAGAGATTGTAATCGATTCGTTTATATTTATAAACCTATAATTTATGTAAATTTATTTGTCTGTGTCAATGTATTTCTGATATCAGGTTATATGTCGTCTCAGGGTTCTGTGGTGACAGGGGCTGCATCAAATCCCACTAGGAATATAAGCTTTCTGCGTCAGAATCGTTTGCAAATCTATTTTTACACATGTTTTTATTTTAAAGATCACGCATTCACTAATATTATTTCCTTTTTAATTTACATGTATTTAAATTGAGAATTGTAGGTGAGAATTTAAACATGTAGTAGACAAAATGCATGGTAAGCTTGCCAGCCGGAGCTGCGGGAATCTTCGGTACTACTTGGACAAAGTCGAGTTGCCTCGCTCTCAATTGAAGGCCACAGGATTCAGCATTCCCCAATCTTGATTTTAACGGATGTGTGATAACTAAGAAATCTATCCCAAACCAATAAAAAAAAACTCCGCCTATTAAATCACAAAACAACAGAAAACAATAGATTGCTCAATAATATACATTCATTGCTAAATGCACACCTCGAGACGTTGGATTCGGAGGCCTTTAACACGAGTATGTCGCCCTGCAACAAGCATAACAGTACAAAATGGTGCTCCGTGCAACTAGCACATTGGCAAGCTTTTGTTACATCAGCTTTCTCTAAATTATTAAATATGCCAGGTAAACAAATTAATGTGGTGATATCAGAAGGAGGTAACATTTTTACAACCACTTAACATTCAAATTAAGAACAATGCAGTTACAAAGCCTTTCATTCGTCACATCTGTTGGAGGGCGTATAGCAAGAATTTAAATGGCCTAAATCTCTAGTAGTGTGTGTTTTAATTGACTTTGGGTGTTCCCGAGGTGACAGGATCCCCTTCCTCAAAAAGACCTTATACATGAGCTGTACAAAACTCCAGTTTTCTTTTTCAAATATATATTTTCAATTTCTATTTTTGAGAAATCTTAAGTTAAAATTTAATCAGACTATCCTTCAAAAAGGTGATTACAACTATTATCATGCCACTTTATGATATTAATACCGATACTCTGATTCATTTCTAACCAAATTTGATAAAGGCTAAAGAAATTCCATCCAAATAATGTATTTTCTGCATCTTGCTTGATATTTTAAGGCTCAACAAATAATGCTTGGTTTATACAGAGTTATAATGGTACTATTTTATCAAAGACTGTTTTCTAAACCCTCATAAATGTAATGACATCCTTTTTGGTCTGCTGCCTAAACGAAGCGCTTTGAGTTGTAAATGTAAAGAGTTTCTCCTTCCAACTTCGCTTCGTATTAAGGAATTAGTTGAAAGACCTGGAAACTTATATAACAGTAACAAAGAGAGGGAAAGTGTTAAAATTGTAAAGCATATTATGGTTAGATTTCCAGAAATTCTCTCGAACGCTTACGGACAAAAGTTTCTAACTATACAGTACCAGAGAGAGAATACCGGTTCCTTCACTGAATATTACATATTGTCATGTCGGTTTTCCTAAAAGATATAAAGGGGTATTTCTTTGTGAGACTCCACTTAATCAGTAACAATAAATATCAAGTTATCCTTGTTAGAGGGAAGCAAGTGGTGGGGTAGACTCTACACAGAGGGGGATCTAGTGCACTGTGACCTACGGGAGATTTATTACGCCTCCACTCACTCAGGAAGGAAGCGATGAAGTGAAGAATCCACGAGAAACCATAGGTCGCAGACAGAGAGGCCACAAAACGCCAAGAAGCACCTAAACTCTATCTACTTCAAGGACCCGTCCAACTACTGGAGCTGGTCAGAGAGAATGATGAACGACCATTCAAACAGGCAGTTCTCTAATGTACACGGGGAACAAGCGATGATATCAGCAAAAATGTGACAAGCATTCCAAATAATTTCTCCCTTGTATGGTAACAATTCTCAATCTGATTTACGTTGCACAGTGCATTTTGTTACTTGCTTTAATGTATCTAACAGATAGATGAATATTTGTATTCCGACAAAATTAGGCATTGATATTAGATAATATTTGCTATCGGGCTCCCTGAATCGAAATAATAGTACTTTTTAAAACAAGTTGTGCCTTTGTGTGTGAACATTATAAGTTAAAAACGGAGCATCAATAAACACTACACCTCGTATTTAAGTTCAATAAATTCCACTCATACAACTGAATGATTTTCAAGAAAAAGTCTACATCGAAATTGGTTCTCGTTAGTCTTCAGTTTTCAAAATTGTTGGCAATTATTTTGATTAGGATACTACATAATTACTTAAAAATTGATATTCGGAATAAAACGAAAATACCTACCCAATTTCCTCGGAGTACCATATGAAGTGTACTTCTTTCACTTGCAATTTCCTATCAATTTTTATAGCTCGTGATCCGATAACTTACTGCATAAGTGCAGTAGATTTGTTTAGAATAAAAAACATATATATCTTGAAATTTGACATTAGCCAATTCCGGTTTTAAACACTTGCTATCGAGTCGTTCTCCTTTAACTGCCTTATGTCTACCTAAAACGAAATATGTAATTAAACAATTTCTGCAGAAATTAATCTGGATTAATTTTAATTATACAGGTTTATACGCTTTTACAGGACTAACTTATAAAAGCTGTATAAAGTTCGTAGAGAGATTTATGTGCACGTAACATACATTTTACAGCACGGGTTATTATCTCCGCAAAAGTACATTATTATATTTTGAAATCCATTAACAAGGTAAGGCTTTCATTTATTAATATGCCAGTTTGCGTAGTTCTTCCTATATGTTTACATTTTAAACATTGTTATTCTGCATTTTAGACATTGCGAGACAAGGGCGACTATGAGGTCAGAGTTTGTTTAAGACGTACAAACTGGAAAAGGTGCTTTATTTTTTTTTAAATAGAATACATCGTCGAAGAAGGGGTCATACGTGTACATGGCAGGCGAACTCCAGGAAGACTTAAGTATCAGGGTTGTCACTTTTCGGTTTTTAGAACTAAGGGGAGGGTAATCTTTCAGGGAGAAGTTAGCGCTTTGCCATTTGTTAGCACCAGAGGTAAATGGTGTTTTGGGTTGTTCTTAAGGGAAGCTATAGGAATAAATTTTAAAAAAATAATCTTGGCAAAATCCTTAATGAATTCAAGATTGATCTCCAACCTCGCACCACATTTAAGTTCCTAGTTGCATTATCTCTATTGCATTTTTTGTACGATACATTTAGATACCCACATATCACAATTAAATGCCGTCGTGTCCGAGGAAGTAACTTTTTGAATCAGTATACTCATTTGCTTTCAGTTACATTTTCTCTCATTTTTAAATTAGCGAATATGGAACGTTTAAGATACTTTTGCGAAAACTTTTTATGTTTGCTGGCCTTATATATATTCAATAATGAAATTAAAATGGCCAGAAATAAGGTATGAACTTGAAATTAATTCTTATTTAGGACGCCTTTTATATGTTGTGATTCTTAAAGCCACATTCTATATCGAGCATGAAAACACCGCTTAATTTTGCCCAGAGGCCTCTTTATTAGACTTATTTTTAATTGACGTAATCTACGAGACAGGATCACTTATTTTACTTCCCTTCCGAACGAAGTCATACTAAGGATTTGATCTCACAACCACAGGAACCAGTGGCTAGGTAGCATATTTTACCTTGGCCACTTTTGAAAGACACTTAGGATTATCTATGATAGGCATTAAGTTTTATTTTTTTACAACATATCTCAAATTTTTAATTTAATTTTGTTTTGTTTCTTAGTCTTCTGAAACATTTTAAATCATTTATTAGTTTCTGCACATTTCAAAACATACATGTTCAGATGCTTATGTTAAGTTATCTTTCTGTTGCTTGTATTAATACAAGATATAATTATTACTCTTAGCTTCTTACAGTGCAATTATAAAAGGGACTCTGTATATAGTAATTTGGGCAGAACTGGAATATGTTGCTCGTCATCTGTTTTTCACAGATTTAATCCATAAATATACCTAAAGAATTATAGTTCTTGTATTTTCTGTCGATTTTCACACAGGAGCGCATAAAATGTTTGCAAAATCTGCTTTATTAACTAAATATAAGGGAATATGATTGTTGGAGGAATAAAGTTGGATTGCATTTAGTTTTTATGTGTTCAAATTCCTTTTCATACGGTTTATGATAATAAGAACGCTGGCACCAATAACACAGTCCCGCTTACCTATGCACACAGAAAGCAATATACTAATCTCCAAATCTTTATCGTACTTTTTGTTTTACGAGAGCGCATTTTGTTTCACTAGGAATTTGGAATAGTCAAAATATTTTATGATCCGTAGAATTTCTGGTTCCAGTTAACATGTAATGAGGTTCGAATCATTTATTGACCTGTTGCTGGTGGGAATGAATAGGTTTTGCATCTAGTCAGCCCAAGGCTACATCAGTAAACAGATCACCCAGGTTCATGAGATGGGAATTAGCCAGTCTGAACCCTGTAATGGAATCCTGTTTGAGTATGTTGTCGTAACATTCTGCTGGAAGAGTTTTGAAATATATCGCAATAAAGAACTTGAATAGGTAGAGTTATAATGTCATGTTGACATGTTTGCCATAGTGTTGATTGGTTAAGAGCAACCGAACAGAGACCGGGAGACCCGTGGTTCAAATCCTGGATATGACATTGAATTCTTCAATCTAACTCTAAAAATCCAAATCAAATCATCGTCTACACACGGCTAGTGTGGAAGAACGGTTATTTTTCAACAATAAAGGACTCTTAAATATAGACTGCATCTGCTGAAGTTCTTGAATTTTATGAGCTAAAATTGGGCGTCTTCATGACTCTTATATTCACTTTTGTGGTCTGGCTTCCTTATCTACTAAATGTCCTCAAGGTCTAGATGGGCTTACGTGAAGACCCAATGAAGATATAAAACTGCAAGGGAACTATCACTGCACTTACACAACTACGCACCTGAAAATTTAATGGTATAACACCTCAGTGCCGCATGTGACCCCTTGCAAGTAGCTGCTGGACATCCATCGTGAGTTTTGGGCTGGTGTGGAGAACGGTGCTCCTTGCATACGCAATGTGTAGGCTTGAACAATCCCTCCAGTACAATGCTGAGTTATTATGTCTATATGTTCCTACATGTTCTGTGCTCATTTTCGGGTACTTCCATCTATATTCGGAAACCAATTTTTGGCACATACCACCATCACATAGAGCAGAGGTAATGCCATCAAACTCTAAAGCACGTACAGGTGTGAGCATTGTTATAATTTCTTTGTCCGGTATCTCCATAGTTGACTTTTTCACTCAGATTTTTGTTCTACAGAACGTGCTATGTAATTGTTTCTATTAAACAGTTTAATCCACATTAAGGGTGAATTAATGAGGCATTGGTTCTAATAAATCAATTTATAAAGCGCAAAATTGCAATACAGAAACATAATCTCTTGTTTATATAAGGTCAGATAATGGAGTAGAGGAGGTAGGTAGCGTTTTTAGCTAGAGTAAATATATGGGCAGTGCTTACGTCAGACAACGGAATTCCCGCCTTTACTATCAGTGTGCAGGAAAATGCAAGTCCTAAAGTTAATATAACAGACGTTTTAAACACTGCCTCCTTACTTATCTTCTAAACAAGTTTGGTCTATCTGGCTGACGCAGGCCCGGTCGGGTAGCATGTGCACGTGGTGTACCTATGAAACTGTTTACATAAGGTTCACATATTACGTTATAGAAAACCTTGAACTGCAACTCAGAACTTCTATATCCATCCTGATCTTTAACACTAGCCTGTGTAGGACAAGGTTTGGAAAGGTAGAGCAAGACTGAACAATTCAATGCCATAGCCGGGATATAACCCATGGATCTAACCATCAACGTCTGGTTGCTCCACAACCACTGGGCTACCATGGCAACATTGCCAGCATGCCATTTAAGTTCTCCAATCGACTCACACCCCTCCCTCGGTAGAGGATCTTAAGTAGGCGATCTAGTGTATACGTAAGAAACATACTTTAATGGCAACTTATTATACTGTGATTAGTGGGGGCCGCGCCGTGGTTGAGTAATTAGACCGATCGACTCTCACCAAGGCGGCCCGGGTTCTGAGATTTGTGGTGGACAACGCGGCGCTGGGGCGGGTTTTCTCCGGGATCTCCGATTCTCCCACCATCTCGTTCCACATGTGCTCCATCTCATGTATCAGTATCATCGCCTGCGGTGTCGCATATAGTGAGAGCGGGCGTTAAACACTACATATTTGTGTTTATTGCCACCAATTGTTTTAATAGTGATCTAAACTACTGAGCCCAAAATTAAATACTACCTCCCTGTTTGCAGGTGTGTATATGCTTAGATTTTCGGATAAGATTTGCAAGACCAAACTTGAGATGGTTACCATTAGCAACGTTGTGCCTTTCTAATTAAAGACATACACCCCTAAACTTTAAGAACAATAGCAACAAGTGTAACCATTTCCTGGCAGTCGCAGCAGCAGCAGCAGCAGCAGTAGTAGTAGTAGTAGTAGTAGTAGTAGTAGTAGTAGTAGTAGTAGTAGTAGTAGTAGTAGTAGTAGTAGTAGTAGCAGCAGCAGCAGCAGTAGTAGTAGTAGTAGTAAGTAGTAGTAGTACTAGTAGTACTAGTAGTACTAGTAGTAGTAGTAGTAGTAGTAGTAGTAGTAGTAGTAGTAGTAGTAGTAGTAGCAGTAGTAGTAGTAGTAGTAGTAGTACTACTTCTAACACTGACAACATGGTATTCCTATTATGTCGTTGATCACAATTTTCTACCTCTCAAAAAGAAGTTATTTGTACAAAGTTATAAAGTACTGAATAGCACTTAGCAACTGGTTAGCAGCTTTAAAAAGTTGTCCAACTTTAACCACATGTTTGAGAATCAGTGTGTGTGTGTGTGTGTGTGTGTGTGTGTGTGTGTGTGTGTGTGTGTGTGTGTGTGTGTGTGTGTGTGTGTGTGTGTGTGTGTGTGTGTGTGTGTAAGTGAACGATTTTCAATTACGAGAAAAGAATTCTGCATAAAAATAAAAGCTCGGAGCAGCCGATTCAGCAATAAGCAGTCGTTGATCTATGAAGATTACAGGAGCGGAAAGGTTACACTTTAAACTGTAGTTAATTAACTATGAAATGTTCCTCTTGGTATTTTGTTACCGTTGATAAACTGAAAATGTAAAAGCTAATAGAAGCTAATTGTTCTTTCACACTGGCCGTGTGTAGGCTAAATTGTGGAAACGTAGAGTCAGACTGAAAAATTCAATGCCACAGCCGGGATTTGAATCACGGATCTTCTGGTTTCCGTCCAGCCGCTCTAACAATGGTTCAAATCCCGGCAGTGACATTGAATTTTTCAGTCTGACTCTACGTACCCACAATGTAAAAACTGTTCTCTCTTAAGCCCCGTTCTTGCTATTCTGAAGTGGTTGCTTGGGTCAGTAGCAAGCGACATTCAGTGTTGCGGAACATTATTCAATCAATACAAGATACAGCTCTCGTTCCACTGGATTGTAATTCCTGATTACTGATCACAATACTGTAGCCTACATCACATAATATACGTGTTAGATTTACTGATGCCATCCTGCGTATCGTGATTTATGGTAACGTATTTCAATCACAAGTCACCTAGCCTGGAGACCATGCACTTGCTATTTGAGGCACAATTTGAAAGTGTTAACGCTTTGCAGCCACAAATCACACACTCGCTACACACGTGCACACTTGCACGCCAAGAACAGTGAAATCAGATTTGCAACAGCATCGTATTCTCAAACTGTTAGCTTCCCATTCACTTTTTCCCCTCATACCAAACGTTAGGTAGGTTTACATCCATAATACCAGCAAGGTGGCGATATAACTTACGCAACGCTCATTCGATAGATTCGCTGGTTCAATCCCCGTCGATCGTGCCACTTTCATGCCACAATTTTCTTCCTTTCATTTCGCTTCGTTCCATTTGCTTGTGCCCTATAAGCTGTAAATTAGGCTAGTGGTCTATTAAGGAGCAGGACAGTTAGCGAGGATGCCTGCGCATTGTGAATACTATTCTTACTGGGAGGTGTTGTTTGGTCACTATCCTCATTGAGCGTGACGACACTTGTTTACACAGGACCCTGTGGTGCATTAAAGTACTCTCAGCAACCTTCAGGGACTTCCGCGCATCTCTGTGGCCCACCTGCATTTTACTCTGCGGCCTCCTGTGGTTCCGCTTACTTCATCTCTTCCTCCTGGAGGCAGACCTGTGTAGAAGTCGCAGTGTGCGAGGTGTTCCACTTCGTTTTTTATCCCTTGCCTTTACTTCCAGAATACTGAGGATTAAAATAGTATTAATTTCTTTTCCAATTCCTTCTGGTCGCACCATGACCCTGGGAAACTCAGCCTCTAACAGAAATGAGTACCAGTTTATTTGCTGCGGGTTAAGGCAGCTGCCTCGTGGAGCTCACAACCTTACAGGCCTTGTAAGCCGATGTCTTCATAAATGTGTGCCTTAAGCACTTGTCGCCCCAACATAGGCCGCCTAAGGCCTCTCATGGGGTACCTGTACCTTTATCTTACTTTTCCGACATTATAATAACGATTTTCTATAAGTATACATATTTTGGAAAAACGTATCATTGAGGTAAGGTTTGTAACTGTTATTAATCACGTTATTTATTGATTTTTATCACAAAATGTATTTATGATACTGCACTAATTTTGAATGTGACTTGAAATTAAAATGTTGAATACTTGGAACATTTTCTTCTTATTAATATTTAAATCCCCTAGTTGTAGCACTATCGTGGTGTTAAGGGATTCTTTCTCCTCTATCCCTCAGCCCAATGTCTGGTGTGAAGGTGATATATATATATATATATATATATATATATATATGTGTGTGTGTGTGTGTGTGTGTGTGTGTGTGTGTGTGTGTGTGTGTGTGTGTGTTTGTGTGTGTGTATGAGGGCGAGATGAATGATATGAAAGATGATGACGGATCAATTGGTGGAATGCTGAACGGGGAAACGTGGAGAAGACCCATCCCCGCCTTGTTCACTAATAATCTCACTTTTCGGTCGCCTAGGATGAAACCCAAGCCCCCTTGGTGAGAACCAAGTAATTTTAAGTAATATAAATATCACAACTTCTCGACAGAGTAGGGTTTCTTAGTATGTTAATATATATGGAAAGAAAATAAGTTAAAAGGAGTTTTGCGACAAGTTCTTTATGCAGATACGACTCACAGAGCTGACAAAAAGAAACAAATATCACATGTTCAATAGAAGATTCCTGGCTGTAAGGCCGTGGTCCACTGGGTTTCTTCATCTCTTTCCCAGACGTTTCACTTACAACTGCAGCAAGCATCATCGGTGGCGTAGAAAAGTCTTCCTTGTGCTCTTCGTAGCTATTGAGCCACCAATGGGGCCTGCCGCAGTTGTAAGCGAAACGTCTGTGGACCACGGCCTTACAGCCCGGAATCTTCTACTGAATAAGACGCCGGCTGTGAAAGCCTACGTTTGTTAATAAATCTCACATGGTCAAATATAATACACAAAAACTTACATTCAAAAACTTCTTTATCCACGACGGTTTATTTTTATACAACGTCAATAATCCATAATTAAAACTTTATTATATTTTCCGCAGGATAAATTAGACAAACATTTGTATAAATTGTTTTATTATTACATATTTAATTTTAAATACAAAGCAAATATGATAGCTAAATATATAAAATCTTAGCTCTATATACCGACATTTAGAGTAGCTACAAAATAAGTGTGAACATGGGTTGAGCCAATGCGGTTAATGTACTGTCTTGGCGTTGCCAGTTCCACGGCTAGCAGGACACAGAGATGGCAGATACATCTGACTTTGTCTCACCGAATCCACCTAGCAAGTATCATACAGATGCTGAGATGTACAGTGATAGAGATTAATTGACAGAAAAGTTCGCTTAATATTTCAGCATGTGTGAGAGAACATATAAAATGATTATCGCATAATCTTAACCTTAAAACCTTGAACTTGAGAAGAGTTCACTTACGTGGCTATCGTTCATATCTACACAAAACAAAATGACCCAGATGCGTTCTACGAAAGAAGGTGTTTGCTAACACGAAACAAAATAATAACATTTCAAAGATTTATGAATGTAGCTTCTGTTTCAATGATGCCATATTTGTATACTGTTGTAACTGACTTTAAACCAATTTTTGTTTCATTAAAATACTTGATAAATACGGAAAATATGAATGTGTATTTATGAAGCATTTTTACACAATGAATCACCTGTACTTTGCGGCAGGTCGGGGTGTCGAGTGAGTAGTATTGCCGCGCAGTTCGACTCAATTATTTGGCAGGGGCTTAACTCCTAGGGTTGTCAGCATCGCTAATAAAATTTAAAGAATATCGATGTCCTCGGCTGCTATCGGAGTTGTCCTAATATTTATGAATATAGGATCAGTGGCAAGGATCCCTTGATACAGGGCGTTCTGGGTGGATCAATTAGGGTACTTGGAAAGAAACACAGGTTAATTATCTTATGACGATCGGTTGTATTTCAATTACTCTCGAAATACATGTTAATTAGGCGAACTCTGAATGGTAGGCTTCGAGCGGGCGTAGTGCACTCCCGAGTCTATAACACGACTCGTCGGATTAGCACCCAGCTACTAGCTACCTTTAATTGAACGCGATTTCTTTAGCTTACTCGTACGTTCAGTTTAGCCTACAGTAGCCAAAATAACCTTAAAGAACGCGATTTCTGCCTTCGTGCTGTCGCACGACGATCTAGCTCGACCCCCAGCCAGCGACTGAACCTTAGATATGCCTTTTTTCCAGATGGTTATATGACACTTCGCTTCCCTCTTCAGTTCATTATTTTTAATTAGTTGGTTGGTAGAACACATATGGAGCCCCAGTTACGAGAATCTCACCCTAGACCACCCAAAATGTCCCCTTCCTGTCAAACTATGTTTGAAACTAAACGCGAGGTGCGGGCCATTATTTATGGTTGCGGTCAGCTCTCCTAGGGGAGAAAAAATCTCACCGTTCAGAGTCCGTAACAAACTTGACACTGCAAACAATATGTTTTTTTTTTCAGTACATGTACATACTCCTTTAACATTCAATTAATCTACTATATATTCCTTAACAGTTAGTTAATCAACTCGAGGAAGAGAGTACCGTTTCAACTTCTAATGTTGTACATTTTGCGCAGAAATTTTATCTTGCAGCAACAACATTACCTTCAAGCAGAAATTTGCGAAAATATCTGGTTCTCCTGTATTTAAACCCAAGAGATTTCAGGATATTTTGCATAGAAGATACAGAATCCGTATATTCTATTTCCCCCCTCATTATATTGGTCTGCCTTTTGGCAGTTGGATATTAACCCCTGTCATATAAATCATAATTTGTTCTACGTAAAACACATTGTTGAACATCGTCTTAAGTTGGTAGCATATTTATTAGCTGCTCGATGTTTCTCTGGAGATCTAAATATGGAAACTTCTAATTTGGTGAACTGTTTGCCTTCTTTAATAATGTTCATCACAACATGAGCACTCGTGTGGCAAGCTTGTGCGGTTTGTTCTCGACTATGAGCAAAATTTGTACGTTTAAAAATGTCTGTAATTGACAACTGTTTGAAGAAGGAATACACATTAACAAGAATATTTCTAGCCTGAATATCTAAAACCTTACGAGTTTTTTCGCAGTTACTAAGTGGCGGATCAGTACTAGGCTTGCTAACTAGCATGTTAACTAACTTTGAAAAGCACGTATGCACTCTTAAAAGATCACCCCCTTACTGAATGCAAGGTATATAAAATGCAACTGCAGCATAGCACATGTGTGCTTTTCTTAACTGACAGTTAATGATTATTTTCTTTCTATTCACGTGCCATATCTTTCCATATCTCCAAAACCAGATGTGCTACAAACATGTGGTTTGGACAGTAATCATCAGAAAGGAATAGTTCTGTGACATGGGGAAAACAAAATTAGCCTTAGAACAAAATTAGCCAAAGAAATTAGCCTTATGGTTCAGCAAAGCGAGCCAGTATGCGTGCTTAACTGTACAACGTTGCACTCACCGCATTGGCTAGTAGCGATATAATGGCCACGCCTAGCCCAGCCTGATGTTAATTCCTGTTTTTAGCTACCTTAAACTCGATGCTCTTATCATGACTTGCCGAGAAGTAACTGAACAGCGAAACATTAAACAAAAAATTACTTTTTCCATTCTGTATTTCTGTTACTTATTAGTTTACTTGTATCACACATTTCGTTATTAATGCAAAGATAATAGATTTAAACCAGTTTTAGAACTGAAAGCTACAAATTGGTCTTAAAATTACATGCTTCTTGCATACAATAGTAGGAAACAACCAAATCGCAACAGGTCTTTAAAGAAATGTCTATTCTAACCATTAATAAACAATATATCAGAAAGATCTAATGCCAAAACATTTTTGGAATAAATTGTA
>CM060950.1:66789201-66981701 GCA_030765055.1 Mantis religiosa | reverse complement strand
TCCTTTGAGAACAATGGAATCTGCTATTGCAGCTCCACCTTTATGGGAGTGTGGTCCCACATCTGAGCTAGGTAGGCGGGATGGGGACTAAATAGCAATAATCCAATAAAATTCCGGATTTCTCTTAAATGACGCAAATGTCAGCCCGCCGTTCCCACGTCATTCTGTTTGGGGAGCAGTGGAGAGCCGGACAGTCGTTTCTTCCCTAAGGAATACTACACTGCTAAACAGTATATGCGTTGCGCTTATATTTTATAATGTACATTTAACGCTTAAAACTAAAAGCTTTTTGAAATAATGTTTCTCTGCATTCATGTAAACCTCGCAGCTGGGGAACGCATTACTGATTACTCGAACAATTTCTGAAGTTTTAATATACAAAATAACACACGTAATCCATTAAGCAATTTGTCGCATACGGTTTATCTTTATATATTTCACTCAGGTGGTAATGATCTGGGTTTAGGTCTAAAGAGGGGCAGTCCAGTCGTCAAATACTGTTCGTTCACTAAAATTTTAGCTAGTGGGTTGGGGTGGCTTGTCTATTAGGTAACACTTTAATGTTAGGTAGGGCACAGAATGCTTAACTCGTGCCGCTTAAAGTATAAAACAGTCAACAGCGTTGTGAGGCTTCACCCAGAGTTGGATAGTGACATCTCTAAAACTGTCAATGGTGAGATAACAAATATTACCATCAACAGTGTTTCCTACATCCCGTCGCGTGCCTTTACTTCTCACTTACTTCAGACTACGTAAACACTTCCACCATCAGCTCAACCCCTACCTGTTTAGAAGGGCACCCCTATCGCACTAGCTGAAACGTCAGTGAAGGAACAGTATATGCTGTAATGCGCGGCACTCGATTTTCATGGAATATTTTGCTACAACAGTCTCTATCTCGTCTAATTTATCTGACTATTGGTGTATTTTCCATAATTGTAATGAATACGTTGCATTCCTTGTCTATAAATATAGCACCACAATTTAAGAAGTATTAACGATAATCCACGCACTAAAAGAAGAATGTTATGAAATTTGTTCCAAAGAAGCATTTGCTTATCTGAATACCAGATGGTGTGCTTGTGCAGGTTCACTGTACTGTTACAGCTCGTTCATGTAAACAACTGCAGCTAGGTAGAACCTGACAATGATAGTTACAGAGAATTGAAACAAAAAATTCGCATTATAATATGCCTTGATGTTCCGTATACATCCACTTGCAAGTTAATGCTTCAAAAATTTGCAGAGTATTACGTTACGCTGTTTTCGACGTTTGCTCCAAGTGGCAGTTGTTTGCACATTCGATGGCCATTCTGCATATCTGACGTCATTTATAGACTGCGTTCAGCTAACTTGTATCGCATGCGAGGTCACATACTCCGGCCTATCTGATAAGTTACAGTTAGTTAATATAGGGAGACCTTACCCGAATTAAAACCAAAATAATTAATGACAGATTATAGAACCTAGTTTGTAAATTAAGTTTAAAATTTATAGAAACACGACACAGGCATACCACTCTTAAATGTTTAAGCTCTTGCCATTTCTATTGCTGGAAAGATTACATATTTTTGGAAAAGTGAAGCTCAGGATTACTCGTGTATAATGAATAAACCGGCTATGTTTCATGTTGCATGGCATTGGCAAATTTTCAGAATACGCCACTGCCGTTTATGTCTCTTTCTATGTCGGATATGATGTGTTTATATTTTTCTAATAATCTATAAATTGTGGATATATTAGGAACGGTGACAGCAGATATTGCCTCTATAAATTCAATCTGACAGCCCACATGACACTCGTTCAAGAGATAAGTAACAATATAATTCCGGGCTGAATGGCTGTGGTGCACTAGGAATAATGTGTATATAAACAGTCCTGAAAATGAGATAATTATTCGAAACTGCTAGTAAGTGAAAAATTAGAGTTTTTAGATACGCTGCAAGTGTTGGTTGGCATAACTTAAGTATAACTGTCATTTAGAACATGTGTTCAAATTAAGCCCCACTCAGACTCTAGCGTTAAATACGGAAAAGGCTCGATTTATTTATTCACACTTATTTAAATTCTTCTCAAATTCTTCAATTAATATTCATCATTCCATTTTTTCTCATTCTCTCTCCGCTTCTTTTCATCACTCTCTTCCGCTTTTCTCCCCTCTTACGCTCCCGTCTATACTTTATGACGTTTCAGCTGTATTAATAACAATTATAGATGCTGTCTCATTAGTAATGTATTTTATTAAGAAAAAAATTATTTTAGATGTGTTCTGACAATCAATTAAGTAATTTTCAAAGTAAAGACCATTAGATTCTATGGTCTTAAGGGAATGCCGCACCGATATGGGCTAGAAATATGGGAAAAATAATTTATTTTTTGTTTTTGAGCTAATAAAATACTTTTAACCTTATAGTACCGTAACCAAAATAAATTTATGAGTTTCAGGTATTTAAATAACCTCACAGGACAATTTAAATACCCAGGTGGACATGCATGCATGTCATTTGAGTTCGATGGAATGTACCAAATTGATACAATTGAAATTAGCGTGCAAAGATTCTGGTGGAATTTTGTGTATTGGTATGTTTAATTAGAGAGGTAATATAGTCATTAAGATAGGGAATTATGGAATTTCCGATTTCACATCAAATCGATAATATGCAGACACGCTTGTTTCTCAAAACGATGGCAGCTTCAAAACATGACATCCATTGGCTAAAAACCAAGATCCGTTTGTAACAAACAAAAAATGAAATTGCACTGGCGTGTTACTGTAGCCATTATTATGAGATACGTGTATTTAATTGTTTAAAGTTAAGAACTATTTAAACAAAATAAACCTAAATATTTCAGCAGTAGTTAACACAGCAACAGATGTTGGTATACATCAGTGTTTATGTTAAAGTGTTCAATGTTTCCTGCAACAAGAATGGCAAAGAAATAGGATAGATACTGAGAACTCAAAGTCGTTCAAGGCTTCACTGCCCCATATAGTAGTACGACAATACACAATTACGCTTCCGGTCTAATTCATTTAGCGTCAATTTCCCTAAGTAGCAGACTACATCACAAGCCTAGATGGCAGTCATTGTAGAAAGGTGGTTCAAGCAGGAGATTGTTGCTCAGTGATCAAACATCTTCGCAGCTTATGTGTATGGCTTTTATTTGCGTACTTAATATATACAACCTAACAGTATAATATCCATATCTAGATCCATAAGCTGCACTTTCAAAATGTTAATTCACATAACAATACATATTTTACAAACAACGATAGGTAGGTAAATATTTTAAAATTATTATCATAAATATTATTCTACAACTCTTCAGATATTACATAAGTACATATTTTCCCCAATTTCTCTTCAAGTACTTATATTTTAAAGCGTTTCACATTCCTTTTGCAAAATAGACCTTTATCTCAGTACCTATCAGCAGACATCGGAGCCCGTTCACCTTTAAAGGGACATGAAGTTTACTAGTCTCGTAGTATATAGCTGCTGACGTCAGTACCGAGGACAACACGCAGGGATAGTCCGGTTCGCAACGCGTAGCTTTAGTTTCATACAACTACTGCTCCCCACGCAGGTAGATCTCCCTTTCAGGGAATGCAAGGTGTTGGACATATTGTGTTAATAGCATTACTTTCACAACAATTATTCGACAATCTCTATTTTATAAATAAAAAGTTTAGGGTATTTTCAACAGCCATTAAAAATCCTGAAGAATGTACTTTCGAGCTGTTTAAAAGAAGTAGAGGAGACGTCTGTAAAATTTAGCAATATAGGGAATGCACCACCTACCAAACAAACAAAAAACTAAATTGTCCAGTATTCAACACAAAAATACTGTATTTTCAGTGCTGCGTAATATAAGAAATAAACCAAGTCTCGGACAAACATATGAAAATAATTTGTACTACTTATATGCACCATTAACGTCATGTGAGATTGAACAAACTTTCTATCAATATTTTATATTGTTTCAGTGAGAGGCGTAGAAAATTCACACTTGATAATTTCCGAATGAACATGGATATTCACTGTAATTGCCGCATCGAAAGCAGCGAGGATGGCATTTTGTAACATAGCTTACACTTTGTATCCGTACCGGACTGTACATACACAGCGCTTCGGTATACTTGTTGACACAGACGTTCGTTGATATCGCGCCTGACCTTGTATAGTACCTGTGCGCGTACATTGACTGGTAAGGTGTACGGGATCCGAAGACTACTTATCAATGACACAAAATTCAGTGGTCATTACACTTGAATAACACTTGCTGATTCGGTTGCATGTGCAAGCAGGGGAGGTGCAGAAATATACCCCGAGACTCCATCATGCATGTTTGCAGTTCAGTGTTGTTTACAACCTGTTACTTATAACCAGATCGCACAATAGCATTTGGGTGTGTTACTTATCAGCGTGCTTTAACAATGCCAGAAGTGAAATTGAGTATACCTGAACGTTTGTATCAATGCATAGGAACGTTTAAAAATACGTTTTCACGTGTGAGAGAATACTATTTTGCTAGCCTTTTGCGAAATTGTTGTTGTTGATCAATGTTCTTAGGTACTGCAAGGTTTGTCAAGAATTAAGCACGTAACAGTTGCGTCATGTGCTTCGTCGAGGTAATATTTTTTAAGGGATCAACACTATCTGACATACCAAAACTTTGCACAAATTTGAATGAAATTCTGAAAGAATTTATTGCAGCTGACATTGGCATTTATATAGCGAACAGCTCCAATCTCAGAAAACAATTTAATGAATATGCAAATGAAAATCCTGCTGATGATTCCGCACTCCCAAACATTATCTTGCAATTTGCTATGTGAAAATATTGAGTCATATAAGGTTCATTTGCAACGATAAAAAATCTGAGTACCATTGACGAAACTATCAATAACAGTGCTGGAAATGCAACCATAGAAGTATTGAAAACTGACGAAGAAATTTCACACCAACAATTTTGCTGGACTATAAAGTAATATCAGCGGAAAATCATGTAACTATAGCTAGGATATTTAGTGAGGCTTTGGAGAATTTGTGACCAAATGGTGCAAGATACGTTAATTATTTCTCCTATTTACTTACTATGCGGCATATGTGAAGAAATCTGCCCTAAGTCTCCTAAGTCGGGAGGTAGCTCGCATCATTCACGCACTACATAAATGGTGTGATCCCTGTAACATAATATAGCAAGCTAGTCTTCAATGGAAAGTGTTCATAAAAGACCCATCACAGCTTGATACTTGCAGAAGCATTGAATTCGAACTTCCATTGCCACCTACACTGGTAGTCACTAGTTGTATACTATGCAGATTATTTTGAAGCATCTTTATGGGTATTAAATAAAGGTTGTCCGGAGGTGAACCAGAATTAGAGTGTGCGATGCTAATTTGAGATGTGACTTGGCGTTCTTGGCTTTCAAATTTGATGTCTTGATTTTTTGAACAAACAAACAAACTAGATACTTATTTTGATTTATTACATTAAGTTAAAGAAATACAGTGTGTTGAAGAGCAGTTTAAACCATCTTATGTTTCTAAAGTGGAAGTTTAAGAAGCAATTTCAGGCTGTTTTGGAAAAGAATGACCGCCAAACCCTGAGAAAAGTTGTTCAAAGTTTGGAAGCTGAACAAACATGTGGACTTAAGAAATGTGTATTATATTTACATCTTCAAGTATACAGGGTCGACGTCCTGTGGTGTAGAACGTTCCTTTTCCTAATACTACGTATTACTCAAAGAAAATAGACAATTCTATGTACTGTAACATCTGGAGATCACATTTGTTATGTACTGCACTTAAAGGACACATTCTTGCGCTTGTTGTTTCTGATATTTTGCTGTAAAATGGCGACTTCATATGTTCAGTATTCTATAAGGTATATGCTTTCTGATATCCTTTTCTAATGTTAATATTTTTCAGCTTTAAAAATGCATTTTAGAATCACTAGCACAAATAAATATTCTATTTAGTTTTACATAAAATTCTGGGTTCTACTTATGTATAATACCTTTTACTATTACTCTGGTAATAAGTTTAGTTGCACTTGACTAGTAAAACAAGCAAATCGTAATTCACTTCATTTTGTGCACACAGGTGCTCGCGCACCTGTTAATAACAAGGATATGGTATCGTCTCCACCAGAAAATATATTGCTCTTTAAAGTTTTCAGCTCTCGGGGAATAAATTCTAAAGGTTACGAACTCTCGAGAGTGATTTCATTTGAGGACTGTGTGAAGAA
Source organism: Mantis religiosa (assembly GCA_030765055.1). Taxonomy (NCBI): domain Eukaryota; kingdom Metazoa; phylum Arthropoda; class Insecta; order Mantodea; family Mantidae; genus Mantis; species Mantis religiosa. The sequence continues at coordinate 66,975,447 of CM060950.1, read as the reverse complement.
CCTTACTTGAATAACACAACATAAAAAATTCCTACCCGAGAGACCTATTTCAAAACACTCATTCTTTATGAACTATGCTCCATAAATCTCAGTTGAGAAGAATAACGCTCTTAAGAGTCTTCTTCTTAAATTGAATAACTTCTTGAAATAGATACTAGTCATAAACTGAAACCAGCATACATGGTAGACCAAATGATAATTGTTGTGGCCTTAACCCCCAGAGGATAATTTTTGATAGATTAAAATATAAAAATAATGGCAGAACTGTATAACCATACTCACTAAATCACTATACGCCCCTAACGAAGTGGCACAGCCAAGCTAAAACTTCGAAGATCAGGAAAAGCGTGTTGTGAAGTTAAATGCAATTAGAGCTAGTAATGCCGAAGAGATATCTTGGTGAACAAGAAATGGAGGGAACTGCGATCAACCTCCCCAGCAGTGATAAAGAGGGCGATCTTCTCAACCAGAAGAGGCCGTAAGTGATAGGAGCGCACTAACCGCCCAAAGAAACCTATAAATCAAAAACACCAATAACAAAGCATTTCAATTTCACATTTTCTACTACTTATTTGCAGTAAGTCTGGGAAGTATTATATATCAGTAAAAGTATATGCTCCGAGACTCCGGAATCCAAAAGATAATGTTTACAAAAAGGTATATATATACAACAGGTAGCCCAAGCAAGCCGTCGCCTGCAGTCTTATGTTTCCTATATACGCTAGTGCGAGAAGGGTTGCCTAGTCGTTGCTGTTCAAGGGGGAAGTGCACGTACAAGCGAAGCTATCTGCGTGCGTTTTCTCCTGGTTGCGCTCTGCAGTTCGAGTCAGATCTTAGTGTCAAATAGGTAGTAACTGCAATTTACTCAAGCGAAGAGCACACAGATATGATAATGTTCTGTGGAGAGACGCATCTCAATGCAGCTGAGGCCCTAGTGCTGTATTCACAACGTTTTTCAACGGGACATCTACCTTCTGCACATGTTTTCAAACCAACAGAGTTGCGTTTAAGAACCGAGGGATCTCTCAGGTACAGCGTGTCGTGGAATATCCAATCTGAGACTTACTTTATGTTTTCCGAAACATTATGTAGGACTTTAGAGTAAATTCCGTTCTAGGTAAATAGAGTATAAACAATAATGTTATCTTGCTATTTCATTTTAGTTTGCATTATTATAGATACATTCGGGGACTGTGTAAAGAACCTTACATGAATATCACAACATAAAAAATTCCTACCCGCAAGACCTATTTCAAAACTCTTATCCTTTATGAACTATGCTCCATAAATCTCAGTTGAGGAGAATAACGTCCTTGCGAATCTACTTCATAAATTGAGCAATTGATGCTGTTTTGCATCGTAATTAGGAAAAAGAAGAGCAGACCTGAAGGTAGCGAGGTCTTCGATACAATGGATTCTGAAGGAAAGGAAATGGCATCCCTTTAAGCTGCACCTACAACAACAGCTATTGCAAACAATTTCCATAATCGAACATCGTTCTGCAGACGCATATCAAATAAAATTTACGTAAATGCAGATTTCTTCAGGGACATGCTAAGGGGTGATGAATGCTATTGCGCCAATGACTCAACTGTAAATACACATAATCTACATTACTGGGCTCTTGAAAGTCCTCAATTGTTACAACCACATCACGTTCAAGTGTACTGGAGTGTGGATCGTTGGAATAAGAAATGACATCGATGTATCTGTCGATTGGCTCTCAGACAAACTGCTCAACTGTATTTGCAATTCCTACAGAATAAGCTGAATCTTGAGCATCTTCTAGAAAACATGGCACTTAAGTTAGCTGTGCCACATTGGTTTCAGAACTATGGTGCAGCATCCCATTGTTGCAGAGGTGTTATAGAATATCTCAACAATGTGTGCACTGAACGGTGGATAGGTCATGGTGTCTGTATTCGATAGCCAGCGAGATCATCCGATATACCTCCCTAGGATGCTTTTTTTCTTATGGGAATATATCAAAGTCAGGGTCTACGACATGAAACCAAAAATTTCAGATATGTTAAAAGAAAAAAATACGTCATGCTTGCGCTTCAGTATCTGCAGAATGCTAACAGGTGTCATGATAATACTGAGAGACGTTTACATCAATGCATCCAACAATTTGGGCATGCGTTTGAACATGTGTATATTATGGACAATGCAACAATAAATGTTTGTCAGTCTATAAAACATGTTTAAACAAGCACTAGTTATATTCATTAAATTTATTATTCTTTATTACAATCAAAGACATAATCGCATTTATTTAATTTTGCTAATTGTGAAGCACACATTCTTGCATTATATGTTGTTTATGAATTAGCTCTGAGATAATGATATGCCTAAAACAGATCATTAATATGCTTTTGCCCTTATGTGTATTCTTTTGCTTAGGGACAACCATTCTCCTACATAGAAACCTTTACAAGCCCAGAAGTCGAACCCGGTACCTCACTGCAGTGAGCAAGAGCTCTAGCGACGAGATATGGGACCAGTTACTTTAGTTAAGTGTTGGTTCTCAAGCTCTGGTCTGATGTTTAGCAAGGTCTCCTCTTTGATAGTATCGCGTCCCTTTACTGACATGCTCAGGCAGAACTTTCGGCATCTGCGTTATCTGGAAGTAACATCTTCAATGAAGGACGGCTTGCGTGGGCCAACTGATTTACGTTTATATATCTTTGCATGCGTGAGTGGGTGAGTAAACAACGCAACTCAAACGCACAGCAAATAGCAACCTTGGTATTAAATTTCAGTATCTTTTAGGGGTACGACAAAAAATTAAATTAAATAAAAATCTGCATACTATACCACGGCACCTAATTTCTTAATCCGGGATAAATACTCAGACTTTTATTTATTTATTAAAATATGAAAAACATATACAAAAATACACAATTTACAGATTATTAATAAAAATAAAGTAATAAAAGGAAAAAAAAAAGAAAAAAAATTGTACACACATTTTAAAATTTACTCTCATCAAACATAAAAATCCACACCACATTTCTAAAAACAAACATACATAAAATAAATTAAATTTCAAAAATATAATTAACAATTTAAATTTTCTCTAATCCATTCCGTTCAAAATTTGATAAATTTAATTTAAAAATTTACAGAAATTTCAAATAAGCTTAAAATATTCTAAAGAAAAATGTAATATTACAGGTTTCCAGTAACACATAACTGGTGTTACAGTTATTAACTTAGCTATGTTTTAATATTCCCCATAAAAAAGATATCGCCACTGGTAGCCGGCGGCCACCTTTAGTACTCCCATCCAGCAATTACTATTTAACCAAACAAAAATACCATAACCACGCAAAGCTATCAATTAAAGGTTGATTAATTACCAGCCATAAGTTTAATTTAAACAATTATTAATTTAACTAATTTTCAAAAATTAATAAAATATTATTACTATTAAATATAACTTTAAAACAAAAATATTATTAACAGAATTATATAACATTTCAAAATTATTACTGATAGTCATGAATTGAAAACTTTATAACTTAAAATATGTATACAAAATTACTTTAACTTCCTAAAATATTATTTATAAAATTTATCTCACTGTTTATTAAAATTTAAAACCAAAACATTTTAATACACAAAGTTAAATTGCACTTCCAATTAAAGATTATAAGTTTGGAACAAAACACTCTAAGATAAAACAATTAAAAATTCAATTTATTATTAAAATGTTGATCTTGTTTAAAATCTAAAAATTAATAATTTAATTTAGTAATGAAAATATTATAACTATCGATTTTTATATGTAAAGCAATTTTAATATTAAAATTAGGTAATAATATTTAAAATATTTACACTTATCATTTACTAATTAAAATTTTCAAACATACATTTAAACCTTTACAACTTCAAAGCACAAAAAATTATTTAATGTTCCAGAATAATAGTTGTAAATGTAGTTCAACAATAATAATTAAATAAAATAAAATATTTATCAGCATTATGCAACTTTAATATTCAAAATAAATTGAAACACTATTATCTAAACCAATAACTATACAAAAAAAATTTAAACTTTTCCCTACATTTTACTGCTTTAATCACTATCACTCTCAATTTGTTTAATAAAGAATACTTTAATAAGCTTTTTCTCACATTTTAACACTTCATCCATTATCCTTATCAAATTTGTTAATGAAGAAAGTTTAATAAACTTTTCCCTACATTATAGCGTTTTATTCACTTTCACTATTAATTTCATCAATCTATTTATAAAAAAGTTAACGCATTATTAAATTTCCACCCTACACTTTATCACTCACTTTCACTATCACTTCCAACACGGGGTACAACACAAAGACTTTCAAGAAAGCCTCTACGCAATTAATATTTATTTACAGAGAACATTTTTTGAAAATGTTGACTTTCTCACGAATGGTTAACGGTTTTTATAAAATAAATACAACGTGTTTAAAATATCTGTAATTTTTTTCTAAATGAAATGCATGTCTTGATTTTTCTGGGTATGCCTCAGAAGTTCTCTTCATTTTGAATTACTTTTGCATAACTGGCAAACCGTAAGCTATAAACACAATCTTAGTATATAAAAATGTAGATATCCGTAGATCAGAAAACTAAAATTGTGTCAAATACCTTTTTAAAGGAACATATCCAAAACATTTGTTCTAGTGGTTTGAATTTTCAGATACTTATATTTTCCTGAAACAGAAGTTCATTATTCCTTTTGTATCTCTTGTAAATGAAAATGGAGCTTTTAAAATTGACTATCACTTAAAGTCTATGCAGGTCCATATTCCCCCTTTCGCCTAAAAGAAAATTAGCAGTAATACAATTTCTGAAAATATTTACCTCGATTAGCATGAAGTAGAAAGGGTAATACACGTTTGTAGAATATTTTTGCAAGAGTAGAAAAAGTCATGTGAGTGCAATATATCAGAGTTTTGAAGTTGTCTTGCTTAAATTTCCACTTAGAAGGTCCAGTTTCACGGTTATTAGGGTCACTACCTTGGAAGTAACACCCTTATGTTCGTTACTTCACGTGATATTGTGATATACTCACTTTGTTTAGTAAGGTCAAGTCGCCGCCAGGCGTCCGGCTCCTTTTGGCTGGTTGGAAATCTTCGTCATAGTGTTTCTACGAAAACAAATGTTAGCTGTGATCTAGCCAGCCATGAAGGGATCTGGAGCTGGCTGGCCGGGAGATGTTGGATTGACCTTCGCTTTTGTTACATCTCTCCGCACCTGTGGAATGTTATGTTGAATTGTGTTTATTTTGGAATAAAACAGGTATGTGAATTTCAGGAAGAATTGTGTATTTCATTGTGAAGTGTCCCGTATCTTCTAGGTTTAGTGTGGGTAATTTGACCTCTCACTCTCCGAGTTGTGTTCCCCAGTGGTATCCTTGGGATGGTTCAACCATTTGGTTCATAGCGGCATATTGAAGTATTTCCAGGGTTATCACAATATCATTCATTGGTAATACTAGACTTTACAGCTAAGAATGTGTGATAGAGGCAAAGCCTTTGTGGGAGCATATAGCGTAGTTTATTTTCGCCCTTACTAAATAAATTAAAACTTGTTGCAATATATATATATATATATATATATATATATATATATATATATATATATATATCCCTTCAGACATTTCATTACTCGCGAAGTAAAGGTTGACGAATGGTCGTTTTCACATCTTTGCTATGTATTAGCGGGATTGCTGACAAATATTCTCCAGAGTCACCGGAACAATAGGATGCGAACTCCTTATTTCTCGTCAAATTATACAAAATTTTCTCCACGCATTACAGAGTTTACATTTCTACTTAACTCCAGCATCATGAAGCTATGCCGAACGTGGCTGCTGATTGTATAGCGAGTAGTGACCACGCCTCAAAGGTTGGCTCACCGACTTCCTAAATCACGGAAACCGGTAGTTAGCCTTACTCGGACCCTTAATCACGCTTTTAATGGGCTGGATGTGAAATACTACTTAACTTTACAAACTGTGGGTTGCTGTAGCATGTACATAATGTGGCATAATATAGATGCAATAAAGGTGTTAGCGCAAAACCCCTACACTATAATTACTTGATCTCACAATTGGTGACATCTTTGCAGCACAATGTGCACTATTCTTTTATATTTCCATGCCTCTCCGCTGTTTATGATGGGTTGTATTCAACGACAGGACGATATCATTGTTTAGCAGGTGTTTAACTAGGGATGCAATCTCGTTACCGCCGATACATTGACACATGCCGATGTGGTTCTGATACTTAGAGATAAACCTTCGATACTTGATATTTAGACTTAAGTGTTACAGTTAACTTTATGCCAGATAAGAGACGAAAGAAGCCGAGGCTTCCCGATATTGACTAGACGTATTCTCAAAGACTTGATTGATTATAGTACTTAACAAATTTTGTTGAGTTTTTGTGGGTGATTGTATGCAATAATCCATTGACCATTTTGTGTCTAAATGAAAACGGAAAAATCACTGGAAAAGGGAGTGTAACATGCAGTGTTAACTGAGTTATGAGTGAAACTGAATTAGGTGACGGAATAAATCATGTTTTTGCAATAACCAAGCTTGGTAACTCACTCTCAGCCTTTATGTCCACTTATTCCTACTTCACAAGTCAACCTCGGTCACGAACCTACCTTATATCTATGTCGTAAACTAATTTACACAAATATTTTGCCATACCAATCCACAACAGCGATATTTAATACACGAGTGAGAGTGTGAAAGTACTCTGAAGCACATACAGCTAGTAATACCACTGGAGGGTGTAAAATATAGTTGCTTTGGTTCCTTTTAAGTCCCAGAAAAAAGAGTGGTGTCCACTCAGCATCCTGAAGAAATTGAGGAGCTACGCCAGGTAGCGAACCCAAGTCTAGAAAGCCCACTATCCGGCTAAGGTTGCCGAGATCCTCACCATATCTCTTTCCCGTATCGGTTGGATGATCGCCCACCTCTGTTTTGTGTATGTGGGCGTGAAGCCAGTAGTCCGGTTGGTAGGATAGAGCCCATTTTGTGCTGTTACGCCATGGTTACGCTTATGTGTAAAATACATAGAAACATTTTTCTTACATTGGTAAGTCACACAGTGCAACAGGGCCTGTTACATTCATACAAGGAGTAAAAATTACAGAACTCTTATTGAAAAACCAATGTACGAGTTTCCCCATCACTGATAGGAGATGATGTGGCTACATCTAAAAATGTGGTAAAATCAGACATTTTTATATGCGTTTACGCACAGAAAAGTAAAACAGATTTAGAACTCAGAAAACAAGCTATCGCATTTGTGCCCTTTTATAACCTGAGTATCGAATATCAGTAATTAAAAACCAGTATCGGGAAATAATGGCATCGTCCTATCACCACATTTAACATTACTAAACAACGTACAAATCCTATCGCATAACCTTTGAAAATACCTAAACCGCCACTGGCATCTATTTCTCTGCATCCACTTTTTGCAAGATGCTTTGTGTTAAATCGCGTGAGATGGCGTCGCGATAACGCATTCGACTCGCATTCTGGAGGTCACGAATTCGATCCCCATAGACCAAGGGTTGGGAACTGGTAGTGGAGGGATAACATCGTCACACCCTTCTCCACTTATTGTGACCCTGGAAAACCTTTGTTTAGTGTCCGGGTGCTCCACTTCCGCATAGCCATAGGTGGCGTCAGTGGCGTAGCGCTTGAAATGTTACTGTGTTAATCAATTGTTTTGGTAAACAAAATATAATGTTTAACATGAAAAAGATTTTTACCTTTATCTTTAAATTTTTTATTTTTTTATTTAGGTTTAAAAATTAGGTTTAAAAATTTTTCGTTTATTCTCCAAATGAGGTTTTTGTGTATTACAAACACCAGCGAATACAATGGAGTTTTTATTTGTTGTTAATGACGATGTTGCTGATTTGATTGACAATAATAAATCAGGTACTTATTTTAGGCCTTCTTAGAATTTCATTTATTTCTTCGAAATCGAATATGCAACTGATACTGGTCTACTGATACAAAGTGGTATAAAATTACATTACGCTGCTCGTTACGTTTGATAGTAAGCAATCATTTGTTGGATTTGTTAATCCAACACTTTATTACAATTTACAAATTGAGAAATTCAGTTTTTATTTATGGGCGCTTTTTAAATGTTGTGGTTCCCTGCGTCTTATTCTATATTGGGGCAAAATGTTTAATTTTGCTCAGAAGCCTCATTATGAAACTTAAGGTTCTTCTATGTGACGTAGCAATGCGGGTACCACCGGATTTACGCCTCTTCCGAAGGATTTCATGCTGAGGACTTTCACGCCCAAAAAAATTCATCATACTCCTCGGGCTAAAACAGCATGTTACTCCTATAACATGGAGGACGACCATCACAATTTATAAATAATGAATACTTGATAATGGGATACTTTGTCGATACTTCTCGGCATGCTTCGTACTGAAGAGGACACTGATGCTAAAATGTGTAGTAATTGAATAGATACGCAGCATAGCAAACAGTCTGCCTTTTAAAACTGTAGGAAACGTTAACTAGTTCCCAATTCTTGCAGTAAAAATAGGTTCTATAAAGTTTTCTTTCCTAGCGTAAAATTAACGCACGCTATTCACGTTCCTATTTTTGTGCAACAGGAGAACAAGTAACTTGGTATAAGCCAGACTAGTAGAAGAGGTAATTAAGGAGAAAGGCACGATGCACTCAATGAGTGCCAGTACTCGAACCATATCATAGAATGCGTACTCTAACTTAGGTTTTTCGTGGTTTCCGTTTGTTACCGAGGTGAATGCTTTGGTAGTTACTTTCATACACGCTTTCCACTTATTCCTTGTCATAATTTTTATGGTGTGCTTTCGGACCCGTGGTGTATGACAATGCCAGAAGATGGTGCGGATGCTTGCACATTGTAACTGCTGTTCTCGGGTGGACCATTCCGAAGTGTTGGTGGCTGTGCTGCTATTCTTGGCACCTTAATGAAAACTCCAAGCACCTTAAGGACTTCTGCGGGTATCTGTGGCCTTTTTGCCGTAAATACTGATGTTTCCTAAGTGTGTGTGTGTAGTGTTTAACGCCCGCTTTTACTACATATGGCACCGCAGGTGGTGACACTGATGATGCATGAGATGAAGATGGAGCATCGGTGGAATGATATGGCGGGGGAAACCGGAGGTCCCGGAGAAAACCCGCCCCAACACCGTGTTATCCACCACAAATCTCACTTTGCGGTCGCCTGGGATCGAACCCGGACCGCCTTGGTGAGAGCCATGCGGTCTAACCACCGAGCCACGGCGTGGCCTCTGATGTTTCCTAATGTTTTCTCGCTTCACCCCTTGCTCCTGAGAGGTTTTAGCTGTGAGGTCTTAATGTTTAAGGTGTCCTTTTCCTTTGTCTACCCTCTACCCCTTTACTTTACTTTAAACGTAATAATTGCAAAAGATCCTGATTTTTACATGCGTGGATACCTCAGAAGGCATCGGAAAGCAGGTAACATGTTCCTAACTTATATAAATTCAACTCAAGTGGTGTCTGGAAAAATTGAAACACCCTGAAATCTCAAATCAAGTTCACACGTCGCTCTCTAACCGAAGGTCAATCACCTATTCTTCGGTAGCACTGAAAAAAGGACCTCTCTCTTGCACCGACACGGGTGAATTTTATTTCATATATTTAACACTAGAGTCTACTGAATGTAGTGACGTACTCAAGAGAGTGTTAAGCAAAACATAAAAGCTGTTAAATATTGCATTGAATGGATGGCTCACTTACCGGTTTGTGTACTAGCAATTTAAAACAATTGCAAATAAATTTTAGTTAAGAGGATCAGAATGACTCATCTTTCGTTCCTTTCTTGCATAGCGGGCTAGTTTTTCATAATGTATTATAAAAATTACATATTCATCATCAATATTCTAGATCCAGTTTCTTACGTAGTTGCCTTATTGGAAGTTTTCGTTCTAGATGTGAGATTTCAATCAGGGTTAATAAAGCTGCAGGAAGTAAGAAGCCTGTTGACGTTGGTATTCTTATTACCAAAAATTTGGAGGGTTATCCTTTATGGTTATTTTCTTTAAATAGCATCACCTGATCAAACGTATTTATTATAATGCTTAGATTGCCATACGTTGTGATCAGCATTACTATAAAGTGTTTATACAAAGGTTAATGCTGTTTGATAACTGTTCAAGTATGCAGATATAATCATCTGGCGTTTAAATCCTGTCATACTTACTTACATTTCGCAATACAATAGTTCTATCATATAATTGAAAGTATGTTCTCTAGCGGATAGGTAGTTTAAATAATTTTTAACCTGGCACGTTATTACACAGATAAAATTTAGTTTTTATGCTGCCGAATCTCTTATTCAATATACTGCAATAATGTGACGAAATTGTTTAAATTTCAATGTTAGATGCCTGCTTGTAATGAAATTTTATTACCTTCCAATCCTCTATTATATAGTCATCTGAAACAGCTCTGCATCTTCTATTGATTATGCATCTTGAATGAATGACAAAATCTGATATGTTAAAGTCATGCCACTTATTCCTATCCCCGTACTTTGATTTCGGTTTAACAAATTATTCATACAAAATCTTATTTTCCAGTCTAATAAATGTTGATAAAGGTAAACGTGAACCTTACTTATTTCATTACATTACACATTGTTATACCACGAAGACAGATATGGGAGGTTAAGGTGACAGCGAAATGCGATCCTTGTAGGTGTGTTGGTTTTGATACTGGTACTAGTTGTATTTCCTAAGAACCAGAAAAATGACAGAAAACTACATGGTTTAATAACAGAAAACTAGCAAGACAACACTATATACACATGGTTAATACAAAAACATTTTTTGCTGTCGAGTTTTGTATTTTAGCAAGAACTGCATTCCTCCTAAAGTGAATTTTGTCTGCTATGTAGATTTCTCTGATGAACAGAATTAAACAGGAAGCTTTCAGACTATTTATAAAATGTAACATTCACTTTGTGGAGGAATGTCTTTCTCTTGAACCTCATTGAGGTTAAGTGTATTATCTTTGTGTATATGTTCTTTGGAATAAAGTAGTGCTGTACTAAGATGGCCGTGCTATTCAGTAACCTGGTATCCCTATCCTAACACACTTTGCTCTGAGTTAAAACTATATGGTATGTTAAACTTGTTAAAGCTGCCTTTTAGGGGAGAAAATAAAAATTAAATGCTGTTAGTTGCAAAGACAGATGTAACTTTATGAAAAGTTCACCTTATACCATAAGTTTTAATTACCAAGTATAGTATTCGTTGACTGATCTCTCTCTCTCTCTCTCTCTCTCTCTCTCTCTCTCTCTCTCTCTCTCTCTCTCTCTCTCTCTCTCTCTCTCTCTCTCTCTCTCTCTCTCTCTCTCTCTTCAGCTATACTTTCTTCTTTCTTTGATTTTTTCTTCCAAAGTTCAGAGGGGTCTCAGGCGCTTGTCCTTCTGGTGAAATCACACTATGGATATTTCGGAATGGAATACGATTCCAGGGCGTTCCTAGTGCGCTAGATATGGAACGTTATACTAAAAGAGATTTAAGTGGGAAGCAATATAATTATGGTAAGTGACATTTTGAAATCGTGTGGGATGGCTCAGTCGACGTTGCGGCTCGAATTCCGCAGGTCACGGGTTCCATCCTTGTGACCAGCCTTCCTCACCGCGGGTGAGGAAGGCTCATGAGATTTTTTCCCCTTGTTATTAAGGCGAATGCTGAGAAAGGTATTTACCTTAAATACCCAGTTTTATTTAACCTTCATTTCATTAATTTCATTTCTTCCATAGGATCTTTCCAGGTAATAAGGGCCAGGGAGGTTGCAGGTGAGCTGCTCTACAGTGGCGTTTGCACTCTGGAAATGTGGTGCTCGGCTGAAGGGAGGCACTTGGTCAACCGGCCGCCATACCAGGTGAACTGATTGATTAGTACCTGGTTGGTGAGTGACACTCTATGGTGACCTAGAACTCTGTCGGCCTAAAGAACCTGCCTGAACCTGTTAGTGCCTGCACCTGTTAGGGACCCACCGTGGTTGTAGCTCCGCCTTAGAGTACTGTAACCTCATTTTTCCTCCCTCGGTTTGACGCACAATTAGCCATCGGCTAAAGTTGTGAATACCATCCATTATATACAGACAAACAGATGCATTTTGAAAGGGAGAAATATTTAAACATACTCAGCTTAGATTCAATACATTTTAATAGAAAAGTTAGAAACATCACTTGCTAGGAACCACATATTTATTGTAATTTTTGAAACAGAAAAACACATGAATTATTTCATTTCTAAGATGGCTTGTTCATATGAATAAGTTTAATTTTATCACAATACAAAATTCAGGTTTACAAAAGTGAAAACAATTTCGAATTTCGGTCAGGGTGAGCTACCTGGATAAGGCCTTTCCCGGAGTTTTCTCTTATCCCAAAAGACGAATGTCGGGTAACTCAAAGCACTATGGACCCTGAGTTCATTTGATCATCATTTCATCCATTTCATTCTTCGTCCGATATGACCCAAGCTAGTTACATCCAAAGGGACGTAACTAAAAGAAAACTTAAAGGAAAGAGGCGAGGGCAGATTGGGCTCCACCCACTGTTCTCCCAGATATTATGTTTTATTGGACTGCAGAACAAACCGCTCTAACCCTTGTTTACCTGAGTGAGTGAGGCGATTTAATACGTTAGTAACTCTTAAAGTAAGACGTTGGATAGCGCTGCTATGAGGAGTATCTGTAGTTGATGTATTTATGTCGATCACTTTTCGGAAAAGAGAGCCGGTTAGACTTTTCGCACTTTCCAGAAAAGTTAAGTATCAAGATATGTAAAATCATTTTTGATCTTTGGATACACTTTTCCACAATATTCAGGAACTACTGAACTTAAATGGCTGTCAGAAACTTGTTGTAGACCTTAATTTTAAGCTACGCAAGGAAATCTGCGTTTGTTTGCCTAACCGGGATGGGTCGGCGATGGTAATATCTGCAGAGCTGATATTACTGGCTTAGTCAAGGCAGTGCTGTGATCTCTTTGAGATGGGTTGACACTAATTATCACATATAAATCAATCCAGTTCACGGAATGATCCCAGGTGTAATTTATACATAAGCGAACGTAATTTATCTATAGCGGACTAGAGCGTCCCTCGGGAGGCGATTTCTGCGAAACACGAGTTCACAAACAGAGACAGAAATCATTTGGATTAACCTATATGCAGCTTACAGGTGGCGGTTACAATTTAAGTCAAAAGAAATGACGTGTGTACTCATAATACGTTCTCTACTTACAGTTGCACAAACTATTCTTAAAAATGCTTATTCTTTTATCCACTTCAATGTTAATGAAGATAAACGGTCGTAGATTTATTCCATATTTTCTTATTCGTAAAATTAAAATAAAATAAAACACACCAAACCTAGAGATAGACATTTTATGTGATAGTTTTAATATCCCATACTCTTTGCAAGTTCAGGAGATAAAGAAAACAATAACAACTTTCCAGTTGAGAAAATTGTAAGGATTTGACAATTCGAATCAGTAAAAATAATAACCCCGGAAGTGTTATGTTTATAAAAATGCATTTGACATAAATGGTATATTCAATATAATTTTGCAAGATTGGTAACGCGTAAACGGTAAACAGAGTTGTACTTGAAAAATGTAGATACATTGAAGGTAAACTTATGTCATACTATTCTTTTAGCAAACCATTTTCGAGATAATCTTGTTTTTTATTTAAAGTTTCACACACCTATAACTTTCTCAACTATCAATCTGTTATTATTTGTGATCTCTTGTTCATCATCAGTGCTAGGAAGCTCGTACCGATTTCCTTGAGCAGTGTAAGAGCAGCCAGGCATGGCTATACCACGCAGCGCTACTAGCAAGGGCAAGGTTCGTCGTAGAATGCAACTCATTGTTGTAACTTGTATCCTAAACTAATACATATTACATGTTTAGCACGTGCTTTACGCCGAGTGGCCGAGTCAATCAAATGTAGTTATGCAGGTGTATGCAGCTTTGTAGCTCACACAAAACGGATATTTTGAAGGCATCTTACAGGATTGCATAGTTCAGAGAGTTGGCACCAGACATATCGCTACCACCACGGCCAGTTGTCACCAGTTGAGGAAATTGACTAGAATCTGTAATCTATTGTAACGAACATTATGACAAAATTGTTTCGGTATTAGTCAATTTAGAAACCCATGGCAGTTCTAGAATACAAACTGCCAAACGTCTAGTACCAGAACAACTTTGTAGAAATATATATTTTGATTTCCCATTTTTTCAAAGATTTACCCACAGCTATCACACTGTTACAGCCCAGAGGTATGGAGCTGACTGAACCTGAGCGGCATGTAGGACTGTCAAAACGGATTTACCAAAATTCGAGCATTCTACCTGAAATAAGGATGAAAATGAAAAGTGTATTGAAAAGAATAATGGGTTCGGTGCGTTTTACCGCACACGAGATGCACTTTTGGATCCCAACAAAAGCTATGCTACTGATACGGAACTGATAAAAATTTCAAATATGCCCCACATCATGTGAAGTCGAAGAAACATTTTTGCAGTATAAATCTTGTTTGACGGGACGTAGAATAAGTTTTACATGTGAAAGGTATAATATTGCTTTTGGTAATACGGCCGCAGATGAGTAAATACGTAATAAAATTCCTGCCTTGGTATTTTGTCTAGTAAGAGACTTCAGAAATTTAAGAAATTAATTTTATTATTTGGATATTATTTTACATTCGATCAAGAAATATTGCAACTGGCATTATAATTGCTTGGGTTTTGCCACAATGTGCCTATTTAAATAATGAAATCAGCCAGAGACAGGCTTGTATGTGCTATATAAGAATTCGTATGTTGTACATAATGATCTAAATAGGTGTGTATTTATGAATGTATCATAGGACAATTTTTTATCTCTGGGCTACGGTTTCAATGCCCCTCCGCCGTGCGGTCTTCTCTATGACTTACTAGGATGCCGGAAGAAGGTCAGTCGCAACCTGCATAGGGAACGGCGGGCCGTACGAACTTCCTAGATCTGGTCATTACCAGCTCTTAAAACGTTTGGTTTTCTCTTAAAACCTGTTTTATTGGCATTTTACAGTTACACCTACAGGAAAATCATAAGTATGGTACTTCCTGGAAATGTTTTGTAAAATAACTTTACGTGGCGTTTTATTGATCGCAAAGTTGTAATTTATTAAGGGTCGAAGGTTGGTGAAAAATTTATCTCGGAATACTTTAAACTAGGTTCCTAATTGAGTTTTGAGTTCAATATAAATGGTGTTTTCCCAGCCGCGCCATGAAGATTCTTATCTCAAAACGGCGCCTCCAACAGACGCCTTTTTCTTCCTCAAGAAATGATTTGTAAGAAAATAAAAGTCAATTACTTGTTTGCTTTCCCTATAGTTTAACTTTAATGTTTAATCCGTTATGACAAGATGATATAACAGAAATGAAATTATAATCTCTCAATGAATTCACATAGCAAGCTATAAACGTCCGGTCACTCCGACGGTCAAACTTATACTCCTGCGGCCGTCTTCTACGACGGCCCACTTATTCTCTCGTGGTCCTTTGAGGATGATCACTGATTTTCCTCCCTATAGAAACCATTTGTTTCTTAATAGCTATGTCATTCCTAAAAAACTATATACGAGTCTTATTTACTTTCACTATTTCACTTCCTAAACTTAATTTAAGAATCTGTAGCAATTGGGCACTTTAGCAATTGGGCAGATGGATCAACCAGCAAAACCGGTTTCAGGTACTGGGTATTAAGAGAGGCACAGGAGTGTTAATTGCTCATGGCCATTTTTATTATTTTGTTGAAAAACCTGCTTTAAGAACTTCTTAGCCAGCCATGGCTACTTAAAGCATACTCCTTCCGAGGCAAACCACGTGGAGGTGATCTCTTATTGCACCCCAAAGTTTATAGTTTTGTTACTATAACTATTTCGTTTTCTTCATTCTGCTAGAACTTGTCAATGGGTTTTGTGTTTTCTTGGTCCATAATTTAACTGACATTTATTTACAAGCTCATTCAGAAAGAATTCGTCACATTTCTTCATTAATTAAGTTCATTCGTATTCATTTAATTTATGCACTTAGGCAAGAGTTTTCATACATTTTCTTAAACCCTAGTTTCCTCATAATCTTTCAGACTATTAGCAATCATACTTTTAAGTGTAATTGTAGATTTTATTCGTTTTTTACCCTCCACGTTGAGTTCTTTCTGTGAAAAAGGTACCCTGGTATTCTGCATCATCCTTCAGTGCCTTAACCAGCGGGAGTATGTTATGGTGTGGTCTTTGCGCGATTTTGTGGAACCGGTGGTTCCAACCTTCGACAGCTTTGTTGGTTTTGTGACATTTTTCATGAAATTTCCATAAATATTTTGGTATTGAAGGATTATCCAGCCACTGTTCCACAAAGTAGTCGTAGAACAAACTTAATTGCTCACTTTCTAGTGAGTTTTTTTTTTATTTAGCGGAAGATGATCGAATGTAGAATACAGCCTTATATGAAGTTTAATTTCCTCATTTTAATGTATTCACGTGCCAGTCCTAATTCTTGCACCTTTCTCCAAATACACCAATTGAAGTGATAGTTTCAACCAGAAATTTGTACATTTGGAAACACAGACTTTAAATCTTGAATAGCGCTAGGTTCAAAGTCTTCAATTACTTCCTTGGGGTTCCAGTCTGGAATCTTCTCTTTAATTGTACTGAACAGCCTACGGTAGGTCTCCTTTTCTTATTTGGAAGAAGAGCGTATACCATCGGCATGACACAAGATCGCCGTGGATGATGTATATTTGGCTATATTGTTTGCTACATAATTTGAGTGTACTCTCCATAAAAAGTGTGCTTTTCATCTAGTGCAATTACTCCTTTAGTGCTTTCAAATACGTACCAGAATCATTTCTTTCAGTGCAGAGAAATCGTCTGTTAAAACAAACGTGCCACCATCTTTCAACTTTAACAGTTCAGGTGGTAAAACGATGTTTCCAGGACTTTCCGGTTCTTTCTGCAAACCTTGTAATATTCTTCTATTTTGGTGTAGGCTAACTTTACACACATTTTGAGAAGGAATTTCAGTCACCAGTTCATATCCGCGGTTAAATAACGGACTCATTTCTTCCGTATAAATTGCAGATTTCGAAGATGTCGCCTGAAATTGATCTTCATAATTAAACCGGAAATACAACTCCCTCCCCCCTTGAAACCTAGATATTTATCTGTGTGCCCAATTGCTAATGTGCCCAATTGGTACACGCCCAATTTTTAATGTGCCGAACTGCTGCATACGCTCAATTTAAACATAATACTTTCAAACATCCTTTAATAGTGTATTATATAACGAGACCATAATGGTAGTAATTAAAATGCGAGTATTATTATAGAAAAGTTTTATACGACTGTTTATGCTCGACCATGAAAGATTTCATTTCAAAGTATTCATTTCTGGTTTAGCTGATATGTTACAATCGTCAGCCGTAGTACGTAGCACGCAGGCGCAGAAATATTGATTAGTTCCCTATAAACAGATGTTAACGTGTGACACAGTTAATTTTAATTACATAATCAGTTTATTGATAGTTTATTAAGTAAATCAGTTTATTAAATACTTTAATTGGTATTCTCCAATCCATGAATTATGAATAGAAGTTTTCGTATATCTTTCTGGACTCTTTTAGCAACAAGTTATTGGTAACATTGAGTGCTTTTGCCATAATTTCTGCGGTGTAACTTCCATGTCACTGTTACTAGTCTCAGACATTTTGAATTTATCTAAACTGGCGCTAGTACTGTTGACGATCGAAACAAGAATAATCGACACTTGTGCATTCACAATGTTACGCGGCCACTTCTGATTGGTCCAATACCAATATTTTAATGAACAGGTGTTCTTTAACGAAGTCCATGAAATTACTGCCACCAGTCTGATAAATACTAGTTTGGCATGGTCGAGCATAAATAATTTTAAATTTTAAATAACTCTAATAAAACAAACAGTACTGGTTTAACTTGACTAACACAAATTTGACAGTCTTTGTATGACTCTTTTGTACAAGAGTAATAAAGCAAATATGAGTGTAACGTATTTGTTGCTTTTATGATGTACTATCGAGTTACAATTGCTACACGTACAATCCAGGACGGATGCAACAGTTTTCTGTAATATGTCCCTAGTTTCTACTATTTTACGCAGAAATTAATGCTGAAGCCTGAATCGAATGCAACATATTACGAAGCAAAGCTCCTGCACCATTGTGGGTGTCACTGGGTCGATACATGTCCCTGCAGCGCGTGATCTAAAAACCTACAAATCACCCTACAACATCCCGAACAAATCTTACCTGCGGTTAACCAAAATGGGTGGACACGCAGCGAAAACCTTCAGGCCAGATACAGCCAGCCAGCACGACGAGCGATACGTGCCTCAAATCGTGTGTGGTACTCTTCCACAACGTAGCTTCATGTTGACTCTTACCAGTTAATGTAAAATAATATCAGTTAACTGTGAAGTATTATGTACATAAAAAAGTTATGCTAATACCTTTGACTCTAACCAAAAGACAACAAATACTTAAAATGAACGTTAAACTCTTAGCAATATGCATAAATAATTATTACTCCCTCAGCTAGCTTTTAATGATGATGATCATTATATTGTTATTACACACACACACACACACACACACACACACACACACACACACACACATAGTCTTAAGCATTTAAATGTTATATTCCCGAATTACGAAGTGAAATTCCACTACCAGCATAAAATGTTACAGGCAGCAAATACTTAAACCCCAGAGTAATACTCATGCCGGTATAAGTATACGGACAAGTAAACATTAATATATTCCAGAGAAGGATAAGGCCAAATAAGATGGTATGACAACAATAGTTCTTACCGGAGAGTAGCATTCACTTATTCGTTATTTATTGTAAATTTGTTTTAATTTAAAGTAATTACATTTTATCTCTCAGTGACCTGAAGGCCATTTTCCATTGAAAGGAAACTTTATACTCTTCAGGGCATGTTTCCGGACATGGTTTTCAAATTTTCCAAACCTCCTATAGTGATTACTACACGTATGCTTCTTTGTATGTTGAAAACGGATTGAAAATATTAAGAAAACCAAGCATTTAGTTCATAATAAATCATACAAAAAACTGAGTAAGTTTTTTACATGACTTTAATAGGTTAAAATATATTAAACATATTACGAAGTACAAAGCAATTAAAAATACTTTCAACGTTTGGTTTTGCTTATCTAGAAAAATTGCTGTATCTGATTATGTAGCCTTTACATTAAGCTTTATATTGTGACTTTGTGGACTCGTAGAATTAAAAGTACAAGTCACAGAAATCCAAGCTGCTCTTTATTTCCGTAGAAACACACTTTGGTCAAACCTTACATCAGCAGAATTACGTAACATAAACAAATAGTCTTCCAAGGTCGTTGAACACAAAAAAGCGTTCTTTTTCAAAACAGAGTTGCAGGCGCACGATACTCAGTTCCGATTTCACTATCATTACGACTGCCCAACTAAATGCGGCTTCCTTTTATACGACCATTCATGATTCCAGTCCGTTCTCGAATGTTCTTTATCTCATTTGTTTCGGCAAGCTTTTTATCTCCGCGCTATATTTGTCTCTTATATCTCCGCTCCGAAACCTTTATGCGCCCGGCCCCAATAATGCTCGCGACAGTGCTCCCTCCTCAAGCCTGGCCATCCCGAACAGCGGCATCGTAGCGGGACAGAATATCCAAGTGTACCACCATCTTCCCTCAGGGCCCCCTGTGGTTGCAGCAGACCACGTTGTTAATGCTGTTTACCACCCTGGATGGACGGACGGACGGATGCACGGACGGATGGACGGATGGACGGACGGATGGATGGATGGACGGACGGACGGATGGACGGACGGACGGACGGATGGACGGACGGATGTATGGACGGATGGACGGATGGACGGATGGATGGATGGATGGATGGATGGATGGATGGATGGATGGACGGATGGATGGACGAATGGATGGATGGATGGACGAATGGATGGATGGATGGATGGATGGACGGATGGATGGATGGATGGATGGATGGATGGATGGATGGATGGATGGATGGATGGATGGATGGATGGATGGATGGATGGATGGATGGATGGATGGATGGGTGGGTGGGTGGATGGATGGTTGGATGGATAGATGGATGGAGGGATGGATGGATGAATGGATGGACGGACGGAGGGATGAATGGATGGTTGGATAGATGGATGGATGACTGGATGGATGGATGGACGTAAGGAAGGACGGAGGGACGGAGGGAGGGAGGAAGGGAGGGCGGGAGGGAGGGAGGAGGGAGGGCTGGACTGACGGATCGATAGATGGATGGATCGATGGATGGATGGATGGATGGATGGATGGACGGATGGATAGGTAGCAAATCCTGGTCTAGGAAGCCAACTGGACTGGAGGTGCCATGATGTTGACCACATCTCCTCACCGTATCGGTTGGATGATCCCTCACATCAGCCTTGCATATGAAAGCATGAGGCCGGCATCGAGTATGCGAACCCTACTCCGCTTGTGAGCTGTTATGCTATACGTTATATTTTAGAGTCAGTAAGCGAATTTATGGACAGCTTATATACGTTTACATGAAAAGTTTGGAAAATGATTTGTTGTAAATCTATCAAAGTTCAGCTTCCTTGCAAGCGATATTGCTTTTCTGAAGAACTGTCTAGCCAATTTCTTCTTTATGCGGCTATTCCTTTGAACTTGTTTATTCTGCAACCTGGTCGTTTCCCTTTTATAACGTAATATCCTTCGTCGTCTGTAGCTTAATAATTAACATAGGGCCAAAGAAGCTCGTTCATTCATATAAAATGAAGGAATGTAGAATTAATCGTAATGAAATAAATAGTTTTATTACAGAAAATATATTCTATGGAACATGCTACTATCGCTTCTACGAGTAGACATTTATGAACCGTTCATAAGAACTTCATGCAAACTCTCTCCTTTGGCTATACAGCGCCAATCAGATTTTCAGCGATTTTACTAAATTTTTTACAATAGTACGAAACTTTATGGTCTATTTGCTGCTGCATTTTATATAAAATGAACGCTTAACTATTGGTGGTAGTGCGACAAATAAACATTTTCCCTCATGCACAACCTCGCAATCCTCCGCAAGAGTTTTCTATCTCTTACTCCCTCTCTCTCCATTTCCACTCTGTCGTTCACTCTAATTCCATTCTCCTCTCTCTGTGAAAACTCCACTTCAATGGTGGTTCTGAAACTGAAAGTAAATTGATTTTTCTGGGATGTAAATGACAATTAAAGCAAAGCGTTGAACAGTTTACAAACGTTACATGTTTAGAGCGTTGCACTTGTATTGCGATCGGTACTATGCCATTTCTCGAGCAACCAATAACATTGACAAAAATTGTATAACTTCTTGAACATCCTACAGCCAAATTTCTCACATGACATATTTGGGCAGCAAGTATTTATAAGTACTTTTCATGAAAGAATTCTTAGAAAACTGATTAACAATCCAGGCATCTGGACTGTCTCACTTTTCATTGCATTGGAAATCCTGGGGCTAGTAATTCAGATATCATATAGTCTACCCTGTAAGTAAAATTTAAAGTTATTATACAGAATGTTTCAGAAAGAGAGGCATAAATTCATGTACACAATGCCATATATAGGTAGGCCAAAAACAAAGTCCATTACAAGATGTGTCCGTAAATGCTTAGTTTCTGCATTATAGCCTTCAACACAGGGTTATTCACCGCAGGTTTTCTGCCCTCAGATAGTTGTGTCAACTAATATTAACAGACACACTGCCAACTCATTCCGAGGCGAATGGTACATTGAGTGTTGTTTCTGGTATTGTCTAAGTGGCATCTACTCAATTCAGGAACTAACAGAAATGTGTCTTATGTTAGATAAATTGAAAAGCAATGCTATTCTTCTCAGCTCCTTTATTAAGAATGACACCTACAGAAAATGTCCAAATAGGAAGACATTTGAAATTCTCCATCGCCATGTATGTGCCCATGGGAAGCTTACATCTCCTTGTTTGCGAAGGGGACATGCAAGATCTATAAGTCTATATGTAGAGGAGGACATTCTTATACTTAGCACACGACTTCTATCAGCACGCGAAGCTTAGCGTTGAAAGTGTACATACCTAATACGAATGACTATAAACTATTGGCAGAGCAACTGTTGTACCCTTATCATATGAAGCATGTATAGGCCTTCGTTACCAGCGGATTATCCTGCTCGTTGGATATTCTCTCATTGGTTCGTGGAGCAGTGTGTTACAAATCCGAAACTTCCTACTCTGGTATCATTCATGGATGAGGCATAGTTCATAAGGGATGGCATTAGTATCCACAATAAGTGTGAATAGGTATCATTGCTGACAATGAGTTGAACGCCATGTATTTGTGTACAGGTCAGGCGTACACAAATACATATACCTGTAAAACACCATACTTGATGTGTATGAGGCCATTATACAGAGAATTCCTCAATTAGATCAGCTCCCCTATAATGGCGCTTGCACACTTCAGTCGTACCGTTTGCCGGTACATGGATCAAAGGTTTCCTGATCGATGGACAAGTAAATGTAGCCCAAATTTTTGATCATACTCACCTGATATAAACGTAGATTTGTACTGGTGGGGCTATTAAAAGGCGTTTATGTTCTATTTTCCTGTTTTGGCACGGAAACCCTGCATAACAACATTTTTTTCATGTTGTGAAGAAATATTCAATACTTCTGGAATTTAGGGTCGTGTACACCGGACATTCGACATGGATATCAGACCTGCATTAAGCGGAAATTGGACACTTCGAATATCTTCTGTAAAGATACTTGCTGTAAGAAATGCTTTCCAGTGAATATCACTGTTTTGAAGGCCATAACTTCCAGACACGAGATTTCGTTGTAGTGCATGTGGGGAATGTATACCTGAAATTTTTCCTGTTCTTTTGAGACTGGCTATAAACTTAAGTTCACAATTGTCCAGTAGAGCACTATTGTTTGAAAGGGTAACAGAGAGTGTGACAGGGAAATTCCAATAACAATAAAAGTGCCCAGGTTTGATTTAAATTATATTAAAATCTTCTTTAAAAGATCCAAGACTCAATAAAAATTTCGCTAATCACAGAGTACGCACGTATAGGAATATATACATACAGACTTTGTTTAAAAAACTCTTTGTCAAAGGACCTGGAAACATGCATTTGCTGTGAAATCTTAATACTGAACTTCAGGGTGAGGTATTATATGAATGCTACCTTATATGAATAGGTAAAGTGAATTCACTTTTAAAACGCAAAAGAAATATCAGTTATTTCATAAAATGATATGGAAAACGACCAATGAAGGGGCAAAGAAAAAGAGTAAAAATTAACACACCTCGGACCTCTTTTCCATTCGTTTCTAAAGCGTTTTCAAACATAGGGTCAGAGATGGGAAAATCATTAAGCGAATTACTGGTTCGAGACTTAAATTGGTAAATGGCGCCCTTCGTTGGGTATTAATGAAAATTGAGTTTGACGTAAGTACATGTTTGGAATGGATTCATGACGTGAATGGTGGATTTAACACTGAAGCATGAAGAGCAGTAACTGAAATGGCTTTGTAGCTGTAATGTAGAGTAAAGAGTTTGGAGAGAGGGCTCCGAGCGACAAGCAAGAGCCAGAGAGCAGTATATGCTTACAATATTACCGCTGTATTACACAGTAGCTTCAAACGACTTGTAAAATGTAAATGTCCAGGATTTTGTTGCTTTGGAAATGTTTACAGTTTAAACTCAGCAGTTCTAATTAAATATAGCCTCGCCGAATGGTTGAAAACAGTAACACTGTTTTTACATAAACTGTTATACCAAACGAGCTAGTCCATGAGTAACAGGTGCGACTCGCATTCGGAAGGTTAGGGGTTCGAATTCGTACTTAAGTTTTCCCTCGTCACTTCGACGAATGCTGGAGCATTCTCATACGATAGCTTTCTTTGCCTCATTTTCTTAACACCCTTTAGAGTGCTTTCAGCAGAGATGTATGGTGGTGACAGATAGCTGGTACGGATGCTTGCGCTCTGTAAGTGCTGCTCCCGACGCTAGCTTGCGTTTAGTAGTGGCTGTCCTGCCGTGGGGAGACCTTTGCCGACAAGGTTCCGGAGTGTTTTTAGTTACGTAGCCAAGAGGAAGAATTCTCAGTTCGTGATAGGGACCACCAAGCGTCTCTGTGGTCTGAGTGCCTACGAAAGTTGTCCTGCGCTTCCCTCACATCACCCGTTCCTCCTAAGCGGATGTTAGACGAGCCATGCTCAACTGCAAGCAAGAAAGCGCAAGTAAGATCACTCTCTCTACAGGCTGCAACAAAATTACCCACTTATGCGTAGCTACCGAGTTCTAGTGACGCCACTACAGTGTCATTCTTACATACAGGATAGGAAAGGTGTACAGACTACCGCTTTTGACTAATACGCCTGTTTGATGTTGCCTTGGTCACTAGTGCCGGAGAATGATATGTGCAGGGAAGTGAGCACATGCTGCAATGTTGAGCACTCCTGTTTATATGGAATTGATGTTTGTGGCGGTCACAACGCGAAACGAATCCCCCTATGTTGTCTAACGTTTTTCCTTTACTTTCATACAAACTGTCCAATAAGAGAGAAGTAACATTTTTCGTACAAAATATTAGGTCAGAAGGGGCAAAATGTTAGAGATTAAAGGTATTTTCTCTATCTTCTACTAATTGAGATATGTTATTAATCAGAACTCCTAGTACTCGCAATAGCTTGTATATGTATAGGTACTTCATCATATGCTGATTTGACACCTTTAACTGCATCTTAAAATGGTTTAAAATCATCAGAACCCATAATATAGCGACATGGATGAGGTTGGAACTTGATGAAACTAATTTAAGAAGATTAACCACAAGGAGCTTACCAAATCGTTGAACTTCTATTGGTGAACAGGGATGCGACAAACATAGTGCGTTATACCAGCGGAGAGTAATTAAATTATTATCAAAGCAGGGAAATTTTTTTTAGCCATGGAATAATTTTCGAAAATCAGTAATTGAAAATGCTGCTCTAGTCTTTCAGAGAAATACTATAAGTGAATTAATAAATTATGATTTTTCTATAAGAAAGCATTATTTAATTTTGTCTATGATTAAATATTTTAGTGACGAAGATTTTGGGCCGCGTAGGTAATTTATTCCCAGAAAAACACACATCACATACATTGATACCAATGGGAAATGTTTTACACGACACATAATTTGTAGGGGATAGCTTCATACACAGTATCGATACAGAACAATTTTAGCTACCAACTTAAGTAGCAATGGTGAAACAAGAACTACAGGAAGCTACAGACCGCAGGCAGGAAGGCCATAGTATCCATCGCGCGCTGGTGACTCATATTCACCGGGAATACACATCCCTTGCAAGCACCTGTGCCATCTTCCTGAAAATGCCTCATATTGCGAAACCTCAAAGGACCTTCAAAATGAGAAGGAAGTGGAATAATGAGAATGAAGGGTTGTGGAAGACAGAAGTAACTAAGTATTGACCTATCGACCAGGGAAAACGTGCAAAACACAAGTGAGTGCCTGGGCAAGTCTTACGAAATATGCTTTGTCCCCAGATCAAAACCATTTAGCCAGAGAAAAATGCAAATGGCAAAGTTATGGTTCATTTTCAACAACAATAGCAACAACAACAATAATAAAAGTAACAACAATAATAATAATAATAATGATGATGATGATGATGATGATGATGATGATGATAAATAGGCAAAATATGTTGTACTTGTTCTTTCACTGTATTTTGCTGGTCACATGGTTTTCATCATTAATTACCTTTTTGTGATACTTTTTATGAATACATTCTAAAATGTACGTGTACAGATAAACCATTCGTCTATACCAACCGAGATGAGTGTAATAAAAGAAAATTAATCTAAGTTACTGCAGATTAACCTTAAGTTTTTGTAGTAGTGTCAGCACTGCGACCAGTCTTGGTCTATTTTACCTTTTGCCCCCAAGTGAGGCATCGCCGGAGAAAGGATGAGGTGAGAGAAGAAAGAGAGGAGTCGTCCTAAGGGGCCACTACGGAGCGGAGGGAGGGTCCCTACATTTTACTTAGATGTAAACCTCTAAGACGGGCCAGGACAACGGACATTCCCCGAAGGAGGAAGTGGCTCACTCAGAGCATATCATCCTGTCATGCACCGCCGAGAATCCCGACGACCCTTCTACCCTGAAAGGGACCACCAGATGAGAGACGAAATGATAATGGAGATGAAATGGAGGGACAGAAAATTCGGGGGATGAAATTAACCTACCCAGCATTCACCTGGCGACCCGGGAAAACCCCCATAGAAACCCATCGATCAGGTAGGTCGGCCACGGGAATCGAACCCGGGCGTCAGAATGCGGGCCACAGGCGAAGCCGCCTGAGCTATCCCGCTCGGTATGTTGCGCAGTAGTTTTTGTTGGAGTCCACTTGTTATTTGGAAGAAAAATGGGTGGCAGTTTAGTAATCAGTTATCTAACTCACTAGCTTTATCAGCAATCTTATCTCTACCATTGATTCGCATGACGTCACTCGTGCACATCGGAGCAAGGTCTTGCGCCACGGTTAAAAAATACATCCGTACTATTCCTGCTCTTGCTGAACTGAAATGCGGCACCAGAATTCTGCCAGTTTATACAATGTGGCCACTTTGTTCGGTTGGGTTTGGGTAGTATCTTGTACAAGAAATAAAACGATACTTGACATTATTCTGTACACTTCATCAGATTGAGGGGTAGACCACCTCTGTTTTATACCTGGTAGTGCGTGAGCCCGACGTTGAAGAAAAACGATGGTTTAGGGACCAAATTTCACGGCTTATTTCATGAAGAGCTCTGCTCCGTGCTCAATACGGCGCCTCAGTAGTATAGTATAGCCAAATATTGCTCGTAAAGCATTGGCCTTTAGCGAATATTAGGCGATGGTCTAAAGTTAAACAAATCACAAATTTTATAAACTATTTTAACATTTCTAAATGTGGACATCTATTCACCTTGAAGTCTGAGTAATAACTATAGAGCGGATTTATAGGCATTAAAATGTATAAAATATGAACGCAAAAGACACTAAAACTAGGCAAAATAGGCACTAAACATTTGCTAAGTATACACTTAGAAATACACAATTCTAGTAAAATGGCTCTTAAAATGCACTATACACGCAATATAACAAAATTATAATCAACGCAACATATTCTGCAACAAATTCGCTACAAACATACTATTTTGCGGTTCCCTAGATGATATAGTTCTACATTTATTCCAAATTTCATAAATGGCTCCACAGCAAGTTAAAATAACAGATATTTTCGTATAATCACAATACATATAAATCCACTTCTCTAAGTAGGTACCATAATGTGCAGAAAGGTGTGAAATAATTATCTGTCAAAAACAAGAGTACGGGTTTGGGGGAGGGGGCTTAAGGGTGAAAATTGAAATTTCTGGAGCTTTTGTTAGATTTGTTTCTAATTTATACCACTTATTTTTCTGATCGATCAAGATTGGAATAATTCCAAGTTTCAGCTTTCTAGTTACAATAGTTTCTGATAAATTAACAGTGCATATCTAAATTACAGGCGATTTTCGAAATGTCCCACATATAGTAATTTTAAAAATTAACGCTGCTCCCATTTTAACCGATTAATGACCTGTACCTATGTGAAATATTTGTCTTCGCAATATAAACGAAGGAAAGAGTAATCATACCTATTTAACAATTTGTATTCTCCTAAGAGTTTTCAGTAAGAAGTAAGCATTATAATCCTTGTCAATGCAAATAACAAAAACGTAACAAATGTAAATGGGTACAGTAAATATGCAGTAGCCTTTACATGCATGTTTAGAATTTCAGACAGATTAACAGAAAACTGCATCCTGTGGAACATTTTGAAGTTAGGAAAATGTAGAAAATATGGGATCTGAGAAATTTGAGGTTAAGTTACGTAATAGCAGCTTACGATATAGATGTAGGGTTATTTAAATAGTCATGTGACGTTTTCTGCAGTGCCGCTAAAATCATTTATATTATTGAAGTATGCCTATGTTAATTTTAAGACAAAAATGCTAAACTTTGGAATTTTGTAAGTTTTGGGCCAATTTTCACAGATGTGTCTCCTTAATAGAAACGATTCTTGGAAAGATAAGAAATTCAAAAGTTCCTCACAGCAATCTTAATATCACTTAAAACGATATCGGGATGTTTCAGAAAGATACAAATCACAGAACAAAAACTAAATAAAAGCTAAAGCAACAGAATCCTAGTGTTATGTAATGAAAGCCCTAAATAACCATTGTTGACTAAAAACAAATCATAAAACACAGCTTTTTAGGTAGCGTTTCCTGTTCATTCAAACAGAATTACAGCAATTATGGCATCGTGAATAGAATTTTTGTACCTACTTTTATAAAAACATTTCTGTAAAATTTCACACCAACCATTAAGGTTTATTGGTCTGCAATTTCACTTTCAATGTTGGAAACAACACCGGAAGTCCCCAAGCAATTGATTTCATGATTCCCTGAGATACACTGAGAAAAACGTAAGAATGAGAAAATAAATTATATATAATCTTAGTCTGTGTAGCCTATCTAATTAAGCGTTGGCCATTCAAGATTAAAGTGTAACCTGAATTGAGTCCCAGAGTGGTGATTTTAAGTTTGGGTAAAACTAGAGCTTCGTGTCAGTAGATTTAAACATATGTTAAAGAAATCTTACGGGAGTAAATTCCTGCTTACCAGCGGTACTGATTGTGATCTTATATGATTGTTAACAATAACTGACACCATAAATAATGTAATTAATAATCCATCCCCCAATTATTATTAGCTCAAGAAATAAGTTGCCATTCAAGATTAAAGTGTAACCTGAATTGAGTCCCAGAGTGGTTATTTTAAGTTTGGGTAAAACTAGAGCTTCGTGTCAGTAGATTTAAACATATGTTAAAGAAATCTTACGGGAGTAAATTCCTGCTTACCAGCGGTACTGATTGTGATCTTATATGATTGTTAACAATAACTGACACCATAAATAATGTAAT
Organism: Mantis religiosa; assembly: GCA_030765055.1. NCBI lineage: Eukaryota > Metazoa > Arthropoda > Insecta > Mantodea > Mantidae > Mantis > Mantis religiosa. Next base: position 66,946,221 of record CM060950.1, on the reverse strand, counting down.
TAATAATCCATCCCCCAATTATTATTAGCTCAAGAAATAAGTCTTTACACCAGCACAAAAATATCATGCTACTGCATTGAAACTGCCAAAAGATAATACTCGTAACAAAATTGTGAAATCCAGTACCTTATTTTGCAAGGTTAAACATATACGTTTCATATTAATAATATTCTATTTAAGATAAAATGCATTAGATGGGCTTGTTTAACGATTCAGATATGTTTTTAAGCTAAATTTAAAGGTAAAGTCGTATCTTTGGATGAAAAAAGTACTTCACACTAGGCAAATTTGTGCTTTACTTTGGAAAACTGAAAGCATTCAGTTTCTCTTCTTTCGGCTCTCCTCAACATATTAATTTGTGTTCGGCATAATATTACTGCAGGTGCTGATTTCAACAAAGTTTTCGAAACTAGAACATCGTAGTATTAATACAAATATGAATGATTAAAATCATTTGTTTCACACAAGGCTGACAAAAATTACTTTACCATCTGTGCTGGATCGATCACCATTTATGCACTGTTTAAGAAGTACGCTTCTGTTGCTTCTCTCCTTTGGCATATTTGCGTAGGAATCTGATCTATGTGTGCACTTTAAAAACTGCTTACAGAATGGGCTATCCATTCCCCCCATAAGAGTGGTCATTTCTCAATCCATTGAAATGTCATTTAGCTGGGCTTTTCTACTCGTCCTTGAGCGAATTCTAAGATTTTTCCATGACGTCATTAGCGCATTCTGACACGTCTGTAAGGCACATACCCACCTTGCTAAACCCCCTTTTGTGTACACAATGTGCAACTGTAAGAAAGGTCTCTTCCCCGAAAATGTTACGTTGAAACCAACAAATGCAAAAGCTGTTGTCACAAATTACAAGCAGAAGAAATTGGCTAAAAAGGAAGTTTTAGGCACTAATTAGCAAAATAGGCACAAACGTATGAAATGGGCATTTATAGGCACTATAAAACTAAGAAATTAGGCTAATAATTGTAGTACAAGTGCTTATAGCTTAAAAGCCTACGTTTATGAACAACGGAATAAAATAGGCAAATAGGGCAAAATCCGCTCCCTAGTACTGTTAAACTTATTTAAACAGGTTGTCACTGATATGCTCTTTTCTATAAAAACGTGAAATATGTTACGTATCCTGCTAACAGAATATGATTCCTTTACAGCAGAAAGGAGCCTCGTAATTTGAAGAACACCTGCTAGCCTTTGTTCTCTAAAGAGCAATGAAGTTTAACGAGCATATAGTAACATATGGCTGAATACATGTTTTCCTTACCTTCTGGCACATTCGCAGTAGATGCTTCCATAATGGTCCCGCAGTTAGTAAAGACGACGTTGATAAGAAAAATCTGCTAAAGTTTCTTGCGCAACGAGAAAAGGGAGAAAATGGTTAAACCCTCCTAACCTAACGTGTTAATGGCTTCTCCGTTACTGTAACTTACAAACGATTTTTCAATCAAGCTTCTGCTTGTCACATAAAACTTAGTAACATAACCGAGGTATTAGGGATGAACATACAATGCCCACATACATTTATCATGTATGACAAACAATCCGATATCGTGTAGAAGAAGCAAGCAAAACTTGTAACTTTGTGAATGGTGGTTTTCAAGCAAGTCAACGTAATAAACACACCCAGTTAGTCAAACCTTTCATAGCAAAAGTATCCACAAGCGGATACCTACATTGACAAAGGTAAAAGTGAGAGATCAACAAATCAAATAGGTAACCATTTTGGCTGACCATTTAATGCCCCTTATGAAGGATGTATTCTCTGATTCTGAAGGTACCCAGAATGTTAAGAAGAAAACATTTAAATGCACACATTGAATAAAACATTTCTTGAAAAAGTAGAAACATATGAAGTGGGGGAGGAAATGTACTCTCTTTTATGATATTAGCTTGCATAAGTTTTTTGTGTTATGAGCAGATATGTTTCAACAGCTTCGAGTGGAGTCAGGACACCTTCTAGAACTCACATGTTTAGATCTCAGAGATTTTCCTGCAAATAAACTTAAGTAGGCATTTTAACAGGGTTTGCTTCTAAGGAGCATCATATGATGGCACTGATGTTATGGTTGGCGTTAGAGAATCGTTTGTTTCTCGTCTTAAGTATAACGTTAATGATGTTATTCTAATACAATTTGTCAATAAGCGACCCTAATAGCTAACAAGGCTTCTGAGAATTTTCCACGAGCTCCAGAGGATCTTATAATAAGTGTATCTCCTTAGAAAACAAAATGCTCCAAGCGTCGCCCAGTTGGTTGAAATTCAAGAGCACTGGTTGTAGAACAGAATAACATATTAAAACCAGCAGCTTTACGATGGCTAGCCATCTGTCAATTCATGTTATCAAAGGTTGCAATGCCCTTTTCAAGAGCAAAAACGTTCTTGTCCAATATCTACCCGAAAATTCGGTTAAAATTCTTAAACAGATAGCAAGGAGTTTCTAGTCGGTAAGGACACCACAAGACATTGAAAAAACAATCCCATGTGTCCTTTAAGCTTTCTTTCCCTGAATGAAGTGTATTTAAGGCAGGAATGCGAAACGTTACTTACGCTTGAAACCTTATATGTTTGTCTTGCAAAAATATAGGTAACTTTGCTGTTTGCGAAACTTTACTTTAAGTAAATGAAGCTTTTGTATCCTTCGTATTATTAGAAAATGATAGATATGCTCATTAAAAGTTTAAAGAGTTAACAAGACACGTTGTTGCAAAACTGTGGTAATTGTTGCCGAATACGTTTTCATGAACAAAGAAAGTAATATAATGGGAGTGGTCAACGATGAAATATGGAACTACGTAGAGAGTGTGAAAGACTCTGATGGGAAGCAGAAATTTTCCAGCATAGGAAAACTCGTGAAACTGTGGCTACCATTGCTCCATTGAAATGCTGAGTCTGACAATTTTCCCAGTAATAAATTTGTCAAGACAAAGAAGAGGAATAGGATACCTGATGAAGCTCTCAGACAGTTGCAGCTACAGGGCCATTGTTCAAGCCGAATAATTAGACTGCGGTTCATTCAAGTCACCAACTCCACCTGAACTTTCACAATTTAGATGTTCTGTATAAGATTTGATTGATCATATTTTCTATATGGATATTCTGTAATATGAACGCAATTGCTAATTTTTGGTTGTTTTGATTCCAAGAAAATATTAAACTTGTGGGAGAAATCTCAATGTTGTATGTAATTTTATACATGATCGAGAAACGTCTAATGTAGTGCATCCAGCAAAACTGATGAGTAAAGTAAGTTCTACAGTCGAGAGATTTTGAAAGTCCGACTAAGTGGATCTTGAGTGCTCAAGTCGGGCGAGTGAGGAAAACTCGCAAAGTCAATGAAAACGTCAGTAAGTCAGCGTCTGAAATAGTGAGTGCTGTCCTTCATGCTAATTAGTGACGAACGTAATGAAATGTGGTGAGCGGATTAGAGAGGTCTTGTGTTCGGCACCCCAGTGGCTGAATCGTACGCAAGAAGAGGCCGCATCAGGCGGGTTACACCGTTATGTGAAAGCGAAGAAAGTAAAGTGAATTCCGCTGAAAGAAAGTGAAGTAATAGTGAATATTATTGATGTAACTAAGTTAATCGAGTGAAGTAACAGGTTGGAAAAAGCCACAAAATGCTTATGTTTTCTATACCGTCGTTTATCTTATGTCGTTTCTACAACATATTATTATACAAATTTGGCTTCCTATCTACCTCCTGTTACTCGAGATCAAGCTTATTTCATTACACATTTCCTTTTGGGTAGTAGAGAACTGAAATGACAGCCAAATGTGTCAAAACACGTCGCTTACTATAATATTGGGTTGAAAATGTAAAAAATATAGTACAATTCAAACCAATAACAACGAACTTGTCGGAAATGGCTAATGCCACAGAGTTATTTCAGATAAATTACTCAGTTTGTAGACATCTACAACTTCGGTACGTTTGTTCCAATTTTATGGTTAACCAGATGAAACGAAATTCTTAGCACATTTTCCTGTCGCATGTTTGGAAGATATTGAACTTAATTACCAATTTCTAAATTATTTTCATTTGTTCAAGGAATTTCAAGGGAGATGTTTGCCATGAAAACTCGATAGAAGGTTTTTGTATGTAGAATGCACTAATCATTCTACGTATTAGAGAACGTGAGGATGAAATGTAGGTATGGAGTCTGTAGAGACAGTGAAGAAAATAATAGAGTGTCAGTAGCTTCTGAGAAATCCTGGTAAACGAAGGGTTTCAGAACAAAGTTACTCATGTCACAGCAAAAATTATAAGCACTAAAATGTTCTTGAGATACCAAGGCAACACTTTATTTACACAAAGACGAAAATGCACAAATTGCAAAAGTAATAATAAGGGAAACAGCGGTGGAATGAAACTTCCTTCTGGTGTTAGTTTTTTCCAGTGTTTTGAGATTATTTGTTGATGGGAACTTTAAGCCTAGAGTGCTGTTTGTGGAAACAGACAATATTTCTATTGTGAAACTGCAATGTGTCACATATGTAAAGAACAGAGGATGGGGTACTCGCCTCAGGAAGTTGAAAAAAAAGTTGGGTTACAAACCCCTTTCTGATGGAAAAACAACAGGAGTGTATCTTAGAGTTGGAGTAATAAGATCACTGGTAAGCTATAATAATTAATAGAAGATACCAGTCGGAGTTTCAAAAACCATGAATGAAACTGTATCGACTATTTTATTTGAAACTGTTACTGATACATCATTGCGTAGTACATTATGTCGCATGGGGCAAATAAAAGCCAGAAAACTCAAGTGTTGGAATGTAAGAAACACCAAAATTATGTTCATAATTCTGTGATCCTTGGCTATTAAATTAGTCGATTGTAATATTTAACTCTCTCTGAGCTTTCAAAAATGCTTGATTGCGACTCGAAAACAAACATATGTTTCTGTTGTAATAAATACTTTAAAATTGGTAATTTGTGACCACACTGAGTAAAAACACGGTGATAAGATTATGATAGGTGTTTTGGAGGTTCCTGGGGTGCAAAAACGACAAATAAAGCTGGAAAATTGCGGAAAATTTGGACTTCATAAGAATTGCTGCATTTTTATAGCAACAAAGAGACACCTCCTAATAAGCCGAGTCCAAAATAGGAGCCAGCTTTTAACATAACAAGGTAAAGAATTATGCGGATAATTGTTAAGAATGCCATTATGTCATGAAAGCTATGAAACAAATTATAATTTTCTAGCACATTCTGAAAAAAGAAAAGGAAACGTTGCTTAATTTAGGCAAATAAACTATAGGTAATTCCTGAAAATGTTACACAAATATTTTGTAAATAATACATCTTCAGCAATCTTATTTGGTTAAGCATTTAAGTGAATTATCTTATAATCTGTAAAATCGATGGTGGTAATTTAAGCACTACCTGAGATAATGAATTACCATGCAGTAGATTTGAAATTGAAATCGTGTTATTTATCAGTGTGACATTCCAGGTATACGAAGGGTGTTAAAGACTGCTCAGTTTGCTCTCAGTACCCTCTTTATCAGTCCTAAGGTTCCCTTATGCGTCGTAAATCTACGTCACGGATCTGCTGCTTCCCTTCAAAAACAAGCTTGTACGGCTCATACTGGGGAGTGTGTGGGTTCGATTTCCGTAGCTGACCTTCCTGACTGACGGTTTTTCCTAAGTTTTCCCGAATACTAGAGAATGTTGGGAAATGTAAATATATCCCCTAAATTTCCTGTACCTTCATTTCTTCCGTAGGGGAGGGGATCCGTCCCCTTCAGCTGCCAAGTGCGGGCGCTGCGGACCCTTAGCACTCGTGGTACCTCTGACGTTACTAGAGGAACCTCGGGCCGAACATCTAAGCCCCTCCTTCGGGAGTTGTTCGGATTGGGATGGACTCGAGGGGGCAGTGTGTTCCCGAAACCCGTGGGGATCGGGTACGTCTTCGGACGGGGTTGAGAGAAGACATTAATTCTCCCGGGTACTAGCCTGCAAAGCTAGTAGAAGGTGTGCTAGATCACCAGGCGGCCCCACCGAGGTTTTTCGGTAGTCTTCACCTTTGGTGTTGGCGCGCGTAAGTGGCGTATCCACTTCCATCCCGTCTTGAGTCCATAGGACCAGATGGGGGGGGGGGCTTGTTAGTCTCTAGGTCTTGCCCGATGGAAAGCCCCACGGAGGACGCCGAGCGCCCTTTGGGACAGCTCGAATACTCCCTGGTTGAAGGAGGCCCGGGTCCAGTTCCTACGGGTTCAGGACCAATGGGAGTAGAACCTCTGGGCTCAACTGTACCTTCATTTCACATCGCCTTTTATGCTGGGCGAGAGTTTTGGAGTACATGAGAAGGAATTTGACCTCTGCATATCCTCGTCCTGCAAATTGGGGGAGGTGTCTGAATCAGGGTAGCTCTAGGTGTGTGTAGGCTCGCAGGGGAAGGGGAGCAGTTTTTGATAGCCTCTACCAGGAGAGTTTCAATCTGTAGATGTTAGGACTCCTGTCCCCTACTGTCGTCTTTCTTCAGATATATATATCTTCTATATGTCGAAATTCTAGGTCCCTATTCCAAAACTTGTCATAGAGCGAAGTACTTTTAACCTAAAAGAAGTCGGCTGTCTTCCTCTGGGTCTGAACCTGCGACCTCGATATGCACTGAGCAAAGAATTAGCATTTTGTGAATTTTAAGCTACCACTGAATCACCAGCCAATGTCTGGAATGTTCTTGTGCTTTTCGTTCTTGGTGAGCCCTAATAATCATGTTTTCTAAAGTATTTGTGTGCATTTGACTCCAAAGGTTAAAGACACATTTGTAATTAAATAAACACATCGGATATTTTTCATTTAAATTGAACCATTTTAAAGGAGCCACCATGCTTTTCATTATTCGTCATACAAATTAACAACCACTCTTGATCGATACCTTACCTCCTTCCGACACTACCTTAAAAACTTCTCAGAATTCCAGCCATATGCAGAAGCTATTATGTAAGTTCTGTCACAAAATACTTTCCTGTAACAGATGTCGCTGTGTGGCCAGCACGTATTGTTCACGTGAGCACATGTGTTTTACAACTTTTGGCAGATAAATGATCATTTCGATGAAGTAAAAGGACGAGCCGTGAGAAGGATTTACTGCCTATTTTATTGCGTCAGGATAGTGTTTGTTGTAAAACGTTGACATGTAACAAAGATTGTGATCGGTACACTCCATTTGTTGTTGTCGTGACACGCGGAGTGAGTCAATTGATTTTGTGACGGAGTTAACGCCAGATGTCACATCGCTAGCTTGTCACTTCACCCAATTACGGGCGGTCTGACCCATCCTAATTGGAACGTCGGTGCTGCCACTGCTATCAATTAGAAAAGCGACATTATCGCAATCTTCCAAAATCTCCCATAAGTGACATTGTAGGCTCCCGCAATATAACCTTCTATCACATTGTTTCCATTCACTGTGTATGTCAAACTGAACTGCAATGGATTCAACTCATTACCATTTCATTAATAGGTACAGAGTAGCCAATTATCAAAAATATTAATTATGCCTGTTGCTGAACATCATCATACAGGCCAAATTGTCGATACATATACGTGATTATCCATAGATAATAGCAAATTGAATATGCTAACTACATGCTATATAGATACTCTGAACATATTGTGAGAGCTAATAGAACGATACGGTAAAATATCAAAGTAAATACAAATTTATAGAAGTTCCGCTAAAGATTTTAATGGAATAACCATCTGTTTATTTTAATTTCCATTTTTGATGATGTTTAAAGCCCGCTCTTATGCCATGTGTAGGTATTGATGACATGACATGAAATGATAATTCCAAAAGGCTATTTGGGAAGGAATCCTCCTGGGCCTAAGAGTATGAGGTATTAGCAGTTGCTGAGGGGATCTATAGGAGATTTCTGAGCCCATGCCCTTCATGGATATTCCTAGTAGGGGGCGTTGAGTTGCGAGAAGAGAGAGGGCACCCTTGCATAGGAGATATCAGGTTCCCTCTAATTCTAGATTTAGAAACCGCGCACAACCGACTCTCCTCCCCCTCTCTAGGCTTACACATTTTATTTCCTTTGGGTCTTCTTGAGGTATAAAAGACCACACAGAATAATGACAGGTGGGATCTATTCAGTAGTTTCTCGAAGTTTCTTTTTCTAGAACGTTCCACAATGTGTTCCAGTATTATATACTCCTGTCTGGCGGATAGTTCTTTCAGTGGGCAGAGAGAGCCACGTGCATTTCATTGTTAGTTATGATGTAACAGCGACAGTTCAGTTCTGATTGGAACCAACTGTTTTGTGTGTGCGCACGCGCGCGCGCGTGTGTGCGTGTGTGGTTGTGCAACAGGAAACTAAATGTAACGTTAGGTTTACTCTAACCTAAACTGATCAGTTGTGTTGTTATGAGTGTGCGCAGTGATATAAGTGCTATATTAGCACAACACTAATCACTTAATCTCTGTTTCATATAACCTAGCCCCGCTGACATGTATCACTCCGCGTGCAACTACCTTCCCCTCATCCTAACTGGCCAATTCTTTCGCGCCATAGGCCATAGGTGGTGCCTTCCCGTCACATAGAAACCTGCAGTAAACGTCATAGTAATTTCCAGGAAGATAGATACAATTATACAAATAAGAATATGAAGGCATGCAAAAATAATGAAGTTTATAATGACACTGAGCAAGTTCAAACTGAATGAATGAGCAATTAAACTGAAATAAGTTTATATTGAAAGGCCTTTGGCCTTTTCAACTGGAATTTTTTAAACCAGCACACATACCTTGCAAAAATGCTTGTCTTTCAGTCTTAAAAGTCGTGCCACGCCATATTTGTCGTGTGCCCTTCATTCACCCAACTCTCGTCAAGGTATTATATTTTGCGGCTTGTATCTCGGTACAGTCTGATTGTCCTTAAATAACGTCTTCGCCACACAGCAATATCGCCCCCAGAGTGGTAAGTTTACCTGTTGTCTCAATTTCATGTCGCGATGTTCCTAGGCATCTAACACTCACACCTGTAAGCTCAGGGCACAGCTGTTCGACTTCTCTCACTGACAAAGATGGATTCTTCTCTGTGAGTGCATTAAGCACATGCACCACAAATCTTTTTTCGCCGCTTTGTAAAGGTTTTCCTTGCGATGCTTCAGCGAAAAATTGGCGCTAGACTCCGCGTTTATACATATAATAAGTATATGCGCAATAAACGATCAATAAAATAATTTAGCTCTCGCACTCGGCTTAGCACTCCGTCGAATGGCGATATATGACTAATCCAGTTAAAAACAAGGCCAGTGATAAAAGTCATATAAACAAATATGTCATCACTACCGCTAAATCACGTGCTATCGTGCCATGTGCTTGAGAGCAAAGGAACCTCTTGTTTACTTCGTTTAAGAATTAACATGTATTTCAGATAAATCAACTCTGTTGCGTAATATATTTAATTAAAAGTTACGAAAATATAAATTTGACAATTCTCTTCCAACATATATCACCATGTTAAATAACGAACTAATTTTATCGCACAACTGTCTGCACCACAACAGCAGTCAATGAAATGTGATAAGGTCACGTGACCCTTAAGAGACACGGGGCAAGCTTATGTGAAACAAGGATTAGAGGACAAATAAAATGTTATCAGCAGTAGCTAGTCTTCTTATATGTATATTAAAATACTATACTTTGAAACCAAACATTGGGATGTAAATGGACAACTGAGTATAAGGTACTACGTCATATTTTACAGTATGCAATGTTACTTAAGATACATGGTCCAGGTCGTGTCAACCAAATACCATATAATAATCTAGAGAAATATATAATAATATAAACAAAGCATTTGATGTGTTACATTTACGTAACTATCCTAACCCGCTATAGTTCATTTTATACACTCTTCCTGTTATTCGAAATAAACATTTACATTATAGCTGTATTTAAAAGGGAAAGAGAGTAAACAATAATGACGGTCAGATTCTTGAAATCAGGGAACACTGCATTGACTTTAAGACTACTCATAACCTTTCCACGACTTCGCACGAAACAACGAGGCCGCAGTACTTCAAAGTCTGGAAAATAACTGAACGTCACATAAAGATTGTTAACATTCGTTGTGTGTGTTTAGAAATTTTATGTAATTGTGGAGTAATTATTTTTTCAAAATGTTTTAACACTGATATAATTATCTCAAAGCTACTAAAGCCATTTTTCAAATAAATCGAACATTCCAAACAGTGTTCTAAATAATGGTTATTAAAGCTGGGAGAATTTCCTTGAATATCTTCGCGTCGCGTCTTTGAAATATGTGAACTTAAACACCTAGTTTGTACATATGCGAAATTCGTTTTCTAACACTTACACAGAGAAGCTCGTGCACGCGGATAATTTTTTATATTTTTTAACCTCAACACATATTACAGCAAAATCTCGGCAGTGAATACGATTGTTCTATAAAAGTAGCAACCGAGCGGGATGGTTTAGGCGGTTTCGTCTGTGGCCTGCATTCGGGAGGCTGGGATTCGATTCCGAGGTATCCGATCCACCTGTTCCATGGGTTTTTTTGGGAGTTTTCTCGGGTCGCTAGGTGAATGCTGAATAGGTTAATTACATCCCCTGAATTTCCTGCCCCTTCATTTCATCTCCATATAATTTCATATCATCTCTCATCTGATTGTTTCTTTCAAGGTAGAAGTGTCGGTGGTAGTCTCGGCGGTGCATGGACCGAATCGGGATAGCGGCTGGCGAGATGCCGGTTGTACAATCCTGCTTAGAGGGTTCCTTGCTCTGGGGCGGGGAGGGCTCCGGTCTCCGAACCGGCTTCGCGACTGTTTCGGAGCCACGGTTGTTGAGGTGGAGATGACGATTTTCCTGGACGGCAGGAGACTTTGTAGCTAGTAAAGTGTAGGGACCGCTCCCTCTCTACTGTGACTCATTGTAGTCGGCCGCCCTCTGTCTGCTTTCGGGCGCGTCCCACTTGGGATCATAGGTACAAATCACCAGCCTGGTCCAGGTACCCAATGACCCCCGAACAATCCAATCCAGTCCAATTGAAACCACAGTAAGAGGGAGGTAGAGAAAGCAGAACGTAAAGAGATACAAGGAATCAGTGTAGCGATCTTGGCTCTTAGCATGGGCGGAAGCCCTCTGTCTTAATGTACATAAACAGAATTGAATTAATATTGCTACAGTAACATAGCAATGAGTTTCAAATGCACTACGCAACATGTCTTGTGCATGAATTAAAACATTCATTATTTGTTTCTAGGTAAAGTTTGTTTAGCCCTCAATCAATTTGGAATACATTAATTGCAATTTAAAAAAATTGCTCTCAAAATTAGTTATTACGACTTAAACACTGCTATTAACCGCATAAATTATTAGGTTAAGTTAAGTGCAGAGGTTGTAACCAAAAGTCCAAAGACCCTAAAGTCTAAGCACTCTGGCTTGCTTCAACCCGGGAGCGATGGATTAACTCCGGGGGTCTTTCCATAGGGCAATGCCTGATTTCTTAAAACGCCCCCCCCCCCCGTTGACAACAACGTAAAGACGGGACGGAAGTGGACACGCCACTTACGCGCGTCAACCCCGCAGGGAAGACTACCGAAAAACCTCGGTGGAGCTGCGTGGTGATCTAGGACACCTTCTACTAGCTCTGCAGGCTAGTACCCGGGACTTATGAGGCAACCCTCTAACCCCTCCGGGTGGCTGTAGCCTGGCCGGAGGTATCCAGATCCCCGTGGCTGTCGAGAACATACTGCCCCCTCGAGTCTAACCCAATCCGAACAACTCCTCGACGGGATGGGCTCGGCAGTTTGGCCCGAGGTTCCTCTAGTAACGTCAGAGGTACACGAGTGCTAAGGGTCCGCAACGCTTGCACTAAAGCAGCTGAAGGGGACGGATAGGTGCTGAACCCAACACTTACCTACATGATAATTGCAATACAATCTAGTAGGGGCTAGAAGTGTATTCCTACAGGCCTAATCAATATAATTGCTACCTACGCGCTACCTACATTGGCGCCGAGGTAACTCCCGTTTCGGAGATGGCGGGTTTGATTTTCGTTGATCGCAGAATCCTACTTCGTGGCCAACCCTTGTCACTTAGGCGAAGACCTTTACCTTCATTTAATTTATCATTTTCAGATATCATTTCAGGCGTTGCCGGACATAGTCCGCAGATGCTTGCGGTGTATGGTGTTGAATTGTCGCTGATCTCAGCGCAGTGACAGTGGCTGCACGACAGGTCGTATCGCCGGAATGGCATTTCTTAAAGACTTCTATGCGTCTCTATGGCCAGTCTACCTGCGATTCAGTGGACTTCTGCGGTGTCCTCACTTCATCTCTTCATCCTGAGGGAAGCTATAAATTTATGTCGACTTCACAGTGCGTTGGATGTCCTCTCGATTAGACACTCGATAACCTTAGTCAGCAGCATAGTTAGCACTACATTCAGCAGGTCCAGAACCAAAAGTATTTGAACTGATTTTTGCGGGAATTCATAAAATCCTTCACCTAGCAGACGGCGTTCAACACACAACAAATGTTGGGGTAGATGGCACAGAAGTTTCTTTAACAGCGATTTATGCTATTTGCAGGTATCAGCCAATGCTTTGTAAGGCTACATCTGAACCCAAGCAGTCATGGTTAGTATAGGTTAGTAAATGTATGGCTTAGTTAATCTTTATAGATAAAGTTTTATATATGTGTAAAATAATTTGTATATAAAAATGAAATCAGCAAATTATGGTCAGGTATGAACTCAAGATACCTAGCTAATAGTAATGCAGAATAATACATAAAATAAATCAGCCAAATTTTCAGTCCTGCAGCTGTGCTTTTAAGACACTTGCATCTCGTTTCTGATAAAGTTTGAGAATCTGCAACTTTTCTTACATTTACCTAGTAACTTAAATTTACATTTCTTGTCTCACCGAGCGACTTAGTAGGACTTGTAGTCGGGAACTTTTATGACCAAATAATCCGATCAAAGATTCTATCACAGCTTTCCTCGATCACTAGGTGAATGTCACGTTGGTCACCAAGTTTTCCCACCCTCTATACTATTTCACATCATTCAAATCCGGACTTTCCGGGTCAGAAGCCTCGGCGAAGCACCGAGTATGGCGCTTCTGCTTGGTTCTGTTGTGCTCTATATGCACTATCGGGGTAGGGACGGCGCTGTCAGCGACTGCATCTACAGAGAGCCTCAAAACTCCTGAGTCTGGCGCTGAACAAAGAAATCTGGTGCCGAGGTGAAGAATCTTAAGGAAACTTTAGTAGTGTTCCTCTTGTTCTCAGTTTCTGGACACCAACTGGGCGCTCCCATCCTCTGCCTCCAGCGGCCTGTACAATTATGTATCATGTGCGTTTGCATTATACCTCTACCTCTTGCCACTATTCCCAGCTCTAATTTGCTATATAATGTGCAAAATTTGTAACACCATTTTGTATTTAGAAGCGTGGGTTTACAGATACAGTATAACATAAGGAACGCTGCATTAATATAATTGAAATCTTCATGAAAAATCGTTACTTGTTGTCAAATGAAATATAACTCGTATAACAAGTGCGTACCTACTGTCTCAACTAATAAATACTTGTATACTAGGAGAAACTAAGTGTTACATCCGAGTAATGTACTGTAATCTTTTTACAGAACAAGATGAGCGTTTGGTATTACCGTAGCATCCAGTAGGCTTTACAGCACAAACGCGGCATTGAAAACAGACACATCTAGAGGCAGTGACTGATACTGTAGTAGTGCGTGTTTTGTTTCATATAAGCAGATGCTTAAATAGGACATATTTATTATTGACGATTGTAGTTCAGCATAAATAACTTCAGTGACAATCTTATTCCTATTTTCTTTTTCTTCTTCATCATCTTCTTCTTCTACCTCAGGGCTTTGGATTGTTTAACGCGTTCCGGCTCCAAATTGGTCTGCCCATCTTTTCTTCGGTCTTCCCTGGTTTCTTCTTCCTATAGGTTTATAGTTTAAGGGTATTTTTGGTATGTTATTATTCATCCTCTGAACAAGTTATTTCCATTGATTTCTATTTCTTTCAATAGTATGGTTTATTTCTTCTACTTTTAATTCTGTCCTAATATCCTGACTACGTTTTTTATCAATTTTGGTATATCCAGCAATTGCTGTTATGAATTTCATTTCTGATGACTGAATTCTCGTACTATTTCTTTTTGTTAGTGTCCATGTTTCTGATCCATAGATCAGAGTTGGTATTGCCATTGTTTTGTATAGTTTTATTATACAGTTCTTTCTTGTTTTTTAAATGTTCTTTTTATTGTGCCTGGTATATAGTTAAATTTATTTATTTTCTCTATTATATCAGATTCCCCTTGGTACGAGACATTACATCCCAAATACTTAAAGTGTGATTTCTGCTCAATTATTATGTTATCTAACACTATTTTTATCTTACTGGATTAATTACTTTAAATGCCATGGTTTTGGATTTATTTGCTCATACTTTCATTCCACCTGCGGTGCCGTATGTAGTAAAAGCGGGCGTTAAACACTACACATTTCATTTCATTTCATATTTTCATTCCATATTCTGTAGCAATTTTAACTAGACTATACAGCATTTTCTGCAGGTCATCTTCATTTGTGACCATTATTATTTGATCATCTGCATACAACATAGTTTTCAATTTTGCTCCTGATACATTAATGCCTCCACTGATTTTATTCGACCAAATCTTTACTATTTCTTTAAAATACAAATTAAAAAGTGCGGATGATAAAGGACAACCTTGTCTTACGCCACCATTAATTATAACTGGTTCTCTTTTATTTATTTTTATTTTTGTGCCAATGTAAATACTTTTTATAACTTCAATTACTTGTAAAGTAAGCCTCTATCATTTAACATTTTCCACAGTATCATTCGTGATACTTTGTCAAAAGCATTATAATAGTCAATAAATAGTAAGTGAGTCTTTAAATTTTGTTCTCGTAGTTTTTATATTATTTTTAAGAGTAAAAACATTGTAAATGGTCCTTCTTCCTTTTCTAAAACCGGTTTCTTCTTCTAGGAGTATTGCATCTGTTATTTTGTTTAACCGAGTACTTATTATTTTGGCATATATTTTGCAGGCAGCACACAATAAACTAATCCCTATATAATTTTCAGGTCTTGTTCTTTCCCTGTTCTTAAATATTAATATCACTTTAGCTATCTTCCATTCTTGCGGTATTTCCTTTGTTTCCCAACACTTGTTTTATAGATACAGTAATCTGTCATGTAATTATTTAGGAGCATATTTAATTAATTCTAAATTAATATTATCTATTACGCAGGCTTTCCTATTTCTACTTTTAGCTATACTTTCCATTAATTCTTCTACTTCTAACCGGTATACTTCTGCTCTGTATAATTTATCTATTTCCCAATTTTGTTTTTCCCCTGTGTTCCAAATATTTTGTAATATTCCTCTAATTCTTCATCTTTAATGATTCTTATATTTGCTTTGTCTTTTTCCATTGAATTAAGTTTCTAATAAAATTATTGCAATTTTAAAAATATTTATTTTAGTAGTTTCTTTCTACTACACATTGTTATACACGTAGGTTATCCACAATCGGCAAAGAACACTAATGTGCACGTGTCAAGCATCACACAAAATAGTTCCATAATTTTCAATCGGCGTGTAACAAAAAGTGCGAATTACTGACAAATCACCATACAGTTGGCAGAAATGCTAACTCGAATTTACTGCTGAACATATGTAATTCAGCTGGATTTTAATTGACAGGTGAGATGCTTGAAATCAATAGTAGTACACACTCCTGTAACGCTGACACACGACTAAAAACGCAAATTTTGGTAAATAATATAACTTTTTTTGCTGAGTCTCGCTTGTAAGTTTCTACATTCATTTACCAAATTATAAAGCTGCAAATTCGTATCTGAAACGCTGTTAATATACTTTATATTGAAATTCCAATATTTCAGCATCTCTGCTTGGCGACAGCCTCATTTAGCTTTCCCGTACATAAGCTCTAAGATACTGATTTTCTCGTCAACTGAGTTTACTAGAGCACTAATTACCTGAGTGATACCAAGGAACTCACTAATGGTATCATGATAAACTCACATTATATTCTAATGACTGGAATCCATGTTTCTTACATTACACATTAGCTCTAGAATCTAATGGAGCTCTTGAACTCCGTGTCATTACTATACCAAATTAAAAACTCTACTGAAGCCCGCATCAGCACGTAACTGTAGGATGACGACCATGCGTGATTTAAAAGGTAGGGGTGTTTGTCGTACTGAGACTGTACAGGAATGGGACGAAAATTTCTAGCTTGAACATTTCGTGTTGTGCATGTTGCTGGGCGGAGGTGAACTGTCCCAAATTGTCGTGTAACGCAGCAGTTCAATTTATCAGTAGGCTTGGTCATTCGTTTTGGTTTGTATCCCGTACCTGTTTTGTGTTTCACAGTAGGATTCACCATCGACAGTTGTGCCCATGTGCATAAACTGCAGGAAAGATGTGGCTTTGTGTTTCCACATGACGGTAGCCATCATTTCTCGGCCAGTTGGTATCTGTTTACTGGCTTTCGAACGTGAACGATGAGAGTTCTGCTTCCAACGGCGCTGTTAAGGTCCATAAATTAGTATAAGCATCTCCAAATAGAACGTGAAAGATGATTAGTAGCAGAAGGACGAATACCTTATCCTCAAACAAAGCGTCTTTTGCTTTGGTTGACGGCCTTATCACAATAGAGTATTTTATTACGATTATTGATTCCATGGTTCAACTCTATTATAAAATCGGCAGGCAATATTTTATACAAGATAATCAAAATCAGTTTTAAAGTAATTAAAATTATTTTATTGTTTTAAAAAATATATTTCCCTGTAACATCAATACACCTCTGCATTTTACGAAACCTATCCTTAAAGCAATGATGCCATTCTTCCTCTACTAGGTTCTTTTCATTAAGGTTCTCATACCTTTTCTACTAACACAAATTTGTGTAACAATCGACACAAATGATAGATTTATGCTCTAAGATTAAAGTAATAACCTGGACCGTTTCAGGAAAAGAAAAATAGTAGCTGTGTTCCTACCAGCATTGCAAAACTATCACTCATTTGCAGTTTGATAATATGTTCCAATAATCCGTTGGGCTGGTACACTTTTCTTTTCGAGATAATGACCATATATCTAAGATTCGTTACCAACAATGACATTCCAAACCAAATTCGAAGCGATGCCTAAGAATTTTTCCATAAATATTGTGCACCAAGCCGCTGCGTTGTTGACTTTCATAGAGAATAAATTTATTGAAATCTATCAAAATCAACTTTCTCACACAATGTCCTTCGACTTTCTTCTACCATTGCTTGAACAGAGGGAATATTTTTACCAGTAACAGCAGTTCTTCGGCGCTCTTCGTGAAGTTAATCACTAAGAAAACGCCATTAATTTTGAATTCAATCGTGCAAATGTAAATTAGTTCTTAAGATGGATCCTTTTCGCCAGCGTTTATTTATTTATTTATTTATTTATTTATTTATTTATTTATTTATTTATTTATTTATTTATTTATTTATTTATTTATTTATTTATTTATTTATTTATTTATTTATTTATTTATTTATTTATTTATTTATTTATTTATTTATTTATTTATTTATTTATTTATTTATTTATTTATTTATTTATTTATTTATTTATTTATTTATTTATTTATTTATTTATTTATTTATTTATTTATTTATTTATTTATTTATTTATTTATTTATTTATTTATTTTCTTTTTTTTGTAATTTTACGTCCTCCAACGTTAAGTCATATCGGACGGTGAATGAACGGGTGAAATGATGCTCAAATGCGTCCAGGATCCATAGAGCTTAGAGTTAGCGTACATTCGTCCTTCAGGATTAGGGAAAACCCCGGAAAAACCTTATCCAGGTAACTCACCCTGACCGAGATTCGAACTCGGGATCTCTTGAACTTGAGGCAGACATGCTACCATCTACGCTACCGAGGCGGGCCTTGCGCCATCGTATTCCTAAGCCGATATTCATATTGCTAAGCATTAATGGCCAACTAAAATGTTGAAAATACATCATGGCTTGCAAATGTAATTTCACGTTATCATAAGACTTTAAATCATGTTAATTAAAAAACAATTAGACGAAATCAACTTACACTCAAGTAAATTCGCATTATAAATTATTTATCAGATATAAAACTCTTTTAGAAATATGCCGTTCTAAAAATTTTCATTTTTTGGTCCGTAAATTGGAACTGTAGATACATATATATATATATATATATATATATATATATATATATATATATACATATACACACATACACATATACACACACATATATATACATATATACATAGACACAACAATTTAAAATCCTTTTGTAACAAACAAAAAGAATAAAATAAAAAGCTGAGGTGTATGATTGCAAAGCTTATTCCAGATATTTCGAAATGCTTCACTACCATTGTGTGAAAAGGAAATTTCCATTATTCATTCTAAAAACAAATGAAAAGCTGTGTTGAGGATATCAGTTATTTTGTTTTCTAAAATGACATTTATCTAAATATACTTCACGCTATGGATGGGTAGAAAAAATGAGTGAGGTAATAACGCTTCAAACCTTAAATATTAAAAGTTTAAAACAAAGTATCGGATGAATTAATTTAAGTATATATCACCTTCTTTGAATTGGCTGGATGGACCAGAAACCTATTGCGGATAGATTCTTATTCCTTTTTCCTATGCATTAAAGTCCAAGAGATTTCAAAATATAAATCTCTAATGACCTTAAACATAGCTTCAAAGGTGAAATTCTTCCCCTTTCCTAATTTTTTCTCCGCAATGGACAGAAATGTTTCTGGCTTATGTCCAGGACTCACGATTTCTAACTACAACATTTTGCATTGTACATATCGTTTTCCCAGGTACAGTCACTGAAAAAATAATCACCGATACAAATTAACCACTCCGCATGACGGTCAGATGGGTACAGGGATTCTGGGAATGGATTCTTCCCAACTGAATTTTTCCCTCCCTGTTCATGTCACCTTACCTTCTCCAGCAACAATTTCCTGGCCCCTGCGCACTCCTTGCATTTAGAGCTCCTCTTCTCTTGCCTTCAGCTTTCCCCAGGGAGTCCCTCCACTAATAAGATATCATACTGGCAAATACGGTCTTGATACGTGATAGAGTTCTCAGGACAGATGGTGGTGCACCGTAGCTTCTATGGCATCATGTGCAATAGGTGACGATTTATCAACTGGAGCTGGGGGCAGTACATATTTATGGCCCATGTAAATATTACTGCCGTAAACCTGCTTAATAATGCTGATTGGAGTGATACTTGTATTTCTGAAATACACAATAGATGACTGTTCCTACTGATCTGCAATGGTCTCTACATATCATATTCTGGGCGATTTTTACCAAAGACACAAAACATTCATAAAGATTTTGACCGTAGTGTTTTCATTGTTTCATGATCTATGAAGCTTGTTTAACGTATTTTAAAAAGGTGATAAAACACGAAAAGTGCGCTAGAATACAATATAAATTAATTAATGTCAATTTTCTCAAATAATACTATTTCTTTCTGTTCTAAAACATCAATTAAACAGTCACGTAATCTTATGAATGTTGTAACGCACTTTATCATCATCATCATCATCATGATATTGTTGGATGGTGTAGTATGAATTAAACGTCACTTTCACTTGGTGGAAAGAGTAGCAGATATGAAACGTTTACTGGTTCAAAGGCTATCTAGATCCGCTGAAAATAGCGATGGGGACGATAATTTTTTTTAGAATTTCATCTATCTTTAAAAGAAGTAATTTCTTTTATATTTTACAGCTAGTCTACAATATTTCTGGAATTTGCGTGAGGCTTGTTCAGTTAGCTTTATTATTCCTTAATAATATTATAAGTTTTAATTATTTTTTAATTTAACTAGATATTTAGACACTAAGATTCCTTCACGATTTTATATCGGCATTAATGCTTAAACAATGCACTTAGGCTCAGAAATGTATTTGGCAAAGAAACCACTTTCACAGAAGTACATCATTGGTACGCCCGTCTCGGTAGCATAGATGGTGGCATGTCTGCCTCACGTTCAAGAGGTCCCGAGTTCGAATCTCGGTCAGGGTAAGTTACCTGGATACGGTTTTTCCGGGGTTTCCCTTATCGTGAAAGACGAATGTCGGGTAGCTCTCTCGGGAACCTTGGGTCAATATATATTAATGTTACCCGACATAACCTTTCAGTATAAAGGGAAACCCCTGAAAACACATCCAGATAATTCATTATCGCCAAGTTTCGAATTCAGGACCTCTTGAACGTGAGGCAGACACTCTACTACATATGCTACAGTGATGGGCAATCTGAAACCGTTTCCTTGATAGTCTATAAAAGTAATGAAGTAATATAAAGAAATAATTTAAGATACATTACTTAGTAGCATTTGTTAAATAAAATACCGCTTGCCGCCTCGGTAGCGTGGGTGGCAGCGTGTCTGCCTCACGTTCAAGAGGTTCCGCGTTCGAATCTCGCTCAGGGTGAGTTACCTGAATAATGTTTTTCCGGGGATTTCCCATATCCTGAAAGACGAATGTCGGGTAACTCTAAGCTCCATGGACCCCGGGCTCATTTAAGCATCATTTCACCCATTGCATTCACCGTCCGATATGACTTAACGTCGGAGGACAAAAAAGAATCATTTTTACATAAAACTCAAAAGAGATCGTTTTATCATAGCAAGAATTAAGTGAAGGAAGCACAAGAAATGCTGTTAATGATAAAAAATATGAGGTACCACCGTTTGACAAGTGCTTGAAAAAAATTGACGGAAATTGTGTAAATTTATTCGGTGATACTGGTTCGTATACTCAATTCTAAAACCAAACCTTCATCATCAACAGTTAAATGTGACGAAACTTTTTTTCTGGATGTATTCTACATAAACTGGCACCCAATTCAAAACAGAGCCATTGAGCGATGCAGGGGAAATTCGGAAAATTGCTGCCTGCACTTTAGATATATTTTAGGGCATCATTATTGGTGACGAGTCTTATAACTTATGATGATAAACATTACTATGAACCGTCTCAAGGTGTTTGGAGCAGAATCTTAACTATAAAAGTCCGACGAATTCGCAATGCTGGTAAGATGTTGATGTACTTTTCTAAAACAGATCATATTGCTATTATGGCTTCGGAAAGTACACTGTGTTGCCGATTGGTACAAAGAGTCCGTTTACCACACTTTTTTAAAGAGATTTGTGCAAATCGCTTAAAGAATAGTTTTAAAAATGTCGTATACAGAAAAACCCACAACTGATATATAGATTTCCTTACTGTCAGTACCATGGGTCCTCCACTATAGAGCACTGCCGTAGCCCCACATGATTTCCTTTTCTTTCCTAATAATTATAAAATGCGATGATGATGATTGGAGTTTAAGGGCGCTCAACTTCAAGGTCATCAGCGCCCTTAACAAAACACCGGAGTTTAAAAAACTAAAAGGCTGAAAAAGATAAAAGGTTAAAAGACTAAAAGACAAATAAAATCAAGATAAAAACGACGGTGTGGCAAAGACTAAATAGGCTTAAACCATAAAAGTTGAAAGCTGTAAAAGGTTAAAAGTTCTAAAATCCCCTAAATGGCTAAAATCTAAATTCTAAATGTTTTATTCAAAAAGAAAGCTAAAAATTCGCCCACCGCCATCGCCTCATCCGCGAGTATCTGCCAAACTGACCGGCAGCTGGAGAGACCTCCGGAGACGAGTTAAGCTAAAATGGTCTAAAAGTACGCGTCTGACCTTCCGTTCAGCCCCGCACAGCGGACATACTGGTTTTGGGGTCCGGTTTAAAAAATAACTGTGGCTAAAATAGGAGTGCCCAATGCACAACCGAGCCAAAATCACTTCCTCCCGCCGGGATACTCGACAGGACGTCGCCCAAGGAATCGGAAGCGCCTTAACCGTTCTAAGCCTGTTACC
Organism: Mantis religiosa; assembly: GCA_030765055.1. NCBI lineage: Eukaryota > Metazoa > Arthropoda > Insecta > Mantodea > Mantidae > Mantis > Mantis religiosa. Next base: position 66,924,195 of record CM060950.1, on the reverse strand, counting down.
ACGCAGAGCAAACCACTCATCGCGCCAGCACGAGAGCGCCGCTCTACGGACAAGTTCAAAGTCGTCCGCAGTGCCCGTTCATTCCCCCGCAAACCCACGTGACCAGGAACCCAAGAACACACCATGCTAACGTGTAAAACGTGTAGGGCGTCCTGGATACGCTGTACAAGCGGAATGTGGTTGTACAGCTCACGCAGGCTCTGGAGTGCGCTGAGGGAATCACTTAGGATAAGGCTGTTACCCACACTTCTGCGGCGAACATATAAAATAGCTCGGTATATTGCTTAGAGCTCTGCATTAAAATAGAAGTGCAGCCATGGAGACCGAATGTAAAGGGTTCGGCACCATGGACAAACGCACATCCAACCCCAGAAGAGCCTTTGGACCCATCGGTATAAAGGACTTTAAAATCTGTATAACGCGATAAAAACTCTAAAAGTAACCTGTTGATAGTACTCGGGGGCGTGGTAGATTTGATGTGCAGCGTCATGCCAAGATTGACGTGAGATGCTGCACGCAACCACGGGGGACACAATCTTTCGCCCATAGGGAACAACCTTGGCATGTCTAGGGCATGTCTCCTAAGGAGTTCCCGGAAGCGAAACCGGGCGACTTGGGACTCAGACGTGTGTCCCTGTAGGGTACGTCGAATAAAGTGTCTGTAAAGGATGCATACGTCGGATGCCAAGGGGCATGCTACATAGCCCGCAACCGTAATTGCCCAGCAAAAATTCCCGCCGGCATTATAGGGGAGGCTGTGCCGCTTCAGCGTAGAGACTTGCAACGGGGCTGGTTGGAAAGGCCCCAGTAGCTAACCGAAGGCCAGAGTTGTGCACTGGGTCTAATTTTTTAAGCACAGGTGGACGAGCTGAGACACGGCCATCTGCAAAATGCGAGGAGTCACCTTTTCTTTGCCATATGAAGAAGTGTAACATTTTAAAAAGCTTGTTTCAGAAGTTCCTCGGGAAGAATTGATCATTGCTTTAAGGACTGAAAAATCTATAACTACTAGGAGAATGTCCTTAGATTTACATCGGGATAAAACTATGGTTATAGGTTAGGTGTGGCTAGGTTACCTTAGGTTAGGTAATAAGAATGTCTTATAATAGTTTAATTTTATTTATGACTTTAATATTATTTTTGTATACTACTTTCAGAAAACCAAAATTTATGTTATGATTTGGATACAATCTGCATAGAAAACTTTTATATCAGACAAACCTGGCTACATTGAACGGCAACACTAATCATATATACATTGCTATATGACTTAGAAATTGAGCTTAGAATCATGCTGCTCCGTCTATCGCCTCTGCTATTTTCACTAGATTATGCGTGTTTGCCCCAAACATATGAATTTAAACTATAAAGCACAAGAGGTGTTCAGGTAGATATAAGTGCGTTTTTCACATGGAAGAGCGAAAAGAAACCTTATTTACATTTCAAACAGTGAAAACGTTTGGTAATTTCAGAAACAACTTTACCAATTTGCATAACTATTTCACTATTCAAATTTCTATTCTTTCTAATTTTAGGATTTTAGGATACCGTGTAACTTCAAAAAGCTATCAATTACTCATATTCATTTACCCTTTGTGTACAAATTGTAGCTCTTTGACTAATATGAGCAAAATGTTGGGTACTTATACTTTAGATTACAGACTACTTACGACTTTCAAAGATCACCCAAAATCTTTATTTTCAATATTGCAGAATGTGCCATTATAATGCCAGATAAGACAGGTAGTATTAACATAAAGTTTTAGAAAGTTCATTCTTAATAAAAACTTGTAGTTGCATTTTATTCTCATATCATCACATAGAGCTACTATGAAAATTGAAAGCACCAATTTTGAACGTCACATTCCATTTGACGCAAAACTTTAGTCCTAATATAGTGGTTATTGAGGAATCCCATCCAAAATTCAGAATTGCTATCAGTGGAAGGTGCAGACAATCGCAATGTTAAGGGTATTAATTATTTCTATTACATTTAACTGTAAAACGGTTGTTTAGAATCCTAAAGAGTTCAAGCTACGTTTCTTTGCCATAAGTTAGTTAATATTCAGCAGAATATATTTTGTTGGAATCAAGAATATACAAGTAGTGTTTGTGGTCCTCTCTTTTGGTGTTTGTGTTTACACGAAGAAATTCTTTGGAGAACTTCTGCTAGAGAATTTAAGCTGTTAAATTCTAAACTCTGCTGTTTATTACTCCTTGTATATATTGCGGATTTGCGAAACCCTTCCAATTTGAACTTTGTAACCTGTGCTCTGGCCTGGTTTTACCCTGGTTCAATGTGAAACTGAGGCTATCTCCTGGAGTCCACAACAGTTGCTGTGTAATGCAACTCAAAGTTGAACATTGTATTGTAACTTTGTGGGTTCGTAGAATTAAAAGTCCAATTCGCCGAAATTCGAAATGTTCTTTATTTGCGCAGAAACACACTTCGTAGCAGCAGAATTACATCACATATCACAATCTACAACACCAAGTTCGATGACAATAACAAACAGTGTTCTGATTACATCTGTTTACAACTCTCCTGTTACAACATCTGTTCACGGCTGACTCTTGGGGAGTCATCGCCTTCTTAAATACCTCATTGATAAATTCGAGACTGTTCCAGAACAATAAAGAAACCGAATACTCTATCACCTTCCAGAAGCGTAACTTAATCTGTGCCGGCAAGTTCTTTATCTCAGCTATCTTTATTTGCCTGCTCTTGGTGTACACAAGCAGCGCTATCGTAGATAACGGCTTCGCGACCGTATGACAGTTACCTCTTTTCAACTTTGTCACACACAGCACAACAAAAATTATGATTCGAAGATAAATTCAATAGTAAATTGTTAACAATTTTCTGTTCTACAAAGAGAAAAAAGAGTCAATTTGTCCAAATAGTCCATGCGTAGTGCGAAATGTGATTAGGGGAAGGTCCTGCAGTATCGGCCGAGTTAAGTTTTTGGCTTTACTCTATAACTGTGGTGGTTAATCGGAAGCTTACTATGCTATTCTGTTACCTCAAGACATGTTCTTTAGATAGTATAATGTAATGACTTTTATCTTTTATTTATAGTACTTTATTACATCGAAAGTAAAACATATGGAATTATAAGGATTGTAGAAAGTGTACTGCAGTATCGGGCTTTTCTGTTACAATATAGATTGTCAGTGACACATTGCAGTGCCACATATAGAACAATAGTAGAATACAAAAGCATGGGAACTTATTGTCGCTATTTCTGCTCAGTTCACAAATTTTTAGTTCACTGGTTTACAGATATCACATATATAGCGCTGCTATAGGCCTCAGAATATATTCCGTGCGCTAAGAGCTACACTAATCACTATCAAGCACTCAGAGCAGACAAAGAAGTGAAGAGAGGAAGAAGGTATCCGACTATAGGGCACGTGGCTGTACTAGCTTGTTACTGCCTACTAGAAATTCTGCCACATGGAGGCGAAAAGGGAAATGACGGTAGTGGCCGGTACTGCATGCCGGCCGATACTGCATGACTCTCCCCTATGCTTGATAAAATACGGGGGGGGGGGCACCGACCCACCGCGACCCGACTAGGATCTTTTGCAGGAGACCACAGGCTATATAGATGGTGGAGCCAGTTAAACAAAACGGACGCATATATGTCACTAACAGTGACTATTCTGACCAGCTGCACACAGAAGCTTGTTATCACCACGATGGGGAAGTCGACGAAACCACTCTAACTGGCAGGGTAGCAAATTCATAGTGGAGTCAGAGAAAAGGGTTTATAAAACGCACGCATCTCTGCCATTTTCCTTTTGCAGTAAAACTACCGCACTGACAATCAAATCTAGGGAGTGAAATGGGTAAGAAGAGGAATCCTTGGATTATAGAATCCAACCCTGCATTCGAGTAATGAAAAACCACAGAAAATCATAAGAGTGATCGGTCGACGGGTACGAAGTCGTGATCGCTCGAAAGCGAGTCGCACGCGTTATCACGGACCCACATAATTCGGTTTTTCTATGCGTACCTTTATAATAAAACGCATCAAAGAGAAACGCGGTAATGTCCTGGATGTTCATTCTGTTTGAAATAAATGTATGTTATCAAGTTGAACATGACAGAAGCTCGAAAGTGGCAGATTTTGATGACAGTAAATTATATTAACCAAAATATGATTTTAGAATACCGTGTCAGTAATTAAAACTATTTCAAAATCTGTATAAAATAATGTCAACAATTATTAAACTGATCACTCATATTTGACTCATATGTTAATCTAGTAATATCCAACAAATCTGTTTAAACTCTATAACTTCAAAAATTCCGTATTGATATGTAGTAGTATTTAAAGTTCTCCTTTAAAAAACCAAGGTTTGAATTCTGAAAAACCTCTGGAGTATGCTCAAGTTGTTCTCGGGAAGCAAGCCAGGTGAAAAGACGATTAGAAGTCGACGTTTCGGGAGTGTGCATCTGTCCTATCATTACGATATTTGCTAAATGTTATAACCACAAATGAATCACTGGATATAACACAAATATCAATAAAGACAAAACACTGTCAAAATTCGCATTAGTGAACAAAAGACTGTTTTCTGTAAACTAAATGCCAGGACAGGAGATGGCGTGAATATAGAGAATTAATTGGGGGAAAGAAACGTAACTACTTAACCTGATTACCAAGCTATATTCATCTGTGCTTCTTAAGTCGACGGATTTCCATTTTAAGGCCGGTTTCCAAGAGGAGCTGAACTGAAATCCAGCATCACGATTAAGCGTGCTCCTCTCGGAGTAAATGGCCAAAGCCCCCTTTATTCTCCGCTCCCAGTAACTGTTGCACTTTGCCAAGATGTTCGTCTCCCTCAAGTTGGCTCTATGGTCGTTTAAATGAAAATCCGTCAACTTAAGAAGCACAGATCAATACAGCTTCACAGTCAAGTTAAGTATTTATGTTTCTTTGACCTCGTTAATTTTCCGTACTCATGCCATCTCCTGACCTGGCATTTAATTTACTGAAAACACTCTTTTGTTCAGTAATGCGCATTTTGATAGTGTTCTGTTTTTGTCTATATTTGTGTTATATCCAGTGATTCATTTGTAGTTATAACATTCAATAAATATCCTGATGATGGGAAGCGTCGATTTCTAATCGTCTTTCCACCTGGCTTGCTTCCCGAGAACAACTTGAGCATATTCGTCTTCAGGAAAACTTCAGGTCTTGCCTCTGGGGTATGTTTGCAAATTTTAAGTAGCTATTACAAAATAAATTATAGCTGGTTTTCCTGTAATTCTACGATACTGAAAAGTAACTTGTATGCAAAAATTTTGCAATACCATTTTTGGCGTATTTCTGGTTCATAACTTATAAAACAGTTGTCATATTCTAGAAGCCATACAATCTACATCGCCATCAGAAATAATTTGGTTTGCAGCGAACTTAGAGCTATATGCATACAAGATTAATACATGTTGTTTTAGAGCAATTTAAAGAAATTACTAAAGACTGATTTTAGATACTCCAGCCTGCATACGAAATCGATAACCAGAGGTTATAGCTGTGCTCACCAAAATAGCTGATGCCCGTATTCCACAAGGGTGCACAAACTTTTAGAATCCCCAGCTCAGCAATCCACGGAATTCGGTGAACGGCTATACAGAATAAAATTGTCGATCGCAAAAAGCAAAGCCGTGATTGCATCTCTTTGTAAGGATAAAAGAACGCCATTCTGTAAAATTTCCTGGAGAAAAATAACTAAGAGCTTTGCCTTAAGTAAAATCAGTCTGTATAAAGTATTTTAAAGATCCAAACGTTTAGCTCATATTACAGAAATGAACAACTAACAAGTCTTTCCCCACTATTAATTCAGCCATCAAGTATCTGGTGTAACAGCTATTGTCAAAACAATATATATATATATATTGTGACTTTGTGGGTTCGTAGAATTAAAAGTCCGAGTTGCAGATACTCCAAATGCTCCTTATTTCCGTAGAAATACAGTGTTCAATTCTCATGTAACAATATTACGTCGCATACACAACACAGTCTACCAAGGTTGACGACAATAACAGACAGCGTTCTTATTACATCTGTTTACAACACCAGATCAGCTGTTTACTGATTACGACTGACACTTGGAGAGTCGTTGCTCCTTTAGATACCTCATTGATAATTCTATATATTTCCGGAATAAACAAGAAACCGAATGTTCTATACGACAATCAAGATATAATTAGAAAGTTCGCTTTACCTCACTTATCTGTGTCGGTAAGTCTTTTATCTCCGCCGCTATGTTTATCTGCTTATGCATGCTCTTTATCTCCGTGAAACACTATCTGCACCGAACATTTTATCCGCATTGCCGCAACACTGCTCCCTCCTCAAGGCTGGTCGTCCCGAACAGCGCCATCATAGCGGGCCAGGCGATCCAAGTGTGCCACCAACATCTTCCCTCAGGGCACCTTCTGGATACGGTAGACCACGACATTAATCCCTTTCATCACCCGGTATGTTCCTTGCCACGGCTGTTGAAGCTTCGGGCAGCGTCCCTTGGTCCGAGTAGGGCGGTAAAACCAGACTAGGTCACCCTGCTGGAACCGTTGGCAGTTGGCTTGCCTGTCGTATCGAATCTTCATGCGGTTACTGGCCTTCTGGATGTTCTGACGAGCCATCTCATGCATGTCGTAGAGATGGTCCACCAGTTTCTCTACATAGTTGGTAGCTGGCTGTTTTGCGTCCGGGGAGCTTCCTAAAGCCATATCACAGGAAAGGCGTAACTCTCGAGAGAACATTAAGCTGGCTGGCGTCATCCCAGTGGTGTCGTGTATTGACGAGCGGTAGGCCAGCAAGAACAGTGCCGCCTTGTAGTGCCAGTCTTGCTGGTGGCTGGCCACGACCTTCCTCAAGTGCTCTACTAAGATCTTGATGTATCTCTCCACCATGACGTCCGACTGCGGGTGTAGGGGTGTTGTGCGGGTCATGTTAACCCAAAGCCTTTCTAGTGCCTCCTTCATCAGGGGGAATCAAAATTGGTGAGCTGGTCGCTGTGGAGCTCTAACGGCGCCCCAAATTGGCAAAACACTTACTGCACGTGGCAATCTGTGATTGCCTTTGACTTCTGGTTCAGGATGGCATACACATCTGGCCACTTGGTGAAGTAGTACACGACCACCATCAGGTGCTTATTGCCTCGGTCGGATACTGGGAGGTCCAGCTATGTCGACGGCGATCCATTCGAATGGCGCTCCCACCTTGTAGTGCTGCATGTGACCCCGGCTCCTAGTTTGGGGGCCGCGACTCGCCGCGCACACGTGACATTAACGGCACCATCTCTCAGCATTTGCTTGGAGCATCAGCCAGTAGTAGCGCTGCCGAATTATGTCGATGAACCGGTTTGCTCCCAGGTGTCCTCCTGAAGTACTGGCGTGTACGTCTTCTAAGACTTCTGGGATCTCTATTCGGAGAAATACCAACTGTTCTCTCTGCGTCTTCCCATCAGGCAATTCCCATACCCGGAACAGGACATCCTCTCTTGTCTTCAGTGAGTTCCATTGGGCCCAGTACGACATGTAGGTGACACACCTTGGTGCGATGTCCTCCCAGGTTGGTTTGTCCCTGCCTCCACTTCTCTCAAGATTGGCCCCAACTCCGCGTCAGACAGCTGCTTCCTCCTCAGTCCTGCGCTATCCCAGCCATCCGCAGGCACTGCCGTGACCACTCTGACAGCTGCGGCAAGTTCCTTCTCTTCCACTCTTATGCATTGGCCGCATTCCTCTGAGTAAGGTCTTCGGGACTTGGCGTCTGCGTTACCGTGGCTCTTCCCTCTACGATGTTCAGATGTGAAGCCTTACTCCTGCAGCCTCTGTACCCAACGGGCTGTCTGGCCTTCCAGGTTCCTGATACTAAGTAGCCAGGTTAGAGCGGAGTGGTCAGTCCACAGGTGGAATGGCTGACCGTATAGGTACTTGTGGAAGAGCTCCAAGGTCTCTCCTACCGCCAGTAGCTCTCGCCGGGTGACACAGTAGTTCTCCTCTACTTTGGCTGAAGACGTACTAGTATCGCCTCATCAGCTGTCGAACTTTCTCGAGCTGTGCTGCGGTCAGGTGGTCGGCCACCCTCTCCAATAAGCCTCCCAGGCAGTGGCTCAGGTGTTGCTTCGGCGCCGGCTCCTGTGTCTTGCCGATTTCGGTTACGCTGACCACAGGCTCGCACGTTTCCAGCTCCGTTCCACACGGACATCGCGATCGATGTCCGGTAGGTTAAGCAGCCTCACTGGTACCTTCTCTCAGCACGGCAACAATGTTCTGGCTGGATTATGGCTTCACGGGTGATCAGCCGCGTCAAATTGATGAAGATCGAGCTTTCGGCCATTGTGAACTCTATGGCCGAAAGCTCGATCTTCATCAGTTTGACGCGGCTGATCACCCGTGAAGCCGTAATCCATAACGCTCGCCGCGAAAGCTTCAAGTCTTACAATGTTCTGGCTACACATAGTCCGTGTCCAGGCGTTTTCTGGTCCAGCATCATTTTCTTCATTCGCATTCTTCCAGTCGCGCCGTCACCAACACCTCGCTTCTCGCGGGGACAACCGCGCCTACCTTCAAGATGACCCTGCAGATTCCAAGACGTTCTTCGGGTTGCCGGAGCATGACCTCTTCCCCGTTAAGTCGCAGGACCTACCTGCCGACGTCGACCGTCGACTCGTAGCTCCTGAGAAAATCCAATCCCAGTATGACCTCCTCAGTCACCTTTGCGACGAACACCCACCGACGTACGGCACTCCTTCCCAAGGTCACCTTCAGCAGAGCCTCCTTCTCCACAGGGAAGATGTTGCCCGATGCCGTCATAAACTGCTATGGTCTGCTCGGCTTCCTCGTCGGCAAACCCCTGGCTATGTCAGGTATGATGACGGTCACGGCTGCCCCGGTGTCTACGACCACGCGGTACGGCTTTCATATCACCCAACCGTCCGCGATGAAGCTATCATCCATATTCCGGCTGAGGTCGCGCAGTGTCACTCGAGGGGATGGTGGTGATGGCCCGGACGTGCTGCTTGCCACACCGGACCTTACTTGTTCTTCCGGCTGCTCTTACTGGTGTCGGTCATCTTCGCAGTCATTGTCGCGGCCAAGTTTCTATTTGCAGCTTCCATCTTCGTTGTTAACTCGCCCTTCATTACTTCCATCTTCTCGGTGATGTTGCTGTTCTACTTCCTGACACCAATTGTGACTTTGTGGGTTCGTAGAAATAAAAGTCCGAGTTGCAGATTTTCCAAATGTTGTTCATTTCTGAAGAAATACACTGTTCAATTCTCACGTAACAACATCACGTCACATACACAGCATTATCTACCAAGGTCGATGACAATAATAAACAGCGTTCGGATTACATCTGTTTACAACATCAGCTCAGCTGTTTACTGCTTACGACTGACTCTTGGCGAGTCATCGCTTCTTTAAATACCTAATTGATAATTCTAGATATATCCGGAATAAACAAGAAATCAAATGTTCTATACAACAATCGAGATACAACTAGAATATTCCATTTACCTCACGTATCTGTGTCGGTAAATCTTTTATCTCCGGCGCTATGTTTATCTGCTTATGCAAGCTCTTTATCTCCGTGAAACACTATCCGTCTGTTTTCTATTTGCGCCCAAACTTTTATGTCCGTTGCCGCGACAGTATACAGGCATTAGAATTTTGAAACCTCATTCCACAGTGCAAGAGTTTTATCATCTATACTACGTCCAACGAGACAGTAAAGTATCGTATCACTCCGCGTTCACATGCGTTCGGTACGACAGTACTGTTACCGCTTCGTCAAGTATAATATTAATATGTATTAATAATATGAATATGCATTTTCAACACACAAGCAACGTATTTATTCAAGCCAATTAATATAAATTTTCGACATTAAAGGCACATATTTTCGAGCTAAATATCACGCAGCACACTATTAATATCCATGAACATTAAGTGCTACTTACGTAATTTTCGTACTCCCTAGCACGAGACTAGACCATTGCCAGCAATTCCGCCTTAGCATGACCTTCGTGGAAAATTAGGCTTTTATTCCGTAGCCATGTTATGATGTCACTTGTTTGTTATGCGTTCTAACCTCACACTGTGGTAGTTCGCATTTTCCAGTACAATAACGTAATCCGGTTGCAATTTAGGGAGAATCTTTTCAAATCAGGAATTGAAAACGTCGCTATTCATTTTTTTCATTATAGATTCCCGTGGTTTTTGAGACGAACACAACCTCACCACCCTCGACAAAGCCGTCATCACTTCCTATGTGCAAAACTATAAGTCGCTTATCCCTCCCCGTAGGATTTGTAAGTCCTGCACTTAAACGAGATTGAAATGCATGTCTTTTTTTCTAATTTCATTGTGATGTCAGTCCATCCTTTGATTGTCGTGAGTCCTTCGTTAACTCACCTCTCGTCTAAATAACAAACTTCCCCGTTTTACGGATTTTCTTTAATATGCGCGCGCAGCATGATTTACTTTAATTACTAACTGAATTATCTATTCGTATATGTTTTTTATAGTTGAAATATGCGCTTTAGCAAAGCAAGCTCAAGACTCCTCACCTCAGTATAAGTACTTTTTCTTGGGACAATTTACATGGCGGAAGGCATCATGGAAATTGTGAAAAAGACACGCTACGATCAATGGTCACGTGGTTTTGTTTACATCTACTTTATTCTCCCGCTGTAAGCAGTATAAATATTTTATAACTTTGATACGACAAGAAACGCATTGTAACCTTTAATCTGGTTACTAAATAATTTTTTCTAGTCTAGAGATTGGCACATACAGTATCACATTTAAATGCATAATTCAATTTGATATTTAAGGCACTATGTCTCTTCATTGTCAACTGAACACATTTCTCTCTGCATAACGGCAAGGTGTTAAGATACTACGCTTTTTAAAATGTGGATTGCAAGGTGGGGTATTAATGGAAGCGCGAGATAAAACTCGTAGAGCAATTTGTGTGTGCGTGCATGTAAAAGTTTGCTTTAAGTTTGCGAAAATTCCAATATGCGTACCAGTAGCACATAGCTGGTAACACTTTCAAACAATACAAAGAATAGGACCTTTTTTGTTAACCGTTTCGTATAATTCAACATTGGATAGCCTCTGAAATACTATTTCAACATTTTGCAGCAGTTTGTTTGGTCGCTCGTAAATCTGCGGCAGCAACCTCAAAGGTATTTGCAAATTATGTCATGTATTTTTTGTGTGGGTGATAGTGCCATGGGTTAGTGCTGGGTTTCTTCTTGGTTGGTTGCTTATTTATCTGATAGCTGCTGTCAAATGGGCAGAGCATGATACGACTACGGAGATCCCCGGCAATGTGACGAGAGACAATATAACAAGAAAATGATAGACCATTATCTGTTTCAAATGGGATGATGTTTGACCTTGAGCACTTCTAGGTAAGCAACCAATCGGAGTCCTGCAGTTTTGTCGTATTGTATTCCCCCTAAATGGTGTGCGACGAAAGCCAACCTATTGAATCTCTACTAAATACTATTCGCGCTAAAACAAAAATTCAGATTTTGCAAATAGTGATCCATGAGGAAGGCAGAGAGTAATGTATTTAACATAACTATAAAAACCCCATATTTTTACTTCATATAGTTTTCCTAATACACATAAATAAAGTACTATTATATTATAACAATGCATTGCGACGTAATCACTGTACTGAAGATCATTATTGGTTGGCATGTACGTGTGTACGTATATCTGAACAACGTAAACGTTTTGAGATTGTTTCCTCTACCACGCACACGGAACTAAAGCCGTAAATACTCATAATACGTTATGGCCCGAATCCGCCTTTAGGAAGTAATGTTCACAATGAATTTTGCTGCTAGACTGGCTTCCATCCCTCTGCTCTAACTGTATTTATTTCTTTGTAAGGGTAGGGTTACCTTTGTAAGGGTACCACCTAAAGAATCGTAAACAGCTAATTATGCACTCAATTTACCTATGCCCGGTACGATGACCTCCCTCTCTCCCCCTCTTGTTATGTTCCGTTAGCTCTATCTTTTGAAAAGATGGCATGGTGCGTTCTTTGCAGCCAGTGGAAACATCCGTCGGGGGAAAATTTCTAAACTCATCATACAAAATTTGCAGCAAGTGGAAACATCCGTCGGTGGATAATTTATGAACTCATCTTACAAAATATTACATTCACATATTGTCACGCCCTGGCCACGGATGGATTTGGATTCAGGATTGCCAACAGGTGGCCAGGACGGACCGCGTAAGCGTATGCTCAGCTGATAATCAGGAACCACATGCTTGGCAAGTAAAGGTTGTAATTCTTAGGAATTCCCTATAAAGGATGTATTACAATAATACATAAACCATAATTAATACAAAAAGAGATTTACTATTAAGACATAACTACCACCAATCTTACACAATCTGGGCAAGATGCCCAGCCCAGCCAGAGGCTGGTTCAAGAAAGAGTAGTCCTTACACATATTCACATCACCACCAGAGGATGGCGTCACAAGCGATGTGGCACAGGCCACAAGTATAATCAAAAGAGCCACTTGCGTGAAAATATATAAATCCTCTCCTCTTTATACAGTTATTATTTGCATTACCCTATTAGTCAATAATGCCTCAGTATTAGTTGAAATTATTTAAATCTAGAACTGGCAAAATGCTTAAAGTATTCACATTAATATTTTCAGCAGTATCCAAGTTTTGCCAGATACATTTTTGCTTTCTTTTTGTTAGAGATAGTTAAACGTTTTGCTAGAAAACTATTTAGTGGTGTCAAACCATATCGTTGCAATGTCATTTCTTTATATGTTGAAATAAAAGTAGCTCGGTGTGGGTGGCTCAGTTTGCTTAGCCACTCGCCTGCTGATACCAAGTTCGCAGGTTCAAACCCGGCCCAAATCGATGGCTTTGAAGTGTGCTTATAAGTGATAGTCGTATATCGGTAGTTTACTCGCCTTCGTGATATCCCTGGTCTCATAGGGAGTAGCTTTCTTCCTATTTATAGGAGGATTAATTAAATTGCTCCACATAGAATAGGACTGGATTGCATTAGGCTACGGAAGGCACTTGGCACGGAGTTCCAGTGTTGGTCTATTGTACCTATGCCCCAAGTGGGGCATTCCCGGGAGGAAGGATGAAGCAAGAGGAGTCAGAGGATGGCAGTCCCAAGGAGTCACTACAGTGAATAGGGCAAGGTTCCTACAATTTACCAGTTGGAAATTCACCGGCGGGCCAGTGCAGCTAGCATCCCACCCACCGTGGTACTGAAACGGCCAACTAGGCCGTCCCGGAGACCGGAGACCGTCCTATTGGAGAACGTGTTGCTGACCAGGAGCATGCCTCCTGCCTTGTAGCGCGAAAACTACTACCGACGATTTCTACCCTGAAAGAGACTTCCAGATGATGGATGATGTGAGACGAAATGGAGGGACAGGAAACTCGAAGGAAGTAACTCACCTGCCCAGTATTCGCCTGGCGACCCGGGAAATCCCCTGAATACACCCATGTGTCATTTAGGCCGACCATGGGAATCAAACCTGGACCTCCCGAGTGTGGACCGCAGACGAAACTGTCAGAGCCATCCCGCTCGGTTGCTCTATATAGTAATAGAAATGCTTACTTTTATTTTATCCTGTACTTTTTGGTCTATATTTTTAATTATAAATTGTATAACTCGGTTTTTTAACTCTAAAGAGTAATAGTACGGTGTATTAATTAATTACACAGTTCTTGAAATTCCAACTTCAATATTTACACAAAAATATAAGTATAATACTCTTTCTTTAACTTTTTATAGAAGCTAAACTAATTTGGCGAATAAAATATAAAATACAATATTTTGATTTAGGGGGATGATTGAGGTACATAGTCGGGTGCATAGAATCCTGCCGATATCATACAAAATGGTTTACGTTGGTCATGAAATATTAAACCACTTCTGCCAAGTCCAGCCCCACTGCTGTCTACTCAGACACTCAAATAAATGTTTGTCAAATACTGCTTCTCCCATTTTCCCCAGTTCCTGGCCCTAAAACCGACCCGTGTTCGTAATTCTGACTGCCGAAAGTTTGAACTCGAAGAAATACAGGATGGGCTGAATCATGCACTAATATAAACAGTTATTACCAAGCACGTCTTTCGCCCTCTCAGATGAAGCATTTTTGTACTCCCTTTCGGCGCTCATAAAGGTAGGATCATTGTTTATGGACTACATCATGGGTGGAGACTTGAAATCACACCTCACCCAAGACTGTATATAGATCACAAAACGGGATTTGTGCTAGTCATAAAAAATAAATGAAATTACTATATAAAATTAAAGTGCATCGCCCCGTTTTCCAGAGAAGTGGGTATAATATAACATTCAATATGTATTTTAGTAGCATAAATAAAATGTATTTACTGCTAAACTTTTCAGAAATCTGAATGTGAATGAAATTTATGTAATTCTTGCTCTTTCTTAGGTATCCGATTGAGAAACTGTTACGGAATTCACGTAAAGGGCAAAATTTGATTTCTCACACATATTTGAAAGCATATTTAAGTATGTAATGCATGCAGTATATGACTGGCAATTGCATATAATATGTGGCTCAAAAGTCAGCTGATAAGATACTGTCGTGCAATCACTTTATTGGTAAAATACTAAACACAGGAGATACTTTTATGTTCTAGCTTGGTAACTGAAAACGGAATATTAAAATAACAGTCAACACACAATAATTTTATAAAACATATATTGTTGTGCATAACTAAAACAATTAATTAAACCTTTTTTGTTGAAACATATTCTAATTTTCCTTAGATGTATTAAAAGTTTTACTTCACATGTATTGGCGGCTCTTGAATAACGATTTCATCTCCTAATGCTCTAGTGTAGTGGACCTTAGAATGCTGGGAGTACATTTAGACTTCACGATGACGTGCAGAGCTTTCAAACCCGACATATTAAGCTGTAAGCATACATTTAAATAAATTTAAGAAGATACTCCCTGTACTGGATTTGCAACGAAATGAGATTCTCAGATTGGCTAGAGATACTACTGTGAAAGGTGCTGCAAAGGTGACGGTGAGCCCTGAAAATGGATTCGTTATAGTGACAGATTGACTGTCATTGATGGACGGTTTAGATTTAGGTCTCAGAAAGTTACAATTTTTCCCTGTCCTGCTACACTGCCGATGACACAGAAGAATATATTTGTCCTTGAACGTGCTATTGTGCAGTAAATTATTGAATTTCCTGATGAGATGCAAGTCGAGTATCACCTGCAGATCTAATTTACTGTTTATAAGGCAGCTGAAATGTAAGCTATGCCAATATTGCTACAAGATTTTACCATGGGATTTCTTGTATGGACTAATTATATTGTTGAGGGTATACACGCTTACTTATTGAAATTATGATCATAAATCTTTTGTTTAATGTGGTAACATAATGTATTACGGATGCTATTTTGCGTAATAGAATTGTCACAGAAAAGAAGGGATAGGCGTAAATCCATCGAGTAAGAGGAATAAACAATGGCGTGCTATCTCAAGCTCACGTATGACAACAAAAAGGTCATAATCAAACTCCTGAAATATGTTCAGTGGCTTGAACATTGTAGTCCAAGGTCTTGGCGAACATCGTTTGCTGTCACGCTCCTTGATCTCTCTTCATGGGAATACATGAACAGGTCTTCCAGATCAATCGCTGCATGTCTGGAAGATGTGAAAGCTCCCGTGAGCAGTTGCATTCAGTATATTGTCACCCAATTATCTTAAGGCACGACCAACTGGAGCTGGATAGGGGACAGGAAGCATTAAGGCCACGCCTACCCATTTATCTTGTAGCGCTAACATAGGGGATGGTTAGGAAAGTGTCACTAGAAACTGAACTATCTCGTTCCCCTCCCCCTGACGTCTGGAACAGTCGGGATTTTGTTCCGAGCCGCGAAGCATCCAGAAACAGCGATCTTCTTATATAAGGGCTGCAGTGGACCAGTCAGTTCAGTTCTTGGCGAGCAGCCGTGAAGAGCGCAGTGCTAGCGAACGGACTGGAAGACTGCGTACATGTATCAGAGGAGTTATACGTAATTGTGAGTGTGGGGTGGACCTGTGACAGACGAACTGGTGTATTCTAATTGGGTGTGCTACGTAAT
Source organism: Mantis religiosa (assembly GCA_030765055.1). Taxonomy (NCBI): domain Eukaryota; kingdom Metazoa; phylum Arthropoda; class Insecta; order Mantodea; family Mantidae; genus Mantis; species Mantis religiosa. Next base: position 66,908,025 of record CM060950.1, on the reverse strand, counting down.
TCTATGTAATCGGCAAGTGTTCCAACTGTAATTCGGTGGAAATAAAGAACATTTTGAGTTTGTGCAATTGGACTTTTAATTTCACGAACCCACAATATATATATTGCCTCATAATGTCATTTTTTGGATAAACAATTATTTGAAATGTGCTCTGACAAACAATTTCTAATTTTCAAAGTATACACCATTAAATTCTATAGGCTTGCGTCATCGTTCAGTGAGGATTATTATCCCATGATGGTACCAGACTCTCGATTTTGATGCGAATAATTAGGTGACACCGACTTGCATTGTCTCAAAGATTTCAAAATTTCTTCCATGTAGAAAATGGGTCATGGATCCTAAAAGATGATAATCTGATAGCACGAGATCAGAGCCATATTTTGGGTGTGTTACCAGTTCAATTCCTACAAATTCCTGAATTTTTTCCATGGTTGTTCGTGAAGTATGGGGAGCTGCATTGCCCTGTTGCAATAAAACTCTATTTCGGTTAACTAATGCAGGGTATCTTCGTCTCAAAATTTCATGAACTCGTTCCAGTTGTTGAGGATAAAAATCCGCATCAAACGCCTGCCCGTTTGGAACAAACTTCCAGTGAAACAAAATTCCATCAAACATACAACATTATTTTGGGACCGAATTGACTTTTTAGCGATGAATTTGACAGGTCGGTGGGGATTAAGCTACTGTTTCTAGGCACCACGGTATGCTAATACATCCATTTTTCATCATAGATCACAATTTTGCTGACAAGTCTATAATCCATTGGATTGCAGATAAGCTGACGACAGATATCCACTCCACATTCAGCCTGTTAAGGTGTCAATTCATTAGGTACAGATCTACAGCGCCTGAATTATTTTCCCAGTGTCTTAATGTGAGGACGTATGGTATCGTTTAATGCACCAAGTTGTTCTGAAAGCCTCCGGGTAGTTTTTGCGAATTTTGTCGCAAAACTTGGCGTGTGTTCTCAATATGCCATACTTTAGGTCTTTCAAAACGTGGTAAATCTTTAGAGTTTTCGTCTCCAGTGTTGAAACGTTGGAACCATCATTGAGTCACACGCTCACTAAAAACATTTTTTTAATTGTACGTCCTCCAACGTTAAGTCATTACGGACGGTGAATGAAATGGGTGAAACGATGATCAAATGTGTCCAGGGTCCATGGAGCTTAGAGTTACCTGACATTCGTCTATCAGGATAAGGGAAAACCCCGGAAAAACCTTATCCAGGTCTCACCCTGACCAAGATTCGAACTCGGGACCTCTTGAACGTCACTAAAGACACCTTCTCCTTTCACTTCACAAATTCTTCAAACTGCGGCAGCGCCTTTATAATCTTGTTTCCAGTTGTGTTTTAGAAGGACTCAAGTTCAAACGTTATTTTCACCATTTTGTGATTACTTATTAAGAACTCAAGACTGGTACATGCTGGCAATATGCGCAACACTATCTATGGCATCCTATAAATAGCAATGCCAAACCAAAGAAACCCAATAAAGTTTTTAAAACACCAAAAAATCAGGAAACTGATATTACCTATGAGACAACTTAATATCTCCAGCTTCAAATTCTAATTTCCCTGCTGAATTTGAGACCAGAGTAATATGGACAACAGTTTTGAAAATATCTTGTAGACTTCAAGTGAATACTAATCGTTCTTAAATTATTCATAGCTTCCACATTTTAGAAATAATGGTAACTAAAATCTAATTCTCCTAAAATATTTACCACTTTGTATTTTTCCGATTGTCAGCACCGAATTTGCAAACACTGGAGTATGGCCTAATTGTGAGTGAGGAACACTACGAAAAGAACGCATCTGGTTACAAACACAGCTGTTTTCCATATTTGCCCTACATCACCGAGTGTCGTGTCGTTTTCTTTTAGAAGTAATAAGGTATAAGGTCTGCTTCAATCTCTTCCAACATTCAGCTAGAGTGACACGTTCTGTATTATATACACCAGACGTACACCAGGAAGATCAATCTTCATCAGTAATATGAGTTATATTCGTAGCAGCCTTAATACTACAAGAAAAAAAAGAAAAAAAATCTTACCCGGTACCCATTCCCGTCTTAAATAAATAAACAAAAAAATAAAAAAATACAAAATACAAAAAATATTTAAAAAAAAATGAAAAAAATAAAAAAAATAAAAAAAATAAAAAAATAATATAGAATAAAAAATAAAGTAGAAAAAATAAACAAAATAACCAAAGTGACCACATGTACACGAACCTGTTGAACTTGTAAATAAATTGTGACTAATTTTTCGAAATTTTAGAGATAACTTAAACGTCAACTAAAAAAGCGTTGTTTTCAGTTACGTTACAAAGAACCTATTTCAAAAGTCAAGAAATGCTTGGATACTCTGGAATAAAGTTTAACAATTTCAAATATGTTTCTAATTTGCAAAATACTTATTCCCTACTGAAAGTTTTGTAGCTTTGTCAACTGTTAGAAAGAAATAGTACCACTCCAGTTAAATTAGTAAGACTTTAGCATTATTATTGCCTTAGGGAAAAAGTTGGGTTTCTTACCAAAAATACATTTTGTAACTGTGAGTTTTTAAATTTATTTATTTGTTCATGTATCAAGCGGAATCATTTACAGATTGTTGTAAAGAAGCCAAAAAAGTTTATAAATCATTATATTGTGATCAATTGGTCAAATATCCTGGCATTACAGCACAATTTTTATTCAATTTTAATTTTAATTGCCTTAAACGTTAAGCATAAGCGAAATAGTAATTACTATCTTACAATTCTTACTTGGTGTGTTCTATTAGTTGCTTTAGAGCACCCTTAATTCGTTATGAAATTCAAATTAGGAAAGCATAAATAATACTGGACTTTTTAATATAAAGTTGATAAAAACTAAGCTGGTGTAATTTATGCATTACTTCCATTAGAACACTGACAAAATCCTCAGTTTCAAATAACATTAAATAAAAAGCAAAAGCCTGAAGATATCTTAAGCGGTATGCAACACTTTGATATGCTGTAAAGTTAAATAAATATGAAGTTACCACTCAACCCTCTCATGACTTATCAACCAAAGAAATTTTAATTTTTTTTTATCTTTATTTTAAAGTTTGAGACTCAACTGCAATTCTACATCGTTTGAGCACTACCTAAAGGGTACTGGGAGGTTATTTTTATCCAGACAAGGCTAATTTTTACCAATATTAAACTTTGAATATATAGAAAACTAAACATTATCACAAATTGAAATTCGGTATGATTACTGTATAAGGATGTGTGCATTTATCTACTGTATAGTATTTAACTTACGTTCACATAGGTCCATACAAAAGGGGCATAAATCACACCGCGTGTCCTGAAAAAATTATTGCACCCTATGTTTCAGGTGCACTTGTAGGAATTTAAAGCTACATACACCAAGTTTTACCCTAAATAACCTAAGATACAGTTTTATGATATCGGCCAAATTAAAATCACATATAGTTTATACTATGCACATGAACAATTAATTAGTTTTGAGTGAAAAGAGATAATATTTTCAAGGACTGAATATTTTTTTTCATCCATGAATGTGTTCAAAGAACATTTAAAAATAACCACTACAAATTTTGTGTCAATATCTTTTATAGTGTTTGACAAACATGCACCTAAACTATGAAAAATCAAGGTTTTGGGAAATCACGATCAAAGATTAAGCGCCATTCTCAAGAAGAACGCCGCCATGATTAAATTAACGAATTAAAGGACTTTAATACCAGCTGACAACCTATGTTATATATATATATATCACTTTTAAAGCTGAAGAATTATATAATTTTAACATTAAAAACAAAAAATGGATTTTTTTAAACCTATCGACTTCCCAGTGTCCTTAATACTGTATTGAGTACTTTGGCTTTAGACAACGCCGCAACCTATTGTACATGTTATACCAAAACAAACGAGGTATAGTGCATGTCGGTATTGGATTACTAGTTTAACATCTTGTGTTTGACGTCAGTGCGCAACATTTATTTTTGATATAGGCTTGTTAATTAAATGTAGCTAATAGCTTCTTCAGCTGTTTCCAATTTTACCTCATTGCAACACTGGATCAACCTGATAAGGAGAGCTAGGAAGTTCGTACCGATTTCCTTGAGTAGTGTAACAGCGGCCAGACATGGCTACACAACGGTACTATTATGTGTTTCAAATGGGAATGGTTCTGGAGTCCAGCAAATCAGATGCCGTATCATACTCAGCGTTGCCAGCTTGTTACCCCACTCCCTTCATATTTCCCTCTCACTCGCACACTCATGCAAAATGCAGGTCTGCTTGATGCTAGATGTAAGGGTAGGCGAGTTATATTTTACAAACTTTTACAACGATGCAGTTGCCAAAATCAAAATTGGAAAAAGCATTTTCGCAAATTATGTGTATTTTTAAATACTATAACTATAATTATAGTTTATGAATTATCTGCTTTTCTAATCCAAATGCGGGACACACATGTTTTACCTACACCACACACTTCAGCAGTAAGCCGTTGAGCATTTTTTAAATCGAGGTGATTTCTATATTACTCATTGCCCAATTTTTCGAAGAACGTGTACACCTTAAAAACAATACTTCGGGCCTGACTTCGCAATAATTGCCTTTTTGACTCGCCACTAAATTCATCGCAAGAAGCCATTGCACTATTTAACTCTTACTCTACTGTTGTGTAAAAAACAGATGAATGATATTGATCTGAACTTTCCAGAGCAAATAAACACTTCTTATCCAGAATTCATTCATAAAAATGTGCATATAGCATTCCACAGGCTAACAGGAAATGAATTGTTTGCTCTTTCTCGAATTAACACCTTGATTTATTCACAGTAATTCTTTTATCACGTCATGCAGTAGTTTGAATTTCAGTTCTGAGTAATGAAAAGTGTATGCACATACATATACACCAACCACTTTGAACTCTCTAGAGTAAATAGAGACTACGAACCATTCATAAACAAAGATATAATGTGACCAGGCACGTTCTGCCAGCTCAGCAGGAAATTTATTGTTTCCTCTCGCTTGAATTGGCTTAGTCAAAGTAATTCTTTTATCACGTCATGTCAAACATTTACCTTTCAGTTCTGAGTAATTACAAATATACGTACACCCATACATATTAGCCAATAATGATATTCATACAGCGCTTACGTCGCGATTTATTGTTATAATACAGATAATGGTGTTTTATTTATTTTTATTAGAAAAACTATTTGAGCTAAAATATGGGGTTTCCGTGGTTATGTTAGATACATTACTCTCTACCTTCAACATGGTTCAGTTTTGGCGAAATCTGAATTTTTGTCTTAGCGCGAATAGTATTTCATGCAGGTTGGCGCTCCTCACACACCACTTAGCGGGAATGCAATACGACAACAGTGCAGGACTCCTATTGGTTGCTCGCCTGGTAACGCTCAAGAACAAACACCTTCCCATTTGAAACACATAATAGTGAGGACAATGTTCATCGTAGAATGCAGCTCATTACTGCAAAACAGGTGTAACTGCATTACACAGAGCACGTTGGTAGGAAGGAAGATATTCAAATAACATCTTTGTTCTGCTTCAAGAATGAGCATTTAAATTTGCTATACGGCCATTTCATGTTTTCTAGAAGTGTACTTACTCATGTCTTTATTTACTTTATTATTTACATTTCAATGGGTTACTTCAGCAAACATGGAAAAAAGAGAAGCCAGGTCGAGAAACTTAATTAGCTGAAATCATTAACGAATTTACAACAGATTATCAATCAACTAAATCTTAATTTACGGGACAGTGAATGGGTTTTTCATTTGAAAGGCTTCAGCGGTAAGCTGGTTTAGTAGTACGGCCGCAGATGAGTAAATATGTAGTAAAATTCCTGCTTTGGCATTTTTTCTAGTAAGTCTTTAGATACTTAAGAAATTGATTTTATTATTTGGATATGATTTTACATTCGATCAGGAATTGTTACAATCCGCGTTATAATTGCTTGGGTGTTGCCGCAATGTGGCTATTTAAATAATGGAATCAGTCAGAGACAAACCCGTATGTACTATATAAGAAGTTTATGTTGTACATAATTAACTAAATAGATGTGCATTTACGAATGTCTATTAGTCATTTTTTTCTCTGGGCAACTGGTTGCAATGCCTCTCTGCTATGCATTTCTCATCTATGTTTTCTTTTTTTTTTAATTTTTATTTCAATTGCTCAGCACACTTGGTGCTATACAAATTGTGGAGCTATATACATAATATGCATAATAAAATTAAAGTATGCAGGGATAGAGGATACTCATATTAGAGTCCTCAAGTAAAAATGGTCTGATTAGTGTGAGTATAAATTAAATAACTCTATGATTTGTTTGGATGCCGGGAGAGGGTCGGTCGCAAACTGCATTGGGAACGGCGAGCAGTACGAACTTCCTAGCCCTGATGATAAGTTTTGCTATTACTGGAACGTCTCAGGGGTAGATAGTAACGTAATTGAATAGTAGAAATGTGTCGGTAGCATACTATTATTGCGTATTCTAAGTAGAAAAGAATATTTCTGACTCACACTTTACCTCGTAATGTATTATTTCTCTTAAAAAGTATTGTTTCAACAAATGTGGAGCCCTTATAAACAAGCTGTAAAGCCAGTGACAGCGAAAGACCTAAGGCGCATGTCTCATATAATAGTATTCATTTGTAAGTCTCTAAGGCGGAAGAGCTTTGGGTATAATAATCTTAAAATGGTGTAAACAGCTAAATATTGTGGTAAAAATTATTGCTGAGAGATACGGTAGGCTTTCAATGGACATTTTATAAAACATTTCAATAAAAATATAATTCGCAGGTCTACTGCATAGGTATAGATTTTGCATGCTACTAAGTTATTTTGTGCCAAAAGAAATGTGTTGCTTAAACAAGAGTGGAAACTACAGTATTAGTAAAGAGGTAGCATCACACAGGTGTCTAATCTTTAGAAACCACAAGGGATATAGTAGCGCTCAAGTTCCGCTGGCGTAATAATCGAGTTTATAATACATGTTGCCAGGAGCAAGCTCATGTAACACGCAGATTAAAACTCAAATATAGCCATGGAGCCACTCAGGAAGCACACCACATTCCCTGGAGACCGTCGACCGCTTTTCAAGTATCTTCCGGTGCAACCTGGCCTTTTAGAATAGTCTTTCACCTTCCCTTCAAAATATGAAGCACGAATCTCGCTCTACTGGATGCTACACAGTTACAGAATATACTGGGAATGTAAATTGCTGAACTGCCATTAGTATGCTACAGTATACTTTTGAACACTGAAGTGTCTCAGGAAACAACGACCAGAATTTTATTATCCAAGTTATGTAACTCAGAATCTAATGTATGGTAACTTATTGTTAGAGCTTTTTTATTATTTAATTATACTTCAGTGTCCAGATGTACAGAAAAGGTAACTTATACAGAACAAAATGCTATGTTTTGTAGTTAAAATTATATTTCTCATTACAGACACCAATATAAAAAATTATTCAATTGAATATACTTCCACCAAAAACAGCAAAAGTTATAAAAACTAATATTCCATATACTACTATTCATCTTACTTCAGTTAATTTAAATATTGGTACTACATTAGAATCATCACTATATGTCCATTATCATCACCACTGCTGCTGCGATCATAGCTATGGAATGACTTATACATATCCCATGTATTTCTTAGTAGTTACTGAAACTGTAAGTATAGTCGAACAATGTTTACTCTTGGCTACATATATGTTCCACTGGACACACTTCCTTCTGTTACTATTTAGTGTTTCAAATGGGAAGGGTTCTGGAGTCCAGCTAATCAGATGCCTATCACGCTCAGCGTTGCCAGCTTTTTACCCCACTCTCTTTATATTTCCCAATCTCTCGCACACCCATACAACATGCACGTCTGCTTGGCGCAGACGTAAAGGTAAGCAAATTATATTTTACAAACGTTTACAATTATGCAGTTGCCAAAATAAAAATTGGAAAAAGCATTTTCGCAAATTATGTATATTTTAAAATACTATAACTATATTTATAGTTTATGAATTACCTGTTCTTCTAATCCAATGGAACTGCCAGTGGCTCATCCATATCGCCGTCACGTTAATAGACAATTCGTCATTGTCAGTGTTTTCATCGTTTGAATCTTGCAAATTTATGATTATAAGTTCCAAAGTGTCGTCACGTGCTATTTGTTTCTTAAAATCGTCTTCTTGAAGGTTTTCTGCATGCTTCACGCAGTTTTCCCAGTCCTCTTTTGTTACCTTGTCAATGTCTTCGTAAACAAGTCGTTTAACGTCCGTCAGTTTAAAAGTATTATTTATTTTTGCAATCCCCATTTTTATTTGAACCCACACCAACTCAATTAACTTATATTGGCAGTGGTAATGTGGGAGGCGTATTACCTCGTGTCCCGTTTCAATTGCAGGTTGATCCAGCTGATACACTTGTTCCGTGTTTTTAAACGGAAGTACTCTTTGCAATAACTCATTTCTGGTTTCTGTTTCCGAAAATTTTTTGAAGATCTTGTGCACCTTAAAAGTAGGCGAACCTGACTTCGCAATACCAGCCTTTTTGACTCGCCAATAAATTCACCGCAAGAGGCCATTGCACTATTTAAATCTTACTCTACTGTTGTGTAAAGAACAACTGAATGATATTGTCTGAACTCTCCTGAGTAAACAAACACTTCTTATCCAGCATTCGTTTATAAACATAAGCTTGCAGCATTCCACAGGCTAACAGGAAATGAAGTGTTTGCTCTTTCTCGAATTTAACACCTTGAATTATTCACAGTAATTCCTTTATCCGTCATGTCAGTAGTTTAAATTTCAGTTCTGAGTAGTGAAAAATATATGTACATACATACAAACCAACCACTTTGAACTCTATAGAGTAAACAGAGATTACGAACTATTCATAAACAAAGATATAATGTGACCAGACACGTTCTGCCAGGGCAGCCGGAAATTTGTTTCCTCTCGCTCGAATTGCATTATTCAAAATAATTCTTTTATCAATTCATGTCAGATATTTACGTTTCAATTCTGAGTAATTACAACTATCCGTACACGCATACATGCCAACCAATAATGATATTCATACAGCGCTTACGTCGCGATTTATTGTTATAGTACAGGTAATAGTGGTTTATTTATTTGTATTAGAAAAACTATTTGAGCTAAAATATGGGGTTTTCATGGTTATGTTAGATACCTTACTCTCTACCTTCCAGATGGATCAGTTTCGGCAAAATCTGAATTTTTGTCTTAGAGGGAATATTAAGTTTATACAGATTGATTAGGTTGGCGCTCCTCACACAGCACTTAGCGGGAATGCAATACGACAACACCGCAGGACTCCGATTGGTTGCTCACCAAGTAGTGCTCAAGGACAAAGGCCTTGCCATTTGAAATACATAATAGTATACAGTCGTCTGGGGTGACTTTGTGCCACCTTTTGTATTTTTTAGAAATCTCTTCATTGCATACTACGTTAATAAATAAACGCTTACTATTTATAACATAGTGGAAGAAACATCAACCTTGTACAAGTTATTCCTTGATGTTAACTAATACCCAAAAAGCTATTAAAACATGGCCCAATGTCACCCTATTAGTCAGTACTTTTCAAAGTGAGAAGCTTGGCTGGCCCAATGGCACTCCATGTAATGGGAGTGTTTGTTCCAATAAAAATAGAGTATAGAGTATAATTATTGTTCTTCATTTTTTCAGAATGTTTTGAGCTACACTTCATTTGAATTTCAAAAATGCTACATTTTCGCAAAACTATTTCGCATTTCAGGAAATTCATACAATTCACGCTTGGACACATTTACAGATACCTCAATTTTCTTGACTACACCTTTATATCCATGGTCTATTTCGTCTTTCTGATCAGACCACATCCACAGACGTCCACTTCTTTGCATAAGACTAACTCTAGCATCCTGTTCATTCATTTCTATAACCCTTCCTGAAAATAACTCCCCCTCATACTGCACAATGACAAAATCATCAACCAACAAATTTATCGGATTTACTGCTGATACTGCTTTCTGATTTACTGGAGATGGATGATCTTCATTGTCATCAAAGGAAAATGGACTGTTGGAACTCTCTTGATAATGTATGTTGACATCACCATCAACTGCTACTGTTAAGATCTTAAATGCTGGCCTTCTTGTTTTTCCTTTCTGTTGTAGACTTTGATGTTGACGGTCCAGAAAACACCTCTGGTCCACCTGCTGGGCGGAATGCTTAATCTGTAATTTTGACATCTGTGTGTTCCTATGAATACCTTTTTTGCAGCAAAGTGTACTGACAGACTGTTCGATCTAATTTCTTTTAGAGCGTTTTCTAATGCAAATTCGGAGTTTTCTTGGCATTTTGTGTATGGCAATTTATTATTGGTATTTGTAATGAAAGTAAGGCAGTCTGTAGTAAAATACTAAAATTATATTCAATTAAAATTAATTTATCTACACAATTTAAAATACAAAGTAAGACACTGTGTGCTTGCATGTGAGTAAAATGTAATGATTTTTGGTGGCACAAAGTTACCCGTCATTTTCCTATTTTTAAGTTTCCACCTCATTCACAGGAATGCCACATCTGCCACAGAGCTTATATTTTCGTAATCAATAGCCAAATAATAGTCTAAACAAAGAAACCTACCTTAATTTGAAACAGAAAATTCTTCACTTCGATCCAACTGAAATTATACAGAGTTTACGAAAAACATGTGCAGACACGTTTCCACAAATCTTCACAATGCACCCAATTTTAGAAGAGTAAGCAGTTTATAACACAGTCACCAGGTGGTGCCAACCTTTATGCAAGTGTTACGAGTATTACTACAACCTTATGGCATTTTCAAATACCATTCGTTACTGCTTTCCTATTAAGCGTATGGATGTCACAAAGTTTGCCCGCCTCGGTAGCGTAGATGTTAGCATGTCTGCCTCACGTTCAAGAGGTCCCGAATTCGCATCTCGGTCAGTGTGGGTTACCTCTATAAGGTTTTTCCAGGGTTTTCCCTTATAGTAAAAGACGAATGTCGGGTAACTCAAAGCTCCATGGACCTTATGCTCATTTGAGCATCATATCACCAATTCCATTCATCGTCCGATATGACTTAAAGTTGGAGGACGTAAATTACAAAAAAAGGTCACAAAGTCACCCTTCAGGTACAACGTCACCCCAGTTGACGGTACTGTGACTGCGTGGGTTACGTAGATTTAGAAAAGTGGTTTGCACATTTTAAAAAAAATTGCTGCAGTAAAGAGACGTGAAATTGACAATCAGCTGTCTTCGAGGCTGACTCGGTGTTTTGCCTTCCGAAAACAAATGAAAGAAATCACTGCAGTACACTTCAATCGCCGACTGCCGTAACAACCAACAAACAACTGCCACTTCTAACACCTTGCCGATATTTATATCTCCCCAGCCATTGTTTCTAGAAAGACGCAGACCTTCCGAGAATTTTCGCGGCCGCAACAATGGCCAGAACGTTCCGGAGCCTCTCACTATCTCTTTTTCTCTCCTGCCCACGCGCCTGGCTCCGGCCTATAGCAGCAAAACAACAATGCCACACAGTGACAATACGGAGTAGAGTCTTTAGCTCATGTGTTATTATGTTTTGGAAACCTAACTCCTCATGAAGCAAACATATTTCATATTTTTTCCAGCTGAAAATATCCACTACAACCGTCACCCCGTATATATTACTACCACTCTCACTAGTGCAGCTTGACTACATTCTGCAACATAACACAAGTTTTTAAACTTCGAACTGATTATATCACCTGAAAATGGCTGTTATCCCCATAATTCTGGAAAGGTGTGAGAAATCGAAAGGTGTCATAGGGGAGAAATCCAGATGGAAAACTCCTGATCCTAAAAATGATTGCACAGTGAAAAGTAAAGCAGCTATCACAGTTATAATTAGCGCTTTTATTGTAATTTACGGCCCGACAGCCCATGAACTGCTCAAATCTACAAATCCGCCTTCCAGCTTCACAGTCATACGCATATGGCAAACGTGGGCGATCACTCCAACCGATGTGAGTGGCTGATGTGAACAGCACCACGGGTGTTCCAGCTGTAATATTGGTTTTGTGACACAAAGTACTACTAACTGCAGCTTTTTATATCCCTCAAATTAGGAGTGGACATAAAAAGGCATCCAATAAGCGGTCTCGAACCTAGATGTAATCTGCGGCCGAGAGATGAACCACCACCACAACTACCACCACGTCGTGTTCCGCTACGTGGTCTAGGGGTAACAGCCAGCCTCCGGTTCCCGAGGTCGCAAGATCAAACCTGGCGATGGGCTTTGTGTGTGTTTTATGTCATCACCGCTAGTCCTTTGTTGACCCAAATATTAACTAGTTACCTGCGTCATCATTTTTATCATCGTGATTATGCTTACGACTGCAACCAACAGTGTCACTGCTACATTTTAACGTTTTTATCATTTTCCCCGTTAATATTACTATAACTACCACTATTGGGTACATCACCAACATTAGCAACTCCAAATTACTTTCTCTATCATTACACCACCTTACATCTACGTGAAAGTAAGATCTTGTTTTAAGTTACTAAAATAATTGCAACCTACAATTAATTAGATAACATTATAAATCTAACTTCCAAATAGCTTTAAATTGTACATGTACTTGCCTCTAAGTAGTATCCTAATATTGAAAAGAATGTGACACTTTTCGCCATCTCGGGGATTCCGTTGGAAATCTCAGAGAAGCATCTCTCCGTCTCTGTCTCACAACTTGGTGACTACTGTTCCTTTCCAGCCCTACCTACCGATCATGTAGTGACGGAACACGTGCAGAGTTTCTCCTGGTGTCGTCCGTAATCCCTGGTAACCCACCCACTTGACCTAGAGCTTGTCTACAAATAACTCCTGAGGTGTGTCGCTTCACCTCTATAGGAGAATTTGTGGAGCTTCGAAAACAATTGTTCAGTGAAGGGAAAGTTGTATAATTAGTTGCTATTGTACACAAATACTTAATCACATTTCAGTTGGGTTATGAACGTACATTCCAAGACACATCAGTTAGTTCGTTTTACTGAAAACACTACCTTTTGCACACTTATTAAATCAGTATGATTGTAAACAGTTGAAATGTTGCAAATGATAGCTGTGTAACTTTATATGAAATTTTAACATCGTAAATCTTTTTCAACTCAATATTAGCTTTATTCAATCATATATTATCTTCGTATCAATAACGTATATATTATGCTCTATGAGTGGTAATTAAATATATATAATGAAAAATGTAATTTTATATTAAGCCTTATACATATACTTTTTGTCTGCTTCCAGTAGTATTCCAAATCTTTTACATACAAATTGTGTTAAAAATATTAAAATAAGTTCAGACGTTTAGCCCAGTTGAATCACGTTTGCTATTTAAATATTAATTGACTCGGGCTGCCTTCTAGTGAATGAGAAATATAGTGAGAATGTTTATTCAGGTAGCTGCTCATTGCAATTCGTGTGGCGTTTTGTTTGATTTAGCTTCAAATTTAGTTGTTGAAACATTTGTAGCCGAAAATTTGAGGTTCGTGGAACACAGTTCCCCGTAGTTGAGGGGTACTCATTGTCACTGCTCATCGAGGTGTATAACCTTTATCTCCTATGGATTCATTAAAACAACGATAAAAGTTTTGACTGGTACTTTCTGTAGAGTTTTCAAAAACTCCAACTTGTTTACCGCGGAGTAGTTAACAATGCACTGGATGTTAAATGATCGGCGAAGTGGAAATCATTATACACTAGCATCCGACAAACATAATTCTATGACGTGTCAAAAGCTCACCCAGAAGTCCTGTTTGTACTTTCCTACGTTTGCCTATTGCTAGTAGGTAAATTAATGCAACTCACACAAATAGTCTATACCCAGACTGAATCCAAATACACCTTTTTGCAGAAAGGTGAGCGAGTGAATGGGAAGGTATTTAATTCCACAAGAGGGGACACGAAGATTTCCAGGAAAATTCCTAGCTTACAGCTACCTATTACATGAAGTAATCTAGTACACCTATTCTCGGCCCCCCCCCCGAGTATATATATACCCGATATACAGCTGTTAGAGGTACAAGTGCAGACGAAAGTGCACACCAATTCCTGATGTAAAATCTGTCTAGTTAACGCGGGTGCAGTTGCCTCTCAAAGGAAACGGATCCTACCGCCCACTAATGACCGTCATAAATATCTCCACATTTCAGAAATGGAACACTGTTGTTGAGGACCAATAGAAACCCTGATTTTCCGGAAATGATAGTGGCATGTTTATTCCACGTGGAGTCCCAGTTGTCAAAATTCCAACTTCCAGTTGATCTGTTTCATTACGTACAAAAATTCGTTGTGTGTCAGGATGTGGAGATCATGAGAGGGAAATGCAGCGATAAATGCAAATGAAGTAGTAGGTAACTTTCAGTTAAGTGAAAATAATCAAAGTGAGGACAATAGTGTAAATGAATTGGAAGGTGCTGCTGGGCCGAGTTAGGTTACTGGAGAAGCCTCAAAAAACAAAGTTATAACGGGAACGATTTCTAAGCAAATTCCAGCGCTTGTTTTGAACACGTATCAAGGTGTGCTGAAAAATAATCTTGGTTAGCTATCATGCAATGAACCTCATAAATTCTGGGTATTCACAGAAATACAGTAAGAAAAATTGTGACGAAAGGAATACCAAAGATGCCGATAAAGTGTGAAAACAAAAGGAAAGTTTCTCTAAAGATTCGATAATTTCACATGCGATTTAATTCGCCGAGAAATGTATAGATTCCATGCAAAAGGGAAAGCACCCATTTTAATTACACATTTGCAAGGAATTTGTGATTATCCTTATGGGCACTGCACTTTGCACAGCCTCCTACAGAAGCTAGGTTTAAAATACCGCACTTTGAATAAGATAAGGGTTATTATGGAATCTAGTAGAATTATCGCTTCGCGACACACACACGCACGCACGCAGCACGCACGCACGCACGCGCACACACACACACACACAAGCATTCTGTAAATACATAAATTCAATTAACCTGTAAAGATATGTAAATATGTATAACTTGTGAAATGAACTGCTAAAAGATCTAATGTAATATTAACATGTAAATATGTACAATTTGTAAAATCATATGTTGGAAAAATGTAATGTAATGCATGTAATACTACCATGTAGTGGGGCATGCTGATTGTTATCAATAAAGAAAAAAAACACACACACACGCACGCATGTACACACACGCACACACGCACACACACATACACACACAGACACACAGACACACACACACACAAATTTTCGCAGTAATGGACATAAGATGATTTATTTAGAGGAAACCTCGTACGATACCCATGACGTATCGAGGAAAGTGGCAACCTTGCAGAAAATACTGGGAGCAGCAGGGCCGGTGTTGTAAAACGATTATAAGGGTTCGTCAAAAGGGGCGACCGAACTGCACACGCGTTAACTAACCAGACTTTAACGGGGCTATTACCACAGGCAGGAAGTTCGATTAAAAAAGACATATAAGTAGCATTTTGGAAAGAGTCCTTGGAGTTTCAAACCAGCTGTCAAATTCTGAACTAATGAGGTACGTGGGAAGGTCTAAAGATAACACACACTGAAAAATAGGAGCTTTAAAAGCTGATGACTGGCTGAGAATGATACAAACGGCGCTCCAAATGTTACAAATACCAGTGAGGAAACATGTATCCTGAGTTTTGGTTACTTAGCTGAGAGTGAAATTTGGTTAGAATAAAATGGAGTCAATATAGCAAAGTAGTGAGATAAAGAATAATAAGATATCAGGGAAATTTTCAAAACAAGGCTAATGGCCAAAATTTAAATTCAAAATTAGGTCTTCAAGCTAGAAAATTAAATAAAATTATATACCTGAATGAGAAGAAAAGAAGATCATAAAGTGCACAATTTTCACTGAAAATCGGCAGGGTATGAAAACGAAAACAGTTTTTGAGGAGAAATACCCATTTAGTGGCTTGGATGAAGAGTGGGTACATATTTTGATAGAATGTACACAGTGGAAGAACCAGTGAAAAATTAAATTTACATAATTTTTCTGACTTCCAGCTAGAGTAATCATTGAACAGAAGTCAAGTCCCTGCTAAAATGCACGAAGCTAGATTAATTTTGGCCGGCTATTCTGAGGCGGTCATTTCCTCTCTTTCTCCTTTTCTTTTGTTCTCTATTATTTGTTCAGCATTAACTAGCATCTCAAATATGCATTTACTAATCAATAAACCATCCACTAATATTTATGTGGGAGCTTTAATAATTTAATGCCCATAAATATAACCCATCCCACCCAGTTTAACCTAATTGAAATCTATTCCATTTAAACCATGTTAGAAAGACGAAGTAACTTTTATTGGGAGTCTATCTGAAGTAATTTATGAACCACTGAAATAGGATATCTTTTACACCGAATACAGTGAGCGCATTACACATTGATAAAACGAAATAAACATTATCCCGTCTAAATCTTTGAAGCACAATTTCTTTCTGCACCAGAAGTCTTGAAATTATCTGAAGTTTGCATAGCTTGAGCGATGATATTCTTTTCTCAGGACATGCACAAGCGCTTCACTTTAAATAAGGATTTCACGATATTTGATACAAAATATTTAATGAAACCTCAAAACGCTTTTTATTGAAAATTTGCGGAACCTAATAATTTAAACATAATTGAAATATCCGAAGATTTTAGCCAAATATGATTCCCAGTACTATTAATTTCCTACGGTTGGCTTCCTAGAAGCAATTCTATTTCTGATTCAGAATCGCCAAAACTTTTTTTTCTAGCTACATACGTCCTATACTATCAGAACACCACAGATGAATTTTTGGACTCCTGCCCCTATGGATCTAATTTCTCTCAATGGTCTACGTGTTTATCCGCATAGATTTCCCATGAGATCCTGTCACTTTATGAATAAACACATAACCAATCATCAGTCATGCATTGTGAACCGACCATTTTCCAAGAACGTTTTGGGTCAATTCAGCACGGTAATTACGTTAACATATACCTGATATGCCACTAATTCTGATGTATAACAAAATCATATTCTCATATGCATGGCTCGATGTGACCGGGAAACGTAGCATAAGGATCAGATGCTAGAGAAGAAACTAATGTTAGCCCATATAAAGATTAATATGTACTAGAATTCAATGTTTATATTAGAAGGATCAACTCCCATAAGGGCTTCCTTCGGAGATTTGCCAAGCGCGTGTCACTGAGGACAGATGCAGATGACGGTACGAAGTAGCCGTGAGATCACAGAGCCAGAGTGCCAGCGTGCTAGACGGACGGACAGACAGGGCCAGGACTTCTAGCACTCCTCAAACAAGGATGGTGACCCTCTCTGTGGTTTTCATTATTTTATGTAAATTTTTACCATATTTGGTATATTTATAATAATAGTAAATGCGCACAATGTGCATTGTTCAATAAGATTTAAGGAACTCGCTGATCGTAACCTTCCTTGCCTCACATTCCACTATATATCTACTCCACTCCCTTTCATACAGTGAACGCACGCACGATTCTCCTGGATCTTGAAACTGTTTAATGGTATACATTTTATAGTGGAACCCGTATACAGCCAGGCCAGTAACCACATATCGCTTCTCGTAGCTGGTACGAGTCCAATCTTGCATCATCATGACGTCCGTCGTATAGAACTCTTTCCATATGTCTTTCCTCTTTTCCTCCCTTCCCTGATGACTTTGTACCAGCTATCTGTATATGGTAACAGTAGCTTGCTTCTTAAGTCCTCAACAAAATATGTCTCTTGCTAGAACGTACACTACCCTAGAGGGCGTGAACTCTGACAGACCTAGGGCTCTCTTCAAATATCTTGCCTTCAGGCCTTCTATTTCTCTCATCAGGTTCGTTGTGAGGCGATCCCACAAAAATTCGATCCCGTATGCTATTGTGGACACTATCTTCGCCTCAAACAGTCTCACTGCTGTAGCCAGTGACATCAGGTTTAAATCTTTGATATTGGAGATCCCTTTAATCGCTGCGACTATTCTCTCCTTGATGTGTATTGCAAACGATTTCCCCGTTACTTGCCCCGTTGCACCATACAAATATACCATATTTGGTATATTTCCACCATGGATGTGAGTGGGCATTGAGGGCTTTCCTAGTAACATGCAACATCCCTTTCGTATCATGATTCAACTTACTGTGAAATTCCATCAGGAAGCTGATGTCAGTGTAAAGTCCAATGGGACTGACATAGGAAGTGGTTACACCCAGTCACGTATCCAAATTAACAAAGCTTCAGCAATTTTGAAAATGTCCTATGCTGTCTTGTATGTATTTAGAATAATATGGATGTATCATAAAAAGCCTAACTACAGGTATCCTATAAGCTCCTCGAAGTAAGGCGTGACAATATGCTAAACGCGTGCATCAATTTATTTCTTAATTTCTTAATCTATTATTGCTTATTTATCATATTATGCTATTACCATTTACTTGTTCCCTATTAAATTATTGTGCTTATTTAAGTAGGTCATAATTTACGTATCATCCTACTCTATTAAACATTAGTATGGAGACTGTTCCTTCCTTAAGGTTAATAAAGAAATTCCCACAAACAAGCACATATTCGATCCATGTTGAATAAAGAAAACAATATGCAACAGTGGGTTCAATTCGGAAATCCGTATACTTCCTTTGTACATAACAGGATCAAATATAAACATACATCTAACTCGGTGCTCCAAATGCAGCATGTATATGCTTGTAAATGAACAATATTTGCATTCTACCCAACAACACAGTTTACTTTTAAATGTAAAATAAAATCACAAATCCAATTGTAGAAGCACTGGACTAGGTGGCGTACAGCATTGTAAATCACAGAGATGGAAGTGTGAATAATAAATGAGTAAAATGTGCTAAAGCTTTCTGTATAGATTGGAGTGTGTTCGTTTTGTCTTTATCACTTAATGCAGACATCCCATTTACCTTAAGATATGGAATTCTATCTTTATTTCCCCTGTGTCTATTAGCATTATGTAATATAAAGGAATTTTTCACAGTTATTTGCCCCGCCAAAAGTTGTGCTAAGAATGCTCTTAAGCTTGATATCTAATGACATTACGTAGAACTACATTTATCATTATTTGACACTGTTTTCAATTTTCTACCTTGGAGTACGAAAATTAAATATCTTAGTACTCCATGCAGCTCATTTTCAATATGACTCTGCCCTTCCAAATCTTGTCGTACACACGGCTGATGTGAAAAAAAAAAATCATTTTGACCCATAGCCGTGTTTGAACTACTTTAGCTCATCAAAATTCGCGCACTTCTAATAACCCAAAGCAACAAGAATAGCATAGCTTATTATTTTAGTTAATTGATGGAAATTAATCATTTCCCCACATGGCATTGAATTTTTTATGTTGACTCTATCCATCAAATATCTTAGCCTATATACGGCTAGTGTGGAGAAATGATTAATTTCCATTAATTAACTAAAATAATAAGAGTTAAATGATGAAGCCTGGGACTTAATTACTTACAGTAGTAAGTCGCCACAAACGGTGTAGCCCGCCTCGGTAGCGTAGACGGTAGCATGTCTGCTTCACGTTGAAGAGGTCCCGAGTTCGAATCTCGGTCAGGGTGACTTACCTGGATAAGGATTTTTCCAGGGTTTTCTCTTATCCTCACAGACTAATGTCGGGTAGCTCTAAGCTCCATGGACCCTTGACACATTTGAGCATCATTTCACCCATTACATTCACTGTCCGATATAACTTAACGTTGAAGGACGTAAAATTACAACACAGAAAAAGGGAAACAAAAAAAACAGTTCATCTCGGATGCGAGAGCCCCTAGTGGTCTACCGGGGAAATATATGAGTCAACTGGAGAATTTAATGTCAGGACGGCACGTTGGCCATGGTAGCTCAAAGGTTAAGAGCGACTGGACGGAAACCAGGAGATCCGTGGTTCAAATCCCGGCCATGGCATTGAATTTTTCATGTTGACTCTATCCAGCATAGCTTATATCAGAATGTATGTGGTGAAGAGAAGATAGAACGCAAAAAGTGCGTTATATTATGATGCACTTTATGTTTCATTACTTCACTTTATTACACATTAAGCGCACTTCCATTTTTATTTCAAATATCTCTTCCTCTTATTGTGTCAGACTGAAAAATTCGATGATTTAAATCCCAGTTATCGAACTGAAGTTTTCAGTCTGGCTCTACATTGTTATACTTTGGCCTACACACGGCTAGTGTGAAAGAAAAATTAAATTTTCCAACATACGCTTTGACACTACTATGGCTTCATTTCAAAGCCATGTGATAGATAGTGGCCTTGCGGCTTGGCCGTATGCGTGCTAGTCCAGCGGGAAAACGCACGTGTCTCATGACGTAGGGCAGCGATGTTGGAGCGGTTGCGTTTGTTGGGAGGAGTTCAGTAGTGGACTGACTTCAATGAGAGGGTTGAGTATGCCGTACGTTGAGTCACAGTAATCGCCACACGGAATTCAGGCAGACACAATGCTAAAGGAAAGGTTACGAATGTCCACAGGTTTACAAAAGTATATATCTGAATATGGGGAATGTGTTTTCTCTGTTGTTCATGAAAGCCTTTATTGTAAACCTTGCAATAAAACAATTGCTCATAGTAAACCGAGTAATGTGCTAAGACGTGTCAGTACAGCAACATATATAAGGTTGTGTTGCAAAATGTGAGAATCCATCGCTACATCAAGATTTACTTCCATCATATCAAACATTCAATGCGTAGCTATGCGTGGCATTTCTTTCTGCCAATAGTCCTTTACATATACTACTGAATACAAAGTTGCGTGCGTTTTAAGAAAAGTACACTGACAAACCAATTCCTCATCCTACAACCTTACGTAAGTATTATGTAAAAAATTCATTTTATGATAAGTGCATTGATGGTATAAGAATGAACCTAAATAGCCACAACATATGTGTTTCAGGGAATGAAACAACGGATGCCATTCGCTGATGTGTAGCAAATGTGGTTGTTGGAGCACTGAACGCAGAAGGCCCCATTGGACCGTATCTTCTACCAAGTGATGTAGTCAGTGTTGTAAATTATTCTAATATAAGTGCAGTGTCTGATAATGCCATGAAAATACTATGGCCATCACGTGTGAAACACGATGGAGTACGACTATTTGTTACCTGTGCAGCTACCTATATGCTAAAGGCAGGAACCCATTTGAAAGTCACTTAGAAAAACGTAATAAATGTCACGTGCCTTGCTCACACCTGCCGCAGCCTAGCAGAAGAGGTGCGATCTCAATTTCCTGCCGTTAATAAGCTTGTAGGGACTGTCAAGAGGGTATTTGTAAAATCGCCTTCACGTGTGGCAATACTTCGAGATCTTTATCCAGGAGTTTCTCTTCCCCCACGCTAGTTCTAACACGATATGGGTCATTGCTGGAATCTTGCGAATACTATTCTACGAATTTCGATGCCGTTAAACAACGTGATGCAGGGGTATGATAGTAACGCTGCAACCACAATAAAAGCGGCCAAAATCCTTTTCGTGACCCTGATATTAAACGTCATTTAAGATACATTACCTAGAATTTTGGATTTCTTACCTCTGCAATTCAGCTTTAGAAAGTCTGCAGAAGAACGGGTAAACCAAATAACCGTGTTGATATAATTTATCACCAAGCTGAATTGTATGGAAGATAGCTTGGGCAAAAGAATAGCTGCCAAACTGCAAACTCTTTTACAGAAAAACGAAGGATACCATAAACTGCGTAATATTTCCAACGTAAATAAATACGAAAACAGTGCTTCAAAATACCCAGATGTAGACAGAAAACGTGTAAAAGAGTTTAAATATGCACCGGTGGTTTCAGCAGATGTGGAACGCAGCTTTTCAGTCTATAATTCAGTGTTTATGGATAGGAGACAATCATTTCCAGTAGAAATCCTGAAGATGTACGTTGTAATTCATTGCAACAAATAGACATAGCGATTTTTGGGGGTAATTTGCATCCTCCGACGTTAAGTCATATCGGACGATGAATGAAATGGGTGAAATGATGCTCAAATGAGTCCGGGGTCCATGAGACTTAGAGTTACCCGACATTCGTCTATCAGAATAAGGGAAAACCCCAGAAATAACCTTATCCAGGTAACTCATCCTAACCGAGATTCGAACTCGGGACCTCTTGAACGTGAGACAGACAAGCTACTATCTACGCTACGGAGGCGGGCAAACAGAGATAGCAATTAATCCATATGAAAACTGTGAATTAACTTTTGCATTAATTATTTTTGAATGAATGAATTATATAGTGTGCATAATCCAAAATTTTACAATTTACAACTTTAGGCTACATTTATTTGTCTTTACCTTGCTTCTACCTTGGCTTACATGACACCCTAGTCTTCTGCTCTGCCAGGTAACTCTTAACCTCCATGTCTCCCTTTCCCCCATCTTCCTTTCATATAATCTTTACATTTCTTGCCCCCCCCCCCCTTTTTTTACTTTCTGTAAGAACTCACCAATATTTCTTATCTTATTTTCCTCCTTTCTCGTTAACATTTTTATAGCTACTATCCTCTTCTCAACTTTCTCCCAATTTTCCTCCCAAACCTTTTTTCTCTACATTGCAACCTCCTCGCATTCTGTTACATAGTGTTCTATGCTTTCTTTTCCCCCCACAATTCTAAAATTCCCTTTAATAAATATGCTTCAGTTATATAAGTTAGCAGAAGTGCTAAAATTGCAAAGAAAAGCAGAAGTGCCATAAATGTTACTGCAGAAATAAAGTACATGTGTATGAGGCATGCGTGATTCTCTCTGCACAGTTATGTATATGGACACTACTATGCCGCGTCAGTGTCAGTCAACGTTTATCGATACAACCTTACACCTATTCTATTCGATATCCGCACGTTCTGGACCCGATGTCATAGACCGAACTAACAGTGAACTAACATGAGTTCGAATCCTTGATTTGCATGTTTCTTTTTATAGTTTTTACTTTAACAGCAATACCTTATATCTTTTTTTTACGAGAGATGAAAGATATTTAAATACATGCATTTATCAAAACGCAAATAACCTATTCTTGTCGTTTTCAAAATAAATGCAATGTTTATAAAAATTGCCTAAATATTGATTTTGTGAATACTCGGGCTCATTCATCTGTTATGAATGGTGCTGACATAATGCAAAGTATCTTCTCGTAGAAATTTCAATAGGCCCTTGGTTTCATCCATGCCCTGCAGAATGAGGGCAGTACACCCGATACTAAGTTACTTTACATTTTATTGGATTTTACATATAGGAATGAAACACTTATTTCAGGTAGTTTAAAAATAGTAGAAGTTTTCAGTTTTACGTAATATAGAAGGGGTGCTTGAAGACTTTTAAATTGAATAATTCCTAAAGGAGATAACGAGGAACCTAACTCTAGCATAGATGGTATAAAATCACGTAAACCTTAGCAACTGGATTTCTAAAATAAAAAAATAAAAATAAAATAAAATGATGTCTGGTTTTCGAACCTTTGTCCATATAGCTCCTATATACTTGTCTATAGCTGTTCGGCTATCAATGTATTTTTAGTAGCTGAGACTCTGAGTCAATTATGAGAATCAGTTTTTCACACCCATTACAGTGTGCGAAAAAAGGAGGGAATATGCACGAAACATATGAAACAACAGCAATGTGTGAGCATTCTCATCATCATCATCCTCATGAGAGGTTTCAGTAGGACGAAGCTGAAGAGACGAGTTACGTGACACCATTGTACACCGGCCGTGGACACAATATGGATTTAGAAAAATATACGCTTCCAGAGTCTGCCGCGCGCTTGTGTGTGTATGCGTCTCTCTCTCTCCCTCTCTCTTTGTGTGGGTGTATGTGTGTGTGATTTTAAGAACAATCTGTCAGGCGCAATCGTAAGAATCAAGTCATCCTGCCATAGGTATCACAGGAATCATACTAGCCTTAGGGTGTACTGCTGTAGAAAAAAATGCAATTATTCTCGATTTACTATCGTTTGCAGTGCGTTTTGTTAGCTACCTCTGAAAATCTTTGGGTGGCAGGCCGAGTCCGGGCAAAATACTGCCCAATGGGAAGGATGGTATGCGCGGAAATTGCCACGGATGCCGTAATATTTGCCTGACTTGCGAAAACAGAACAGCACACGCAGAACGATGGGTGATGCCGAGTTCTATCTATTCAGAGAACAGGAATGATCAAAATACTGGATGAACTGTACAGATTGAAAGAGTACTTAGAATTTATAACATGAGTTGTTAGACTAATACGATTCTTTGTATTGCTGATTACACAACCAACAGTAACTAATTCAGCCCACTGAGATGAATTTTTAAAACAATAGCCTGAACTATAAATCACAATAGAATAAATCGCAAACATCACAATTGGAAGCCGTAGCACGTTATAGGAAAAACATAATAATTTCCAAAATGAGTGCAACACAAAGAGTATAAACAATTTTAGAATTCTTACTTAAAGGAAATTTCGATTTTTTGTTATATAGTATGAAGAGAGAGAAGTTCAAAGCGTCAATTTTTTATGTTATATTTTACTTTAAACAATAACACGCACGATAGAGCAACACCCGTTGTCGCATATGCTGATTTGTAACTGATACAATAATAGTAACAATAACAATAACTTTTTATGATGATTTTAAACGCAAATCCAGGAAGCTTCACGCACCGTAGAATAATTGCATGTTTTAGTTGCATACTGCAAACATGGACATTCATAAATAATTGCAAAACGGTAGGTAAGTGGAAAATTCTTGAGCAAATCGTGCACTAGCAGGGACTAATCATCAAGAATGAAATTCATTAATCAAGATCGAATCGTATAAATTGATTAATGTTTCATGAACCAATCATACGAACTGATTACTGAAAAGTAATATCCTGACCAAAGTATTAGTCTAATATGTAGTATCCAATTTCGTTCGGGAACGAAAACGATAAAGTTTAAACTTGGTCTGGACTCGGCAAAACTTCAAACTAATACATGCATTTCAATTTAGTTGTTACCATTCCCGGTTATTGTGAACCAGCCATTAGTGTGGTAGAAGGGATTAACATTAATTACTGTATATCTACCCTTGCAGATAATATCCATCTGAGAGGTAATGCAGGATGCAGCGGAAGGCCCTGGTGATAATGGACTATCGGTCTATGGATTTATAATATCTATATGAGTATTTGGATAACTATATGATAAATTACTGTATGTGTTTGAAGTTATGTGCTGATACAAATAATAAAATAATATAAACTCAAAGGTATGTTAACATTTTGTAAGACATTGTTGGATTTATTTAGATCAACACGTAACTTTCTGTGATTACTCGGCTCCTTAACTGAAATGTGCATAGTGCTGTACATAAATTATATAATGCAAAGATGTTATAAATAAAGCTACTACTGAATCTGAGCAGAAATACTACTATGTCAAGAAAGTTCCGGGAACTGGTCAATGAAACACAAAATATGCATTATCCAAGTTTATTTTATCCCCTTTAAACCAGGCCTCTTCCGAAATTATGCATTTATGCCAACGATTAATCCCATTACCAAAAAAAATTTGTAGGCTTCTTCTGGAATCTTTGTCAACTGTCACTGCGAATTCTCCTTTATACCTTCGATCAAACTAAAAACAGGTGCAACGGAGTGGTAATTTGAGTTTTAGAAAGAAGAAGTCGGCCGGAGCCAGATCAAGTGAATATGCTGGTGGTTCGAAGAGATTTGTTCAGCTTTTGGACAGAAATTCGTTCACAATGATTGCCTTATGAGCTGGGGCGTTATCGTGGTGCAGAATCCAAGAGTTCTCTTTTCACAAATCTAGTCTTTATCGTCGGACTTTTCTGAAAACGCCGCATAACGATCAGATAATACTTTTTATTTACCGTCTGACCTGCCGAGAATTCCGAATGCTCCACACCATCATAATCGGAAAAATGTTCTGAACATAACTTTCAGTTTTGATCGAGTATGACGTGCCCTTTTGGGTTTCGGTTAAGTTGGAAGGCACATTTGGAAGCTTTTTGACCGGTTTGGTTGTCAACCTCCTAAACCCAAGCCTAATTACCAGGTTTCGGTTTGTAATGTACGTCCTCCATCGTTATTTCATATCGGACGATGAATGAAATGGGTGATATGATGCTCAAATGAGTCCACGATCCTTGAAGCTTAAATTTACCCGACATTCGTCTATCAGGACAAGGGAAAACCCCGTAAAAACCTTATCCAGGTAACTCACACTAACCGAAATTCGAACTCGGAACATCTTGAACGTGAGGCAGACACGGTACCATCCACGCTACCCAGGCGGGCTAGTTACCAGTTGCAATGCGTTTCATGAATGTGGGGCCGGAGCTGGCGCGTTCTAGCATGGATTCAGTGATCCTTGCGCAATTGAGTTTTATTTAGAAAGTTCAAGTCTTTCGGTACTATCCAGCGGCAACACGTGCCATTCCCCAAACAATCGCTAACCCTTCGTTGGTCGAGCATGTATCTGGGAGATACATCGCCTAAGTTTGTTTCATTATTATGACAATAAATAGAGGTAAGGGATTGACGAGCCAGGACATCTTCCATCACACCTTAGTTATTCTTTCCTGTAAGTTTCAACCATTTCTCCCTAATGCTAAGGTTGCAAAATGAGACATACGTGATGACGTGTGTGCTTTTGTATCCGTCAGATTCATCCTGACAACTCATGATACGTTTGTCACCGCTATCGGATACAACCACGTCATTGCTAGAGAATGTTGA
Source organism: Mantis religiosa (assembly GCA_030765055.1). Classification (NCBI taxonomy): domain Eukaryota; kingdom Metazoa; phylum Arthropoda; class Insecta; order Mantodea; family Mantidae; genus Mantis; species Mantis religiosa. The sequence continues at coordinate 66,881,136 of CM060950.1, read as the reverse complement.
GGTAACTTGTTGTGTTGTTGCAAAGTATATGAGAGTGCGTTTCTTCATTACTGTGAATCGTAGGTTTGAAAATGAGTCAAGTATATGATTTGAAAATCCTGAGGTTTTGGAGGAGGTACAACGCCTTATTTTCGATGATGATACGCTCTCGATTGAGAATAGTTTTGTAGAAACTGATTCCGAATATGAAGAAATAACTGAAACACGATCTGTGGACACCGATACAGATCATGATGTTAAAGAGGAAAGTAATAAAGAGCTAAAATTATGAAAATTACTATTTTGTGAGTACAAAAACACAAGATAACGATGAAGATATTGATGATGGTAATAATGATAATGACTATGACGATGACGATGACGATGACGGTGACGGCGACGGCGACGGCAGCGGCGGCGGTGGCGGTGGCGGTGGCGGCGGCGGTGGTGATAAACTGCCTGGACGTGTGGCGAATGCCAAAACTATGAAAACTGAATTTAACTTCTGGAAACTTTACGTCAGTGATGATATTCTGCATCTAATTGTGCAACACGCCTACAGACGCATAGATTATTTCAAAGTGAAATATGAATGTGAGAGTGATTGCAGAGACACAGACATAAAAGAAATGAAAGCCTTTATTGCTTTATTTATACCTCGCTGGTAAGTTCGGCGGAGGACGGTAAAATATTCACGACTTCTGGACAACAGATGACCTTGGTGCCAATATTTTCAGGCTGACTATGTCTGAGAAACGCTTCCGACTCATATTAAGATGCATTCGTTTAAAATAAAAAATTGAAAACAGATAATAAAGCAATTAACGTTATATGTATCCAGCAGATCCATCGCGACTAACGGCGTCACGAAAGTTGACGCGCCCAAAGGAAGGTTAAAAATGGTACGAATTGATACCTGAGACAAAGAAAGTTCAGCGGCAATCTCTCTCGTACCTAAATGACGATCTTCAGACACAATTTCCTTCACTTTAGCGATGTTCAGTTCAGTTGAATCTGCTGATGACCGACAAGAACAAGGCAAATCTTCCACCACATCTCGACCACTTTTGAATTCAGTGTACCGCTTATGTGGATGCGTTTTTGATAAAGTCGATTCACTGTAGGCCCTCTGTAACATTTTCAGCGATTTGACACACGAAATGCCATTTTTAATGCAAAATTTGGGATAGATTCTCGTTTCAAAATGTTTCATCACCGTAAAATCGCAACACACCTTTGAGGTGCACTAACACAACGGCGCTCTGTAAACAAACGAGATGACAGATGACAAACTCCACGTGGGTATAGAGGAAAGATATACCAGCTTAGTGACAATAATAATTTCGAATCCCCTCTTATACCAGATTTTTATATGATCAATTCCTGGTACTCTCTTGACTGAATATATTACTGCAAAGACCTAACAGAGATCTGTTTCATTTTCCTTTTCAAATACATCTTTCGTTTCTAACCCTCAAATTGTAATTAATTTATCAAAAGCTTTTAGAAAATGAGTAATTTAGTAGCTTTTATGTATTAAATGAAAGCACGATTCTGAGTACGTTTAGTATGTTTAGTACTTTTCGTATGCACATTTATGGCGTTTGATGCATATATTTGATATATGGATATCAGAGATGATAAGCAAACTAACAGCAACGGGAATAAGGAATCGTACCAATTTCGCCGAGTAGGCGTGCTATGAACTATCCACTATTATCGCTCGAAACAGTTATTTATATGACGTCACATAGAACTGCACTGTTCCAATGGACACCACGCCTCTATCGTCCTTTGTAGTTTCAAAACAGCAGTATCGAAGCTCTACCTCGAGCACGAATGGTAAATACGGGGGCTGTTCAATAAAGAATAATCACAATTTTTTTGTCAATGTACCTTTACTCATCCTCATAATTTTGATGGACCTTCTCAAAATAGTCTCCCTGAATGCGACGCACTTGTCCCAGGGTTTTTGCCGGTCTTCAAAGACATGCTGGAAACCATTTTTGGAGGCATCCTTCAAAATCGCCTCCGCAGCCTTCACTACTGCTTCTGATGATGGTTAATGCCTCCCACGAAAGCGTTTCTTAAGTTAGGGAATAACAAACTTCACATGGGGCTAAATCCGGACTATAGGGGGGTGAGGGATGTATTTCACGTTGATTTTTGCAAGATAGACAGCAACAACATTGGCAATATGCGGCTGCGCTTTATCGTGGTGCAGCATCCAGTCTGCTTCATGAAAATGTGGTCCTTTGCGCCTGATATGAACTTGCAATGTTTTCAGGACATCCCTGTAGTATTGTCCAGTTACTGATGTGTGTGCAGGTACAACATGCTGATAAACCATTCCATGAATATCAAAGAATGAGATGACCATAACTTTCCCAGCAGAAGCAACCACTTTTGCTTTTTGGGGGGGGGGGGGTTGGTGATGAAGGAGATTTCCACACTGAGCTTTGCTGTTTGCTCTCAGGATCAAAATGATGTAGCCAAGTTTCATCAACAGTGATTACGTTTGAAAGAAGCTCCGGTTCTTCCTCTAATATCAACTTTAACTGCATGTTACCTCCGTTGCAGCGGTAGGTGATATTGAACATATCTGAACTTGTCTGGTTCTCACAGGCGGGAACCAGAAGTACCAACAATGAAACTACTACGGCGTATTTGTTTCACATTAAGCTAAAAGAATATAATAAGAATGAATTGTAGTGCGAAAAATTATGACCGTAAAAATTATGATCATTCTTTATTGAACAGCCCTCGTACCATAGAAATCCTTGCAGCACCATTTTATGTTTCCCTTCTAATTAAAAAATTTGTATGATTGTGCACTCGTTTTTGTAACGTAATATCCCATATGCAAATAATTAAGCAATTTTTAATACAAAATTATGTTCACATTTATATTCAAAAGGCACCTTATACCTGAAATTTCAGTATTTAGCTGTTAAAATAAATAAACATATTGGTGTATTTTGTAATAATTACGCACTGCTGCAATCTACGCAATAACAGTTAAGGCTCATAAAATGTTAATATGTTAAATGTTGCTTATAACCGTCAGTGTAAAATTAACTAACTTTACATTTTTTCCCTTTTTGTGACTTCTCCAGAAAAATTTAAAAGAACTGAGTCATTTCGTTATAAAAGGAGCTAATAATCACCTTGGTTAAAACTTAAGAGAATAGATTTACTATTTACAATATTTTTAATGAAAATAAAATACGTGGTAAGAAATAAATTGTTTGGTCGAACTTTAACTCTAAAACATACAGCTATTTTATATATAAATGTTAGTAGATTTCCAAAAATGCCAGCACGTGTTTCAGAGGTTAACTGGGTATGTCTACCTTTTTCTCTTACCTGCTTTTCTCTCTCTATATCTCTCCTTTTATTCTTTCCCCAAGTTCTCCCTTATCTTAAAGTAATGAATGTCGGAAAACTGGATTTAGTATATACGGGGTCAGTTTCAGTTTTATTTCATCTACCTTATTCAAAGTCACTGTTTCTAAAATGAACGCCTCTTAAAACTTTAATGAAGACCATTGACACAACAAACGGCCACCAACTGATTTCAGAAATGCCTAAATAAATCTATTTCAGATCTCTTTTTTGTGTATTTATAACTGTTCCCTTTTTCTATCAACTCACCAGCTCTTCTACTGCAAAGTTGAATCTTGAGATGTTCCAACTCTGAAACTCTAATATACATATAAAAACAAGACATTCAAAGGAAGTTGCCATTAAAATGCATTACACTGCCCTTAAATTTGACTTTTAATGACTTTCGATACATATTCAGAAGTTGTTTTCTATCACACAGTGCGGTGAGAATTTCCTCTGAGTTTTGAATTTCTGATTCGATACCATATGGAGTAGTTTTTTAAGGCCAGTCTTCTCTCTGTAGGCTGCCAACTTATTTATTTACTAAACATGCGGGAACCCGCACGGAATTTATTTTAACTTATTCATCAGTCATACAAAAGGCTGATCAATATCCGTATTCGAAAGTAGTTAACATCTTACAGACAATATTAGTCCCTAGGAAAATCTATTGTGTTTTAGTTATATGCTTCCAGGTTTCAAGACGGCAAAAGTGTGTTTAATTTCAGATTACATTGCATTGCACAAACAATGAAATAAATTTGCTAAAAAATAAGGCATTTTATAAAGAGTTTGCTGTAGAAATCAACCCATATGGTAACTTCAAACTAAAACAATTTGTATTCCGGTTCATGTCTGAAAAGCTGCAACTACATGGACCAGATATATTAGGTGTATTGGTAATCTGTGATGGTCCTAAAAATAGTTTTATACAAATTAATTTCTATAAAAACCTCTGAAAATAATCTTGGTATCCGGTTCATGCATAGAATATACTTCACCTTCCATTTTTTCTTCTTTTTCAGGTGTAGACGTGCTACAGGTTCTAATTTTGAAGCACACGAATTTCTCTACTCAAAATTGCAACATAAGTTATGTAAAACAATAACTTCAAACTATTAAAGTAACTGTAAAATTAATTACACGTTTACCTCATTAAATAAGTGTTGTACCTACAGTTTTAAAGAGGCAGTTATTATAACTTCTACACGAGAGCGGCTTGAAATTTCTATGAATCTGATGGCAGGTCATGCAAGAATCACATGTTACACACGCAGGCGCCAAAGCCGCACCCCAGTTCTATCTATAATCCTAGAAAATTGTTGGGAGCCTGTAAAATCTCTAGTTTTGTGCTGCTTTATGGAAAATTGAGAAAAGAGCTGCTTTTTGCATGGTAAAACAATGGAGGATACGGAAAAAATAAGTTGAAAAAGGTATTAAACAGAATCTGCTCTATCACATGACATGTGGTTCATAGAATTTTGACGTGGCTGTTCGATCACTCGAGATGCCGAGGCCATATGACGGAAGTTGAATTCACAACAGAAGGAATGGTGAACAAAGTTCAGGATATTGTAAAGGAAAACTGATGATTGAAAATCCGTAAGACAGCAAAGACCTTACACATCTCAAGTGAATGGGGATATAATATTCTGCGCTCACATGTGACAACAAACGGAATCGAGGGACCACTTCACAGGAATGTTTGAACATGTTCTAGAAAAATCCAAATGAATTTTGCCGCGATATACCACGACCAAGGAACTTGAATCCATTACATGAACCTGAAACACAGTGGCAGTGAATTTCCTTCGTTGAAAGTCCTTCAAAGTATCAGGGAACTAGAAAATAGCCCTGTTTCAACTGAATTTCTTCCACTTAGAAGTCAGACAACTTCCAAAAGATGTAAATACGTGAACTATTCAGAACTTTGAAAAGTAATAGCATTGTATTAAAGAGTAGAGTACAACTGCAAAATTCAAGACCAAAGTCGGGATTAGAGCCACGGATATTCCGGTCTTCTTCCGGCTGCTCTTAACCATTAAGATACTATGGCCAATGTGCCAGGATGACATTAAATTCACCAACTGACTTGTGTTTTTTCCGGTAGGCCACTAGGACTTCTCATAACCACATGAGACAATTACCTTAACGGCAACTTACTGTGCTGTAAGTACTTTAAGGCCCGGGCTTGTTGTGACCACTATTAGGTACAATGAATGGAAATTAATTGTTCTTTCACAATAGCCGTGTGTAGGACGCAATATAAAAGGGTGGATTCAGACTGAAAAAATTCAATGCCATAGCTGGGATTTGAACCAGTCACACGAATGGGTTGCTATATCTTGCTATGAACGCCGTAATTCTCCCGTACACTTAAAGCCCTGAAACAGCCAAGCAGGATTAAGGTGAATTAAAAGGAAAAATGAAGTGGAATGAGAAGCGATGAAATGGAGGTACTGGAAGTCCGAGAACTTAATCAAGATTCCCAGCATTCGGCTATCAACCTGGAGGAAACCCCCGAAAAGACTGCGTCAGGGGATTGGGTCTAGAAGGTAAGTCGCTCACGTTACCGCGGCACCTCCTTTTTCGATTGTCGCACATCGTAATATGTATAGTAAGATTGATAACACTACCAATCAGAGCAACCAGACAGTGATTTAGTTCAATATTTGAAACAACATAGGTCAATATAGTCCATTGTAACATTCCCATCGACACTAAGGTAAGTAGTAAAGACGAACTAACTACTAGCATGTGATTTACTCCACGTGGGGAAGATATTTTGATATTTATGATTCATCAAGGTTATATTGAATGGATTCCTACTGAATATAAGCGTAGTACCAGCGAAATCTACTTCAAGCAATGGAGGATGTGACAGTAGAAGGGATGGCGAGACAGGATGAGTACTGCGGTGTCCTTAGTTGCCAAGTCAGTCTACATATTTTTAAAATGGAGTATATAAAGGGAAGAAGAGAAAATCACTCAACAGGAAGATGATCCTGAATCGGCATCGTCTGTTATACTTGAAGTTAGTTTGTATCTTAAGAGAAAGAAATCACAATAAATAAAACACAACGCTTTCATTTCATTAAAATATATTTTACAAAAATATCCATACCTGTAAGCAACTAGAAACATAAACCGTTAATATTTAGTATGCCATATTATTAAACAAATAGAAGGTAAATCAATGTCTGAGTTACACTGTCACTCAAGATGTGTTCATTATAAATCTGAAGGTATTACACGTGGAGGTTTTATCTGAAACTAAACCAAATAAGATCTACTAATGTTCTGTACTCTTAGTTCTTTTCATTTAAAGTAAACATATTTCCCTTAAAATAAGAGTACATTTAAATTAATGTATTGTGTAATGCCCAAACGAAGGTATTACATTCTAAAAATAATAAGCTTTAACTATCATGATCTTTGTTCAGTAATAATGTCATTATTTGGCTTTACAATTTATAAAAACAATGGCTGTACTTCATAAAATTCAAAACAAACATGTTCCACTTAAGTGGCATTAACATAACATTAGTAATAACGATAATAATAAACTTGCCAATAATGATAAATGAAGATAATTCACCTATCGCAATTATTAATCTTTTTACATGGAAAACATTCGTCATTCGTTTTGACAAAACGGGATCTAAACCCAAAAAGCTAACTTAAACTCAAATTTTCTGTAAATAGTCTGTGAAATCCTCTTCATAGCGATAGAATTTTAAATGTATGGTTTTGTGTACCTATTAAGACAGTAAAGCTTTCTAAGAAACCACCGTAGAGCACGGAAAAAGGAAACACAATTTGCTTGTAATGCATACTGTTTTTTGTAAAGAAATTTATCAGTTACATATATCTTATGAGGTCGAACGTCATCTGGTGAAAACGCTTGGACGGTTCCTTTTCTTCTTCTTTCTCTTTTTCCTTCCGTCTCAAGTGCCTGTTGCCGAATTGATGTTAGACTGTTACTTGCGAATTTTGCATTTAACTAAGCACTAATTTCTTATTTTTAGTCATTTCTAGGTAAAGGTGAGTATGTAAGAAGTAACATCGCATGGATTTGTCAGTGACTGTTTAAATAAATGAGGAATAGCATTTAAGTGTACTGGGAGGTTATTTTTACCCAGACAAGGCAAATTTTTACCAACATTAAAATTGGAATATATAGGAAATTAAACATATCAGAAACTGAAATTCGCTATGATTACTAAATAAGGATATGTGCATTTAACTACTGTATAATATTTAAATTACGTTCACATGGATCCATGCAAAAGGGGCATAAATCACACCGTGTGTCCTAAAAAAATATTGCACCCAATACTTCAGGTGCACTTTACTTCTAGGAATTTAAAGTTACAAGCACCAAGTTTTATCCTAAATAACCTAAGATAAAGTTTTATAATACCGGCTAAACGAAAATTACATATAGTTGATACTATAAACATTAAAAATAAATTAGTTTTGAGTAAAAAGGAAGATAATATTTTCAAGGACTGAATATTTGTTTTCATCCATTTTATAAATCACATGAATATAAATGTTAGCCGAATGTGCTCAAGGAACATTGACAAATAACTACTACAAATGTTGTGTCAATATCTTTTATAGTTCAGGAGTAATATGCACTTAAAATATGAACAATCAAGGTTTTGGAAAATCACGATCAAAGATTAAGCACCATTCTCAGGAAGTGGGCGTATCATAACGCCGCCATGTGTAAATTGACGAATTAAAGGGCTTTAATACCAGCTGACAACCAATGTTAGGTATATAATTTTAAAGCTGAGAATTATATAATTTTTAACATTAAAAACAAAAAAAATGGATTTTTTGACACCTATCGGCCTCCCAGTGCCCTTGAATCAAAATTTTCAGATGGAGGTTTCCAGAACCTTTTCAAAGGTAACTTCCTTTACTGGGTATGTTCATTTTTCAACTTCCTTGCTATAAAACTAATGACTACACTACCTCCATCTCTGCCCGCCCTGGTGGCGTAGATGGTAGCGTGTCTCCCTCACGTTCAAGAGGTCCCAAGTTCGAATGTCGGTCAGGGTGAGTTATCTGGATAAGGGTTTTTCCAGGCTTTTCCCTTATCTTGAGAGACGAATGTCGGGTAACTCTAAGCTCCATGGACCCCGAACTCATTTAAGCATCATTTCACCCATTTCAATCATCGTCCGTTATGACTTAACATTGGAGGAGTTAAACTAAAAAAACTCCATCTTTAAATAAACATGAAGAAAATTACGTTTATCTTAATCTGAAATAACCAGAACTAATTTTATTTCCTTAATTTTAAGAAATGATGTTACATACAGCACAAAGTTATGGAAAGCACTGAAAACAGTCGATATAATATAAAGTTGAGACTTCGTATATTACCGCCGCCCAAGAGTTTGCGAAAGAAACTTTATGTGGCAATTAAACCATTAAGAGATTTCTCAAAGAGGCAGTAGAGTAAACAGTCTCTATATAAAAGTTGTTTTTACTTTAAATGAAATTTCTTAAATACCGCATGATTAATGTGGCTTGGAATGGAGGCTATGAATGTTGGAGCGATGGGAAGTTTTGCCCGGCTGGGTGATTTTACGTACCAGTAAATCTATTGATGTGAACTCTATGGCCTTTTATCACCTTTCAGCAGGCGCGAATTTGTGGCAGCAACTATGGTAGCTCATCGCTCGTGAGCTGCTTAAAATTATTACAAGAGACGTTCAATGTATTGATTCCCTATTATTGGATGTTAGCACTATAGTAATACACAGAAATGTCATTAAAGTATGAAACGATGGTCGGATTGATACTCCATTACTCACACTACTGATTAAAAGCTTACAAAACTGTGATGTGTGATATTTCTTAGACCTATCTTTATACATAAATAATAAACAAATAGCAATGGCCTGCTGCTAGTGCAGAGATTTGCTACTATGACCTCATAAGTGTAGGAGCACCCAAGAGTCTCATACTCGCTTTTCGGTACCGCCTTATCTATTGTGATGAGTAGTAACGTTTTATATTCTATACGCCATGTACTTATATTTGTATTAGATTGTTTTATGTTATGTATTTTATAATCTATGTTCCACTGAGCTTTAGGTGACGGATCTGTGATGTTTATATAATTTGAACTCTACTAAATTTGGTGATCCATTTGGTGATTTAAAAATTACTTATATTCAGCGTCTTATAACTCCTTCCTTGCGTACCAAGTGTATATAGCGTAGCGGTTAATACGATGCGATTAAATGTGTGTCTTTCAAGGTTCAGAGAGTAAAAAACTTGAGGGAATTTTTGACGGACGTTTCTTAACTGATGTGGTAACAAGCATGCCTTTGCCATATTTAGCTTAGAAGACCACTTAATTTTGTTCAGGAGCCTTGTATTATCTTAGAGGTTATTTTACATGGCAAAAATTTACAAGACGGGACTACCGGCTGTACTTTCCTTCCGAAATATTTCAAGCTAAAGAATTGTACGACCTATAAATACCATCGCCCTACACCAGGACTGAACCCACTACCTCTGTAACCAGAGGCTTACATGTTACCCCGAGACTAAGGAGGACGACCCTATAGGTTTGTTACATGCTCTGCTTGTTGCAGCTACCGACGAACGCTGGGGAATTCATATCCTAGAAACATTAACCAGATCTAATTTAAAGTGCGCCATTTTTGGATCGAGTTCACCTTTTTGTCAGTGCCCCAATACTTATACCTCATACCTTAAATACTCTAACTTAAATCAATCAGGCATTGCCAAAATCTTCATCAGTGTCATTCTCCTTTATCTCTTTGAACACCTTGTATTTTACTTTTTGTAGACTAATTATAGTTCATTTTTATTTTTAGTTTTTACTTTTATTTTATTCTCAAGGGATATTAATGAAATGGAATTTTAATACTGCTTAACGACCATTCTTACCGCATAAGACGTTCTGGTCGACGTTGATAGATAATACACGAAATTGAATAATGATTGGTAGAAATTAATTAGGGAAGGAAACAATGCAGGTCTAGTTTAGGATACCTTTAAGACATTTTTTGTAATTTACGTCCTCCAACTTTAAGTCATATCCCATGATGAATGAAATGGGTGAAATGATGCTTAAATGAGTCCAGGGTCCGTAAAGCTTAGAGTCACCTGACATTCGTCTATCGGGATACCTTTAAGACATTTACCAGTTATGAAATGTATTGAAATGTGTAGTGTTTAACATCCGCTTTTACTACATACGGCACCGCAGGCGATGACACTCATGGTACACGAGATGAAGATGGAGCACCGGTGGAATGAGATGTCGGGGAAACCGGAGATCCCGGAGAAAACCCGCCCCAGCGCTGTGTTGTCCACCACAACTCTGATTTTGCGGTCGCCTGGGATCGAACAAAGGCCGCCTTGGTGAGAGCTAAGTGGTCTAACCACTCAGCCACGACTTGGCCTTTACCAGTTATGCAAACTGAGGAAACCCTATAACTGCTTCAGTCAGGGATGACGATCCTGGTGATATTTTAATTACAGGCTTCCCATTAATAAGACCATGCCTTAACCACCTCAACTACCCGTGTTGTGGAAACAGGTATGCTCTGAGCAGTCAATCATCGCAATGTTGTTGATTTTCTTTGTGAAGGAGAGATTTATCAAAGATCACACATTTTGCAACTCATGTTTATATGCATTGGATGCGTTTTTGATTGTTTATCTTATTGTACAGGGCGCTACAGACCGTGGACAGTGATTATACATGGAATAAAAAAATATATTAATGCAAAGAAATTGCGACGGAAGTTTTGATGTCTATGCAAATGAACCAACTATTTATGATAAATTGTGAGTTTTAAAGAGATTTATATGTTTGTGTAGTACACATTTGTCTAAGTATTACTTTCTTCGACTTCTTCTTCTTCTTCGCCTTATCCCTAATATAAAACATATCGCGGTGTTAGGGGATTCTTGTTCCTCTTGTATCTCTTAAAGCCGGGTCTGAGGAGCCGAAGCTTTGTATCCGATAGAGAACCAGTATGGGTGATCAGCGCGATGTCTGGCGTGAGGGTGAGAGACATGGATGATGGTATGGAGGCGAGATGAATGATAGGAAAAGTGATGATGGCGCAATTGGAGGAATTAAGGTAGAGGAAACCGAAGATTCCGTTGAAAATCCGCCCCAGCGCCATGCTGCCCACCAAAAATCTCAATTTTCTGTCTCCTGGAATCGAACCCGGGCCGCCTTGGTGAGAGTAGAGCATCTAATCGCTCGACCACGGCGTGGCCTCTCTGGTGTTGGCAGTCACACAAAGTTATGTAAATGGTGATAATATTACCTATATGTTTTTCAGAAAGTGAAGATTTTCTTAACTTAAACCGCATAAAAGATAAGTAGTTTGGGTTATGAAAAGTTATTGAAAATCTGCGTGTTACAAATATGGAAGATATTGATTATAAATTTAAGATTTTTGTTTACCTATTATTGTTTTTGGAAAAGCAGTAATAAATGTATTAACGTGCTTGGCAGTTCATTTGTAAACGCTTAAAGAATATTTGGGAATCGCCTAATGCTAAACGTGTTAACAAATGGTAAAATTCTGTAAGCTATAATTGTTGTATAATTAGGTTTTTTGCCAGTTATTCAATACATTCAGAAAAAATTGAATACTTGCTGTAATTAGCGAAACAAATATCTTAAAAATGCAATATTTAAAAAAATCAAAATCGTTTAAGTAGCTGTAAGCTTGGCTGTTTCAACAATTTTAACGCGTATATAAATATCTGGTATTTATCCGAAACAGATTTTCACCTTTTGTTTATGGTCTCTCTCCCTTGGAACTTATGGCTAAAATCACTTTTTTGTTTAAGGCCTCTTGTAAGGGAATTTCTGGTAGTATCGGTAATAATTCTGTTGGTTGTAATAATGGAGCGCTTCCTTTATCTAATATAGGTAGGTGGTACAGAAACCAAAACGAGTGGAGTTAATCCACATTCTTTATAAACACACCCCAAAGGTTACTCTCCTATCCATAATAACCTGCCATCATTATATATATGACCACAACGTGAAAAAGAAAACAATTAGCCCGAGGTAGGAAAAGCAAAAATATATTCATTAGGGGATATTAAATCCTCTAGAGGAAATCTGCTCCCTCATTCCGTAAGGTCACCCAATGTTCCGAAGTGCTCAACCCCCACGTCTCTCTCCACTCCAGTTTAATATTTCTGTGTAACATGCGCTACTGGAAATTCAATTACTGACTCGAAAATTAACTGAGGTAATTAAATGGAAAAAGAAGTATTAGCGTTTCCAGTCAGGTGAAATCCTCGCAATTTTTATTACGCTACAAATTGGGATGCTGTCATTTATTTTGAAGGTGCATTCGTCATGTCTGTTCGGAATACGGCAAATCAAACACAATGTATGATACACACATACTTGCAGAAAATGTTTTGAATATGTATCAGTTTCATACACTGAGTGTTTAAATACAGTGCCTACAGTTAAAATAACTCAATCGGCAAGTAAACTCTTTGTGAAACATTAGATAACATATTATTTCAGGATATCTTCATCGACTCAGTCAACTCCATAATTATTGACTAAACAAAGTGAATATCCGCAACAGGCTAACTAACCCTCCTGGGGAAATTTCATTGTATACTTTGTTTTAGAAGCTATGTAAACACAAATAATTAACTTTAATGTTTCATTTCATATATTGCAAATTTTATTATTCTAGCACTTTTAGCAGCTTACCACAGCTTCAGCCCTTATTTATATATCATTGACGTATACCTGCCACTTACCAGTAGTACATAGAAGCAGCATTGTGCTGCAACCCAAACTTTATGAAGACAAACTTTGAGCAGAATCACACATTTCAAACTAATGTATAAGCTTCTTATAAAAACGTTCCGCATAAACAACATAAATCAGAGTCGAAATGCCAGATAAACAATTCCGTGCTTATGCTAACCACTATTTACGGCAATCAGGCCAAATTTTTGGAGGTTACGTTGTGCTATTTGCCATTTTCAAAAATGCTCTGATGGTCATTACTAAAGTGCCATATGCTAAAGATCTGTGCATAATTAAGAGAGTATGTATCTCAAATTTTCTTTAAAGAGGTATCAAACCCACTTCTATATGTATAACTGTTAAACGATTTGTTCAACTGGTGTAGCATAAGCTGTAATAAAAGCATGTTAAACACTATAATTTGATTTTATTGAAATGTAAGCTTCGTGCCAAGACTTTGTACCACTAGCCTTCTCGAAATATTCACTGTTGTACCTATAGGTTTTCCGAGACTGAAGTGTGTGACACTTTCTAGACCTTTCTTCTATTCTTTTTACTATAGCTGACCTACTATAGCGTGACTGTGGTTTCCTAAAATTAAAAGTTCAATTTGCAGAAATTCAAAATGTTCTTTATTTCTGCAGAAATGCACTTTGTACACCTGTTACAGTAGCAGAATTACGTAACATACACAAATACGATCGACAAGTTCGTCGACCACAAACAGAGTTCTCTTACAAAATACAGTTCCGATTACGACTCTGTCTACAGGGAGTCGCGGCTTATTTATATACCCCTATTCATATTTCTAAAAATTAATCGAATGTCCTGTAACAAACAAGACGTCACCAGGCGTAAAACGAACCATCCAGTCATCTATCTGTTTCAGGCAAGGCTTTTATCTCCGCACTGCACTATCTATCCCTTTGTGCACGCCAGCAGCGGTATAGCAGTAATGGCTCGCGACACTGCTCCCTCCACAAGGCTGATCGTCCCGAACAGCACCATCGTAGTGGGCCAGACCATCCAGGTGTACAACGAATATTTTTTCTCGGGGCACATTTTGGATGCTGTAGACCACGTCATTAATCCTCTTTATCATCCGGGACGCTCTTTGCCACGGTTGTTGAAGTTTTGTGCAGCGTAACTTGGCCCGGGTAGAGCGGTAAATCCAGATTAGGTCACCTTCCTGAAATCTTAGCTGTTGGCTTGCCTGTAGTACCAGGTCCTCATGCAGTCGCTTGCCAGCTGGATTTGCTGACGAGCCAACTCATGCATGTCGTGGAGATCTAACACGAGGTTGTCCACATACTCGGTTGCTGGCTGTTTCGCTTCCGAGGGACTTCCGAAAGCCACATCATAAGGGAGATGTAACTCTCGACCGAACACTAGGCTTCCCGGCGTCATCCCAGTGGTTTCGTGTGTTGACAAGCAGTAGGCCAGCAAGAATAATGACACCTTAACGTCGCAGTCTCGCTGATGGCTGGCCACGACCTTCTTCAGATGTTCTTCTAGATTCTTGATGTACCTCTCGACCATGCCTCCGACTGGGCATTAGAGGTGTTATGCGAGTATTGTTAACCCCAAGTCTTTCCAGTGCCTCCTTCTTCACATTAGACTCAAAATTGCTGCCCTGGTCGCTGTGGAGCTCTAAAGATACCCCAAAGGGGCAGAACAGTTGCTCCACGAGGCAGTCTTCGCCTCCTTGTTCGGAATGCCATACACCTCCAGCCACTTGGTGAAATAGTCCACGGACACCATCAGGTACCGGCTGCCTAGGTCGGACACTGAGAATGGGCCAAGTATGTCGACAGCGATGAGTTCGAATGGTGCTCCGACTTTGTACTGCTTCATCCAACCCCGGCTCCTACTTTGGAGCCCACGGCTCGTAGTGGAATTCTGACATTGACGGCACAATCTCTCAGCGTCCCCACGGAGCCTCAGCCAGTAGTAGCGCTGTCGGAATTTGTCGATCGTTCGGTTTGCTCCCAGATGTGCTCCTGAATCACCGGCGTGCACTCACTCTAAGACTTCCGGGACCTTCCTCCGTGGAGGTACGAACTGTCCTCTCTGCGCCTTCGCATTAGATGATTCTGATACCTAGAACAGCACGCCCTCTCTGATCTTCAATAAGTTCCATTGGGTCCAATACGACTTATATGTGGCGCTTGTTGGTGCGATGTCCTCCCAGGTTATTCTTGTCCCTGCCTCCACATCCCTCAAAAGTGGCCCCAAGTCTGCGTCCACCAGCTGCTTCCTCCACAGGCCTGCGCTACCCCGGAGTCCGCAGGCACTGCCGGGACCACTCTGAGAGCTGCAGCACGCTCCTTCTCTTCCACTCTTGTGCATTGGCCGCACTCCACTGGGCAGGGTCTTCGGGACATGGCGTCAACGCTGCCGTGGATCTTCCCTCTACGATGTTCAAAGGTGAAATCTCACTCCATCAGCCCCTGGATTCAACGGGCTGTCTGGTCTTCCAGATTCATAAAACTAAGTAGCCAGGTTAGGCCGGAGTGGTCAGTCCTCAGGTGTAATGGCTAACGGTATAGGTACTTGTGGAAAAGGGCTCCAAGTTATTTACCACCGCCAATAACTCTCGCCGGTTGACACAATAATTTTTCTCCCCCTTGGATGGCGTCTTGCTGTAGTACGCTACAAATCGCTCGTGGCCGTCCTGGACTTGGGATAGGACACCCCCAGTGCAGTGACAACTGGCATATCGATGTCCACAATGAAGCCGCCAACTTGTTATGGGACTCCCAACATAGGAGCACTGCAGAGTCTTCTTCAGCTGCTGGAAAGCGACTTCGGGTTCCTCCGTCCACACATACGGCTGGTGTAGTTCCGTCAGCCGTCTGAGGGGCTTGGTGATATTGGAGAACGTCATTATGAAACGGCGGTTGTTCGTGTAGTGATTAATTTAATTCGGAGGACCACCTTGATTTTAGCAGAAATCAAGGAAACTGATTATGTAGACTGTACTCGATAGAGCTGTATTCATATCACTAGATAAGTTTATTGCACACGCTACATTTCTTCAACAAAACATTTAACATTTAGATAAACTAATAACCGTTTTTTCATTGGAACAAACACTGCACGCAGCCACACAAACCAAGCACATCACATATCTCTACATTGTCTCCAACATGTCTGCCACTAAAACCGGAAAAAGACTATTTTCATGCGCGCTGGCGAGTCACATGACCAGCTGGCCGCATAACCGGCGCCAAGTAAAATATTCATGCGCCCAACAAAAAAAAATTACGATCATGGCGCAAACAGCGGTAATTACTGCTCATAGCCAGTAAACTGCGTCATTCTCCTTTATCCTTTGGCCGAGGCCAGTCTCTCATGGCCTGTGTCTTCTCCGGGTCTGTGGCCACTCTGGTTGGTGAGACAATGTGGCCCAGGTAGTTGACTACCTTGCGAAAGCGCTGGCACCTCAGCTTCAAGTTGGTCGCCTGCAGTCTCTGTAGCACCTCGCTCAGGTTGACAAGATAGTCTTCGAATGTCTTGCCGACGATGATAATATGGTCCAGGTATAGTAGGAAAGCGTCATATGTCAATCCTCTCATCACTGATTCCATGAGGCTTTGGAAGGTAGCTGGTGCATTGCAGAGACAAAAGTGCATAAAAGCGAACTGCCAAAGCCCTTAGGCTTTTGAGGATGCGGTCTATTCCTTGTCTCTCGGGTGTAGAGCCACCTGCCAGTAACCCAAGCTCAGGTCCCGGGTAGAGAACCACTGCTCACCAGCAAGCGTGTCTAGGGTGTCGTCAATCCGGATAACGGGAAACACTCCTTCTGGGTGACAGCGTTCAGCTTCCTCTAGTCCACACAAAAGCGTAGCTCGCCGTTCTTTTTCTTCACCAAAACTACAGGGGAACACAAGAGTCTGTCAAACACTTTGATTACTCCCCTGGATTTCATGTCCGCCGCATGTCTCGTATGGCCGCTTGTTTTGCCAGCGGAACGCGTCTAGGTGGTTGCCGAAATGGGTGGCCGTCTCTTGTGGTCACTGTTACCTTGACTGAAAACGTGCTGGTATCCTCTCAGCACTTTTCGAACCTTCTCAAGCTGTTCTACGGTAAGGTTGTCGGCCGCTCCCTCCAGTAAGCCTTCCAGCCGAGGCCCCAGGTGTTGCGTCGGCACCGGCTCCTGGATGTTGTCGATTTGCGTTTCGCTAACTACAGGCTTGCACGTCCCCAAATTCGTCCAGGACTGGACGTTTTAATCGGTGTCAGCTAGGTTAAGAAGTCTCACTGGCACCTCCTCTTGACACGGCAACAATGTGCTGGCTATACAGAGCCCGTGCACAGGTGTCTTCTAGTACAGTATCATGTTCTTCGTCCGCTGGCGTTCCAGTCGCGCCGATACCACCACTTCGCTTTTCGCAAGGACAACCACGTCTTCCCTCAGGATAACCCTGCAGATACCAGGATGCTCTTCAGGTTGCCGGAGTATCACTTCTTCTCACGTGAACCTCAGGACTTTCCTGTCGACGTCGACCTTCGCCTCGTGGCTTCTGAGGGCATCCAGTCCCAGTAGCACCTCCTCAGCCACCTTATCGACGAACACCCACAGATGTACGGCACTTCGCCCCAAGGCCAACTGCATCACGGCCTCCCTCTCCACCGGCAAGGTGTCGCCCAATGCCGTCATTAGCTGTTATGGTCGGCTCGGTTTTCTCGACGGCAAACATTTGGCCACATCAGGTCTGATGATGGTCACGGCTGCCCCGGTTCCACCAGCATACAGCAGGGCCTGTCCTTCACCCAACCGTCCACGATGAGGTTGTCATCCATACGCCGGCTGATGGCGCGCAGTTTCACACGAGCTGATTGTGATGACGGCGTCGACTTGCCCCTCGCCGCGACGGCCGTTACTCGTTTTTGTGCTGCTCTCCTTCGTGTGGACAGTCTCTCTTCAGTTGTCCTGGATGCCCAAACCCCTAAAACACGCCACTAGGCCTTCGCCGGCGTCAATTGGCGGGCTTTCGTTCTCCAGTGTAGCGGACACTCCTAGTTTTCGACGTCGTGGCATCTGTCACCTTGGCCACCTCCAATCTCAATGATGTTGTCAGTGCCTCGTATATAGTCTTGTAGTCGTCGAGCGTTGGGCGCTGACGAATCTGGGTGTCTCGTACCCCGTCGGTGAAGGTGTAAGTGAGTTCCCGGGATAAGAATTCAGGTTGTAGGTCGACCAAGGCTTTACTGGCCAGCTGTTAAATTGTCAGGGCGAACTCCTGAGACTTCAGTTGGCAGCGGTAGGCTGCGGCCAAGCGGTAGTTCCTGAAGGGGTTTTCCACGTACAGATGTCCTTGAGCGCCGCCGCTGTCAGGACCGCGTTCAGGAATTTGATTTGTATCTTCACCCAGGACGTGTTTTCGTTGTACAGTCAAGTCAAAGGTGCTAAGAATTAGATTGCTTTCGCTTCTGTCGGAAATTATGAAACTTATTAGCTAATGCAGTAATTGTCCTGGCAGATGCAGGTTTTTTATTTGTGCTAAAACTACAAAAAACGAGCTCAAAACACTGTATAAAGCTGTAGAAGGCGTGTAAAATTCGAGGTGAGTCTTAGGTCCGCGGTTATTTAGTTCATATAGAAACCTTCCCTAGCAAGGTAGTGTTGGCTAAGTGGTATCGTACAGGCTACTTCACTGGAATGCCCGTTTGACTTGGGTGCAGATCCTTCGTGATGAGCCCAAAGTTTTAATTGCCCTTTGCTTTTTCTCTTGGGGACAATAATTTGATGTTATAATACAAATAACACTTTTACAACATTATAGGCGTCTACAAAATATAGTAATAGGCATGTTTTCCGCTGGCATATAGTTATAAATGTGTAGTTCCTGGCAGATGTTTTTTATTATGCTGGGTATTGTGCTTGACCCATTCAATCAAGTTTCAAACATTCCGCAAATGAAAGTGAAACATATATATAAGCATGACATAAAATCTATTAGATGTGATGTGGTCGATATTCTGCCAGAAACGAAAGCCAACTATGGAACATGATTTACAACATGCCGTGCAGTTTATAAGGGTCATAAGGTTAAACATGATCCCTATGTAAAGATAAAGATAGCCCGTGGTTGTCCTTTAAAATTCAAGAGCCTCAACTACCTGACGTTAGAATGAGCTCAGCCCTACTTATATGGCGAGCAAATCCATATAGGTCCCTAATTATCTGATTGTATTTCTTTCCTCTTTGGCTCAAAAGTGAACCAATAGTAGCAATAAACAAATTAGTAACTTGAATACAGGCAATAAAGATTGGGAGAAAAGAAAAAAACGAAAATATGAGATGTGGTTTCGAAGCTAGATTTCGTATCACTACATTCCTGCAAGCTAACCAACTCCGCCAGCTTCTACGGGCTCTCTGGCGCTCTTTAGGAAAGCATTCGGTTATCACCTTGTTAAACCTTGTTTCACATGAGCTTGCCCCGTATCTCTAAACGGTCACGTGACCTTACCAACTCTTATTGGCTGCTATTGTAGTATAGACTGTTGTGCGGTAAAAATTAGTTCGTTATTTAACATGGTGATATATCTTTATATGTAGGAAGGGAATTCTCAATTTTATATTTTCGTAAGTGTTTGAATAAAATGTATTGCGCAACAGAGTTGATTTATCTGAAATGCATGTTAATTCTTAAATGAAGTAAAGCGCAGGTTCCTTTGCTCTAGAAGCCCGTCTTTCTCATGGCACGATAGCACGTGCTTTAGCGGTAGTGGTGACATATCTGTTTATATAACTTTTATCACTGTCCTTGTTTTGAACTGGATTTGTCATATATCGCCATTCGAAGGTATGTTGTGCCGAGTACTAGAGCTAAATCATTTTATTGACCCTATATTGCACGTGTAATTATTATACGTATAATGGCAGAGTCTGCTGCCAATTTTTCGCTGAAGCATCGCAAGGCAGAACACTTACAAGGCGGCGAAAAAAAGAGTTGTAGTGCATGTGCTTAATGCACTCACATAGACTCCGTCTTTGTCAATGGGAGAACTCGAACAGTTGTGCTCTGAACTTACAGCTGTGTTAGATGCGTAGGAACATTGCGATATGAAATTGGGACAACAGGAAAACTTGTCGCTCCAGGGGCGATATAGCTGTGTAGCGAAAAGGTTATTTAAGAACAATCAGACTGTACCGGGATAGAAGTCGCAAAATATACTACCTTGACGAGACTTGGGTGAATGAAGGACACACGACAAGTACGGCGTGACACGACTTTTAAAACTGAAAGACGTGGAAGAGTGGAAGAGGCCCTAAGGCCTTTCATTATAAACTTGTTTCTCTAGCATTGCTCATTCATTCAGTTTCAACGTGCTGAGGTTCCTTATAAACTTCATTACTTTTTCATGCCTTCATATACTTATTTTTATAATTTTATATATCTTCCTGGCAATTATTAAGATGTTTACTGCAGGTTTAAATGTGACGGTTAGGCACCGCCTATGGCCTATGGTGCGAAAGCATTAGCCAGTTAGGGTGAGGGGTAGGTAGTTTTAAGCGGAGTGATACATGTCAGCGGGGCAAGGTTATATCAAACAGAGGTTAGTATTATATACATGAGAAGCAGTTAATTTCAGCTTTTGGCAACTTCTTGGTCCTCATAGAGGGCTGCAAGTATTAATGCTGAGTAACTAGAGTACCGAATAGAAGGGCAGAGCTGCAATATCGGATTTTGTGTTGAAAGGGTCAACTTAGACTATAAAATGCGTGTTGCATAGATCACAATAAGTAGGGGCAGAAGACTCATCTGGTATAATGTTGTTTATTATTTAACTACTTTATTATCCTTCATAGTTTGTGTCTGGTTTGCTCTTCTTTTATACTTTTTATATTTTGTGCTTTCTTTCCTTATCTCTTAGTTTCTTTGTTTCGTTCCTGCTGAAGACAGTGGGACTGTTATAGATTTGGAAATATATTTTCGTTTTAAAACGTTTGAATGAAATGCACCGACGAATTAGATTTTTATGGAAATATATAAGTTCGGAAATGTTGAACGTGTTTTTCCCTGTAGGACTGTTCCTTAGACCTAGCTTAGACTCAAATAACAGATATGTGTAATTGCTTTCGTTGTTTGTTTATGGTGATGATGCAGTAATCAGAAGAAGAGGTCTAGAAAAATAGGAAATATTAGTCCAAACTGATTCTAGAGGGTGCTACTTCGCCATTCAAAGGAAACAAGGTCATCGCAGTAAATTTTTATATTTAAATGTTATGCACCATTTTGTTTGCTGTATATTGTTTATGTTAAGGAATATTATGTATGTTTTTACTTATTTATTCATATATTTATTTGTTATCTCCTAAGACAGAAATAAATAAAAGGCAATCAAACCTCTTTGCTAAGAGCCCCAAATGATAAAATTTCTTTGTCTTTTCTCAATCTATTTTTTCGCGATATTCAATTGTTTCTAGTACCAATATAATGTCGCCAATAACACGAAGCTTTTACCTCGCAGAATTTGAAGCGCTACAAACTAAACGAATTTACGGTCTTTATTTCCTCTTCTTCTTTATATTATCTTCTTCTTTTGCTTCTTCTTCCTCTTCTTCTACCTCTTTTTATTCGCCTACCTAATATACGTATTTAAGTACAACTTAAAACTATCAGGCTAACTTCTAGGCAGTAATGAAACATAAAAAGTAGTATTCAGGAAAGGAAGTTTGAAAGAATGTGGAATAGTGCTCAAAAGTAATTTCAGAGGGCGGTACCTCGCTATTCCTTAACGAAACTAGATCAAGACGAATTTTTATATTTACTTCGTACTCGAAATTTGGATTACCCTTTACTTTTAGGTTATGCAGCATCATATATTTTTTATGGTCATGATGCTGTCATCAGAAGAAACAATCTTGAAGAACAGGAATTAGTTCTTAAAATTAACACTACAGGGCCCTACCTGGTGATTCGATAATTTGGTTGCTGTTCATTGTTGACGTTATGCAAAATTTTACTTCCTTCTATTTAATTTTTATCTCCCGAAATAGAAATCAGTGAAACGCAATAAAATTTCTTTGTACGGCGCCAAAATGGATCAAATCTCTTTGCTTGTTTTTAATCTTTCCTTTCCCGATCTTCAGTTGTTTATAATCATGATGCAATGCCGCCAATAAAACGAAGTGTTTAGCTTGTACCATTCGCAGTGCAACAAGCAAAACGAATATTCGATATTATTTATATTTTGCTTCTTTTTTTCCCACCTATGCGTATTTAACTTTCATACACACATAAAATTTAAAGCTATCGTGAGAATTTTAAGCAGTATTGAAGGAGATTAAACATTAATCGGGCAAAAATATCTGGAAAAATAAGGAATATTGCTCCAAACTATTTCCAGAAGACACCACTTCGCCATTCGTAATTGAATAGAGATCATAACAGTTAATGCAGATATATTCATTCATTTATTCATTCATTCATTTTTATTTATTTACTTCTTTCTTTGTTTGTTTATTTATTAACTAATTATTTATTTACTTCTTTATTTTTTATTTATGTAATTATTTACCTATTTATTCACTAATTTATTTGTTTATTTATCTGTTATTTATTTATCTAATTATTTATCTTTTCATTTATTTATGTATTGATCTATTTTTCTGCCCTTTTTATTTATTAATTAATTTACTTCGTTACTTTCTCTAAGTATTTAAATATTTATCTATTTACGTATACATTTGTCTTGTTATTTATGTATTTATTTATATCTATATTTACCTGTTTTTGATTGTTCGTTCGTTCCTTCGTTCGTTTGTTTGTTTGTTTACTTGTTTATTTATTTACTTATTTATTTGATTATTTAATAGAAATATCTGAAGCGCATCTACCATTTTCTACGTCCCCCAAATGATTTAGATCCCTTTGTCCCTTTTTATTCAAAGCTTTCGCGAACTTCAAATGTATCTTGTACGTTGAGTTTTCTCTGTGTTTTAGCTACTTTATTATCAATCACAGTTTGTGTATGATTTGATGTTCTGTTAACCCTTTTTCCCTTTTATATACCTTCATTATTTTCCCTCTTCTTTTCTTACTTTCCACTTAACAACAATTCCACCAGTTTGGCAAAAAATATTTCGATTTCAAATCTTTTTGATAGCCGAATTAGGATCTTATAGAAAGAAACATTGTAAAAGTTTCCCGGACACGCCTAAATTCTGTGAATTCTTAACGTGTGTTTTGTGTAGGAATTTTATGTACGAGGGCTTTTCAATAAAGAATGATCATAATTTTTTACGGTCATAATTTTTCACACTAAAATTCAATCTTATTATACTCTGTTAGCTTAATATGAAACAAACAGACCATAGTAGTTTCATTGCTGGTACTCCTGGTTCCCGCCTGTGAGAAGCTCAGAAATGTTCGGTATCGCCTACCACTGTAAAATGCAACATTCAGCAGGCAACATGCAGTTAAAGTTGATGTTAGAGGAAGATCCGGGGTTTCTTTCAAAGGCAATCACTGCTGATGAAACTTGACTACATCATTTTGATCCTCAGAGCAAACAGCTAAGCTGTGTGGAAATCGCCTTCTTCACCAACCCCCCAAAAAGCAAAAGTGGTTGCTTCTGCTGGGAAAGTTATGGTCATCTAATTCATTCATATTCATGCAATGGTTTATCAGCATGTTGTACCTGCACACACATCAGTAACTTGACAATACTACACGGATCTCCTGAAAACATTGCAATTCCATATCAGGCCCAAAAGACCACATGTCCGTGAAGCAGGCTGGATGCTCAGTCATATATTGCCAATGTTGTTGCTGAATATCTTACAAAAATCAACGTGAAGTGCATCCATCATCCTCCCCATTGTTCAGATTTAGTCCCAGGTGACTTTTGTCTATTCCCTAACTTGAGGAAACGCCTTCCTGGGAGACACTGTCCATCATCAGAAGCAGTGTTGAAGGCCTCAGAGGCGATTTAGAAAGATCTGTCAATAAATGGTTTCCAGCATCTCTTTGAAGACTGGCAGAAACGCTGGGACAGGTGCATCGCATTCACGGGAGACTATTTGGAGAAGGACCACCAAAACTATGAGGATGAGTGATACAGTGACTTTG
This sequence comes from Mantis religiosa, assembly GCA_030765055.1. Classification (NCBI taxonomy): domain Eukaryota; kingdom Metazoa; phylum Arthropoda; class Insecta; order Mantodea; family Mantidae; genus Mantis; species Mantis religiosa. The sequence continues at coordinate 66,856,881 of CM060950.1, read as the reverse complement.
TGTGTTCGTACAATTAAAAGTCCCATTGCACAAACTCAAAATGTTCTTTATTTCTACCGAATTACAGTTGGTATACTTGCCGATTACAAAGGATTACGTAGCTCACACAATTACAATCCCTAACCATCCCCTCCGTGAGCGCTACACAGATAAATAGGTGGGCGTGGTCTGAATGCTTCCCTTCTGGCCCCTAATTGCCAGCTGGTTCTCTCGGCAATTCCGATGTTCGGGTGAAAGTACGTTGTAAAAAATTATGATCACTGTTTATTCAACAGCCCTCGTAAATTTTAGATATAACTTACGACTCAAACGATAAATATGGGTAATTCCTTTCCGTTTCTTTGTTTATAGTGATGATACGTAATCAGAAGAAACAATCTGGTAGAATGAGAAATGGTACTCACGACTAATGCTAGAGGATGCTACTTCAACATAGGTAAGGGAAGCAAGGTCATCGTAATAAATTTTGGTATTTAATTGATATTTGAAATTTTGTTTGCTATTCTTTGTTTATGTTATGCAACATTATGTAAGTTTATATTTATTTATTTACTTATTTATCCATTTATTTAATTGTTATCTCTTAAGACAGGTATAACTGAAGCGCAATCAGGCATCTTTGCTAAGAGTGGCAAAGGATACAAAGCTCTTTGCTCTTTTTTATTTTCTTTCGCGATATTCAATTGTTTCTAGTAGCAATGCAATGCCTTCAATAAGCCGAAGCGTGCATCTCGTAGAATTTGCAGTGCTATAAAACAAACGAATATACGATGTTATTTTTGTTTGGCTTCTTCATTTTTCCTTCCTATGCCTATGCTTAGCATTGATGTTTACAAACCATTTAAACTTATCATGACGACTATTTTATATCAAATTAATTACCGTTTCCCAATTTTGTTTAAAACGTTTTCTAAATGAGATATTGTATTGTGTATGATATGTTTTAGAATTTGCACCTGCGCATTCACCATCTACATTCGCATTCAGGTTTTTTTCTTCTAATGTTTCACTGTTTGCCTTTAGATTTGAAATATATGGATATTTATAATTATACATTATTATGATTCACAATTTATGTCTCTTTCTTAATGTATTACTTGCCTGATCAGCAGTATTGCTATACAAGCCATTGATAAATTACGTAAGTACTACATACAAATTAACAACTGAGGAATTACGGTCCCCTAACATATACATTAGGTGATAAATTTATAATCTAAACAAGCAGAGAACAATTAAGAACACAATTAAATTAAAGATAATAATAGATACGGTATATAACATGATAACTAACACATACAGTAACATTAAATAAGATGGATAACGATTGAAAAGTGAGGTTAGATATGCGAGGCTAGATTATGATCAGTGGTGTTATGAGAAAAATAGAGGATATACTTCGAATTAGTGAGAAAAGTCGCTAGCTTCTGAATCAGTGAGCAGGATGCCTTGAGGCAATTTTATTTTCAATCTGGCCCTTTCGAATTTTCGTCGTCCAATGTCATAGGTTACAGCTCTTGGTACTTCGGATAATCTAACGAAGAATGTATCCCATACCGCTTCTATGATATTATGACTTGTGGGCGGGGTGGTTGCAGTACATGAGGACAGTTGTATAGTGATCATCGCTGCACAATGTGGGACGTGTGATTCGGATCATTATCCTGATAAAATGAGGAGCTGCCCAAAATACCCATCATTTCTGCACTTTGTTTACAATTTTGCTGTAATCTAAGATAGGCTTCCTTGTTCATGGTTGTGTCTATGAGCACCCGCTTTCCCACTTCCGTAGAGGAAATATAGATCACACCATTTCAAACCCTCCGCCGTGTTTGTGGCTTTTAAATTGCGCTCTTCCAGCTCCGTGTTTGGTTTCCTCCACATAACCATCCTGCTATCGGAACCAGCAATGTTGTATTTGCTTTCGTCACAAAAAATAGCTTGGTCCCACCAATCGGCTGTCTCGTTGAAAAACGTTTGGCAAATTCTTACTGGAAATGTATGGCTCTTTTCTGGGTACGCGACCATTAAAATCTTGTTTTCGCATGGCTCTTCTGACCCGTTCAGGGTTAACTGTCAGTCCAGTTCTTCCTTAATATCAGCACATACCTATCACCGGAGCACTTATACGCGGATTCCGTTTTACCTTCCGCATTATATAAGACTCCTACATATCGGTAAGAAGTTTTGCTCGTACTGGCTTTGCTCGAGATTCAATTCTGTCTTCATACTTATACCGGTGAATTGTGTCGCTAACTATACTTTTGTTAAGATTCACAATCTCTGCTATTTCCGGTATGTTTTGTTCTTTTCATAGCGATAGATCACTGTCTTTGTTCAAAGGTACTCTGCTTACCTGTGGACCCATACTATGCTCTTACATTCTTCTTGGTGAACAGTTGACGTACTTCTACAATGTTGTTTTGTCTAGTGACAGACTTCATCTACTCGTTTGTATTGCATTTCATTTGTTCTGTCCGACTACTTTTGTGTGTTAAACTCATGATGTAACCAAGGTTGAATGGGGAAACCCTTAGTTTAATCACATTTTCAATCTATAAAATGGATATATATAGGAAATGATTTTTGCTTAACACAAGGAGTACCTTGAGATTGATACACATAATCTGTCCTGCTTTAGAGAGAACTCCATAGTGAAATGCAAAGTCTGTACGATAATTTATGGGAGTCGGTGTATGTGACTTTGCCTTTCCATGAATGCCCTCTAATGGGTCATTAGTAGAATAGTTTATAGAGTATGGTTAGGACGCTCACTGCATGAGTATTGTATGGGACAGAAATCAATTACTATGTATGTCGGTTACAAAAACATCATTCCCAGGAAAGAAAGCTGCAGTAATAATTTTAGAGTTTACAAACTTTTTATTTATTAGCGTACATTTACACACACACCTTTAAACACGTCCCTGAAGGAACAACCTATCACATGCATCAGTTGACGATAACATTGGCACACAAAATGGCAGATCTACACAGTGGGACCACTTGGATTTAAATCTTCACCCAGCACGTGTTTTCCTTTTACAGCCATGTCAAAGAATGCTAAGATTTAGATAGACTGCTTTTGCTTCTGTCACAAATTACGACACTTTTTAGCTTATACAGTAATAGTCATGACACATGCAGGTTTTATATTTGTTCTAAAACTACCAAAACGAGCTCAAACACTGTATAATGCTGAAGAAAGCGTGTAAACTTTTGAAGTGGGTCTTAGGTCCGTGGTTAATTCATATCGAAACCTTCCTCAGGAAAGTAGTGTTGGCTCAGTGGTATCGCACAGGTTATTTCGCAGGTATGCCAGTTGGACTTGGGTTCATATGCTTTGTGATGGATCAAAGCCTTTATTGCCTGTTTTATCTCTTGGGACCTACAATTTCATATTATAGTACGAATAACACTTTTACAACACTGTAGGCGTCTAAAAAATATAGTAGTAGCCATGTTTTCCGCTGGCATATGGTTATAAATGTGTAGTTCCTAGCAGATATTTTATTGTGGTGGGTATTGTGGTTGACCCATTCAATCAAGTTTCAAACATTCTACAAATGAAGATGAAACATAAGATATAAGCATGACATAAAATCTATTAGATGTACTGTGGTCGATATTCTGCTAAAAGCGAAAGCCAACTACGGACCATGGTTTACAACATGCCATTCAGATTATAAAGGTCATATTTAAAGATAAAGATAGTTCGTCGTTGTCCTTTAAAATTCAAGGGGCTGACGTTAGAATGAGCTCAGCCCAACTTATATGGCAAGCAAGTCCCTATAGGTCCCCAATTACCGGATTGTAATTCTTTTGTCTTTGGCTCACAAATGAACCAATAGCAACAATAAAGAAATTGGTAACTAAGATATAGGCAATAAAATTGGGAGAAAAGAAAGAAAAACGAAACTATGAGATGTTTTTTCGAACCTAGCCTTCGTATAACCACCTTCCAGCAAGATAACCCACTCCGCCATCTGCGACGTGCTCTCTGGAGCTCTTTAGGAAACCATTCGGTTATCACCTTGTTAAACTTTGTTTCATATAAGCTTGCCCCGTATCTCTTAATGGCCACGTGACCTTATCACCTCTCATTGGCTGCTATTGTAGTATAGACTGTTGTGCGGTAAAAATTAGTTCGTTATTTAATATGCTGATATATCTTGATATGTTGAAAGAGAATTGTCAAATTTATATTTTCGTAACGTTTTGAATAACATATATTGCGCAACAGAGTTGATTTATATGAAACGCATGTTAATTCTTAAACGAAGTAAAGAGAAGGTTCCTTTGCTCTTAAGCACATGGCACGATAGCACGTGATTTAGCGGTAGTGATGACATATTTGTTTATATGACTTTTATCACTGACCTTGTTTTGAACTGGATTAGTTATATCTCGCGATTCGAATGTTTCCTGTGCAGAGTACAAGAGCTATATTATTTTATTGATCGTTTATTGCGCGTGTACTTATTATATGTATAATGGCAGAGTCTACCGTCAGTTTTTCTCTGAATCATTGCAAGGAAAAATCTTTACAAAGCGGCGAAAGAGAATTGTGGTGCATGTGTTTAATGCAATCTCACAGAAGAATCCGTCTTGGTCAGCGAGAGAAGTCGCACAGCTGTGCTCTGAACTTACAGGTGTGAGTGTTAGATGCGTAGGAACATCGTGACATGGAAATGAGACAACAGGAAAACTTACCACTCCAGGGGCGATATTGCTCTGTGGCGAAGACGTTATTTAAGGACAATCAGACTGTATCGGGATACAAATCGCAAAATAAACTACCTTGACGAGACTTGGGTAAATGAAGGACAGACGACAGTTAAAGCGTGACACGACTTTTAAGACTGAAGGACAAGCATTTTTGTAAGGTATATGTGCTGTTTTAAAAAATATCAGTGGAAAACGCCAAATGCCTTTCATTATAAACTTGTTTCAGTTTAAATACTCATTCATTAAGTTTCAACTTGCTCAGTTTCATTATAAACTTCATTATTTTTGTATTCCTTCAGATTCTTATTTGTATGATTTTATATATCTTCCTGGCAATTATTATGTTTACTGCACACTTAAATGTGACAGGAAGGCACCGCCTATAGCCTATGGTGTGAAAGCATTAGCCAATTATGGTGAGGGGGAAGGTAGTTTGCACGCGGAGTGATACATGCCAGAGGTGCAAGGTTATATGAAACAGAGATTAGTATTATATGCATGAGATACTGTTTATTTCAGTTTTTCAGAACTTCTTCGTCCTCATATAGGTATGTAAGTATTAATGCTGGCTGAGCAGAGTACCGAATAGAAGGAGAGAGCTGCAATAATGGCTTTTGTGTTAAAAGGGTCGATGTTTTCACTTAGACTATAAACTGCGGATTACATAGATCACAATAAGCAGGGGCGGAAAACTCACCTGGTGTAATGTTGATTATGATTTAGCTACTTTATTATCCTTCATAGTTTGTGTCAGGTTTGCTATTCTTTTTATACTTTTTTATTTTGTGCTTTCTTGCCTTATCTCTTTCGTTCCTTCTTTCCTTCCTGCTAAAGACAGTGAGACCGATTTGGAAATAGATTTTCGGTTTAAAACGTTTGAATGAAATGTTTCGACGAATTAGATTTTTATGAAAATGTATAAATTCGAAAATTTTGAACGTGTTTTCCTCTGTAGGACGCTTCTTTACACCTAGCTTAGACTCAAACAACAGATATGTGTAATTGCTTTCGTTGTTTGTTTATGGTGATGATGCACTAATCAGAAGAAGAAGTAGTCTAGAAGAATAGGAAATATTAGTCCAAACTGATTCTAGAGGGTGCTACTTTGCCGTTTAAACGAAACGAGGTCATCGCAGTAAACCTTGATATTTAAATGATACTCGCCATTTTGTTTGCTGTTCATTGTTTATGTTATGCAATATTGTGTACTTTTTTACTTATTGATTCTCGTATTTATTCATTTATTTACTTGTTATCTCCAGAGATAGAAATAACTAAAAAGCAATCAAACCTCTTTGCCAAGAGCCCCATTTTATAAAATGTCTTTGCCTTTTTAATCTATATTTTTTCGGGATATTCAATTGTTTCTAAACCCAATGCAATGTCTCCAATAAGACTTAGCGTTTATCTCACTGAACTTGTAGTGCTACAAACGAATTCACGATCCTTATTTCACCTACTTCCTCTTCGCCTTCTTCTTCTTCTTCTTCTTCTTCTTCTTCTTCTTCTTCTTCTTCTTCTTCTTCTTCTTCTTCTTCTTCTTCTTCTTCTCTGAAAGAATTTGGAATTGTACGCAAAACTAATTCTAGAGGGCGCTACTTCGCTATTCATAAACGAAACAAGATCATAGGGGCGCATTTTAATATTTACTTCCTAATCGAAATTTGGGTTGCCCTTTACTTTTTGGGTTATTCAGCATCATATATTTATTATTTATTTATTGTCTTTTGGTGATGGTCATGATACTTTCATCAGAAGAAACAATCTGGAAGAATAGGAATTAGTTCTCAAAACTAATACTACAGGGCGCTACATGGTCATTCCTAAACAAAGCAAGTCCATCGCGGTAAATTTTGATGTTCAATTGACATTAGAAAATTAGGTTGCTGTTCATTTGTTAACGCGATGCAACATCTTATTTCATTCTATTCATTTGTTTACTCCCGAGATAGAAATAAGTGAAACGCAATACAACCTCTTTGTACGACGTCAAAATGTTACAAATCTCTTTGCCGTTTTTTAATCCTTCCTTTCGCGATCTCGACCGGCAGAGGTCAGCCGACAAGTCAAATCCAGCCCCAGTATGGCCGGGATAGACGGAGTTTGGCAGTGAAGGGATGAGAGACTGAACTCACCACCCCGAGGGCGTCCTTAGGGAGGCGATAGTTCTTTCTCCTCGTTGTGCACGGTGGTCACGTTGACCGAGCGTGTTAACCAATTGGTTGTTGTGAGGTGTGATCCTCTCATACAATGTGCGCGAACGTTCACGCACAACGTCCTCAATGTAAGGTATGCCAGAATGAGAACATAGGATGTGAGATGGAAACATACTTTCGGTATCGTAGATCATCCTGAGTGCCCTGTTCTGCACGGCTTGCAGTCTGCGGATGGTGGTCGACTTGCCCCCCAAGAGCCAAGAGTAGGTGCAGTTCGCCCGGGTACTCCCGGGCGGAGGGTTACACGCCACGGTACCTATCCGCTGTGCGGATTTATCCGTGCGGTATAATAGATAAATGTATAAGCGCAAGCTTGCGTGTCGTTTGGTAAGACGGCGCAGTTGGCCTCTACTGATGCTTCTGGTGCCGAGATATCCCCCCTTTGCGGGAGGACAGTGCCCGTTCCACCTTGCTTTGTGCGGTCGCTAGCGATCCATCAAGCAGAGGGGGAACCAGTAGCGAGAGACCAGATGGGAATTGGTTTTAGGTTTAATAAGACCAGGTCGTGCGCGCGCCCCAGGGCACGACTGCAGGTGTTAAACTTCCAGCTGCGGCCAAGGCGCGAGGTGACCTGGTGGTGATTGGTAAGGGCAGGAGGAGAGGCAGACTCTACCAACCAAGGGCATCCTTGGGTAGGCGACAGCTCCTTCGTCTCCTGGGGAGACCGTGGTCGTATTGACCAAGTGAATTCACCAGCTGGTTAGGGTGAGGAGTGATCTTGGCATACAGCGTGCATGTTCGTTCACGCACGACGTCTACGACGTATGGTATGCCAGACTGTGTTTGCAGGAAGTGAGATGGGAACCTGCGGTCGGTACCGTAAATCATCCTTAAGGCTCTGTTCTGCACGGCTTGAAGAATGTGGAGGGTGGTATGAGCCACCGAACCCCAGACCTCGCATCCATACAGGATCAGAGGTGGGACGATCGCACGGTACGTCCGCAGTTTGAGGCGGATGGGCATGGTGGATTGAAACTTGGGGTAGAGTTGCCTGAGCGCAGCGTGGCCGAGGCCGGCCTTTGACCTGACATGCGGAGTGAAGGTGAGGCCGCGGTCCGGTTGGATTCCTAGGTATTTGGCGGTTCGGACCCAGGGCATTCTTCTCCGCCGTAACCGCTGGTCTCCTTCTGGGTGCCAGCTACAGGTCTTGGCCAGCATGAGAGCGGAGCTCTTCTGCGGGCTAATGGCCATCCTCCACTTCTCACTCCACCTGCCAATTGCGTAGATATGACACTGTAGAGGGCGCCCCCAACTGGCTACCCGGGTTCTTTTTTACTTCCACTCGTTGTTCTAGAACTCACTGGACAGCTCGATAGCTGCTGAAGTTTCACTATGCAGCGAGAGGAAGAGAGAACTATCCAGACACGTCTCTATATCTTTCTCTCTAGACATGCGTTTAGGGCTACGCGCGCGTGGGCCTGGCTGGGACACTTACTATATTTTTCGCACGCGCCAATAGCGGCCCGTCGCAAAACCATACCTCGCGACATAGGGAAGTGATTCCGTAATAATTTATAAATACGTAAAATTCAATTATAATTTATTTATTTATTTTTATGAACATAGCAGGGTTTAAGCCCAATTACAATGTTCATCATACATAGGTGTTTACATATAATATCGTAGTATACATACTCAAATAAAACACAAGCAACACATAAATGAACACAAAGTAATAAAGAAAGGTAAAAAAGAAAAAGTGAAAACAAGTGAAAGTATCATGGTAAGTAATTATTTTTGCTACTTGTAATTACAGAAACGATACTACTATTTCTAATTTTTTGTAATTTACTGATCTGCGAATAACTAGTTAGTACTTATAGCATTTTTGAATTGAGTTTCAGACATGTTGAAAATATCTGCATCGAAACGACGAAGTTTATTATATAAATACATAATTCTGTGTTATGGTGAATTTTTATGGATTTCTGTTTTTGCTTTAGAAGTGAAAATTGTTCCTGAATCTGCTTATTTTATTGGGTACATAAAATAATATATTTGTTGTAATATTAATATCGTCAATAATCGAATGTAACAGCTTGTGCAGATGATACTGAAATTAGAGCATTGCACTAAGTAAACAATCGTAATGGATTTCAAAGAAATCGTGTATCTTTGTTACAACACGTGATGGCAGGTGATAGAGTCGTGTAACAAAAGAAACTGGAGAAACGGAATTCTCAGTGGGTAGCACTTGACTCCGTTTGAACAGGTATTCTTCGGTCCCTTAATAATGGCATGACCGAAACTACTAATCACAATGGACAAAATAGTCTAAAAGGAGTTTTGGGCGAATAAAGAGGGTTTACGAGAGGTGAAAGTGGCACAAACATGCAGCTGTGCTCAGTGAGGACACACAGTCCGTGGCTGGAGGCCGATTAAGACGGGCATCTACTTCTGACTTGAGTGAAGGCAGACGTGAAGCGATGAGAAAAGGTACCTGTCGCTTCATACGTAACGAAGTAAGTATTATCCAGTAATAAGTACTCTACATACGGTCACTCTAAACAGTGATATTGGTAACCCTTGGTCGGCAACTAGATTGATGTGGTGATAAAAAGAAGCAGTCGTTATGCCAGTTTGAAACGAGCATTCCAGTGTCATTAGAACTATCCTTACTCATACATATCCACGCATACCCTGAGAGTACATTTGTGCCCTACCTGAGCTACCAATCCTTCTTATTTGCATCAAACTGTCGCGCCAACGTGGAACTCTTTGCTTACCCACTTTTTCGCCAAACAGAAATACTAATCCCGCAATGTCTGTTCTAAACTTCAAAGTTTTAAATTTATTTATTTCCAAAAGGGCTTCATAATGTGTGTAAGTAGAGTAATGTCCAATTCTTTTAAATAGTATGTACTTTAGAAATTTTGATTTTACCTTTTCTATTGCGGTGACATGCATTATCATCTTAGGATTCCAAATAATGGACGCATATTCGATATTTTGTCTCACAAATGAGTTATAAATTGTAAATAATGTTTTTCTTTAAATGAATAGGATTTTCGAATAATAAATCTAAGGCACTTTTTTACGATTTTGATACGATTAAGTCAAACATTTAAACATTGCATAAGAGTACCTTATTAATGGACCTGAAGCGTGGCGTTGTGCTTTGGTTCTCCGCCAAAGAGTGCAATCGGATCGAACAGAGCCCTCGGGGTGTGTATTTTAAGTCTGGGGAATAGCACTGGATCACACTTAGCATAGTGAGGAAATTGACGAGCTCCGAACCCTGGCCGAGGAAACAAACTTCCCGGCTGAGGGGGGGATGGGAAGATGCTGACCACATCTCCTCCCCGCATCTTTGGACGCTCGTCCACCTCTGCCTGATGTAGGCGTGAGGCAAGCAGTCGGTTTGGCGCGCTACTGCTTACTAGTGGCTTGTCACGTCATGGGTTATATTAGGATACCTTATTGTGATTTTGTGGGTTCGTGAAATTAAAAGTCCAATTCCACACACTCAAAATGTTCTTTATTTCCACCGAATTACAGTTGGAACACTTGCCGATTACACAGAATTACGTATCGCACACAATTACAATTCACCAGTTCGTCTGGCACAGGTCCACTCTGCACTCGCAATTACGCACAGCTCCTGCAATGCACGTACACAGTCTTCCGGTCCGTTCACTCACTTGGCGCTCCTCACGGCTGCTCGCCAAGAACTGAGCTGACTCGCCAACTACAGGCCTTATATAGGGAAGATCGCCGTTTCTGGAAGGTTCGCGGCGCGATAATCTTACGTAATCATACAAGTTTATGTGTGTCACCCGACAATGGTAACCAACCATTTTACTATCATAAAAGGCTTGACAGTTGTGAGGTTTGCTTTCAGCTACAATTCATGTAAAATCTGCTGTAAAAATTCGCCAACTTCGACAAGTGTGTTTGGGCATATCGTCGGGTCACTAAAATTCCTGTACACATTTCGATGACAAAATAGGAACATTATGCAGTTAACTGGAGATTGAACCTTACGTATTTATTAATTATTAGGAAATCATTTCACCGACTATTCTGTTCACTCGCGCAGAGGAGAGAACCGCCGCTAATGGCCCCATTTATTGAGATAGAAGTCTTTCGGTTTTCCAAACACGGACTGATAATAATAATGATGATGATGTTAATGATGACGATGACGATGACGACGACAATGATAATCCAGGAGATTCCCCAAAGAAGAAGCGGAATCAATGAAATTATGCATGAGACAGAAAAAAAAATTAGAAAACTGAAATAGTTGGTGGGCTGATATATTTGATTTCATTACAATGCTAGGGTATTTTCCAGGGCAGTCCACAAAAGTGAAGACGGAACCCCCTCTGATAACCAGGAAGTTACCGAGCTGTCCCCGAAGGGGGCCCGGCGCCTCCGTGGGGCTTTCCATAGGGCAAGAACTAGAAACTAATAAGACCCCCTCCCCCATCTAGTCCGAAAACACAAGACGGGTGGAAGTAGATACGCCACTTACGTGCGCCAACCCCAGAGGGGAAGGCTACCGATATGACCTCGGTGGGGCCGCCTGGTGTTGTAGCACACCTTCTTCTAGCTATGGAGGCTGGTACGCGGGAATATATAGCTTCCCACAACCCTTTCCGGAGACGTACCCGAACTCCCACGGGCATCGGGAACCACTGCCCCGTCGATTCCAACCCAATCCGAACAAGTCCCGTACGGGAGGGGCTCAGCAGTTCGGCCCAAGGTCCCTCTAGTAGCGTCAGAGGTACCACGAGTGCTGGTGATCCGCAGCGCTTGCATCGTGGCAGCTGAAGGGGACGGATCCCCTCCCCTGCGGGATAGGCAAAGATAGGAGGAATTATGGAAAAAATAGGAATTGCAGATATATGAAGATTAGAGGAAAGGAGTGCAAGCCATGTGGGTAGATTTGTAAAATGCAGGATATAAGATATAGAAAGACAGGAAATATGGGGAAGTCTAGAAAATATGAAATCTTTACAATTTTACAAATAAAAAGAAATTGGGGACGAGAAGCATATGTAGATTACTGCAATAGGCAAGAGAGAGAAGGGTTAGCATGGATGAGAACAGGAACAATATTTCTAAGAGGGATAAGAGGTAGGTAAACGGGAATTAGTGAATTCTGTGGGAAAAACAAGGCATAGAACACTATGTAATAGAGTGCGAGGATGTTGCAATGCGAAGAAAAAAGGTTTGGAAAGAAAAATGGGAGAAAGTAGAGAAGAAGATACGAGCTATAAAAATATTAATGGGAAGGGAGGACAAGATGGTAAGAAGTATTGGTGAGTTCTTGCAGAATGTAACAGAAAAATGGGCCAGAAATATAAAGATTATAAGAAAGGAAAATGAGGGGGAAGAATGGGATTAATTAAGTAACAAGAAGTCATGAAGGTGAAGAGCTACCTGACAGAGCAGAAGACCAGCTTGTCAAGTAAGCCAAGGTAGCAGCAAGGTAAAGACAAATAAATGTAGCCAAAAGTTGTAAATTGTAAAATTCTGGAATATGCACAGTAAATAATGTAATCTAAATATTATAATGATAATGATGATAAGATGAAAAATGAAAATGAAATATGTAGCGTTTAACGCTCGCTTTTACTACATACGGCACCGCAGGCTGTGGCACTGATGATGCATGAGATGAAGATGGAGCATCGGTGGAATGAGAAGGCAGGGGAAGCCGGAGGCCCCGGAGAAAACCCGCCCCAGCGCCGTGCTGTCCACCACAAATCTCACTTTGCAGTCGCCTGGGATCGAACCCGGGCCGCCTTGGTGAAAGCCAAGCGGTCTAACCACAGAGCAACGGCGCGCCAACAGATGATAAGATGAAGAAGAAAAAGAAGAACAAGAAGAGGAGGAGGAGGAGGAGGAGAAGGAGGAGGTATAAGAAGAATAAGGGGAATAATAATAAGGTATGTAAAATAGAGATACGTACTACAGCAGAAAAATGTAACTGTTCTTCTTTTAAGATGTATGTAACGGCTTTTGGAAGATCTTGATTGAACCTTTGAGGGTAACCGTTGCAATAGTATCATTAAAATGCACTTTGAGATAAAGCGTTCACAGAAACGGCTAAGATAGCCATCGGAGGTTTCTTTTATCGGCAATAGAAGCATTAACAACAGAGTCATCTAGTGTCCTTGGATCATATCATCTGGTGCAAAACAGTGAACTGTTTATGCCGACAATAGATGTCAGGTATATAGATTAGTTGGCTTCTTTTTGAAAAATAAACAAAATACTGCATGTATTGAGAAATATTAATGTTGTTATTCATTTTATATTTGAATTTTTGTTTTTCAAAAGCATGGAAGACTTCCATATGTATAGTAATAGTTAATATTTTGTAAATAAAGATAATCATTTCTTTTTAACTTGCTCTGGAGTACGGCATATTATAAAATAAAACAGATAGGTTTCCCCTACTTCATAATTTGGACATTTTAGATCGGGATTTTGAGTTATGCAAACTTGTATTTTGTTGCGTGATAAATAAACATATGAACTATAATTATATGGAATACTGGCATTCCCAGACGGCGTGTCTGAGTTGGAATGGTCTCCTGATGACGTTATAAGATGACTTACACCTGTCTTTGCTTCTATTAATACACACAGATTGTACAGTAATATTCGTAACCTGTGATTTTATAAGTCGTCACATCTCAAATGTATGTCAGGTTATTCTCATCATAACGTTATTCCTTCAAAATGTCATGTGGGTAGCCACATAAACTTCTCTGCTCTTGTACAAGGCATTTATGTAAATGTTAATTGTGTTAATGATAACTGATCTACCACCCAAATAAAATGGATTACAAAATATCCAATGGGCACTTTGTGTTGATTACCTAGCAATCTGGATATCACTACTACAGATGGAACATGAAACTCTAATAAAATGAAGGCAGCATTCCAAAACGTACCATTATGAATGGAACTTAAGGAAACCAATTTGAAATGTTTATATTAAACTATTCTTCACAAATACTTTTCATAGTTCCTAATAAAGTAAATATTCAATCTGCAGAAGGTTACAAATGTTTAGGAGTTACTGTACACGCAAATCTAAGCATGGAATAAACACATATAAAACAACATATAAAACAACAAAGACTACAAATGCTCAAAAGAATTGCAGACAGCAAATGGGGCTATTTAGAATGAACATTAAATATAACATATTGTGACTTTGTCTAATTTGCAGAAATTCAAATCGTTCTTTATTTGCGTAGAAATACACTCACAGTAGCAGTATTATATCGCATACACAATCACAGTCTACCAAGCCCACCTCGGTAGCGTAGACGGCAGCGTGTCTGTCTCACATTCAAGAGGTCCCGAGTTCGAATCTCGGTCAGGGTTAGTTACTTGAATAAGGTTTCTGCGGAGTTGTCCCTTATCCTGAAAGACGAATGTCAGGTAATTCTTGGCTCCATGGACCCCGGACTCATTTGAGCATCATTTTCGCCCATTTCATTCATTGTCCGATATGACCAAACGTTGGAGGACGTAAAATGAAAAAAGAACAATCTACCAAGGTCGATGACCACAACATCAGCGTTGTAATTACATCTGTTTACAACGTCTGTTTACTCTTGTTGAAGACAGACAGTCTTTGCTTTATTAAGTACTTCCACTGATAATTCCAGACTCTTGCAGAACAAACAAGCAACCGAACACTCTCCATCAATCAATATGCTACCAGAATGTTCTAGCTTTATCTGTTTCGGCATACCTTTTATCTCAGTGTTACACTATCTGTCTGTTATCTTTGCCCGCAGGCTCTTTGTGTACACAAGCCGCGCGTATCTCTCTCGTCGCCGCGACAATATAGATTGTATATAATTCTAGCTCACCCCACGAACATCTACGGCCAATAAAAGTTGTGTAAACTTATCTATATAAATAAAACTATTTGGGTTTATTTATTTATTTATTCTATAATTCGGGGTGAAGTTTAAATACAACACAGTTGCAATTAAAAATGAAATGTGTAGTGCTTAACGCCCGCTTTTACTACATATGGCACCGCAGGCGGTGGCACTGATGATGCATGAGATGAAGATGGAGCACCGGTAGAATGAGATGGCAGGGGACACCGGAGATACCGGAGAAAACCCGCCCCAGCGCCATTTTGTCCACCACAAATCTGAGGCCAGAGCGAAGCCAGAGCGGGACCGGAGTGGGGCCGGAAATTAGCAAGGGCCCAGCTAGAACGAATACAGAGCCAAGTCGGAGTTAATTTAAGGACTGTTAGAGTGCAGCCAGAGCGAAGCCAGAGCCAAGCCAGAGCGGGACCATAGCGGTGGCCGGAGCCTAGTCAGAGCAAAGCCAGAGTGGAGCCAGAGCAAAGCCAGAGCGAAGCCAGAGCAAAGCCAGAGCGGAGCCAGAGCCAAATCAGAGCGAGACCGGAGTGGTGACAGGGGCCTAGCCAGACCGAAGGCAGAGTGAAGCCAGAGTTAAGGTACAGAATGAAGTTAGTGTGAGGCCAGAGCGAAACCTGAGTGAAGCCAGAGCGGGATCGAAGGTGCGCCGGAACCGAGCCAGAGTAAAGCCAGAGCCAAGCCAGAGCCAAGCCAGAGCCAAGTTAGAGTGATTTTAGAGTGGAGTTAGAGTGAGGTTAGGGTGTAGCCGGAGAGAATCCAGAGCGGAACTAGAGCGGAGCCTGAGTAAAGTCAAGGCGAACCCAAAGTGGAACCAGAGAAGAACAAGAGCAGAGAAAGAGTAAAGTCAGAGTAAAGCCAAAGAAAAGCCAAAGCGGAGCTAGAGGAAAGCCAGAGAAAAGCTAATGCAAAGTCAAAGCAAAGCCAAAGTGGTGCCAGAGCAAAGCCATAGCAAAGTTCAAGATAAGTAAAAGGAAGAATAGTAAAGTGAAATACAGTTTTTGACAGGGCGCTGATTACCATTGAGCTGAGCGCCCTTAAATAAAAATCATCATCTTCTCACTCTCATTCCAGGCATCGGTCTGATCACCCATCCTGAATTTCTCTATCTCACACAGAGTTGGGCTATCTTAACCTGACGCCTAAGGGCATAAGGGGCAGATGACCAAGGATCTCCTAATGTCACGATGGTGTAATTAGGGAAGCTAAAAAGAAGAATTATACATGATTTCTTGACCCATGATCATAGAGATTCTAAAGAAGTTCAGAGTGAAATCTTCCGCACTATCCTGAGGGCTGATAAAGCATCATTTCCAAGGGTTTTCACATAATTTCTGCATCATCGATATTTTGGTCTGTTTATGAAGTCTCTTGTAGATTTTGGTACGTGCGCCTGAAACATTATGTTCCAATCGACAACGGTCATCGCCTGTGAAAACTCATGTTCCACATTAAAAATTCTGTTTTTAATTTAATCTGGATGTACCTCGTAGAATGATACATCTGCCAAGGACTTGGCACTGCGACCAGTCTTGTTCTCTTGTACCTATGCCCCAAGTTAGCCCTACCCAGGAGGAAGGATGGGGCAAGAAGAGAAAAGGAGCGGCCATCCCGAGGGGCCACGACAGTACAAGGGGAAGGTCTCTACACTATACCAGTTGGAAACTTCCCGGCATGCCACCACGACCGGTAGGTCACGCGACAGAGGTCCGGAATGACCCCACCAGACCGGGATAGGAGACCAGAGACGGTCCTACCGGAGGAGGAAATTTAACTCAGAGCATATACTCCTGCCATTCACTCCGAGATTCACTCCGATACTTCTGCCCTGAAACAGACCACCAGAAAAGAGACGATGTAAAACGATAATGGAGTTGCTATGGAAGGGCAGGAAATTCGGAGGATGTAATTCACTTACCCAACATTCGCCTAGCGACCCGGAAACAGCCGAAAATCCCATAGTGCAGGTAGATAGACCATGGAAATCGAGCCCGGGCCTCCCGAATGCGGGGCACAGATGAAACCGCTTGAGCCACTTCACTCGGTTACTGACACTAAATATGCAAGGTTCTATCTCTTAATGTTGAAGGCAAGGTTATCCTAAACTTTGATAAGTATTGGCGAGCAATGGAAGAGCTTTTCAACGTACGCAGCTTGAAAGTTTTAGAAAGCCACCACTAAATGTACATCTGCCGAAATGCATGCTATAAATAGCAATATAGCTAACTTTATTTGACTTTAAAATACAATTTGCATCATTGGTTCACTTTCTGCCGCTCGTGCTTGTTGGACCTTTGCTTTTGTTTTTATTCAAAACCTTCATGTTGTATACTATTTGTGCAGTTTCAGTGAAAGAATCCAATATTTTCATTGCAAAGAGTAGTATGGTACTATACATATCAATTTCTGCTTTGGTCTCTCTCATTTAGAATGATGAAATAACGAACCAATGCGATATAGTTTTAGCTGTTTCAAGCGGAACAGAATAATGTGTGTTTAATCCCCTGTGCATATATACAAGCTCTGCAAATGCATTAGTTCTTTCTTGGGGATGGAAATGCCACTATGTTTTATTTGTATCAAGCAAATACAGTGAATAAACACCTGGTGACGTAACCATAAAAAATTAGCATTAAAGTTTTATACGTGCTCAATACTGCTGAAGTTGTACGCTCTGTTGGAATTGCATTACCCTGAAATAAAGAATTATGCACATAGAACTTATGTTCAAATTACCACACTTCCGAGGGGCTCTCGAATCCTACGTATTCACTCACTCACACAATATGGAATTTTAATACCATTTTTTAGAAAAAAATTTAGATGTATAGAGAAGTTTATAAGCTAACAAAGAGGACTTCGGTATTTAAGCACCCAGTCGATTGTTATGTACCGAAATCTCATGGAGAAACAAATAAACAGATGAACGCAGGTGGGGTCCCTAACATCTCCAGATACACCAAGACGCCGTATGGACCCCCAGATGCCTATCTCTCCCATAAAGATTTTTCTTAGAGTCCTTGACAGCGCTGAGATGGAAATACCTCAAAAAACACTTCATCCCCATACGCCTCGTCCATCGTCCACTCGGCTGATGATCGACCTTGAATCAAAAGCGAATTAAATTAAAGAAGATGTGGATAGGAAATTTGTAGCATTGCATAATCTCTCACAGCATTCACAAACTTACCACATAAAACCGCAAAAGTACTCAAGCTCAAAGTGGTTGCCCAACAACATCGAACCTGGAACTAAACGACCAACGAGCCTCACACATTACCGCATAGCTATGTCACTCTATAATTTACAACATAGCACGAAGTAGGGTTGGAAAACTAGATTGCTATGTTATGCAACATAAAATACTGACTTATTCGCTGACAAAGATATTAGAGCGTATTAAAGCAGATACCTGTGAATACTCAGTATGCTTTAAGCTAATGGCTGTTTTGCGGTGGTCAGTGTATTAGTTTCAAACCAAAGTTTTCGCTGTTTCCTGCGGTCAGCATCTTCAGTGGCGTATGTATCCAGTGGCTCTGTTGGATGCATTCATCTATTAATACTCACAATACATAGTTCCGAAAGAATATTATTTAATACAGTCCCATGAATTGTTTATTCCCTTTATTAATATTTTAGTCTTAAAGTTGTTAATCCTAATGGAAACCATTGGAATAAGAGAATACGGGAGGGGGGGAACTCCAAACAGTGGACCACCGCCGCCACCGCTGCCACCATCATCATAACATTCGCCATTTTTCTTATGAAGAAATTTTCTACTCTTGACTTATTCGTCCTCCCTTACTGAGAATTTACCCAAAGATTTCCTCAGGGCTCAAAACCGACAAATTCCACGATATATTAAAGCTTTTTTTCCGAAACTGATAACTAACCAAGCAACGAAAACAATCCCTTCATAAATGACGTGCGCATTCCTAAATTGGATAACCTGCAAAATACAGTAACCTTTCCAGCTTTCGTTTACTTTCACTATGTGTGGGAAACCAATTCAGCTTTATCAATATGTTACAAATAATAGATAAGTTAAATGGAGGATATAGTTACACAGATGGACGTATAGATATTACAAAAGAATTAAACTACATCCAACTTCTTATTGTCTGTAAGGACATTAAGGATTTTCGGACTTCAGAAGTCATGACAGCAGAGGACAGGGACCTAAAGAGCTACAGATGCAAACTCCCAGTAAGGGGCTCAGACACTCAGCTACCCCTAACCCATAAAGGCATGACCTGGGAGCCGGTAACTTTACAGAAAACAAATACCCTGCCATGAACTCCGAAACTCCCACTAACACTGACAAAATCCCGAAAATACCAACCAAGAAAAACGGTGAGGTGAAATGGAGGGACAGAAAATTCGACATTCACCTCATGGCATGGGGAAACCCATGTATGAGGAAGGTCAGCCACGAGAATCGAACCCACGACATCTTGAATGAGGGACATAGACACTTATGCCTGAGCCATTCTATATGCACCTGTACCTACACTATATATACCTATGCTAGCATTATAAACAGAGAAAATCTGTGTGAGGCTGTGTTCATAAGTAGGTCACACGGTTTCAATTCCGTGTTGAATAACAGAGGTTATTTTCTGACACTTGGTAGACTTTTACGACTTTCAGCTCAAGGGGGTACTTGCGGAGGCTTAAAATACTATAAAATTGAGAGGCTGGGTAGGGATGTATCCTAGCGTGTGCATATCAGCAAATTCACCTCCAACATTGCTGAAATGTATTGTCAAAAGTATTCTTGTGAACTCTTGACAAAAATGGATACATTGGGCTTCAAAATATGACAAAAATTGTAAGCTAATCTGCAATTTTAAAATAAAAGATTACCATATATTTTCAAAAACCAAGCAAAAGTTATTTTAATTATTCGAATTTTAAAAAAGAAATAATATACTTAAGGTTTAAATGACAAACCCCATAGCTAAAATTCCACTATTTCCTCAGTCAAATTCGACACGGTTTGAGGAATTCGTAAGCAGAAACTCCGCCAGAAGTATCCCCCCCTCTAAGCTTAGGCCTAAATCGTTTCTTTCCCATATCTCCAATCCTAGCTATAATTTTGTTTTGATTATCACAGGTTTCCACTGCCTGTGGTGCCGCGTGGAGTTTACATGGTTTTCAAATACAACAAAGTGTGTCTAACAGTGAAAATACGATATCACCAACTTTAAAGAAAGAGGACTTCCCTTACCCATATTATATATTCTAATCCTTATGCACAATATATTTACGGCACTGTCGAATGAAGCTTAAATACTTACCGTCGTCTGGGGGGACTTTGTACCACTTTTTTGCATATGTTAGAAACCTCTTCTTCGAATTTAACGTAAATAATGAAACGCTTACTATTTATACCATACGATAGTAGCAGAGACATCAAACTTGTCCTGAAATCAAGCTATTCCTTGATGGTAACTGATACACAAAAAAGCTATTCAAACATGGTCTAATGTCACCCCATTAGGTGGGGTGACTTTGTTCCACCTGTAAATTCAGTACTATTCAATGTCAGAAGCTTGTCTGGCCCAATGTTACTCCATGGGATGGGAGTATTTGTTCCAATAAAAGTATATTATAACTTTTTCATGCAAAATCGTTTCACTTTATTTTTGCAAACACTTTTTAAATACAATTCATTTGAATTTTAAAAATATTATATTTATCCCGAGCCCTTTGTGTTTCAGGAATGTCATACCATTCACGCTTCGACACTTTTACAGGTGCCTGAAATTTCTTGACTAAATCTTTATATTCATGGTCTATTTCGTCTTTCTGATCAGACCACATCCACAGAAGTCCAATTCTTTGCATGGCACTAACTCTCTCATCCATTCATCCGTTCATCCACTGCTATAACCCTTCCTGGAGAAATGCCCCCTCGTACTGCACAACGACGAAATCATTAAAAACAACAACTTTCTAGGATTTAGCGCTGATGCTGCTTTCTGGTTTACCGGAGATGGAGAATCTTCACTGTCACCAACGGAAAATGAACATCATCACTGCTACTGTCAAGATCTGAAATTCTGGCTTAATTGTTTTTGTTGTAGACTTCGATGTTGATGGTCCAGAAAACACCTTTGGTGCACCTGCTGGGCGGAATGCTTATTCTGTAATTTTGAAATCAGTGTGTTCCTATGAATAGTATACCTTTTTTGCAGCATAGCGTAATGATAAGAGTTTTTTTTATCTAATTCCTTTTAGAGCGTTTTCTAATGCAAATTCGCTGCAATTGCGGTATAGCCGGTTTCCTGGCTCACTTCGGTGTTTTATTGACATTTTGTCTATGGCAATTTATTATCGGTATCTGTAATGAAAGTAAGGCGCTCTGTAGTAAAATACTAAAACTATATTCAATTAAAATGAACATAACTACGCAATTTAAAGTACAAAGTAAGACAATATGTGCGTGCATGTGAGTAAAATGCAATGATTTGTGGTGGCACAAAGTTACCCACCATTTTCCTATTTTTAAGTTTCCCCCTGATTCAAAGGAATTTTCGTAATCAATAGCCAAATAATAGTCTAAGCAAAGAAACCTACCTTTAATTTGAAACAGAAAATTCCTCACTTCCATCCAACTGAAATTATTCAGACTTCACTAAAAACATGAGCAGACACGTTTCCACAAATCTTCATAATGCACCCAACTTTATTAGAGTAAGCAGTTTATATCACAGTCACCAGGTGGTGCCACCACTTATGTAAGTGTTAGAGCGTTACTAGTAACCTTACAGCATTTTCAAACACTATTCGTCACTGCTTTCTTATTAAGCGCATGTACGGCACAAACGCACCCTCCAGGCACAAAGTCACCCCAGTTGACAATACGCTTTAAGGACAAGTGAAAACTATAGGCTACTCAAGTCTAATTGCAATCCCTTACTTACAGAAATAATCCATGTATTATCAAATACGATAGCTAGCACAGTAAACAGGTCATTTTATTTAATCTGCAAGATTAATTGGATACCATAGTTGCATGGGAAACTTCAAATAATGATGTGTAGGTACAGGCACAGAAATGTAAGCCGAATACTTTTAAGGTGAGACTAAGTAGTAAATATTATCAAAATATGACATTTCGAGTCTTTGCTGAAATTTTGTTAATTGGGATTGCGTATTTAAGCTAATATTCGATGTATTATTTTTGGAGAAATTACCATTTCACAGGAGGGAAAATACTAAACATTTGGAACAGAAAGGCAAATATTACCCCATGGTTTGGGAGAAAATCTACTCCAAAAAGTGATACTGATCTTCAGCATGGAGTTTCTCTGCGCGCAATCCTTGCAGTTTCATTAATTATAAATATAATTGACTTCATTTATCAATATCTTGGCTTTTCTTGTGAACGGTACTTTCTGATATAAGGGTTGATTTTTTAGAACCTATATAAGGTAGTTAAATTATACATTATAATGATGAAAACACCTTGCGCTGCTATTGTGTTTGTATGGTGTTGATAACGGGACCGGTTACCCATGTCTATAATTCCTTGTGTTTATTTTTAATTGCGTGACTTTTTTTGTTCTCTGAATATTTAACATCTGGAAAGTTAGATTAAATTGGTCGAACTATGTATACATTTAGACCAGTCTCATCAACATTGATATTCTAATTTAACACAGATCAAAAGTATTAAAATTGCTTTGCCAAGGTCTGTAAATCGGGTTATAGCTTGACTGGCCATATTTCAAACATTACAGATCAAGGAAAAAAATAAATAAATGGCTCCGCACCAAACAAATGATTTGGTTTAACAGAAAAAGCTTATGAAGAGGGTTTCAACATTACACATGATTAAAACCCAATTTTACATGACCTACAGCCATTCGGATATTCTTTGTATATGCTGCATCTATTTATTTTGATATTTTTCAATTTTGCTACTTATCGAGTCTACGTTGAGTTCCTTTCTTATATCTTCATTCCTTATTGTATCCGACCTTATGCATCCCTTTGTTTGTCTTGAAAAGTTCATCTCTGCACTTTGAATTTGGCTTTTCATTTTCTTCGTGAGTACCCATGCCTCACTTCCATAAAATAGTGCAGGGACTGTCATTGTTTTGTACAACTTTAATCTTGTATCTCTTCTTGTTTTATTTCTCAACGTTCTATGGACTGTTCCACAAATCATTTGGAATGATGCAAGCTTTTTGCTCACATCTCTGTCTGTTTTCATCATATAATTAAGATTACATCCTAAATAGCTGAATTCTTTTAGTTTTTCTAGTGGTTTGTTGCCTAAAATTATTTTTGATCATATATGTTGTTTTACCCAAAAGGCCATTATTTTTTATTCCAGATTTAATAATACTTTTCCAATTCTGGATGATGTCATTTACATATATATTAAAAAGAGAAGGTGATACACTGCACCCTTGTCTTACGCCTGTATTAACTATAATTGGTTTGGTTTTATGAACTCATGTGTTTAATATTATTTTGGAGTTGCTATACATATTTTTGATTGCTTTAATTAATTTTTGTGGATATCCACTATTTTCCATAATTTTCCATAGCTTTTCCCTATTAACAGTGTCAAATGCCTTCATGAAGTCTAGGAATGCCAGATGTGTTTGTAAATTATACTCTTGTCTTTTCTCAATTATTTGCTGCAAAACAAATATATTATCTGTTGTCGATCGTCCTGTTCTAAAGACACTTTGTTCTTCCTCTATTACTACCTCGGCTATCCTTTTTAATCTTTTATTTATAATCCTTGCATACACTTTATAGGCCGTGTTGAGAAGACTTATACCTCGGTAGTTTTGGCACTCTCTCCTGTCTCCTTTTTTAAAGATGGATACAGCTTCTGCATTATTCCACATGTCTGGAATGTTGCACCCCTTCCAACATTCATTTATTAAGTGCAATAATCTTAAATGCAGTATTATACCCCCATATTTTAGCAGTTCCATATGTATTCCGTCTGGCCCAGTTGCCTTTCTATTTTTATATTCCTTAGGTGTTTCTAGTAATTCTTCCATTGAGATCATGTCAACCTGTATGTTCATTTCTTCTTCGTTATCTCATTCTCTTCATTTTGTTGGCACCACAATGATGTATAATGTTCAATCCATCTTTTTGTTTCTATAGCGTTAATTATTACTGTGTCTTTTTCAGCTTTGTTTAATAGTCGTATCACTTTATATGAGAACTGTTGTGTACCATGGATACACGCTCCGCGTGTCATGTGCTACTGTTTATTATCAGTTTGTATCCTGTGTAAAAGCGTTATTTTTTATATGAAAAGTAATTATTTTCTGATATGTGAAGTGTTTGATTTTCCACATTTAAGGGATTTACAGTGAATCCAACAACCAGCTTGGCGTCTTTCCAAACATCCTTATCTTTATGGAAAAATGGTGACAAACGGGTCGTGGTAAATGTCGGTAGGCCAACACCAGTGCTATGTTTAGAATTATTTTGCGACGGAACATCTTGAAAGTACACCAGGAGATTTAAGACTCGTTGGTATGAGAAACATAATTGTGTCGGATTGAAGGAACTGAGAAATAACGTTAACAAAATTGTAGACTCCCTTCGGGAAAGCTCGCGTCTATATATTATAAAATACAATAAGAGCGTTCAGCTTAACAGGCTTTTTATGCAATATCCCATTAGGGAAGTAGACAAGAAGTAACATTTCGTAGGCATAATGAAAGAGGGGACTCTTTAAATATGGGTAATTTTAAGGAACTTTTGGATTCATATACAGAAGAAACCATATCGAAATTTAAAACCACTATTACAGTATAAAATTTATTTTTGCGATCCTGATTTTGGGAATATAGGTTAGGCAATTAACCGAGTCACCTAATCAATTCGCCCAGAGCCGCACTTGCTCTACACGTATACTATTACTATAAAATCGAATATATTTTTGTTTTAATTAATGCAACATTTAATTATATTACCCACAACACGGGTCTCTAATCGTGCTATATTTTGTGAAATTATAATGCACGTTGATTGCTTATCGTCTAGGTGTAAGCAAAAACGTGGTTAACAATTTTCCTTAAAATAATTACTGATGAGTTTTAGTCAAAAGATGATATAGTTAACAAAACAATCTTTCCTTGCCTAATAAATACCTTAAACTGACTGGACGAGTGAAGATCAGTGAGTTATATATAACCTTTTAATGGTTCAGATTCACATCTTAGATCAATATAGGATATAGGGTGCTGAATAGAGTAAGCTGGTTGAATAAATGCTTTTCTTATATGGTTTCTGTTGCCATATTGTCGTATTTGAAAGAAATATAAGCCATGCTATTGAAACATTGCAGAGCTATTGTTAGCTGCACATACAATTTGTTGGTTAAGCGTAACGTTATACGGTGATATCAGGTTTGGAATCAACCGGTTGGATAATATCGCTCCTGCTATAGAACCTTTAATCATGCCTTTTAGGAGAAATGCCTACTTCTCATATCTGCTGATGACATCTTTAATCAAGTTAAATGCCGAGAAAGGACAAAACGTTCCTCTGGATCTGGGTTGGCTTGCTTTCATTTCACGTCGCGTACATACCTCCAGCTATAGATCTTCCTCATTTTGCGGAAGAGTTTTTTTTTTTTTATTCTATATATGCGATCAAAACGTGATTATATCGGCACTTCATCTACCCTTGTATGGTTAAAATAGTTGCCGATAGTTTAAAAGAAACGTATACTTGTTTAACACTTTAATAAACGCTTAAGTATTCCATTATTTCAATAAGGATACAAAAGCCGGTTTCAAATTAAACGAAATAATATTCCAGTGTTTAACAACCGATGACTTAATTCTCTAAAATATGTACGATTAATGTTCAATTCGTTTTCAGGCGGAGCAGCGTTTTTAAATATTGGGATAAAACAAAGCAAAAAATAAAACACCAAGAATTCAAGAAATTGATGCATGTGCTTTCCTTTTATGCATGCAAGGATTCGATAATAGGTATTATTGCTGTAGGAGTTGGGTACGCAGATGGAGAGGCCTCCAGTAATTGAATAGTACCTCAGGTAGACCGTGACGGGCCGATTTGCGTCCAACCAGACCCTAGGGAGAAATGGATGATGAAGAGACTCGAAGAGGAACAGATCCAGAGGACGATATACGCTAACAAGCACCGGATCCCTAACGCTTCCGCCGGCTGGCCATACTATAGCAATTGATACAGCCCCCAGGAAGGCGCCCCAGTAGTTCGTCAATTACAAGGGTGCAAATTCCACCGTCCTTCCGCAACAGACCTACCGACGTCATCTGGTCCTACAAGCCTTAAACTGATGAGACAAATAAGACGAAATGAACAGTAAATCTGTTGTTGTAGTAGTAGGAGAATCGCCCCAGCTTGTACCTACCGACCAGGAAAAATCACGTAAACATATGGTCTGAATGACCGAACCAACGGGAATTCAACCTGAGATCACCGAATATGAGCCTCCCAAGTTACGACGGAGCCACCTAGCTTCTAATGTATGTATATGTAGTGTATGTACGTGTTTGTGTGTGTGTGTGTGTGTGTGTGTGTGTGTGTGTGTGTGTGTGTGTGTGTGTGTGTGTGTGTGTGTGTGTGTGTGTGTGTGTGGATTAATAATTTCCTTTTAGGTGTGAAACAAGATAGTCCGAGAAGACCTAAACTTTTGAAAAATTATTTTTTCTTGTGCATATTTCTCTCCGGATTATATGAATTGTAAACTTTGTATGAAACTTGCTAATAACATAGGGAATCCAAAAAGTACATCCTTCTCTTTTAAAGGAATATAATAGCCAAGGTAAGGAAGGGAAAATTCTCATTTTTTTATTCTTCAGAGAGAACCAAAATGTTGCCGTTTGTGTTGTGGGTATTTCCAAAGATTCCAATTTATTGTTTTTATAATTTGAACATATAGGTAGCAAAACCGACAAATTAATGAACTTTATAATTACGACCTTTTTCCTCTGTCAGATCAAAGGTCATGTTTACCACTCCTCCAATGGCCATATCAAACTTTGGCTGACCAAATACGGGCCAAAATGACATAGTTGTCGCTCACTCATTCTTCACTAGATATATACCAAACATTTTTCAACACTACACCTGAAGAACTTTAAAAGTGTATTCCGTTGTTAAGAAGATAATTTAAAAACTGTATAATGAAAGAATCTTCAAAACCCCAAAGAACGTGAACCAAAATGCCCTTTTTTCTAGTTGCGTATTCCAAATTGTTATTTTTATCTTCTCTTCCACGTACTTAGTAAGTAAGGAGATTATTTTATTTCATCAAAGTTGTTTATTTTTAGATTTTCCTGAAAAAATACATGTTTTGAGCCACCCTTTAAAAATTTCGGTGCTTGTGTATATATGTATTTATGTATGGTTACGTGTCAGGCTTGGTATTAAAGTATGTTTCAAAGATGTGACCACATATTCTAGAAAATGTTATTTCAAGAAACTACCTTAATTGGGTAGTTAATTGAATACGTTTATCTCAAAAAAGGCGTCAAAAATCACGATTTAAGTGGAGCATGTTTAAGATACATACATGGCTAAAAATATGTATATTTTGCATTTTCTGAAAATAGCACATGGTCTTATCTACATTTTACGAGGTACATTTTACGATGTAGACAAAGGTGTGCTACACAAGAAACGCAAGTATCTTTAAAATCTTCTTTTTCTATGGTATATCCCCTTGGCTGGGGTTGCCTCTTACAGCCTCACGCCAGTAACTTCGGTCCTCCGACATCTCATCGCCCAAATTCCATCTAAGCATGACGCCAACATCTCTCCAAGGCAGGCGTGGTCGGCCTTTCTTTCTTCGACCCTCTGGCGAGGAACTGAAAGCCTTTCTGGGCCATCTGTTTTCAAACATTCGTCTGACGTATTCTTTAACATAAGAAATTTATTTCAACTTTAAATCAATCATTTTCATGATTCCCGTTTCATTAGGGTAAATATTTGAATTAGTGCTGTAGATCGATCAAAAATGTTAATTTATTAACCATGTTACTTTAATCGATTAATCTATCGATTAATCGGCATATTATCTACTGAAGAATTAGGTGTAAGCATTATATAAAGTACTTTAATAGTCTGTATATTTAATTATTAACGAAACTTTTAAATATTTCGATACAAAATTTGTGTTTGCATCAAGTGCACATGATTTAAATGTATTGAATTAGATCTACAATATTTTTGTAAGTAATTATTTAGTGACTATTATATCAATATCTACTGAGATTTATGTGACTGACATGCAAATAATAGTTTACATGAAGACTCATCTAGTCATTGTTGTTTCCTCCATGATCTTAAACATGTAAGTGCATTCACCTGCTTTGGATTAGGTGCTGCTCATCGTTTGGTGACAATATTTCCTGCACCACTAAACACACGTTCACTGGGAAATGATGTAGCTGGTACACAAAGTAATTCCTTCCATATGGAAGAAAGAATTGGTAACTGAATAGAATGTGTCTTCAACCATTGAAGAGACTTTGCGAAGTCGTCATCCAGTTCACCCAAAGATTTGTAGACTCCTAAGTAACTTTGATTCGCTACAGAATTTCAGAAATCCCCTGTTAAGCTAACGTATTCCGGATACTTTAATGTGTCCAATAGCTTACATTTTTCAATATCGTATAAATTGTCAAATCGTCTACTTACAACATCTTTTGATGGAAGATTATATGAACTGTTTCCAATGACTTCTCTTAAAACTCCTTTTATCCCTTTATCCGAAAAATATTGATAGGTCGGCTGTCCTTTACTATCCATTTTACGATTTTATATGTTTATTTAGCTTCCTTGATGGAAGAAATTGGTTTGGCTATGAAATTATTTAGATTGTACTGCGATGCCTGAGGAACAGTTGGGGATTATTCGTTATCACTTTGAAATGGATAGATGTGTTTCAAGTGATAGTTCATAACTAGCACTACCACTATAAATGATTTTCCACAAATTTTACAAAATACTTTTTCTGTCAGACACTTTACCTGATTCATTTAGCTTACAGCCGAAATGTGCACCCAGCTTCCCTCGCAAATTTTCGTATACCATAATTTCAATTCCACCCAGCACAAAACGTTTTTCATTATTTTAAATTTTTAATACAAAGGTTTCACTCACTGTGACCAACTGAGAAACGTTACTGGCTTACTGCAGTTTACAGCAAAGATACACCCCCTCCAGCCCTTAAAAGAGGGATCATTTATTGTTTCCATAGCTGTGTAAGCGAAGTGTTCGGTTCAAGGTTGTACAGCTCAGTTTATCCTATCAAGCGATAAATAATCAGTTGTATACGATATGTTGTCACACACAAGCTGTAAGGAAAGAAACTTCTCTGTCAGCATCTGTATGTAGAAATATATCTCTTAGAATATTTCACAACAGAAATGTTATTTACACCCTCTGTGGGCTCAGAGTGATTTTTGTAGCTATCTTTGTACCTCAACGTTCAAAGAACATTACGTGTCTAGTGAAAGCTTGATGCGTTGGAAGGGCTGTTTAGGTTGGAAACAATACATCAAAACAAAGAGGACCAAATTTGTATAAAAGAGTTTTGATTAATATTTATTGTAATCAATTACATTTAATCGACTCGATTATTCGATTAAAATATGTTAGTATTTAATCCAAAATAACAAATAATCGATTAATCGTTTCTTTAATCGATTAAATCACGCAGCACTAGTTTGAATATATCACGTTTTATGAAGTTGTGCTACTAATCAGCTTATTCTTGCGATATTATGGAGAAAATATGGCATTTGAAATTCAGCATCTAGCGTCCTCTTTTACACATCTCACTCCCACTTGGGTTTCTTATATCTCTCTTGTAAGTGAAATGATGTTTTGTCTTGTGCCTACAGTGAAACTTTTAGTGCCACTATTTCTATGAAGGTTCATCCCCATTAACTTAAGGTAGATGGGATAATAAGCATTCATAGAAAGTGCTTAAAGATAGAGACTAAATCAAAATAAACAGTGGTGGATATAGCAACTGACGCAAATTTAACATTTCAAATGATGACGGGAGGCAAATATTTCCTTAAGTCAGAGTACGTTAGCTTCGAAAATGCGTATAGACTATGTATTATAGTGTGTAGGCCTCCAACGAGGAGTGTTCTGCTCTTTCGAGGAGTATGGCGAAGCAGTAGCACATGGCAGCTCACGACGATGTCATAAACAGCACCAGCACCTGCATTAAATTTGTGGCGCAACGTTCGAAACCCAGCATTCTTTCAACTTTTGAAGAAAAGACAAAATTATATATAATAGGCCCATTAGGTGGAGAAAAGCAAGAAATGGTGTAATTACCACCAAACTCAGTTATTCCTTGCAGCTTTTCTTCCATATTGGATACAAACTATGAATAACAATGATGGTTGCGCGCGTATTGTTGCTACATTTTCAAGACATGGGTCTTTACTATGACTCTAAGGCAATGTTCGAAGAGGGGACCTAGGGCCTCCACCAATGACGTTGCTAAGGGTGGTTGGACTCGAGGAGGAACCACAGTAAAGGACAGGACCATAACAGCTATAAATTGACACTGAACAGCAAATATTCTCCGATCCGGAGAACCAGGATATACAAGGGGAAAATTCCCAGCCATGCAACGCCGAAACTTGTTCTAACTCTTAAGTCCTGAAATGGCCAACTACATCAAAAATTGATGTGAAACGAGAGGTGAGGTCAATAGCCACATAAAAAATTCGAAGATTATAATTAACCTTCTCAGCACTTGCCCAGTATCCAGAGAACCCTCCCCCCCAAAAAACACCTTAGGTAAGGATTTTATAAATTGGCCTCCAGAATTCAGGCCATAGGTCTATCTTAGTACATGTGTAGTTTTATATCTACTGCATAATCTATAGTTCATGTTATATTGATACTTTTACACCATTCTCTGATTTTGAGTTCTTTACACTTTAACATGTAAAAATAGTATTTTGAAATCTTTGAACTTTATCACTAGTTATTCCACTGCGTCTTTCTCTTTCCTCACTTTGATAGTTTGCACGTCTTCGTTTGAAAGGAATGCCACATTTTTACCTGACATCTTTCATCACAAACTTCGCCGCTTATTTCACATTGCATCGCTCCAAGCAACCAACAATACTTACAGGGAAATATGCATTTGTAACAGTAAGCTCTATTTTTATCTTGATGTGGTTCCGCTTAGGTATGTGGGTTTATAAAAATGTTTCATTTAGCTTAGTGACCTACATTTACAGTATTCTCGCATGTTTTAATATAACGTATAAAACAATTTCGGTTCCTTTGTAAGCACAGCATATCCGAAAACAAATACGTTTTACTCCTGCATATTTGTAACGCTGCAGCTGCAAACGGTTTCCATATTATTTGAGGAACAATTTTGAAATATATGCTTTTCATCGGATTCAAAACATGCTTCGAAATAAGAAGCATGATTTGTGCATGTATAAGATCGTTGAAGAATTTTCAAGGTCTATTACCTGAATTAATTTCAAGATTTTGATTCCGTAATAACATGTCAGATCAGATCCGGGAGGATCCGGACTCAATTCACGTAGACCGCTGACCCTGATGTTTAATTTTTGTGGTTTGTCCTAGTCGATAAGTGTATGCTGGGGTATTTCACTTCTACCACATTCTTTTTCATAGTTACATTCTCATGTTTTACGTGTACTTTCAGATTCCGTCGGGTAGGTTATTGAAGGACGGATGGCGCGGAAGTTTGCCCCTTGAAAATATTTTCTCCCCTGAAACAATAGAGGGCGGTGGGCTGGTTGTAAAGGCCGTTCATCTCCCTCTCTGGATATTTGCAGTATTGAGTCCAGTCTCCCAGGTAGGGAATTTTAAACTTGTCTATGGCGTGTATGACTGCTGCCTGCAGCTCCCTCTGGTTACTTCGCTTATTCCTTCCTCCTTGGAGGTGGTAGTCACAATATCCACGCACTAAGTGAGGTGTCTCTCTCCCACAGTATTATCTCTACTTGTGCTTGAATCTATACAGGATGATTATGCTATTATTGCAGGCGTCCATGGCGTTAGTTTTTCCTGAAGGATAGCCGTGTGTGAGGCCCATTCAGTTCGAAACATTTATCTCTCATTCATTAGTTCATTTTATTTCTTATGTAAAATGTTCTGTTTTGTTAATTTTCATTTCAGACAAACCCTACGACACTAACTGAGGAGATTAACGTAACGTCATCTGCCCTTAAAGTAAATATATGACGATATTGCAAACCATAAAACCAAATGCTAATCGAAGATGAACGTTCATAACCTTTTATTGTCCTTATAGCTTTATAATTACCTGGTGGAAAAAATGTAAGTACACATAGATGGTCATGAAAATACTGCTTTTACTTAGTTTAAGTGTGTCACATTTAATCTAAGAGCTATGTTTTAGTTACATGCATATAAGTTCATGTTGAATAGCATTAACAAATATATTTCATTAAAAATTAGCGTTTATACAATGTCTTCATTGTTAATTGCCCATAAAGTGATACCATCAACATGCATAGAAAAAATGGGGGTAATTTTATAACCTTTTAATTACTTATGTCAGCATATTTTGAAAAATACAAGCAACTCTTCAATATTTCTACAATGATTAGCAGGTATTTTTGGTATTCTCAAAGTAACTTATGCCAGGTTTTTAATTATAACAGTTAATAAATATCAGAAGGTTTAGGCCATCTTCTGAAAGTATCCTTCAAGAAAATATGCATAATTCTATACAAAATTTAGACAAAACTTTTAGGTACGTTTTAGAACGAGTATTATGCTTCTGAATTTTCTTGAACATGGGATCTCTACCAATTCCAAGTACTTCGAATATACTCAGCAGAAACTGAGAATCGTGTAACGGATAAAAGATTAATAATTCCATAAATTAGTTATTCCTCTCCACATGACTTCCTAAATCATATGGAAAGTTCCAGGAAGAGTGCGAACCTTCATATCTACAGGTCACCTCTTATTGGTATTTCGATATGAATTAAATTTTTTTCCACCTGAAGGGACACATTCCTGACATTGGTATGCACAAAGAAGCGTATATGAAGGTAGAGTCTGTGATGTGTAAAGAGCACAAAAGCGTCCATGACAATAGAATGAGTAGTATTAGACATCTAACATACCAATGAGGACAGTCCACATGCGATATGGCATTTACAGCATCTGTTTTCATCCTTGGATGAGGGGCAACTGTAATATGAAATATTTGAACTCAGAGAACATTGGATTCAGACGAAGAATTTTTATATACAAAACCTGTTTAATCTAATACTACAGAATGTTACACAAAGAAGTTATTACTACCTTAATTTTTAATGTATGTTACAATTATTTAAAGTAAGGTACATATTAAAATCATTTATAATGATTTGCAAATGTTTAAGTTATTCAAAAATCTTCCATTGGCAACAATACATCGTTTGAAGTGCTGTAAAATTTACGTATGAATATTCAAGGGGTGTAAATCCCTTTGTGTGACATCCTGTATATGTAAGACATTTGTATTATTTTAAAGATTTATGTTATTTCACACAAATTAGCAGTGTACAATTGTATTAAGAAAAAAACTGTTTGAGTTTGTGAGCTAATGATATAGGAAAGGCCAGGAAGTATACTTTTACGATAATTCAGGACCATTGTGGAATCTATACTATTTAAGTGACCACCTTCACAAATGCATTGTTTATTGCTATGTTCAATTTCTAATATTTATATTGTTCAAAAACGTATATGCATTCATAAATATTACATACTTAGATACAGTGGGGCTCATTCCATGTAAAATAAAAGTTATTTATGCATAAGTGAAGTGTCGCCGTGGTGACGATCTTTAAATAAAGTGTAAAACAGCTGCAAGGGGCTGTTCGATGTGATTGGTGGTCCTATAAAAGGTATTCACCAAGGCGGCCCGGGTTCGATCCCATATGACCGCAAAGTGGACAACACGGCGCTAGGGCGGGTTTTCTCCGGGATCTCCGGTTTCCCCCGCCATCTCATTCCACCAGTGCTCCATCTTCATCTCATATATCATCAGTATCATCGCCTGCGGTGCCGTATGTAGTAAAAGCGGGCGTTAAACACTATACATTTCAATTTATAAAAGGTATTGTCAGGTACAAAAAGAAAAAGAAATCGGATGCTTACAACTACCAAAGCTATAATGAAATTTCACTGAACATTTCTTTCTGAAAATAGTTTGTGATATAAAAGGGAAAGTGAGATTATATATGCAGTAAATGTGTGCTTTTAATATTTATTTAAAGACTTGAATAATACTAAATAACAATTTAAAGGGGTGGAGTGTTGTATTCATCAAGTAAACTTGAAAAAGTATTTCAGTTAAGGCCAGCAAGATGAGCACTAGAAGTGGGAAGTGCTTCACCCCTATATTACTCCTTCCTCTTTCCCTCTACCTGGCACGAGAACAAACAGGTGACGTGTACCACAGTGGCGGTCATTCGGGTTTTGAATAAAAGGTCTTATAGGGCGTAATCAACTGCATAATTTTGAACGCATGGTTTGGATAAGCAGCACAAAGAGGGCTAATGACATTAGAGAAGATGAGTGAGTAACTTAACGGCATTGCTAGACAGCTCATATTGGCATTGTGCGAGAAACCTCCTTCTCACCACTACACGGTGTTCATTTTTATCTGTAATTTTACCGCACAGAATCTGACGTCATCAACAGCACCGCTAATGCAGTGAGTTTATATACGATTCCCCTAAGCAGCTTGCGATCGTATTTGATGTGCTGACAGCAGCTTTGAAGCCTCATATACCGGCAAGTAAATACACTGTTTGAGAGGTGGGTCTGTCCGTATAATACAAAGGTGCGTAATTTCGCCTGGTGCATAGATACGATAACTAATTTTTAAAAATTATATACTGCAATGTACTTCAAAGCTAATTATGCAGCCATAAAAGTATACCATGGAGAATATACGAAATGGTAAGTTAATGAACATCTGTTTTTCTGTTATAGTAGAAATATATGTATGCATATTGTAAAACTGTCACATAAAATCGAAATACTTCAATTTTATCTTTATTATTTTATATCATCCACAGTTTCCTCAAATGTAACTTCATTACAAACCAGAAAATTAGCAGCATATGTTCTAGGAATGAAAAATAAATCAGTATTACATTAGGTACAAAGCTTCTATCCAAGTCTAAACAAGAAAATAACTCTAGTACATAGTTTCATGCGTCCATTTTCTTACATTTCCTTTCTTTCTTCCCCTAAACACTATCTGTATTGCGAAAAGGTACGCTAGAGGCCTTTCTGTCATAACACTATTTACTGTTTCTAGATTGGAGCGCCCGCCTCGGTAGCGTAGATGGCTGCGTGTCTGCCTCACGTTCAAGAGGTCCCGAGTTCGAATCTCGCTTAGGGTGCGTTACCTGGATAATGTTTTCTCCGCGGTTTTTCCTTATCCTTAAAGACGAATGTCCGGTAACTCTAAGCTCCATAGACTTCGAGGACTCAACATCTCGATTCTGCAGATCAACAGTAGAAAGAAGAGCCCGACTAGTCTGGACATAGGGGTCCAGGCGAGAAGAAGGGAGAACCTCGAGCTACTACCTCCGCCGTGACGAGCGCGCGCTCGCTTCCCGATACTGAGACCTGCTCTGCAACTGGGTAGAGCAGCAAGGCCACAGCCAACGGTCGCCTGACCGGTTATAAGGCGCCTTTAGGGGTCCGGCCCTCTGCTGCTCGGGCTGTTCAGCGCCCTATGCTAGCACTTTCTCTCATACTACCTTCTTCTTTCCTCTTTTCTATCCGATAGATTAAGATCCCCACATTGTGATAGGTAACTCACGGACTACCCAGACATGGCTAAAGCAAAAACAAAGACAAAGTAGTCCCCTACAAACCTACGGACCACCAGACGAAACATCATAAAGACAAACCTGAACTTCACTGGCTCTTCTCCACCCCAGCCAAATCCATCACCTGCCACAAACTGCTCACCCCAAGCTGCTCAAAAGACACCTTCGCGACCACGCCAGAACACCCCTCTCCCACATTCTCGCTCATCTTCATGCTCATCATCATCCTCCCTTTCAAGCATCGTTGACCCCCCTGTAATCATCTCCCCTCCAGGGACGCTCTCGCCAGAACCCAGATCTCCGGTGAAACTTCACAACTTCCCAGACATGATCACAACTCTATACCAGCAAGTCCCAAGTCTCAAACCACCCGCTCCCCAAACAAAACTCAACAAGGCACTTCATACCGTCCACCTTCTCAAGGGGAATCCAGACCGACAGCCCGCACTGAACCACAACCTGGCCCTTCTTCCCGCCCGGATCCACCACCTGAGACTCCGAGCCTTCCTGAGGCCCCAAACCAGACCATGCCACCCCGCACTTACGCCCAAGTTGCCTCCATACAGCCCCCAATCTACATCAACAACAGACACTGTGACGACATTAGTAAAACCCTTACGAACTTCACAAGACTGACAGGGATCTCCGACATTGAGGTTCGCCGGGCCTCCCTTACACATGACTTCGAAATCCGGACCAAAAGCCCCACTGACTACAAACGCATGTGTGACTATCTGCGCCAATCCAACATGGACTTCCATGTTGTGGCACCAGGCCATTCAAAGAACCATAGAGCGGTTATTAAACGCCTCTACATGAATGGTGCCGAGCATGAAATTCAGGGAGAATTGGAGGCCTCCAGAATTTCAGTGGTGCGGATAGTACAACTGCGTCAGTTCAACAAGAATAGGACTCCCCTCCCCCACTATCTTGTTGAACTAAAGACACAAGAAGACTTTTACTGGCTACTCCAGAAAACGACAATACTTTACTCACGAGTTACAATAGAGGAATACCGCCCGCCCCGGTTTCCGAAGCAGTGCGGCAAATGCCAAAGGTTAGGTCACTTGGCCTTCAACTGCATGGCGGCAGCCGCCTGCTCGAAGTGCGGGGGTGGACATGGTTCCCAGACTTGCAACGTGCCGCTAGAGCAGCGAAAGTGCCTCCTCTGTGGCTCGCCTGGGCACGGTGCACGCTTTCGTGGCTGCCCCGTGTACCAGCGACACTTAGCTGCACTGCGCACCCCGGACTCCAGGACACGGGACAACACTGGGAGAAGGCAGGGACCTCCAGCCGCTAAAGTCGGCCCCACTAACAACCCGGCTAATGTCGGAGCCAGCGTGCCCCCTCCCAGGCCAACAACGGGCGTTAAGACCAAACAAATTAATGCGGCACCCCCAAAACAAGACAAACGGGAGGACACTAGACAGTCCAAATGACTGTCACAGGAGCAGAAGTTTCTTGGAAGGTTCGGCTCGTCTCCACCTCAGTAGCTGGTCAACACACACTGAAGATGATCAAAACCTGATCGAAAAGCGCTTTTGGGGATATGAAGAACATCTCATCTGAGTGAGTAATCATAAAAATGTTTGACAACTACTCATTTTCTATACAGCAAAAACATAGTTATAGTTTCTGCCTACAATCCGCCGGGTGATATAATAACTGCTGATATTAACACACTTCTTCAAATACATCAAAGTGTAATCATTGGAGGCGACCTCAATGCTAAACATCCATTATGGAACTCCAGAACAACAAACACCGCTGGGAACACACTCTTGAGGCACGAAAACGTATCAGATTACATTATACACGCTCCCACAGAGCCAACATACATACCCTTCCACATGACCGCATCACCAGATGTACTAGACATTATTATAGAAAGACAGACCGGCGCTCGTATCTCACTTAAGGTCTGTAACGATTTATCATCAGATCATCTTCCCGCATTAATAAATCTAGAAGGCTCGCTCCGAAGTGCACCGACCAAACCCAGGCATAACTATAATAAAGCAAACTGGGACCTCTTCGAGAGGACGGTCGGTAGTGAAATGTCCGAGATTCATGCCAACTCGGTTGAGGACATTGACAACGCAACTAATAAAATCGTGGAAGCCATACAATACGCCACAATGGTGGCAGTCCCACTACAACGGCAGCATAAAGTTGACTCACGTCTTCCAGTCGATATACAGCACTGAACAAAACAACGCAACCGAGCCAGGAGACTTTGGCAACACTCTAGACATCAGACAGCACAATTGCAACTTCGAATGCTGAATAATGAACTGCGCGAACGCACCGCAGCAGTCATTTCGGAACAATGGAACAATACCTTAAAATCACTAGACCCCCAAAACAATACTGTATGGAGAATAGCCCGATGCCTAACTAGGGCCAGGGCTACTATCCCCCCCTGCATATAGGGCAACGCATTGCCACAGCAGATGAAGAGAAGGCAGAAGCACTGGCAGAGGCCCTTGAGAACACCTTAACACCAAACTTAACCCCTTCATCACCCACGTTTATTAGAGAAACTGAATTCCTTACACGAAACCTACACGTCAGGCCCACACATGACCAAATACGAAAAGCTCATCCTGCTGAATTAAAATGGCTAATACAGCATCTCCCTAAACGTAAAGCACCAGGACCAGACAGGATCCCCAACATTGCTCTCCAAAACTTACCGCAAAGCGCGCTGCAAATACTGTCTAAAATCTTCAATCTCTGCCTCTTGCATGGCTACTTCCCCACCCAGTGGAAAACAGCGAATGTTCTGCACTTCCCAAAACAAGGTAAAGACCACACAAACCCGAACAATTACAGACCAATTAGTCTACTTAATACAATGAGCAAGTTACTGGAAAATGTAATAGCGAAACGAATGAATGCGTTTATAACAAGACACAATCTGCTCATCCCCGAACAGTTCGGATTTAGAGCTAAACATTCTACTACGCTTCAGCTCATACGCGCTACTGAACACATTACAAAAGGCTATAACATAAAGAATTCAACAGGCGCTGTCCTGCTGGATATTGAGCGCGCCTTCGACCGCGTATGGCATGCGGGCCTACTGCGCAAGATGACAGATTACCATTTCCCAGACACTATGACTAAATTAGTCGCAAATTATCTGCGAGGACGCACTTTCTCCTCAGTTGCAAATTACGCGGTATCCACGCCCCGCCCAATAAAGTCAGGCGTCCCACAAGGCAGCATATTGGGGCCACTTCTATTTAATTTGTATATAAATGACCTGCCTAAACATCCAAAGAGTATGTATTTTCTATATGCAGACGACACCACAATCATGGCCCAATCAGGTCGAGTAACGTTAATACACAAACATCTACAGGAGTCACTTAAACAGTTAGAGCCGTGGCTCGCTAAATGGCGGATCAAAGTAAACACAGCCAAAAGTGAAGCAATAATATTCACAAAGCGTAAAAATCATTACCATCAGAAACACGGTCTTGCCCCCTGGCTCTATTCAATAACAACATAGGCTGGACTAGCAAGGTCAGGTACTTGGGCTTAGTAATGGACCAAGGCCTCACCTGGCGACCTCACATCGAAGAGGTAAGAAGAAAAGCCTATGTACAACTACGCAAATTATACCCACTCATAAATCTAAGCAACTCGCTAAAACTAAATATGGGACTAACGTTATACAAAACACTCATCAGACCAATATTAACCTACGCAGCACCGGTCTGGGGTTATGCAGCAAAAACCCATATAAAACGTATACAAACATACCAAAACAAAATACTTCGAATAATGTACAAAGTACCACTCATCGCACCATCTAAAGAACTCCACGAAGACTTACACATGCACACTATTGAGCAATTCATCAAGAAACTATCCTATGACATGTACAACAAACTACCTTCACACCATAATACACTTATATCTACACTTGGCCAGTACGAGACATCGACAGACAGACATAAACGACCGCTATCACTGTTTGACCGCAACTTAACTAATCCAGACATTGACAATGAGATCTTGGATTTTCTGAACAGTCTGACTAACTGATTATTACTTTATCTATTTCTATTTCACAGACACATCACGTGAGGGACTACCACGAAACAGCTGCCCTTAAGCCCTTGAGCTCTCAAGCCAAGGCGGACTCGAGGGGGAGGAGGTCCCTCTCAACGACCACGCTTCCCGCGGCAGTGACGGCTCCAGCTGAGATCTTGCAGCGCAGAGATGTGGACGTCATGATGACCAGGCAAGAACATGGACAGGAGCTATAACTTCGGACACAGAACCCATCAAGGGAACCAAGTATAGTATAAGCAATTACCGCTCCAACCACTTCACTACTCAAACACTACATAATACTCAAACGAAATTACTAGATATAGCATGGTAATACTGCATGTAGCCAACGCTAACAATTGCACGACACTCTTTACACATGACCACCTCCAATCCCCCTGGCTGTACTCAGGACCTGCTCATGGCTACAGCCCGGGAACCAATCCATTGACGCGCTCGTAGCCATTGCCTGCCAGCATCTTATATTACGGAACTAACCGGGGTGCTAATGCGGGACCTGACTAATCCACGAACTAACACACTAACGCTCCCTGCACGTTAGGATTCTAACTGCATGAGGGAGACGATGTAGCGCACGGCTTTGCATGCCGGTTGATCGTCACCGGGGGCGGCGAGTGTGGGGCCGCTCCTAAAAAAAACAAAAAAACAAAAAAACTAAGCTCCGTGGACCCCGGAATCATTGGAGCATCATTTCACCCATTTCTTCATCGTCCGATATGACTTAACGTTGGAGGACGTAAATTACACACAAAAAATAGATTGGAGCCAGTCACTTTAGGCGTCCAGTGTCTCTCTCTGGCGAGTAACTGGTTCTGTATCTTGGTAATTATTGTTGCACCTATTGGTTTTAAAAAATATAAGGATAATGACATTAATGGACATTTAAATTAAGCGTGAGAATGACAAAAAATTATATCGTATGATAAAGCGTAAGACGCTTAGGTAAATTTGACGGCGCCTGGACATTTTTGACATTACGATCCGATGGACGTGTCTGAATGATGGATAGCATTGCATAAACTCCTCTATGCAGCGATTTAAATTATATTTATATGTCGCATCAATTTTAACGCCGGTACGAAAGTAGCATTCAACCAAGAAGGCACCATGCTCTGTGTTCATATCCAGGTGAAGCTGGTTGTATTAGTTATCAGCTCAACTACCTCAGAGCGCTGTAATTGGTTCCGCAAAAATTGCCGCTTCTTCTCCGTAGAAGGCACTGTGATTTCAAGAGACTCACCAGTAAACTATGACGTCATTCTTGCTCAATCGGAGGGCGGGAAATAACGAATAAAATGAACACCGTGTATACTGACCTTAGCCAAACCTGAAGCTGACAAACAGTTCTGTAGAATTAAAATATTTATTAACTTTTTTTTCCTTCCAATTGTTGTATATGGTGTTAATTATTTGCCTTAAAAGCTGAAAACTTCATAGAAATTCTTTCCATTGTATGTAAACTTATAGACAGTGGCGTAATGATACTACCTTTATTTGCACGAGTGGTATACTTGCTGGTTTATTTTTAAATAGTGCTCCAATGGAACGGCTGCAAATAGTTGAACTTAAGCGTAGAACTGATTGAAAATGTGCAGTCGAAACGCTCCTCTACGTGAAAAAAATTCACTCAGAACACTTCCAATGACTCCCTTAATGCTCCTCTAAGGCACCTCTCTGATTTATTTTTCTTTCGTGTTATGCAGTAAACTTTCTTCAACACATTTTAAGTATGTAAAATGGAGTAGTTCGTTCTGTTGCTATTTGGACCTACCATATTTTTAATACCTCCATAAATGCTGTAGTGTGGTAAATCCAAATATTTCGAGTCTCGCATATTCAAAAAGATTGGAAACTGTCTGTGTCACAGTACATTATCTGTAATTAGATTTACAGCTATAACTCAAAGACATAATTTTGTTCAATGTATCTGATTTCACACAGAGTGTTTCTCGCTTACTAATGCCTTTGCAACTTTTCTGCGCTATATGCCCCAGCATGAGACGTATGACATGTCTTCTTAGGAATGAAAAGATGCTTTTCCTCCCAGTCCACGTCAAACGTTAAATGCTGCACAGGGAGTCCACCACTGCAATTACAAGATACCACCGACTATAACCGGTTTAGTTGGTTCAGTCTAGCTTTGTCTAGGAAGTAGTGGGGACAAGTAAATTCACATCTATAGTGCCTTACTTCCTACCATCGCAAAATGACTGACATAAGTTATGCCCTCAGCGGCAATAGCTTCAGGCGTGCATACTGTTAATGTGTAAGAGATATCCAACAGAAGCTACCAAGTGCATAGAGTGCTGCAACAGCAATATGAGAATTGAGAGAACAGAGTACACAGCCCATTTTGTGAAAATCGGTGCCATTCTTCCCCTTTCTGTCTGCAACTTCGTCTGTTGGGATGGCTGGACCTAACGGCGGTGCAGTGCCACCAGAATGGAAGCTCCTTGGCTGGTAAGCAAATCGGAGAACAGATCACTGGAATGGAAGCCCGTCATTGAAAAAAATTGTAACATTGCTTATTGCCCTTTAAAATACACGACGTTACTTGCGAAGAAAGTATTATTTGATTAAATACTTCAATTATGTGCATTTTTCAGACATTAATTATTATTAAAGTTAACCGAGATAACCCTCGGCAGAATTACTTTCAATAGCTCTTGTAGCTCTAGAACAACAAATTTTAGCCAGATGTTTTAAAATGGATCGCT
Organism: Mantis religiosa; assembly: GCA_030765055.1. Lineage (NCBI taxonomy): Eukaryota > Metazoa > Arthropoda > Insecta > Mantodea > Mantidae > Mantis > Mantis religiosa. The sequence continues at coordinate 66,814,393 of CM060950.1, read as the reverse complement.
TTATACTGGCATTGAAATTCCATACTTTTTGCATGACATCATCAGAACCAAATGAGTAGCGTCAACTTATTAATGTGACACAGGATTCAGATACTAAAACCAATTAATAACAGATACAAGCCTTGAGAACGGTTGATACCAAAGTCACTCATGGAAAGCGACTCCTAGATAACGTTTACTCATAAGTAGGCTTTAGATCAGTAAAACTAGCTAGAATTTATTATACTAAGGTTCATGTTTAGTATTCTAGAATCACAAATTTATCATTTGGATTTCTATATAGCATTTTTAGGGTACTTACATTTGCAATTTAGCATTTTATGGCTTACTGAAGAAAATCATACAGTTGCTAACCACGAACTGTTTTTGAAACACCATTAAAGTGTACTTAAAATTGCAATTGTAAAGAATTAATATTGAAACAAAAAAGCCTAAAGAAATCTGCATATTTCTTGAAAAATAGGCGATGCAGAGAAAAAGCAAAAGCTTCGTTGCAAAAATTTAATAATAATAATATAATTCACAAAATTAACAAAAACCACAAATATTAATAAATTATTAAGGCCGTTAAATATCATATCTCTATATTTTGTTATGCTACTCTTGATCTCTTGTCATTAAAATTGGTTCTACTCACTGCAATATTTTAACCATCTACGGTACAAGTAAGTTTCCAAATACGCTGCAAACTGCTTTAGCCATGTTAGGGCATTTGAACGTAAGGATCAACAACATTGTAGACATTTTGCATGTGTATTTTTCTGCATTTGTGTTTGTACCATCACACAGGAATCACTAAAAACATAACTATTCATATTAGCCAAAAATGGGATTTTTGGTTTACTTCCACATAAGTCCTTCAAGTATATTCACAGTACTCCGCAAGCGCAGAAGGATAAAAGGGCTTATTTTCTTGAGAGAGAGAAAAACACTAGTTTTGTATCTTCTTCCATGCAACTGCCAAATCTTTTGATGCGTTTAAGCAAATATTCCATAGGCATGCTTTTCCTTACATTTTAATTAGAAAAAGCGTAGTTGAGTAAACTTCAACAGATTTCAAATTTTTATTACATTTAATTACTGTTTTCAAATTTTAACTTTATCTCGCTTATTATCGTATTTTTAGAACATAGTTTAGATGTTCAGAAAAATGAAAATTAAAGCCTTAAACTATTTCGTAGTCTTGTGGCGTACTTGCTTAATTTAGGTGCTCTTTTGTGTGTTTTGGTTTTGTTTGACGCTAGACTGGCTGAATTTTCTTTACAGTCTCGCTACGTGTGTGAAAGTGGGGAACTAGGTTTGGAATTTACTGACAAGGGAACTATTTCTATAGTCACACCTGTACGCGCTTGAGAGTTTGTTGGTATCATCTCTGCTCATTGTAGGTCCTGTGTGCCAAAACTCGGGTGCGGAGTACCCGAAAATGAGCACAGACAACGTAGGAACGTATAGGCATAATAATGCAGCATTATAAGGAAGGGATTGTTTATCCCCTACCGGATAGGAGTCTCAACATAGCATACCTAAGGAGCGCTGTACCCCGCATACGAAACAGAGCTGACGAGGGATGTCCAGCAGCTACTTGTAAGTGGTCGCATGTAGCACTTTTTAGGCTTCAGTTTTGGTCGTTGTGGTTCTACTCCACAGAATATTTTTGGTACACACGGTTTATATACAGCAGGCATTATACCATCAAATTTTCAGTGCGTAACGATGTGAGTACAGTGATAGTTCCCTTGTGAGGTGCAACTTTAGTTCGCTCTATTAGCATGTTATCTCTTGTTCAGGTGGAACTTCAGCACTCACGTCCAGCCCGGTGGCGCAGGTCATTGGCCAGGTGATAAGATATTGTTTTAATAAATTTAATAATTTGTTTTAAATTTAACTGATAGGTGTCACCTTGGCTACCTTTCAAAACAATCGATAGCAATAAATTTGAAAATACTAATACATGCAATGTTTTTTTTTTAATTTATGTCCTCCAACGTTAAGTAATATTGGACGATGAATGAAATGGGTGAAATGGTGCTCAAATGGGTCCGGGGCACATGGAGCTTAGGGTCACCTGACATTCGTCTATTAGGATAAGGGAAAACCCCGGGAAAACCTACATGCACTGTGACATACTAATACATGACCCTGCTAGTCTGCGCCCTTTTTTCATTCTAATTTGGCTGAGGGACAGCGCTAAATGTAAATCTGAGTTTCTTCACCTTTTATCACAAAATCGGAAAGTTACTATCGGTATTTATTACAAATGTATGTTCTGCACTTCAAAATCATTTTCGCTACACGCTCTAAACATAAATTACCTAGTCAACGAGTTATTAAACTACTTAATCCTTTTCTTTTCTTAGTTATATTGTTGCAACTGATAACTCTCAAAACAGGTTTATCCTTCTTTAAAAGAAAAATATACTAACTGGTCTTAATTCGTCTAGTGAAATGAACAGTGATATTCTCGCCCTCGTATGATACTACCTTACTTCGTCTCCAAAATCTCTGACTGCGATGAACCTGCTTACCAGCTGCTCCAGTTTTGAGCAATGAGATCTTTATCTCAGGAGATGTACAAATTTGGGTTAAACAACACCAGCTAAGTTGGCTCAGAAATTTAATGGAGGCTAACGAAATGGTTTTTGAAGTGAGTAGCCGACTAGTCTTGAAATGATGACTGAACAATTAATAAATAAAACTGAAATAAAAATTTCTATTTGGTGGTGCAAATATACATTCTTTAGTAACAGTAATAACAAACGCAAGCTGCCGTGATTGAAGAAATGCTAAGCACACACTCCTCAATCGGCAACCTGAAGTGTTTATAAACCAAATACGGTCTATAAGTGCTATGAACTGCCGATAATCGATCACAGTAGATGCTTCTGTAAGGCTGCAAGGGACAAAGCAAAGAACTAAAAATTTCAAAATACCTGATCTTTTATTAACTACAAGCATAAACCCCAACCAATATTCCTACTTACTTTTCCAACTTATGCCACTGATTCATATCTATAATACGCCTTTTTACTCTTAAATTTGCTCATTTACCATAATCGTGTTCTCCGTCTCATTTTCAGAATATTTTGACATAGAAACCGCAACTTTGAACGTAATTAATTTAATGAAACCTTATCTAATCAAAAATGTTAGTCTGATCTTCTTACACTCTTCATTGATTTTAACACACTGAAATTATTTATTGCAATATTTTTCTATTTCCATATGATTTTTATAAAATTTGCCGTCAGAAGTCCAGTAACCACCTAACCAAATGCGTTTTACTGGTTTACATACTGTATAATAGAATGATAAGGAAATTAAATGCCCTAGACCACCAGTAATAAATATGTTAAAATCACAATGCATTATCTTAAATTATTGTATGTATGATACTAACATTTCTACTGTCCAGCAACGCAAATAAGCTCCCTGAAAGGAATGCGCCCTCCTCCACAGTGGAACAAGGACAGCGAATGTGTGTGTGTGACAGAGAACGCATGCTACACAAGGAGCAGATCCATTAAAAAAACATGCGCCCTATTCACTCTCTACAATAAAACCAAGAAGATTCATTCACAAATGTAGAAGCCGTCAGAATGTTTTGAATGGTCTGTAGCTGAACTGACAAAGGGTGATATACGCAACCGAGGAAGGGTGTAGGAACCTTTTCCAACACCCCTTGCGTCTTATGCCCCGGAGACTGTATACTTTCTTAATTTACTGTACTGCTTTCATAAAGAACCTTTTATCAATTATTGTTCTTAAAGAAATAGCTAACCTTATTGTTAGCAGAAATACTGACGAATAATTTATACCAGAATGTGTACACTACTAAAGAAGCTGCCTTAAAAAAATGGAGGAAATCAAATAGAGTACATCCGCAAATAAGGAAGCCACAAAACTTGAGGACACAAAAACTGCCATACGTAACCAAATTGTGGATCAAATATCCTCTAAAAGATGGATTATAATTTCCCTATGTATTCCAAAGCGCATAGGAGACACTGGATTAATTTCTGGAAGAAGTTCACCATACGCAATATAACATGGCAGATACAGTGTTATTTAGAGAAATCCATCTAAAATAAAAATATTGTATAGTATATACAGTGTGAATAAGTTCAGCTCACTTACGTTAAAAATTCAACTTTCGCCGAGAGTTCGCCACTTCTCACTTTTCCACTGTTCACTGTTATTTTGCTTTCTTCTCTAAGGTAGCGGCCTAACGAAATACATCCGACGTAGCCTCCTTTTCCGGGTGGTTGACTTCAATAAGTTCCCAATCCAATACAGAAAATGCACTTACAGCATTCCCTACAGTCGTGAACAACCCCTTCGGAGAACGCTAACTCGCTCACTTGCTGAGTGACACACACACCACCAGACTTTGAGAGCTCTAGCTTTGAGAGCTCTAGGAATTTTCCAGAACTTTTAGGGTGCCAAAACATTCAGAATGTTCTGTTTCTCTATCAATAGGGCTTATCGTTTTACGCTAGGCGTCCACTTGGTTTATTTGTTAACAGTTCGAACTGTCAAATGCCGTCCTCTTGATAACTTTCGCCATAACTGCTTCTATGAAGAGGAGAATCCAATTAATAGGACTCCCTCCACAGTTTATTTAACGATTTGTTTTTCATTTAATATCTGCGCCTATGGTGGAAGGGTTGTTTATAAATAGGGAAAAGATAACAAACAGTAAATTGCTGAAACGAAAGAAGCTTATTCCACGTTTCCTTTAAGCTGAAACGTTTAATTTTCGGTTGTCTTGCTTTAACCTTATTTCGGAAATTAAATATCTCTGAATATTGATACCGTAATGGTTTCCTGTTAAAGGTAATCGAATTTGCAAAGTTAAAGTGGTCATACATTTTCCGGTTTCCCCCAATAGTAGTGGCAAAGTGAAACTATCCGAAGCCTTACGACTAGACCAGCATGTTAGTTACGAGGCAGCAGTCCACATTTGCCTGCGACGGTAATTGGTTTGCTCGAAGTTGACCGTAATGTGAAACGTTTATGTGAGATAGAGTTAAAATCTCCCATCGGCACCTGCAGCCTACGATACGACTAGTTTGGCAATAAAAATGGCAATGGCTTTCCATACGATGCGGAACACACACATGCACAATTCCAGATATGCCGGTCCCAGGGCAGTTAAAACGTTTCCGAAGTCCGAGAACTTTAAAGCATGTGCAAAAATAAAACTGTAGTTCTGGGTAAATTTTTCGAGCAAACTAATATTTGTAGCACATAAAAATACGGCTTAAACCGCGATTTACCAATAAAAACTGCACCGATGCACAGGAACATGCAAGATAAAATTTCCGTGGAATGTTGTTACCGACCATTTTGCTGCTAACGACCTTCAGTAGACATAGGAAGTATTTGTCTTCTTTTTATAAATACTGGAAACCACACTAAAGAAGAGAAAGCTTTATAAAACATACAGAAATAAGTAATGGTATTGCGGTTTACGATTTTAGTGTTCATACTATTTTAATTTCGGCTACTACTAGGGGAAATATTAGGCTCTACCGAAACATTTATCAAGATATCAACAGAAATTCAGTTTTGGAACCAAATAAAATAATAATAGACTGGCCCCGTAGCTTAGTCGGTAGAGCACCTGCCTGCCGTGCTAGGGGTCCCGGGTTCGATTCCCGGCGGTGGGGGTGGGGATTATTCTCCGACCAAGATAATTCCCCATCCTCCCCAGAGTCTGGAAGTATGAATGAGAGTGTGAATGTGTGCGTGATCTAATGATAAAAAACCAAAGATAACGAGTTAACACCTTCAGTTTGTTCCAAAGGAGAACGGCCGCCGATATGACCATAGCAGTTAAAAGGCGGGGTATACATGGAACAAGGATAATAATAATGATAATAATAATAATAATAATAATAATAATAATAATGAATAATGTATTTAGAAAGAAATTCGTGCGTGATCAAAGAAACCTCATACTTTTTAGTTAAACTTTCCACCTCAGTATTACTCTTAATATGTAAAAATGTGCATATACTGAATTTTATAGGAAGGTCTTCAAGAGTACTCATCATTCTGAATGACTTTTCCATAACTGGTAAATCCAAAAGATAACATACCAAAATGTAGACTCCTCCTAGCACACAGTTCATGTCAATTGATCTTTTTAGGGAGCTATTTTTGAGATACACATTTCTTTTTATTGTCTTGAATTTTCAAATACTAATACTTTTCTTAAATGGAAATAAGATTTTCTTACTTTTAATATATTGCCTTTCTAAGAGAAAGGAATGTAGCTTCTTGTAGGGACAAGCATTTAAGAGATTTGTCTTTCGCGTAAAGCCCTTGCACTTACTTTGCACGATATATTTTTTACAAATGTTTTTATTTCCAAAAACATGAGGTAGATAGAGAAATAAGCATTGTGCGAACAGTTTGTACCAGAGTAAAGAATATCATGTGAGTGCAGCACATCAAGTATTTTAACTGCTAAGAACACATTGATTTCTACATTTCTCACTGTCAGGCTTGTAGTAGTATTTCACACAGTGATCGCTTTTTAACTATCAAACTGTGATTCAGTCCTTTGTACGTACCACGAAGTGTGTATAATACGTACCGTTACACATCATTAAGGCATGACATGTTTGTCGCCTTCCAAATGCAGCTACCTAACTGTCTGGTTTGTTATTTTTAATTCTATATAGGAAAGTTTTAACGTATAATACACATGTAAACTTTTAATTTTTTAGTATTGAATAATAAATCAAGTTTTCGCTATTATCTCAAATTAAAATCAGTATTAAAGGGAAATCATATAGTTTCAATCGCACTGCCGCCGTAAAGAATAATTGGAGTATGCAAAGTTTTGTTGTTATATGTTTATCAAATGAATAAAGCTTAGCTGACAGAACGCCCAGTCGAAATTAAGGGCAGGTCCTCTTCAGCTTTTGTATACATGCTGCAAACACTAGCTTCTAGCAGAAGCTCTAAATTATACCGCGGTTTAATCTGATGTCGCATATTCTAAGTTCAATTTTATATCTGAAAATTAAAAAAATGAATGTGTACATGGTGTTCGTGACGAGGACGACACTAAAACTTTTAGAACTCCAATTATTTGACTGCTACCTAAAGAGATCCAAATACTCACTTGCTAGAAAATAATTATTTCTTCCACAAGAGCCGTGTGTAGACTAAGGTTTGAATAAGTAGAGGCAGACTGAAAAATGCAATGCCATAGCTGGGATTTCAACCAGCCACTGAGCTACTATGGCCAACATGCCGTTATGGCATTAAATTCTGCAACTGACTCGTATGTTTCCCGGTAGACCACTAGGGGTTCTCATATACAATGAGACACACACCTTTTGTGGTGACTTGCTGTGCTTTAAGTACTTAAGTCCCAGGTTTCATAGTTAAGCCACTGTTATTCAGGTAAATTGATGGAAATAATCATTTCTTCTACACTAGCCGTTTTTCAGTCTGGCTCCACTTATTCAAACCTGAGCCTACACACGGCTAGTATGGAAGAAATGATTATTTAAATCAATTTACCTAAAAATATAGTGGTTAAACTATGAAGCCTGGGACTTAAGTACTTACGGCATAGTAAGTCGCCACAAAAGGTGCGTGTCTCATAGCATATGAGAACCTCAAGTGGTCTACCGGAAAGCATACGAGTTAGTTGGAGAATTTGTCATATCGGCATATTGGCCATAGTAGCTCAGTGGGTTCGAGCAACCGCACGAAGAGCGGGAGATCCGCATTTCAAATCCCGACTCTGGAATTTAATTTTTCAGTCTGGCTCTACTTATTCAACTCACTTGTTAGTTTATATGTGTGTGGCGATGCCTCGTCATTATATAAATGTCTTTTCGAGCATTTGTTTACATTAGTTTATGGCCAGTTGTGTACCATTTGGCAGAAAAGGTACCTTTCTTCTAATTATTTAGTGGCAATATGGCACTTTTGGAAACAAAACTAGCACCCCATCTTCTTACTGCGAGCTCCTGGACATTGTTGGTTTAGGTTCTATTCGAAATATTATTTAAGGTCATACGCTTATATTCAGAGCATCTTAACAATAAACCCTGGATTCATCACAAATAATGATATACCAAAACAAATTTGAAATGTCATCGTGCAACTTTCTGAGATATTTCTGAACCAAATATTTATTATTATATCAGGAATTAGTTTATATGGAATCCATTGACCCAAAGTTTCCCCATTATAACTGTTGATGTAGGATGCTTTGGTTTTGCCCAATATCACTTCAATTAATTAATGTCTATCGATTTCTAAGATTATCCCGAACAGCGACAACATTTTCAATAACAATGATGGTTCCTTTAGGAAGTTCATCAAGGAAGCTCTCGTTTCAATTTGCTGTACCAATTAGAAATAATTGTTGCCGTATATGGGGCCACTTCGCCAAATGAATTTCTATGCTAATATGCATACTGTTTAGACATTAGTAAGATTTATGTCGTAAAACACACAGCCTGAAGAATTTCACTGTTAAAATAATTTTTGGTGTAACACAAAATCTTTAAATAATCATAATTACATACATATTAAGTCGAATAAAGCACTTCGTAATCAACTCGCAAAACTTTAGAAAGCAGCTGGAACATATCAACAATTTTGTATATTTTTAGGTATAAGTCATTCTAGAATTTATATTGTCGCCCTGGTATTGAACATTCTATAAACTGATAATTTTTTTAATTTACACGTATTCTAAAACTGAATATAAAATATGGAACATTTTGAAGCCCCGTTTTCTGAAATATCTCAGGAACAGCAACACAGCCCTGACTTAGAAACTTGTGATTTGTTCATGTTTCTAAAAATTAAATGTAGGATACGAGACATTCTCTACGGACTGGTTTCACCGAATGTAGATACATATAGACGTTAAAGGAAAAGAAATTATTTTAAAATTTTAAAACAAACCCTTGTTCAGCTTCAGTCTAATTTGTTAGAGCTTTGTTGTATAGTGACTAATAAAATAAAAGATATAAGAACTTCACTTTACATTAAATTATAACTATTTTCATGTTTATAGGCTACGTAAGAAAATATTTAATTAGTCAATAACAGCTCTTAGGAAGCATCGTCCAATGCCGTGAAAATATAAGCAACATTCCGAAGGCAGAGACATGAGTAAGGGCACTGCGTTGGTTTTATTTAAAGCCCCTCTAAAAGTTTAAATAACGGATTTGGCTCTCTATGTATCGTTAACAGTTCGACAGGCAACTGCGTTAGACAGCATGGACTAAAATAATTTTTTTTACCGCCTAGATCAGTATAACTGAAAGTTATACGTGCAGATAAGTGAACATTTCTGAAAAGCTGCGTTTGAAACAGCAACTACCTGTTTTAGACACGCTGGTATACTATCGAATGTGTATGCTCAATACAGGTGCTTAACTTAAATGTCAGAGCTATTTTGGTTTGTTGCAGACAAAGGGAAGGGTCTGCAACTAAAAGCATGTCTGCAGCTTCGAAAACATGAGATTTTTATACTAGTGCGTATTTCGCCATGAGAGCAGTTTCTGAAAGAAATATGTCCGCCCGTAATAATAAGCCTACTTCAGCCATAAATTGTGTAATATTTGATTAGGAATGCACTTATTTCGTTATTTAGAAATCCTAAAAAGACACTCAATGAACAGCTCCGAGAAATAAAAATCAAAACATATTGTGACTTCGCCGATTTTTGCACACTGTCACTTCATTCAGTTTTCATTTTCATTGAATAATTTATCTGTGCCATGGGCTAGAGCGTTGTGCTTTGGTTCTCTGTCACGGAAATCTCCAGGAATCGATCCCACCCCTGTGGGATACGGATTTCACGTCCCGGGTATAGGACTGTTGCCCACTTAGCAACGTGAGGAATTTGAGGAAGTAGGTAACCAATCCCCGTCGAAGGAGTTTAACTTTCCAACCGGGGTCCCGAGATGCTGACCACATCTCTTCCTTTTATCGGTTGGATGATCGCTCACCTCTACCTTGCATATGTGGGCGTGAGGGCACCAGTCAGGTTGGTAGGTTCAGGTCTACTTCGAGTTATTATGCCATGGGTTTACTTTTTTACTTTTCTTTGTTTACTGAATAATCTAGTCAAACTATCACCAAAAATTCGCTTTACTGGGACTTCTCCGATGTGAACTTGGTCCATTGTTCAGTTTTTTTAATTTACGTCCTCCAACATTAAGGCATATGGACAATGATGCTCAATTGAATACAGGGTACATAGAGCTTAGGCTTACGCGAAATTTGTCTTTCAGGATTAGGGAATACCCCGCAAAAAACTTAACCAGGTAACTCACCCTGACAGGGATTCCAACTCGGGTTCTCTTGAACGTAAGGCAGTCACGCTATCATTTACGCTACCGAGGTGGGTCCATTGCTCACTGTCACTTCTCTTTCCTCCGAGATGTAGCTGCTTAATGAAATGCGCCCGATGCAGCCTCTGATTTCGGCGTTTCACTCACTGGGGAGTGAAACACAAGAGACGTTTTCAATCTCGTGCGGTAAGAGCTCTCACTGCCCCTAACCACGGTCGTCACAAACTTTCTTGAGGAACTACTTAACTAGCTCCATGACTCACTGACAACTGACAACTAATATAGCTGTAAGAACTTCCCAAAGCATATGGCGGTCTCAAAACATCCAAAAGGTCTAGTTCTCTATCTTGTTTACGCTGAGTAAGCTCAAGTCTTTCTTGTTTGTGGTTCCGACTGCCCGGTAGCGGCCTGTGAATAACCTTGCGCAGTAACGTCACCGTTAATTTGAAAGCGAAAAAAAAGTAAAATGTGTACTTCTCGCAATTAAAACTGTTGTGCTCTGTCTTTATTATGAATGTATATCAAATATTTACCTCGAATGTAATTGTCTATAGTAGCTATGCAAAGGTAGTTTAATTATTTTTTCTCGAAACATGAAGTGATCTGGCCTTCAACTTGGAGAATGAGATGCGACGAGACAGGTGGCCGTTCCAAGGAGTCGCGACAATGCAGAGGGCAGGGTCCCTAATATTTAGCCGCTGGAAACTCCCCCAGCAGGTCAGCACAAACGGCATCCCACCCGTCGTAGTCCGGAAATGGCCTACCAGGACAGACCGGAAACGGACCAACCGACGGAGGAAGGGTTCAATAGGAGCGTATCATCCTGTCATGCAGCGCCGAGCCAGCCGCTGACACTTATACCCTGCAAGAGACCACCAGATGAGAGATGATGTGAACTGATAATGGAGATGAAATGGAGGGAGAGGAACTTCGGGGAATGTAACTAAACTACCCAGCGTTCACCTGACGACCTAGGAAATCCCACAAAAAACCATGGGTCAAGTAGGTCGGCCAAGGGAATCGAGCCCGGGCCTGCAAAATGCGGGCCACAGAAGAAGTCGCTTGAGCCTTCGCGCTTGGTGCCGTCGCCATTCTCGTTCTGCGATGAATCACTGTCAGATGCGCTTTGAGAGCATCTCAGGGTAAGCTTGGGCGGATGTGAAGATACTGTCTCTCCGCGAGCTGATGACCCCAGGAGAATGGAGTGAATAACTGAAGAGTATTTAAGTTTCGCTATTTTGAGCGATTTCTTTGCTTTAATCTGGTGTGAATACATATTCCAAGGTTGGTAGTGGTGTCTTATCGTAACCAAAACCATATATCTAGATTCAGATGTCGCAGTTTACCAACAATTATTTACTCACACCGTATTCCAGCCAATCACCATGAGCTGGTTAAGTTGTTTTGTAAGGAACGTATAAATCGATGGTTTGGAGTTATTATATTATGTTCTGCATTTTCTTTATTTTTATCACAAGTTTATGAATACTTAGCATCACTTACATGAGTTAACTGATTTAAACAAGGCTAATAATGATATATTTAAAATTAGTTGACAGATGAGTGCGAAGAATTAATTTTCTTCTCTCTCAATCTCATCACGTTAAATTGTCACTCTTTTTTTTTTTTTTTTTTTTTAAAGAAGACATTGTCAAGTTATTAAAAGTGAAATATTTCTTGTATACAAATACAAGTACTGGTCAACACGAGTAGCTGGTCAACACACACTGAAGATGGTCAAAACCTGATCGAAAAGCGCTTTTGGGGATATGAAGAACATCTCATCTGAGTGAGTAATCATAAAAATGTTTGACAACTACTCATTGCCACTCTTTATCTGCTAACCTCTGGCCTATCTGGACTCCAAAGTTTACAAATAATTGCTTTGGGAATAAAATTCAAAGTGCGCGCTGCCACAAGCTACCAAAATGTTCAGTTAATTCGCTTTCTGCCTGTGACCCCGGTATTAATAATACGGGCACGGTGTGTAAGTGCTGTGGCTGCCAATAATCGATCACATGAACTGTACAGTTAAAAGTCACGATGGGAGAAACTGAAACTTTTACAAATAAATGTTCTTTTATGAACTTAAGTTTGGCACCAACGTTTCAACACAAGATTGCCAAATTTTAAACCTGGAATTGTAAATATGAAATACAATTTTTGTTCTGCTTGTTCAATCCAAGAGCTTCATTTCCTCCTTAATTTTGATAATTTTTCCTGCAACGTCCACTATAGTTGAACCTAACTGAAGTTAAATTGGATTGGATTGTTCGGACGGAATTCGGCACCTAGACCAGACTGTTTTTTTTTTGTACCTAGGCCCCAAGTGGAGCACCCCAGGGAGAGAGGATGAGGTGAGAGGAGACATAGGGTAGCCGACCCTACACTTTACTGGACAGAAACTCCCCGGCGGCCCAGGACAATGGTCATCCCACCTACCGTGGCCCCGAGACAGTCACGAGGCCAGTTCGGAGACAAGAGGCCGGCCGCCTATCACAGAGCAAGGATGAGCAAGCTTGTCCAGGCAAGCCTGCACAACCGGCATCCCGCCAGCCGGCCAATCGGCTAACTAGGCCGACTCGGAGGCCGGAGTCCATCACGCCGGAGGAAAAAGTGTTCACACAGAGCATATCATCCCGCCGTGCATCACCGAGGCTCCCACCGACATTTTCACCCTGAAAGAAAACACCAGATGAGGGATGATATGAAATAATAATGGAGATGAAAAGGATTGACAGGATATTTTGGAGATGTAATTTACCTACCCAGCATTCACGACCCGAAAAACCTCCAGAAAGGGCCCATGGGTCAGATAAATCGTCCACAGGAATCGAACCGCCTAGCCTCCTTCAGCTACTCGGGTCTCCTAAGCTGAAGTTGTTCTTATCTAATGTGTTCACCAGCACCTTGATTATCCTAGGTGCACTAGACTTATTAATTGCCCTTTCTCTCCGCACAGAATTGCCTATGACAGCATGACGAATTCTTACGTATGTTCTACAATGGACATTGATTTTAAATTATTTATTGTAATTACCTCTTTATCTTCTTCTTTCTTTGTATAAATATAAACCGCAGTCAATAATTTCTGTATCAAACATCACATAACATGTGTGTTGCACATAGAAAGGGCATGGTTGCTGGAAGGTCAGGAAATAAGAAAGCGAAATAAATTGAAAGAGAAAGAGGGCTAAGAAAGGATTTATAGACGGGAGGGACGAGTATAAAATAGGGAGATAAAGAAAAAATTCCACATATCCGCAGTATCGCGAGCAGAGTTATTTTCTGTTGTAGGTAATATTTTGTGGAACATGTTACATAAATTTCATATTGTAAAAATCACGTAGTTGCACTGTTACATTAGGGCGAAGACCACGTCATACTACTATTTCTCTTATATATTTATGATTTAGGTCTAGGTTTAAATAAAACGGGCGAGAACATCAATTTGACACTCTTTGCCGATGATACCAGCATATTAATGACTTGGAAAACCTCGAATGAGGTATTAAGCTATAATAATACTTTTAATACAAAAATTGTCAATTGGTTTTTAACAAATAAGCTAAAAATAAATGAAGAAAAATCAGTAGCTATAGGCTTTCACCATAAACTAAATAACACTGCTCAATTCCCAAGTATATATTTAGGGAATAAATCACTACTCTATGAATCAAATACCAAATTTCTAGGAATATGGTTAGGTGAACATTTAAAATGGGAAAAACAAATTCAGCAACTAGAATTGAAACTAAGCAGAATTACATTCGCTATTAAATCAATGAGGGAGTCTGTAAACACAAATGTGTTGAGAATTATTTATTTTGCTTATTTTCATTCTGTAATGTCTTATGGTATACTTAGCTGGGGAAATGCTAAAGATGTATAAAAAATATTTAGACTGCAGAAAAGGGCTATTCATTATATAGTAAATATTCCTTTCACCACCAGCTGTAAACCATATTTTAAACTACTAAAAATACTTTCATTACCCTGTGTGTGTATATATATATGAAGCTCTAGTTAGGACAAGAACTGTACTTGCTCAATTTGAAACAAATTCGCAGATACATACACATAATACAAGAAGTAAATCAGATCTACGCATTATAAGCCACAATACAACTTTATTCACACATAGCTTCGAACATAAAGCAGTATTATTATATAACAAACTACCCGATGGCATTAAAAGTATAACATCAGAAAAAAAGTTTAAACTGTCTGTAAAATCATTTTTAAGAGAAGGTTGCTATTATTCAGTGGAAGAATACTTAAAACATGATCAACATATCAATGCTTCCTAAAATGATGTTTGTGAATAAATACCTGTGCAACTTCGGAGGTGATACTTGTAATATTCAGAAAAGCTGTAAAAAATATCCTACTAAAAGTAATGTCACAGACAACAGATGAGTTTCTAAGAAGTAAAATTAAATAATAAAGTAAATATTGATTTTTTTTTGTAAAAATTATGTCTCTTACAGCCTACTTCTTAAAAATGTAATACATTAAACTATTATGTGACCTAAGTTGCATTATTCTTAATAACTATTTGTATTATTATTCTGTTAATTACTACTGCATTACTTTAATCACTACTGTATTATTTAACTACTATTGTATTATTTAATTACTATTGTATTATTCATAATTGTATTACTCATAAGAAATGTATTATTCTTATGGGTACAAATTTGACGAAGCCATGAATATTGTATATTCCTAAGGTGAATAAAACTATCTATCTATCTACAATCCTTCGAGTAGTTTATATACGAGGGCTGTTCAATTAATAATGATCACAATTTTTTTTGACAATGTACCTTTACTCATCCTCATAATTTTAATGGTTCTTCTCAAAATAGTCTCCCCTGAATGCGATGCCCTTGTCCCAGCGTTTCTCCCAGTCTTGAAAGACATGCTGGAAACCATTTTTGAGGCATCCTTCAAAATCGCCTCCGCAGTCTTCACCACTACTTCTGTTGATGGATAATGCCTCTCACGAAGGCGTTTCTCCAAGTTAGAGGATAGAAAAAAGTCACATGGGGCTGAATCCGGACTATAGTGAGGGTGAAGGATTCACTTCACGTTGATATTTGCAAGATATTCAGCAACAATATAGGCAATATGCGGCCACGCATTATCTTCGTGCAGCATCCAGCCTGCTTCATGGAAATGTGGTTTTTAGTGCATGATATGGACTTGCAATGTCTTCAGGACATCCCTGATGTATTGCCCAGTTACTGATGTGTGTGCAGGTACAGCGTGCTGATAAACCATTCCATGAATATCAAATAATGAGGTGACCATAACTTTCCCAGCAGAAGCAACCACTTTTGATTTTTGGGGGGTTGGTGATGAAGGAGATTTCCACTCTGAGCTTTGCTGTTTGCTCTCAGGATCAAAATGATGTGGCCAAGGTTCATCAGCAGTGATTGCCATTGAAAGAAACCCCGGGTCTTCCTCTAACATCAACTTTAACTGCACGTTACTTCCATTGCAGCGGTAGGTTATTCAACAGCGCTCGTATATAAGCTTTAATTACTAATGACAAAAATAAAATAAATTACACTTTGCACAAAAATGCTTCTACCATCCGAATATTATGTTACCAGAATATGAAGCCGTAATCAATGTTAATTCACTACCGGAAAGAATAATCACCATAAGATTATCTTGTAATAAGTTCATTTTATCCAATAATGCCATTTAGCACAGTTAGGTACGAAAACTCTGTCAGTACACTTATCCATAAAGATTTACTTCTACAATAGCTTGTATAGGTATTAACTAATTTAAATTAACTATTAGGGCACAGAATTTGCAACACGTTCTTGCACTTATGTTTATGGAGAGATTAAAGTCCTATAGCACGGATGATGAATCTACGTAATTCATTATCTATTTTCCCTAGAAGTATCTAAGAAAGCCGACTAAATCTTTTACAGAGTGTGGATATTTGTCATCTAGTTTCGCTTATGTAATTTTATATAACATGATTCTTTATTATATACGATAGATTATATTTGCCTAATTATGCCATATTTATGTTAAAATATGTCATTGGTTTCTTCTAAGAATTACCAGTCTTACACTTAAAAGTTCTGCAACAGACCTTTAGAGCTTCTTTTTTCATCACCCTAAATTATAATTGAGATTAATCAAGAAAAGTTACGCCACGGTAACGTATAGGCTTTCATTTGGGAGGTCTCACGTTAGATCCCCGTCATAAAAGTGAACTCTGAAATAGGTTTTTCGTGGTTTTCACTTTTTTATTAGAAGAATGTTGTGATGCTTAATGTAATATCTCATTTTCCTTTCCACACTTCCCATTTCATTCAATTTGCTTCTCATCTTTCAGTGCCTCTAGGTTCGTGCTGTATGACGGTGACAGATAGCGTGGACGTATGGACACTATAAAGATTAAAGGTCTGCCAGGTCAAGGGGTCGCTTGTTCGCCCTATCTGGGGGCTTTAGCAGCGAGATGACAGCATACTTGGAAATATTGGGACCCTGTAGTCTGTTCTACTTGCGGCCTGTAAACTTCTATGTTTCCTCATTTCATCGCTTCCTCCTGGTTTCAGATGGTTTAAGCCTAAACAGATCTGTGAAGCTTCCAGAGTTCAGGTGTCCCCCTCCATTATCTATCTTTTACTTAACTATCCCGAATAATTCCTAAAAGAACAAGCCATAAATCATAACATATCATTTGCAGGAAAGTTGTTCAAGGCAGAACTATATAAGATATATATATATATATATATATATATATATATATATATATGCTAAGAAATGATACTGAAATTATGCCTCAGTTAAATAAATTAACTCTTATATTAAAGTTAAATATGAAGATTTTTGGACATTTGTGTTAAACGTTAAAGGGTTTTAGTTTTGGCAGTTAATTAAGAGTACAGTTTGTTTCGGGGTAAAATTCTATTAAGTAAGTAAGCGAGGGCTGCTAGTCAGCCAGTTCCGTAAAGGAATTAGGTTAGGCAACGAGAGGACACAGTTACTATCCAAAGTTGCCGGATTAGGTATGACAGGCTAGCTAGAATTCTTGGAATATGTGTGAGGATTTCTCATAAATTATAGAGAGATTTGAGGATGCAAAACAATTTCAGTAATGCAGAAATGAAGTGGCAGTATCGTATTAGAAGCTAGTATCAGAGGTCGTAGAGTCATTAGGTAAAGCAGAGGTGATTAAGGGAATTTTAGTAGCTGAAGAGGACATTCTGGGTAGAAGCTTTAACATTTCTCGACTGGTCGCCGATGGACAAAAATGTAGCTGAATGAGCCCTCATTTCTTGCTTCAATTATAGAATCACGTGTTATCGCTTAGATGGGGTTCACACACAATTACGTTAACTCCGGGTATATACAGGTTGTTTCGAAACGATACTGAACGAATGTAACCGTTTCGTAGTTTATAACTTAATAGTCCGAATTTCGGTGTCGCAGCTTCGAAATTCTCTTAGGTATAATTTTATGCAGCATAAAATATTACATTAATTTTGATTAGGCAGCGCAGGAACCACTGGTATGTGAACCTCAAAAGCTGTTATTGGGACGCATCGGCCATGAAACCAAAAGCATTGCTCCTTGCTCTTTATGAGTGACCCTAGCCTCACTTTCAGGTAATGGGGCAAAGGGCAGTAACTTGTGAAAAAGTCGGTGACGAATTGGGCAGTTCCAAGGTTGCTCATTTTGCTATGATTGTACAGTGCTTTCAACTAGTTAATGTAAATTCAACAGCTTCCTTTTCAGTTACAAAGGTTTTATTTAGTATTATTAAACATGGTGAAATAAATACTTGTCTCATTGCATCAGGAATTTAGTTTTGGTTAAATTTATCTACAATTCTTTCATATTGTTCGCTGTTCTTTTTGTCATTTATTGCTTCCGTCCTCAATCTCACTAACATTAACTGCCCTCTAAAAGGTTTAAGTTGCATATGTCCACCAGCTTATTTGCTGTCATCGACTATTATAACGGAATGTTGGAACACGTTAAACACACATAAAAATAGCTAAACAATAGCTTATTTATTGCGAGTTCATGAGTTAAAGAACTTCTTAATAATAGCCAGCTACCATGCAGTATGCCGGTATGTTTACAAACAACTACAGCAGGCAGCACGCTGTGTCGCCTGACTGCGAACTTCGATAGCGTGAGGCATGGGGCGTTGTTCCTATAACTGTCTAATCCACACTCATTCTGGAGCCTTTTTAAGCGGCTCTATTGGTGTTAAAAGCTATCTACATTTGTCACATAAAAGCTGAGTAACTACTTCTATATGTTCGTTCAGAGTCATTTCGAAACACTCTGTATATGGTTTCCATTGGTCGGCAAATACTCGATTTAAGTAAATACTTAGAAAGTTATAAAAGGTTTAAAACTTAGACGCCTCTTTCATCCTTATTTTCATTACACCCCCACGCATACCCTGAGATAGGACTCTGCTTGAGATTGAAGCAAGGTCACAAGTGCCATGATTATCGTGAGGCAGAATACCATTGCTTCAGAAAGTTAACCACATGGATTGCCCACACTGTAGCTTCAACATTTAACAGAAGTAACAATTTTTAGAGCAACAAGTCGACTAAATAACTGTCTAAAGTTATTTATTCTACTCCAAACTGTATAGGAGGAATTGTCTTATTATGTGAAGTGCAGAATTCACTGCAGAAAAATGGGAGTTGCAGTATCATTTTTAAAAATATATTTAATATGCAAGTATTGCAACTCCTATGATAAAATTTATATCAAATCGAAGAGAAATATCCAAGCAATAATACTGCACATAAAGCTTAAACTGTTAATCTTCGACATTTTGCCATTTAAGCTCCCCTTAATAATATTCACTTTATATGAATATCATGGGCAACAGAGGCCAGTAGAGAGACAAATGTATATTAGCTTATAAGAAGATTTAATTCTAAACTTGAATCAATATCCTTGGTTTAAGATTGTTAGCAATTTAATAAAATGCTAGCATATTCATGCACAATCACATTTTAAAACCAGAGAAACGTAGTCTTTTCTTTAGGTATCTCAACATCGTTAAAGTTCACGTTTGAAGGAAAGCAGCTTACTGCATATAAAATGCGATTTTCTATGTAATAAGATCTACGTTGTTACTCGCAATAAAAACGGAGAAAAATTCCTCAAACAAGCTGCACAAAATAGCGCAAACAAGCTTTGCTAGGAGGGAGAAAACTATAGAAGCTTGAGCAGATTGAAAAAATGTAAAATGACTTTATTCTTTAAGGTATTGAACAAGAACTCTCACTGAGGTAGGAGAACACAATAATAAAATATTTATTCCGTGATTTTGATGTCACCAATTTCACTTTAAGCTTTGGAGCATACTCTAAGTTATATATAAATATAGCCAATTATTATAAATTAGGAAATCTTAAGATATAGACACAGGCTTCTTCATGAATAATTATTCAGAGCATACCATACCGTATACGATTATATAAATTTAATTATGTGTTGTGGCAGAAAATGCTTCCGGTTCTCATTTACATGTTTATCACGAATGGAGTGGGGAGAAAATACTTGATACATAGATTTTATTGAAAATATACAAATGAGGGCCTCTGAACCGAGAAAATCATTTTTAGGCGGTGAATAATTTTCAGATTTTGAATATAAGTCCATAAACTTACAGAGATGTAACAAAGGATTTCAAGAAAATCCCCCATATTTACGTAAATTTGAACCATCTAAATATTTTTTTCGCCACAAACTGTCCAACGATTTTTATTAATTGATTTATAAAACTATTAATTTGTATGTATTGTACATTCTGGTACAACATGTAAACTGCTCTTTAGAAATACAGTGCGTTCTGCCTTTATTAACCCTTTAATGCAAGAACTATTT
This sequence comes from Mantis religiosa, assembly GCA_030765055.1. Taxonomy (NCBI): domain Eukaryota; kingdom Metazoa; phylum Arthropoda; class Insecta; order Mantodea; family Mantidae; genus Mantis; species Mantis religiosa. The sequence continues at coordinate 66,794,153 of CM060950.1, read as the reverse complement.
CGCTACTTATGTCACTCTTGCTGTAATTTCTCAACCAGTTTTCATTCCGCTTTCTGAGGTGCCTCAACATATTCGCTTCAAATATTCATGGTGGTTAAAGCGATAGGTAATAGACTAGCCATCCAAACAAAACCAAACGTCGTGAGCTCGGGTCTCGGCAACTGCAGTCGAATGTGCCTGTGATAAAGTATTGGGAGTGCCCACGTAAAATAGCCGGTGTGATGGTTCACGTGGAAGTTGACGGGGTATTATTTGACTGCAGTTGCTTAGACTCTGCCTTTTTGTAATAAGAAACTGCAATGTAATTGTAAAAATAATATAATTCTTACAATTCAAAAATCTCAAAATGTTGTAAGTATAACTGACAAAGCCAGTACAATATTATAATAACAGAAACACCGCATTAAAGCATGTTTCCAAGTTATATACAGCCTAATGTTGCCATACGGCAACACAATGCATTAAAGTATTAGGAGGTGTAAGGCACAGAGGGAAAGACTACGCAAAACATGTAGGTCCCTTTAAAGTACGCAGCTTAATTCAAATAATTATTTACCATTCGCCATTTCCGAGATATCTGTTGCTATGATTTAAATTCTTCAATACTTATTAACAGCCCTTTTAAAGTTTTGGCACTATTAATTTTCTTCTTGCAATATTACAAGGTATAGAGAATTTGATATATATTATTTATCGACCGCTTTTGTACAGAAGAGTATTCTGTCCCATCTGTTTTCCTTGCACCCATAACGAAATGCGTAATGAAACCACTTTTTGCAAAGTGTTTTCTCGGGTGATATCAAGTCAATAGAAAAATATGCTGGTACTCCTCTTGTGTGTAGAAGCCTTATAAAAATAGCTAAGATCATGTGAACCTAGGAACAGAAAAATTGTTTCTCTCGTTTTTCCTTTACAACATTTCGTTGTTAGTTTCTGATGTGTTTGCGAGAGAGAGAGAGAGAGAGAGAGAGAGAGAGAGAGAGAGAGAAGAGAGAGAGAAGAGAGAGAGAAGAGAGAGAGAAGAGAGAGAGAGTCACCTATGGTGCGATGAATTTGCTGCCAACGATTCCACTGGTGAACTTCCAGATATTTTTCTCAGGGTATGCTTGGGCGGGAGTGAGGTTAAGCAACACCTGATTTAATGGAGGCTAGTAATAATCTATTTGAAGCCAGATTACTTGAGATTAATTAATTAAACTGACCGTGAACGGTATCATTCGAAATTGACGCTACTGAATTATATCTGCTTACATTTGACTATCCAAACAAGACGGTTTTAAGTAACCTTTTCCCGGGAATAATAATGCGACATGAACGCCACCGTGACTTTCAAAGATGCAAGCGGAAATTCTAAATCTCGAGCAAGGTCTTTAAGCGCTGTGACCGTCAATAATAATTGGTCGCATTTAACAGTGCTGTAAGAACTGTAGAAAATTAATGTAAAATATGTAATATTATGAATACGTACATGTTAAATACGTAAAATATGAAGCTATTAACAGTGAAGCAAACAAATATATACAAATATAATAATTTTTAACCTGAAAAACTTCACTTATCCTTTAAGATTATGATGACCGTATTTCTTACAAATTGAATAGGGTCGCTATTTCATGAATACATCATTCACATCATCAGCTCGAACCATCCAACCATGCATGGTTTGAGCTGATGATGTGGATAGTTTATTCACGATATCGCGATCCTATTCAAATGGTGAGAAATACCGTCGTCATTTCTTAAAATGGTAAGTGAAGTTTTTAAAGTTACAAATTATTATATTTGTATATACATACACGTTAGTTTATTAATTTAAGTCCCGCCTACTAAGCATCACTCCACATCAGTGCTCCAGCTCACTTGGAGAAATCCTACGCTCCATCTTATTCCCATTTGAAACGCTACTGTAACTCAGTAAAACTCAAGAACTCTCTTGATTTCCAATGTTCACATATTAGCTGCGCACCTTAGTAACATCTTCAAAGCAGAACATATTTAAATTTCAGGAGCGCCTTGAGCTAATTGTATTATGCACTACAATGTCTTACCTGATTGCCTTTCTTTACACGGGAACTCGCTGATGCCAACCCTCCAACTCACTTTTACATTGTCTAGCTAACGTCTGTAACTCAGGCTCAATAAATATAGTTACTCATTTATCTTTCTAACCATTTATTTATAAAATTATAAATGTATAAGCTAATAATTCTTGTATGACCTTGGATTTCCTTCTGCCCGCTTCTGACGTCATCTGTTCGTTGTTTCTACGTGGTATATTTAGTGCCTAATTGAGAGAATTTCTGGACAAAATAATTTGTAGATGATGTTATCGTTGAGTGGATGGACCACTATAGTGACTGTTATACAGTACATTTTCGTATCGTTACCGTATGGCATTGTTGGGCTGCTGCCAGTAGAGCTGGACGTTTGGCAAGATAAAGAAAGAGACAGAGAGAGGCTCTGATGACTTCTGTCTTTCTCCTGCCGCCGCGAATGTTATCTAAAGGTCTGCGGCTTCCTGGAAACAATGCCTGGAGGAATAAAAACCCTACCAGGTGTTAGAGCGACAGTTGTGTGATTTTTATTGTGACAGTGGACATTTGAAGTGCAAAGCAGTGATTTCTTTCATTTATTTACGTGCAGCTGATTGTCAGTTTCACGCCTTTTTACCACAATAAAGAGTTGTAAATTTCTGAAAGTCGGAATTTTGAGTCTACGTAATCCTCGCAGCCAGAGTATTTATAAAAGGTAGAGGACGTATGTAACTATCACAAAAGACATTTTCCCCACAAGAGTACACTGGTATGAACAGTTTTTTTGTATCGTATCTTGTATACAACCAAGTCCATACAGCCTAGCCTGAAATTCTTTCTAGTGAAAATGTTTCTCTTAATGACATGAAGCGGATATAAACTTCTCGTGTTTATTGCAATAATAAAGGATAGTGAAATGGTAGTGAGTATTTATTACAAACAAAATATCTTACAATAACTTCCAAAAGTATTGTTCTTACTATCTCAGTTTAAATATTGGGAGCATTACCAGTATTTAGATTCATTAACTAAATGCAAGGCTCCGCGTTTATTCTTCTCTATCACTCTTCCCACTTCCCATTCTCATCGTGTCTCGTTCCCTTTTTCTCTCCCTCTACCCTCTCTAATTCTCACAATCTCCATTTTTTCTTCCTTCCCCTCAATTTTTCTCTATGTATTTATATTTTGTTTCTTCTTCCTCCTATGTGTACACTTCGATGTCCTGTAACGTTCCGAAAATAAGACAGTTCTATGGTTAGGTAGAGTCAAAATGAAAAATTTAATGCCACAACCGGGATTTGAACCAAGAATCTCCCGGTCTCCGTTCTATTGCTTTTAACCATTTAGCTATTATGGCCAACATGCCAGCATGACATTAAGTTTTCCAACTGTGTAAACCAGTAGGAGTTTTCATATACAGTGAGATCCGTAACGTTTGTGGCGACACCTTTGCTGTAACTAAAGTCCCAGGCTTCATGGCACTGAATTTCATTCTGATTCTACCCATCCAAATCTTGTATAAAATCATTAAATTAATTATAACGATTAACTTCCATGAATTAGTTTCATGGTGTTAATAAAACTTAAAAGCTAAGTACAAGATTTAAGAATGCAAATCTTGAGTCTCGTCCATACGCTTGCATTGCTCTTGGTACCTTACTGCTTCTCGTGGAATTGTTCTACGTATTGGGCGGGTGAAACTTCTAGATTATCTCAAGGTGATTTCTAACGGCGACATTAGTAAATTCTTCATCAGTCTCGAAAGTTAAAATTGTAGGATTGAGATGAAGCAATCATACATATATAAAGGTAAGATAGTGACATATAAAGAATGAAGTGAGTTAAACACCATCTTCCACCTAATATGTACGCCACCATTGTCACGTTTGCCCAAATAAATCGATCAGTCACCACTTACCGCGCAAAGGCAACACTTGCATGTGAAAGAGAATTGCTAATTATCAGGATATTTGTGTGTTTACGGACACAGATTTATAGAGCAACTATTACAGATTGGTATCCTGATATTCAGAAAACCGAAGTTTCAAAACTTTTGCTTAAATGGGCTTCCCTCGAGGGAGAAATTGCATTTCCAGAACATTGTGCATGCCCTTTCTTACGTTTTCCTTCTTTACTCAAGAATGACAAAATTATTATAATGATCTAAGCTTAAGCTTACTTTATAACCCAGCTCATGTCCTGCATGGCAATTTACGTCCTCCAACGTTAAGTCATATCGGACGATGAATGGTTTTGTACATACTCAGCTTTCGTGATCACGAAGAAGAAACAAGAAATGATGGAATATTTTGAATTCAGGTGAGTACGGTGCCCCAAGTTTGGACTATAACTCATTTTAATTACCTTTCCTAAAATGAGGGAGGTAATGGAAATACACAGCGCAGTTTGCATTTTACGAATAATACTAAGTAAATAAACTGGGAATTACAGTTCTAATAGAATCTGTTCTTCATATACTATCAGCAAGAGGAATACTCAGAACCTAAATGCTTTTACTAGAATAAAATATATGTGTGTTAAGACGGCCAATAGAACCGTTATTAATTGTGGTGGAAAGACTTAAGTTTCCGGTGTATACACCTGCACATTAATGTCTCACAAAAAGGAGAGCAAAGCCATTAATATAAGAAGCTGACTGAAATGCCATCCCTCATAAAAGGATATTCAAGCATGAAACAGATACCTTCAAGAGGGCTGAAAATAAGACAAAAGCTTTAAATAGAGCTATTAAACAAAAGCTGTAACTAGAACCATTATGAAGAGCATAGAAGCCAAGGCAGAACATAGTTTGTGAAGTTTACCTTCCCTAGGAAGTTTCTCTCACATGAAGCTAGGATTCAAATTAGTTTCAAAGTTCATGTTGGAGAACGTGCACCTGTTATTTCATGACCAAATAGG